>CM059438.1:10668384-11868384 GCA_030390025.1 Squalus acanthias | reverse complement strand
TACCTTTACAAATCCATGCTGGCTCTCTCTGATCAACTGAACATTTTTGAGGTGTTCAGTCACCCTATCCTTAATTATAGACTCTAGCAATTTACCCACAACAGATGTTGGGCTAACTGGTCTATACTTCCCTGGTTTCCCTCTCTCGCCATTCTTAAAAAGCAGAGTGACATGCGCAATTTCCAGTCTAAAGAGACGGTTCCTGAATCTAGAGAACTTTCGAAGATTATAGTTAGGGCATCTGCAATGTGCCCACCTACTTCCTTTAAAACCCTGGGATGGAAACTATCTGGCCCTGGGGATTTGTCACTCATTAGTGCCATTATTTTCTTCATTACTATTATTTTACTTACGTTAATTTTATTGAGTCCCTGTCCCTGATTCAATATTAGTTTCTTTGGGATTTCCGCCATGCTATCCTCTTCTTCTACTGTAAATACTGAGGCAAAGTAATTATTCAACGTGTCCGCCATTTCCCCATTGTCATTGACAGACCACGATGATTCTGAGACCCTGCCTGGTGTGTACTGAAAAGCTCCTCCAGATTTGTCAAGGCATCTGAAGCGCATTTTGAGCATGCCTATTGTCTGCTCTATGACACATCTGGTGGAAATGTGGCTTTCATTATATCTCTCCTCGGCCTCAGTACTTGGCCTGTTCAATGCCAAGTCTTCAGTGGATAGCTCTTGTCTCCAAGCAGCCAGCTGGAAAGGCTGCTTGGAGGAGCGAAGAGCTGAGGGAGGGTGGACTGATGAAGAACGGAAGAGTCATGGCAGCTGCCAGGGAATTTGGCGCACACATGCATGATGATCTCCCTATGGTTACAGACCAGCTGCACATTGAGGGAGTGGAAGCCCTTGCGGTTGACAAAGACTCCTGGGTGATGATGGGGTGCCCTGATGGCCACATGTGTGCAGTCGATGACGCCCTGCACCCGTGGAAAGCCAGCCAGAGTGGCAAAGCCGAGTGCCTGCTCAGTAACAATGGCCTCATCAGTAGCAAAGTTGGTATAATTGGCTGACTTGTCAAAGAAGGCATCGGTGACCTGTGTGATGCATCTGTGGGCGGCCGACTGGGGGATCCCGCAAATGTCTGCTGCAGATCCCTGGAAGGAGCCTGAGGCGAAGAAGTTGAGGGCGCTGGTGACTTTGACAGCCACTGGTAAGGAGTGTCCACCTCTAGGTTGCAGGTCTTGCTCCAGCAATGTGCAAATGTCTGCGATGACCTGGCGCGATAGCCTGAGCCTCCTTTGGCACTGCTTCTCAGTCATGTTGAGGAAGCTCATCCTCTGCCTGCATACCCTGTGTTGGGGGTATCGCCCCCAGCGTGGTGCAGCCCTGCGCTGATGCCCTCTGCCCTGTGCAGCATCAGGTGGTTGAGGAGAAGGTTGGTGGTGTTGTTGATGCTGCTGGTGTGCCTGGTGATGCTGGTATTGGGATTCTGAGGACCAAGGTGAGACAGCATAAACGGCACCCATGCTGATGGAATAGATGGCAGGTCAAGTAGAGATGAGATAATCAATCTGTCAATGGTGTGATAGGTTGTAACAATGAGGTGAGACTAGATGGTGAATTTGCTGGAAACACTTGCAGCCTGTAAAAAGCTAAATGTGTGCTGGGAATGCAGTCAGCAACAGCTTCTGCCTGAGGAAAGTGATCAGCTGTGAGGTGGGGGTTTTTATAGTACATTTCATGCTGTCAACTAATCAGCTGGATCAATAGTCACTCAACTCACACCTCAGGCTGACAGACGTGGTTCCCGAGCTGTGTGAATCCCGTGGGCAGCCAGGGAAATTTGAAAGGTAGGTTGAAAAAGGCACTTAAGAGTCTGCCAACTACCTGTTAATGATTTGAATTAGGTCGCCCGCCTCTGCCGGTCGGGTCGCTACCGCGCCAGCAAACATGCCCAAGGGAAAAGTGCGTGGGGGCTGGATGATGGCGGGTTCCCGACCCGCTGCAAGATATTTCAAATTTCCCACCCGACCCGCCTCCAATCGCGCCCGCACGGACCCCAGAAAATTCCAGCTGTTAACTCTGTTTCTCTCTCCACAGATGTTGCCTGACCTGATGCGTATTTCCAGCATTTCCTGTTTATATTTCAGATTTCCAGCATCTGCAGTATTTTGCCTTTGTCCTAAATGGTTAATATCTCACCCCATTCAATGAAAGGAAAGTGAAAATTGAGGACCTATTACTGGGTCTTATTAAGATACTAAATTGGTATATATTGGATAATGCATTACCATTGATTCTCCAGGATTTTGAGATTGTGAAGGTCTTTAGCAGAAGCCAAAGAACTTACCACACCAGGCACAGTATTTTGCTTCTTTAATACAAATTATTTTTTTCCAGGGGGGGTCAGCGGGCGGGATCGGTGGCAGGTTGGGTGGGAAAGTGTTTTTTTTGACGTCAGGTCGGGAACTCGCTGCCACGCGCCTTTTCCAATGTCGGGTCTGTCAGCACCGAGCAGACCTGACAGGCTGCGGCGGGCAACCCAATTAAGCTCATTATTACCTTGTTGACAGATCATTAGCAGGATTTTTAACTTACCTTTTCACTTTAACTTCATGACCACAGGGCCCACGCTGTTCGGGGACCACGGCTGTCAACCTGAGGCGGGAGTTCAGTGGCCATTGCTCCAGCTGATTCTTTGACAGCTTCAAATGTACAGTAAAAGCTTCCACCTGACAGATCATCACTTGCCTCAGCCACAAGCTGTTTCTCAGTCCATTTCCAGCACAGATTCTACAGGCTTTCCACTTTCCACTTTCCACTCTCCATCCAGTATCTCCTCTTTGGACGAACTCTCTCACCATTGACAGAATGCTTCTGTCATCTCGACTTCACCTGCCATCTATTCCGTCTCTTCGGCCCATCGGAAGGGAAGAGGACCTCCCTGCGTGCTGTGACTCCCTCCACAAGCATATGGAGGGAGTCATGGGAGAGCCTGGGTGCAGCCCTGCGTCTCTGTGCAGTCATTGTCAGTGTTTGCTGTAGAACAGTGACAGCACAAATGTCAAAATAAATTTGGCCATGGTCCCTTAAAGGAAACCGGCTGCTGACACGTCATGAACGACGTCACCAGATCCGCTTCCTCCAATTGGACCGGGAAACGTGCTGGGCGGGCTTAACAAGCCCTATCAACGGAAAATCATTTCACAGAGCGGGATGGAGCCAGCAGCGGGGCCGCGACCCGCCTCTGACATCGCCCGCCCCGAAACCCGCTGAGGTCAGCCAAATCCCGGCCTCTAAATCAGTTTTCAAGTTGTTCTGGAACGCTTTGCGCACCACAGACTGTTCATGCCTATTAAAATAATGCTTGTTATAACTTCAGTCTGGTAGTTCAATGATCATAAATTTGAATAGGTTTCGTACATACGTGCACAGATCAAATACATTCTATAGCAAATTATATATATTAAAATAGAATCTGTGCCTTGGCTTGTTGCAGAGTTCTAATGTGAATTTTTTTTTAAACCTGCAAATCAGGTTTTGTAATATATTTTGTAATTATTGCTTAAAACTCTTTTCCATACCTGCAGAAACTTGCACTTGTGTGTTTAAATAATAATGCACCTATTACTGACTGTTTAGCTTGCCATTTAGCCTCAACCACTGAAGTACACAATTGTTACAATGGATTTTAAGGTTAGAGATTAGAAAGATTAGGTGTTGAGGTTGATTTGGATTCTTAAGGATAAAGCTGACGATTGTCTTTGAGGTACTTTGGATCATTCTTGAAAGAAGCACAACATTTTTAGCTGTCATTCTTCCTTTGACACAAGACTTGATTTAAAATTTAAGAAAGAAATTTTGGCAATCTTGTTCCCCTGGGAGCAATCTTTGACCCATTAAAAAAGTGTTGCATTACAGTCGCTCGTTGTTGAAACATGACACAGCTGGTATGTTAGTCAACTTACAGTAATTCAGCTGCCAAAACTGTTGATAGTGTTTGAATAAAACACTGATTACTCATCAAGACTGTCTTCTAACAAAGAGTTGACAGAAGAAACATTTTTTTTGCTGTATGTATAGCAGAATATTATTACAACTGGATCTTATGTGATGCTCTGGTTGTGAAGTACTGTTTAACTGAATCTGTTCAGCATATATACAGTGCAGGTGTATTCAGCTTCAGCATCAGTGCCATAGTAAAACTGTGCAAGTCTATACATAAGAACATAAGACATAAGACGTAGGAGCAGGAGTAGGTCATTTGGCCCCTCGAGCCTGCTCCGTCATTCAATAAGATCATGGCTGATCTGATCTTGGCCTCAACTCCACTTCCCTGCCCGCTCCCCATAACCCTGGACTCCGTTATCGTTCAAAAATCTGTCTATCTCCACCTTAAATATATTCAATGACCCAGCCTCCACAGCTCTCTGGGGAAGAGAATTTCAAAGATTCACGACCCTCTGAGAGAAGAAATTCCTCCTCATTTCCGATTTAAAAGGGTGCCCCCTTATTCTGAAATGATGCCTCCTAGTTCTAGATTCCCCCACGAGGGGAAACATCCTCTCTGCATCTACCCTGTCAAGCCCCTTCAAAATCTTATATGTTTCAATAAGATCCCCTCTCATTCTTCTAAACTCCAATGAGTATAGGCCCAACCTGCTCAACCTTTCTTCATAAGATGACCCCTTCATCTCTGGAATCAACCTCGTGAACCTTCTCTGAACTGCCTCCAATGCAAGTATATCCTTCCTTAAATATGGTAACATAAAATGAATTAAGTCTGATGGCGGGGTAGCAGAGGACTTTGGCCTCTCAAAAAGTGCCAAGCATTGTCATAGTTATGATGAGGGGCCTCTCTCCTTGTTTCATATGCTGTGTATTTCTGACATCTTCTCTTTTTAATTCAGTGTTATTATTATAATCCATTTACAAGTTATTAAACACATTGGGAAAGTACGTAGCAAAATTTGAACTTTTGACCCGTGCGCTTTGTAAGTTCTGTGAAGGTGCTTCCCTAGCCTGAGTACCCTAGCTCCAATGAAGCATTTCTTTTTCAGATGCTGGTCAACCTGTGCATTCCCATCTAGCACTTTCTAGTTTTATTTTTGCTATCCAGCATTTGCTGTTTTTTTTTTTCACCTCCTGCTTCCCCAAAGCCTTTCCACCATCTACAAGGCACAAGTCAGGAGTGTGACGGAATACTCTCCACTTGCCTGGATGAGTGCAGCTCCAACAACACTCAAGAAGCTCAACACCATCCAGGACAAAGCAGCCCGCTTGATTGACACCCCATCCACCACCTTACACATTCACTCCCTCCACCATCGGCGCACCGTGGCTGCAGTGTTTACCATCTACAAGATGCACTGCAGCAACTCGCCAAGGCTTCTTCGGCAGCACCTCCCAAACCCGCGACCTCTACCACCTAGAAGGACAAGGGCAGCAGGCGCATGGGAACACCATCACCTCCAATATCCCCTCCAAGTCACACACCATCCTGACTTGGAAATATATCGCCGTTCCTTCATTGTCGCTGGGTCAAAATCCTGGAACTCCCTCCCTAATAGCACTGTGGGAGTACCTTCACCACACGGACTGCAGCGGTTCAAGAAGGCGGCTCACCACCAACTTCTCAAAGGCAATTAGGGATGGGCAATAAATGCTGGCCTTGCTAGCGACGCCCACATCCCATAAAAAACGAATTAAAAAAATAAATCTCATTGATTGGATTCCTCAGGTGAGCTTTATACCAGTGATATGATACATTTCTGCATAAATCAATCTTGATCCTGATACTTGGCTACACCAGTAAACTCCGAAAACATACATCCTATTCCAGTGTTCTGCGAGGGCGGTTATGTCTTTCTCTATGTCCACCGTTATCAGTCCCGGTGTATGTTCAGCTGACAGGAGGAATTATATCCCTACCATAGTCTATGCCAGGAACTTTGTTTTGCTCTCCAGTTAAAATAACACCAATTAATTTCCTTGTCATTAATTGTGTTAATATTTCAACGTGAATTCTTATTACATGAATGTTCTTGACAAGTGAGTAAAATATTGTGATAAACCAATTATTCATTTAAAAATGATCAACTTCATTTTCATAAATGTCAGTTTCTCTCTTCACTCACTGTTGCCATGTCCTACACAATCAGAATTTATGAACTGAAAAATGCCATTACTATCAGGTTTATGACTAAATATGCCCTACTTTAGAATGATTGATAGCTAAACCATTGCACTTACACACCAATTTCAGCATTTTGTAAGGGCGTGCAGCACAGAAATGGATCGTTTGGCTCATAAGCTCATTCTGACCTAAATTTGATGGAAGTAGCAGAGACTGTTTGAGCAGCATTTTTTTCCCCTGTTCAAAAGTGCAGGTACTACTCCCACTGCACTTAGATCCAAATTCTATTAGAAGTTTCTCTTCTATGTATAAAGCTATGAACTTTTCTAAACTTGAATATAAGAATAGGTGCAGTCGCTCGAGTCCACCTTGAAAGCCAGCGCCCGCCACTTCAACGTTAACGTAGCTGGATGCACAGCAAATCCTCTGCTCCCACAATGTGCCTTAGTCCCGACTACAATGGCACCCCTTGCTGGTGTTGTGCGACCTCTCAATTTTGTCCACCCCTTGCTACACCAGTGCGACTATTTACATTTCTCACATCAGCTATCTTTGTTGCCTTCTGAGGGAGGATGTTATTTCATTGCCAATAGGTGTTAGATTTTGGGCAGTTTTGGTCTTTGAAACAGCACCCATTCAGAATTGGGTTGATTTTTCATCCAGTAAAGAAAGAAGGAAAGAACTTGCATTTATGTAGCGCCTTTCACGACATCACAAAGCGCTTTACAGCCAATGAAATACCTTTGAAGTGTAGTCACTGCTGTAATGTGGCGAAACACAGCAGTCAATTTGCGCACAAACAGCAATGAGATAGTGATCAGTTAATCTGTTTAGTGATGTTGGCTGAGGGATAAATATTGGCCCAGGACACCGGGGAGAACTCTCCTGCTCTTCTTCGAAATAGCGCCGTGGGATCTTTTACACCCACCTGAGTGGGCAGACGGGGCCTCGGTTTAATGTCCCAGCCAAAAGACGGCACCTCCGACAGTGCAGCACTCCCTCAGCACTGCACTGAATGGCAGCCCAGATTTTGTGCTCAAGTCTCTGGAGTGGGACTTGAACCCACAACCTTCTGACTCAGAGCCACAGCTGACACCACATTCCTGTTTTGATTTATACTCTGGTAAGAGCCATAACTCTGGAAGGTTTTTTTTTCCTACAGAATGGTGGATATAAAGAATAAACACTCATGAGGGTTAAATTCCCCCTTGACCTCACCCCTCCCTATCTTTGTGACCTTGTCCAGTGTTACAACCTTCCCTCTGACTCCAGTCTCCCCCCTCCAACCCCCCTCACTTCCATCCACCACATGGGTAGGAGAGTTTCACAGAATCCCCACAGTGCAGATAGAGGCCATTTCGGCCCATCGAGCCTGCACCGACACATATCCCACCCTATCCCCGTAACCCCACGTATTTAATCCCCCCTAACACTAAGGGTCAATTTATCATAGCCAAATCAACCTAACCCGCACATCTTTGGACTGTGGGAGGAAACCGGAGCACCCGGAGGAAACCCACGCAGACACGGGGAGAATGTTTATATGGATTCATGTGGTATATCACCTGTAACTAATGGAGACCTTTCATGCAGGGTCTGTGCTGCTCTTGTGTATCTCTTGGAGGTTGTAGGAGGGGGACATCTAACACACTTTTTGATTTGAAATAATACGTGGCATAGACAAGGTAAGATGAAACAAAAAATTAAACTAGAAATGGGTGTGTATAATTGTTATTTGGTTTCTTACTGCATCAGGACATACATTATGATGGAAAAGTCCTTTAATGATTTGAATAAAATTGCTGTGCAGGACCCAACTTGTCTATTATAAATCAGGATACTATATTTAGTTAATCTTTGAATAATGTGGCACTACTACCATTCCTTGGTTTAGAGTGGAGACTGGAAATAATGAACCAAAACATTTTCTGTTAGTCTAAACTAATTCATTATGAGGCTGTTATGCTCACACTTCCAACATCGATGCAAATCAGTTTCCAAAGAGCACTGATGTGAAAGCGACGTAGAACTCAGGAGGTAGGTCCCAATGTGACTCCCAGACACACTGAAACGGAACTGTGAATATATTTCTAGATGGTCTGACACCACTAGGCCATGTTGCAGATCCAGTACAACCCCAACTGTCCCCTGGCTGGGGGGCTCTAGAACGAGGGGTCACAGTCTCAGGATACGGGGTAGGACATTTAGGACTGAGATGAGGAGAAATTTCTTCACTCAGAGGGTGGTGACCCTGTGGAATTCTCTACCACAGAAGGCTGTGGAGGCCAAGTCACTGAATATATTTAAGAAGAAGATAGATAGATTTCTAGACACAAAAGTCATCAAGGGGTATGGGGAGAGAGCGGGAATATGGTATTGAGATAGAGGATCAGCCATGATCATATTGAATGGCGGAGCAGGCTCGAAGGGCCGAAGGGCCTACTCCTGCTCCTATTTTTCTATGTTTCTATGAAGAAGCCTCATTTTTAAAATGCCCAAGTAGGCCATAGGAGCACTTAGGAACTGCTTAAATCCAGCAGGTATTTTTCTTCAACATCAGCAGAAAAGTGCCACTCCCATTTATTTAACTGCCTGAAAGAGGAATTCCACAAGGTGGCCTCAAGAGACAGATACACACGTGTTTCCTGGATCTACTCGGTTGCATTCCAACTGGCAGACATTAGTGTAAAACCAGTGTAAGTAGCTGAGCTATGTGGGCCCGGAATTTCCTTGGAGCTGCTCCTGCTCCACTGCCATAACATCGCTGTGGTTTCCGCTGCACTTCCAGCAAAGTTACAATAGCAGATTGGGAACAGCTCCAAGGAAATTTCCGATCCTGAAAACCTCTGTGCAGTCTTTAAAAAGAGTTCAGGCTGCACTCTTCAGCAGCAGAATTGGGGATAAACAAGAGAGGAACAGTGCTTGGCTCTCTCACTCCAATCTCTAATAACTTCTCTGCATGTCTTGGCAATATTTTTATTAAACTTGTGCAGAATTATGACCACTCAAGCGCCATCTGTAGGTAGCGGGGCACTGCCGCAAGCCAGAGAAGATGAATGCACAACTTCATTCTTTCAGACCTCCAAGTCCTCCTGGAAGGCACTGAAGGCACAGACTCTGGTTGTAGATACTGCCAAGTCACCCAGAATTATCACTTGTCCCAAGTGGAGGGAGGGCAACTCGCTCATCTCCAGGACTGTAGAACGGTGCTGCAAAATGTTCAACATCCTCAGCAGGACAGGCAGGGTAACACATTGCACAAATTAAAACAGAAAATGCTGGAAATACTTAGAAGGTCAGGCAGCATCTGTGGAGAGAGAAACAGAGTTAAACATTCATTAGAACATTGCACATATCTCTCTTTTCTTCCTTGCCCACCCAGGGCAGCAGCGCACTCTTCACGCTCTTAAAGCAACACTTGTTCAACTGACCCTTCACACCGCACTCTGGTTAAGGGGAGCTCAAACTTGGCATCTTGCCCTATGGCTGTCCAGATCCCCGCACAGCATTTACTTACGAGCACAACTTTAAAACCCGATTCTCCACTTTGACAGCCTCAGACCCCTACTTCTCTTACTTCACCTCTCCCATGCCACTTGCCGCATAATCCTCAACTGCTAGTCTTACTCTCATTCACTCTATCTTCTTGCAAGACAAATTGGCCCACAATGTCGGATAAGGGCAGACCACTGGAGAGAGCATTCCCACCTTTAAACCCCTTGCCCCCTTTGAGGAGAAGACCATGGAAATCATGGGAGACACCCAGTACTTGTGGGGATGGCAAGTCTCACCGGTACTAGGTTACTGACTGAGCACCTACACTGTCACCCTGGGATCCTTGTAATGCACCATACAGAACCTTTCACCACCTTGTCTGTCTTCTTAGATAATGAAGCAGTCCATGCCCGCATGCAACAAGACCTGGACGACGTTCGTTCAGGCTTGGGCTGATAAGTGGTAGGTAACATTCATGCCACAGAAGTGCCAGGCAATGACTATCTCCAACAAGCGAGAGTCTAACCACCTCCCCATGACATTCAACGGCATTACCATCACTGAATCCCCCACCATCAATATCCTGGGGGTCACCATTGACCAGAAACTTAACTGGACAAGCCACATAAATACTGTGGCAACAAGAGCAGGTCAGAGGCTAGGTAATCTGCGGCGAGTGTCTCACCTCCTGACTCCCCAAAGCCTTTCCACCATCTACAAGGCACAAGTAAGGAGTGTGATGGAATACTTGCCTGGATGAGTGCAACTGCAACAACACTCAAGAAGCTCGACACCATCCAGGACAAAGCAGTCCGTTTGATTGGCACCCCATCCACCACCTTAAACATTCACTCCCTCCACCACTGGTGTACTGTGGCTGCAGTGTGTACCATCTACAAGATGCACTGCAGCAACTCACCAAGGCTTCTTCGGCAGCACTTCCCAAACTCGCGACCTCTTCCACCTAGAAGGACAAGGGCAGCAGGTGCATGGGAACACCACCACCTCCAAGTTCCCCTCCAAGTCACACACCATCCTGACTTAGAAGTATATCACCGATCCTTCATCGTCGCTGGGTCAAAATCCTGGAAATCCCTACCTAACAGCACTGTGGGAGTACTTTCACCACACGGACTGCAGCGGTTCAAGAAGGCGGCTCACCACCACCTTCTCAAGGGTAATTAGGGATGGGCAATAAATGCTGGCTTTGCCAGCGACACCCAGATCCCATAAGCGAATTAAAAAAAAAATCCCATTGCTCACCCATTCTTAGCTTGTACCCTCCTTTCCTGCAGATCCATCACAGCAGCGAGCAGCACAGGAGGAGGAAGATGATGATGGTGAAGAGGATCAAGCCACCCAGTGCCACCTGCCACTGAGCAAGCTGCCGTGAGATGACTGGCACCTTATTCCCATGAGCCTTTTGTAGAGCATGAGAGCGAACCATCTCCTGAAATCCTGGACCTCAGGTGGCACATAGAAGAAGCACAAGAATATGTAGATGGACTGGAGAAGCTGGGGTTGTTCTGCTTAGAGCAGAGAAGGTTGAGAGGAGATTTGATAGAGGTGTTCAAAATCATGAGGGGTCTAGACAGAGTAGATAGAGAGAAGCTGTTCCCATTGGCGCAGAGGACACAGATTTAAGGTGATTGGCAGAAGGACCAAAAGCGACATGAGGAAAAACTTTTTTACGCAGCGAGTGGTTAGGATCTGGAATTCACTACCTGAAAGGGTGGTGGAGGCAGACTCAATCGTGGCTTTCAAAAGGGAATTGTTAAGTACCTGAAAGAAAAACATTTGCAGGGCTACGGGGAAAGGGCAGGGGAGTGGGAGTAGCTGAAGTGCTCTTGCAGAGAGCCGGCACGGGCTTGACGGGCCGAATGGCCTCCTTCTGTGCTGTAACTATTCTGTGATTCTAATAGGTGCCCACAGGGACTTGCCAGACCAACTGCTGAGAAACCCTGACTGTGGGTAGGGATCTGAAAATCTGCTGGTCATCTGACCCTGTGAGAAGCAGTCAGAAGCAAGTCTAGGTATCTGTAGACAGAGTGGCAAAAAGGTAATGCTTTAGAAATCTGAAATCAAAAATCTCCAGACTCCTCATTTCCACCTTGAACAGATGATGAACCTCATTGAGTTGAATGTAAAATAAAATACATTGCCCGAGTTCAGCAGCGGTCCAAATCCAGCGAGCTGGGGGGTGCTCTGCCAGTTGCTCCCACTTTGACATCTTCAAATGAGGCCAGGGATGACTTGGAGGGCGGATCACGGGAAAGCTGCAGAAGCGCCACAGAACTTGGGGGAAGCCGTTTCAAAGGTGGAAATCGGTGAAAACGTCCTCCACCGGAATTTCCTCACAGAAAAAGTCACCTATGGCATTCCTGCACAGTAAGCGTGCCGGAAATGGTAAGGAAATTTACCCCCCGTCCCCCCGCAACTGCTCCCACCCTCCTATGTGTCCAAGCGCTCTCCTTCACTCCTGAGCTGGATGTGATCTGCAGCAAAGTGCAACCGACAGTATAACTTGGGTCTGTCAGCTGGACATTGCATCATTGATAAAATACATCATTTCAAATATCGCAGCTTTTCATCAAATTTAAAAGTATTTTAAATTCATACAACGCAGCATAAAGCAGTCTTTCTTTTGTGCTATTCCCATCGTAGAAAATGCTTTCCAGGATTATAAGTTGTATATAAAGCATTTTCCTGGTTAAAAATAAGACCACAAATGCTGGAAAATTAAAGTAAGAACAGAAAATGCTGGAATTACTCAGTCAGAATCTGGATTAGAAAGACAGATTAACATTTTGGCTGCATTGCACTTGAAATAATCTTATTTTTTTTTTCATTCAGATGCCAACCGGCCTGCTGTGCGTTTTCGGTATCTCCTGTTTTTATTAAAGTACACATGTTTCTGTTGACAGGTTACAGTTTTTCCTAATACAGTTTAGATAATCCAGCAAAACGGAATGGTGAACATGCACCACGGCTAAAGGCCATTCTATAAACCCTTTCCCCCCCGCAAAAAGAAATAGCGGTCACCAATAAAATCAAAACCTGAGGCTTCGTGCATAAATTAGAGACATGCATTTTAATATCATCTCTTGCCTGAAGAAACAGCTGCTTAAATACGACAGTGACACGGAGAGCTCAAAGCGCACAGAACAGTCCTCTACATTATCCGCTGTGTGCATATATAACTCAGGTTAGCAAGAATTATTCTGTGATAGGCAGCATTTTCCTCTCTGTTAGAAGGGTTAGTGGCAATCAACATGTGTCACTATAAGTAAGGTCCAGGAAGAACCATTATGTATTGCAGGAAGGATCTCTTCACCTGCCTTATTTATCACCAGAACGCAATGAGGAAAATGACGACAGCAACAACAACAACCTGTATTTATATAGCGCCTTTAACGTAGTGCAACGTCCCAAGGTGCTGCACAGGAGTATTTTAAGACAAAAACAATGTGACACCGAGCCACATAAGAAGAAATTAGGGCAGGTGACCAAAAGCTTGATTAAAGAGGTAGGTTTTAGGGAGCGTCTTAAAGGAGGAAAGAGAGGCGGCGAGGCGGAGAGGTTTAGGCAGGGAATTCCAGAGCTTAGGGCCTAGGCAACAGAAGGCACGGCCATCAAAGGTTGAGCGATTTATAATCAGGGATGCTCAAGAGGGCAGAATTAGAGGAGCGCAGATATCTCGGTGGGTTGTGGGGCTGAAGGAGATTACAGAGATAAGAAGGGGCGAGGCCATGGAGGGATTTGAAAACAAGGGTGAGAATTTTGAAATCGAGGCGCTGCTAAACCGGGAGCCAATGTAGGTCAGCGAGCACAGGGGAGATGGGCGAACCATAATGCAATGAGGAAAATGACAACAACAACAACAACTTGTATTTATATAGCTAAACTAAACTAAAAGAAAATCTATTATATACCATTTTCGAGGTGCTAAACGGCCTGCTCTGCTCCCAGTATGGCGGGCAGGAAGCGCACGCACACGTTTCTGAATGCAATTCTGTCGCCTGCCACATTGGATATGGCAGATGGGCTGGCGGCAGGAGCGCACATCAGCAACAGTTTGAGTGCAGAATAATTTCTTTACACTAGGGTTCTGGGTGCCTTGCAGGGCCCGATTTCGATTTCCGAACACCACCTGCCGAACTCGCACAGCACGGCGTGGCGCTAACCGGCAGGAAGGCCTCCATACTTACCTGAATTAGGAGTGCCCCCCCACCCCCCCGACCCCACATTAAAAGAGCGTTGTCCGCTTCCCTCCCTGGCCACCGGTGGCACTGAGTGTTGACCAAGCTCCAAAGCTTGATGGTATTCAACCCAGGTTATTGGAGGAGATCGTTGGAATAAGATCAGAAGATCATAACACAATTGCAAATCATCCGTCTAGAAGCACCCTCCAGATCCTCTATTGCAACATCCAATTGTTTCTTAATTGATTCCAAGGTTTTTGCCTCCACTATTCTATCCAGGAGTCCATTGCACATGATGACCACATTGAGTAAAGAAGAATTTCCCGATATCAGTCACCTTGTCCCACTCTCACAATTTACTTTAAAGTAATATTCTGGGTCTACCTTTTGCACAACCTTAACTATTTTTTAAACCGTTATACAATCACCTGCTCAAATAATGCCTCTATTCATGCCTGAACAGGTCAAGTTTCTCCGGTTTTTCCTCATACTGATAGTAATCTTCTGTATTCACTGGAGATAGGAGAAAAACTGAAGATCCAAAAGTAATTGTATTCTATAGGAAAAAAAAGTTACATGAAGTGGGCATCATGCATTCCTTGTGACACTTATACTGCAAGTACTTGGTAAAGAACTGAGTTTACACATGTGAAGAGATCACCAAGTGCTGGTTATATTTTTAACCACAGCAAAGAACTAAAATGAGAACTAGCTCTTTACCAACAATAAAATCTTTAAAAGTTGACTTTGTTCACTTTGTTTTGCACCAGTCACAGTTATACCGTTGCTGGTGCGAGACTACCACCGCCAAGTGCTCTTGCACCACTTCCCATAGTTTGGTGTGTTTTCAGCTCGGTGACTTCCCTCCCTCGCTATAGTATTGTTTTTGCAGCAAACTGGTGCGAGACTGTGTTACTTTGATCGGTACACTTCAGTACAACTTGCTCGTTGGCCTCACTTCAATAGTGGGTAAGGATATTAGAAGCCATCATAAGAGACAAAGGGCCAGATTTTCCTGTTCGTGTGTCTGGGACTGTTGGATTGCCTGGGAACAGTGAATGCAGGAAAATTGGACAGGGAGGACTGCACCTCTCTGTAAGGGAGCCTGGCTGAATCCATGGATGGAAAATTGGGTGGCCTCCCTTCTGGATGTACAATTCTCTCTGCCTGATTTTCCTGCATTTGTCGTCCCCCAGGCGTTCCAATAGCCCCAGGTACACAAACAGGGAAGTTCCACCCCCCCCCCCCCATGATTCGGTGATATTGGGTAAACTGATTTTGATAATTGGCTAGGAAATAGCTCTCCCTCGGTACAGGACTGAAATGTCCGCTGGAGTGAGGCTCGAGCACACACACTCCTGACTCGGAAGTTAGAGTGTTACCAACCGGGCCAAACTGACACACTATTGGGATTGAGAGAATGATAGAATGATACAGCACAGAAGGAGGCCATTCAGCCTATCGTCCCTGTGTCGGCTCTTTGGTAGAACCATCCAATTAATCCCACTCCCGAGCTCTTTCCCCATCATAAATGGGGAATTTGAACTGGGAAATTTCTCAGTAATGAATGGGTGTCTCCAGGATCAGTGCTTGTTAAGCCACACTTCTGGATCCGGATAAATGATCATCTGAATTTATCTTGTGATCTCAACGAGGGATAATTACAGAATAACAGTTTTGAACTGATGCAAAATGGAAGAAAACAGGACAAGCTCAGCGAAGTGGTAGGTAAATCACAAACACTTTCTCCTGTTGATTAATGATATGAGCATTAGTGCTGACAAGATTAGATATAATTATGAAATGAAAACAAAAAATCCCTACAGGAGGTAGGTTGTGAAAGAGACTTGGGACATTGATCACGAATCAGTGAAACTGCTTAGATTGTATGTTTCAACAATAGATGCGACAAATAATAACATGCATGTATGCAATTAGAAGCCGCCGTGAACTGCAGACATTACTGGAAAAGAAAAAAAGCCTTAAAGCTTCACAATGTAATTCGCACCCCTCTAAATCAAAGCTTCATTAACGTGAAGGTTAGTTTAATGAAATTAAGGTATTTTAACTTTAATAGCAATTACTCGCTGAATATACTGCAGCGAGCACATACTCGTGACTTTTCAGGTGGGTGATTTTTCAATCAGTGTCATGAATCAATGAAATATAACAGCACAGTATTTATAAAAAGTGTATAAATATTCATAAAACATTGAGTTATATATTTGCTCCCTATAAAGTACATGAAATGAGAGCACTGCAGTGCCTTCGACTCTGTGTTCAACTACCATCTCTGAGGTTAAGGCATACTTTTGACCCACATCCAGCAAGCTTAGCTACAATTCATTGAACCATACCCAAGTGACAGAACTTGACATTACATCTTTCTTTCACTGATGCACTGTTGTGTCTCAAAAGAAAAGAGTACAATCATTGCCAAAAGTCAGATATGCACTTTCCTCTCTCTAGTTATTGACATTCTTTAGATTCTATATAACAAGCTATAAATCATGAAAATTTAATCAAAGTTTGTAAAGTACAGGCTACAGAGAGTTACCCTTATTTTTTTCCCCCTTAAGACTGATGTGGTTCTTCTGTTCCAATGTACTGTATTGCATTTCTAAGTCAAACAAATGCTGTGATTTCCTTCTGGTTAACTTGCAGGGTCATCTATTCTGGGCCACTTTATAGAAGCAGATCAAGCTCTAAAACAATTAAAACGGCTTTGAAGACAAAAAGGAAAAATTCTGGAAGTACATAGCAAGCCTGTCAACATCAGAAAAGAGGAAAGATAGACCAACGTTTTGGGTGTACACCCTTCGTCAGAACTGAAAAATTGGAAGATACATGAGCTCCTTAATGGGACTGAGCAAAACAGAGGTAAGGAGGGGGAAACAACAGCAGGTGAAGAGTCAGATATGGAAACTACTATCACAAAGAGTCGGTTAAAAGTCCACACTGAGGTTGTTTAAAGATATAAAAAGTGAGAACTGCTGGCTGAGGTACAAAGGTAGCTATAGGCAGTGAAAGGGCATTAATAAACAAAACTGAACCGAAAACAGCTCACTAAAGCATTAGGAAGACAGGAGAAAGACAAAAAGAGGCAAAGCAGTTTCAATGCCTTCATCCTCACCAAATTGCTTACCAACTTCCAGCTCCGTTGTTCTCTCTTACGCCTGAGGGCAAGAGATTTGAGTACATCTGCCGTATGATCAGTCTTGTCATCCACCGCCAAGTTTGGCTGGATTATGTCAAGTACTACCACACTTCCTATTGCATAGTCAAATCATCTTATTCCAGGATCGTTCTAAAGGGCAAGAACAATCTGCAACTCCTTTTCTCCATAGCAACCTCAAAACTCTTTTGTCCAGCCCTTTCACGCTCTCCTCTAACACGTGTCAATTTCGTTGTTTCAAGGATTGAGACCATTCTGCAGTTGCATCAGGTGCCACCTCCCCATTCTTCCTCCCCAACCAACCCCTCATTTATCCTTGCCCCAACCCCCTGTGTCTTTGCCGTTTCTTTCCCACCTTGGCTCTTTGCTCTCCAAGCTTCTCCTAGGGTATCAGCAGAGGATGTTGTCTCCCTACCAACAATGTAAAAATCAAATGATATCGTAACAATTAACAATCTGTTGTTTTCAATGATTCCAATTGAATTACATCAGTTTCCAAGTAAAAATATGAAATGGTTTGATCCATGAATCTATGCTGGAGGGTATCTGGAATTTTTATGTGAAAACTCCCCTTGAAATATTGACTAAAGACTGTATTTGTGGAAAATTGTAATCTCCATTTAACCCAGCTTTGTGCTAAATGTGACTCAGACCTTAAAAAATGCTGAGAATTACTGTTCATTAATCTTCATTCTACCCTACGTAAACTTGAGGTGATCCAAAACTTGGCTGTCCGTGTCCTAACTCACACCAAGTCCCATTCGCCCATCACCCCTGTGCTCGCTGACCTACATTGGCTCCCGGTTAAGCAATGCCTCAATTTCAAAATTCTCATCTTTGTTTTCAAATCCCTCCAAGGCCACGCCCCTCCATATCTCTGTAATCTCCTTCAGCCCCACAACCCCCTGAGATATCTGCGCTCCTCTAATTCTGCCCTTTTGAGCATCCCTGATTATAATCACTCAACCATTGGTGGCCGTGCCTTCTGTTACCTGGGCCCTAAGCTCTGGAATTCCCTCCCTAAACCTCTCCGCCTCTCTACCTCTCTTTCCTCCTTTAAGACGCTCCTTAAAACCTACCTCTTTGACCAAGCTTTTGGTCACCCGCCCTAATTTCTCCTTATGTGGCTCGGTGTACAAATTTTTTGTCTGATAATACTCCTGTGAAGCGCCTTGGGACGTTTTACTATGTTAAAGCTGCTATATAAATACAAGTTGTTGTTGTTGTTATTGATTGACCATTTTCTAAATGCCCAATTAGTTTTATAATAACTCATTGTACAACTGGGTATTTTAGATATTTATGAATGAAAATTCCCATTTACTATCTTCATTCACTTTTCCACTGCATGCATTAAGAACTATTTAGTTCCATTAGTTCTGACCTTAAATTGGCTGCGCCACATAATGACACATCTTTTTTTATTACAGTTTTTTCTTTAAATTACATGATTAGATCGTCAGATGTTCACAAGGATTTACATCACCGAATTGTGAAATATCTCAAAGAATATCCTTGGAATACTTTTCAACAAATACCTTTTCACATTAACCTTCGGGATTCATGCAATACTAGAGAACGTTGCAGTCATTTAAACCAGCCAATTCAAAAACTGAAGAAAAAAAACTTCATACTTTATAAACATATTTTGATTATTTCTTTTTACAATGCACCCATGTGCAAAATTAAGCTGACAAGTATGAAGCTATATAGATCGTCTTTAATACATAAAAAAAGTTACGTAGCTATACTCTCACCTGAATTTAACATTAGGACATGAAAGTTTAAGGGGTCGCCATTAGGTATGAGAACTTAGATTAATTGTGACTTTGATGTCAGGGTCAGTTTCAGATGGTTGGACAAGTTTCTGTGAATAATGTTGAATCACCAGCTATTTGCTATTCTTCTTCTCCTTCTTAGGCAGTCCCTCGGAACCGAGGATGACTTGCTTCCACACTAAAAATGAGTTCTCAGGTGACTGATGAGTCCAATGTGGGACCTACAGTCGCTGTCACAGGTGGGGCAGACGGTGGTTGAAGGGGCGGGTGGGTGGGGTTCTTGGGTTGACGTGCGCTCCTTGCGCTGTTTGCGCTTGGCTTCCGCTTGCTCCCGGCGAAGAGACTCGAGGTGTTCGGCGCCTTCCCGGATGCTTCTCTCTATTTGCTATTGCTATTTGCGATTTGCTATTCTGTATAATACGTGAAGGATATTGCTCTGGAGTGCAATGTTTATTCCATCGATATCTGTATCTCACCTGTTACAAAGTCTCCTTATTCAGGTTTGATTTGCTCATGGAATAAGTGCCAGAGTCAATGGTTTCCGATGCAGTATTTTATTCACACAATACAGGTGCGACAGTTTCACACTCTTCTGTTGAAGATTTCAAATAGACTTGCCTTTAGTAGCAAAGACTTGTACAGTGGCTTTTTTATTTGCTGAGTAGAATATTACGAAGCAGACAAGTTAAAAGGCATGAGTTGCTATGGTTACAGCTGACACCCAGCTGAGTACAAGTCGACACTGATTTGAATTTTTTTTTCAACTGTAAGTGACTGTCAGGAAGCTAGTTTCCACCGATGAAAGGTCAGCGACCTGAAACGTTAACTCTGTTTCTCTCTCCACAGATGCTGCCTGACCTGTTGAGCATTTCCAGCATTTTTCTGTTTTTATTCCACTGACCTTGTTACCTCACTTTGCTGAAATAGATTTCATATGTGAAGTAGCAACTATTTACCGGCTAATATAATGCAAAATAACATTTGCTTTTCTCATTTTCTTCTCGCAATGTGGTGGCCCTTCTAAGATGAAGCAATATTACCATAAGGGAAAGATAGTCAAGTTGATCAAAATGTTGCAACTAACAGTGTCCACACAAGCAGAGGCTGGATGCTTTTGGAACACCTATGCAAAGAAGATATGGGCGATAATTTTCAGTTTGGGCACAGATAGAAAATTGGCTGTTGCAGATCAACCGTCCATTATACACCCTGCTTGATTTTTTTCAGGGCGGGGTGTATAAGGGGTGGCCGATCCCCAATTGCCAGTTTTCCACCTGCGCCTAAACTAAGAATTATCCCCCCCGATGGGGTAAGAGCGGGAAGGACAGAATGATCAACTTCGGAGCAATAAGAAGGCGCAACAAATTGGGGCTGAAAATTCATCAGCTCTTCCAGCGCACCACCACCGTAACTCCGGCGGGCCTGGGCTGGATAGGTTGGAAATTAGGCTAGTACCCAGATGAATCGGGTCTCAGCCTTACAAAGTGGTTTCTGTTTGCCTTGGAAAGGGTAGAGCCTGAAGATACTCCTTACAAGGCTAATGACATAGTAGGACGTGGGGACTTATAAAAACTTATAAAATTCTGACAGGACAGGACAAACTAGATGCAGGAAGGATGTTCCCGATGGTCGGGGAGTCCAGAACCAGGGGTCACAGTCTAAGGATAAGGGGTAAGCCATTTAGGACAGAAATGAGGAGGAATTTCTTCACCCAGAGAGTGGTGAACCTGTGGAATTCTCTGCCGCAGAAGGCAGTAGAGGCCAATTCATTAAATAGAATCAAGAAGGAGTTGGATACATTTCTTAAGGCTAAAGGGATCAAGGGATATGGGGAGAAAGCAGGGACAGGGTACTGAATTTGGATGATCAGCCATGATCGCATTGAATGGCGGAGCAGGCTAGAGGGGCCGAATGGCCTACTCCTGCTCCTATCTTCTATGAACTCTATGAACTATGACTAGCAATGGTGAGACCAGGCATCTTGGGATGTGGGTGATGCGGGCAAGGTTCTATTTATTACCCATCCCTAGTTGTCCTGAAGATGGTTTTGGCCTTCTCCTTGAGCCACTACATTCCTTGTGGTCTCATGCTGGTGTAAGGTAGGGAATTCCATGATTTTGACCCAGCAATGATGAAGGGCTGGCGATACGTATCCAAATCAGTATGGTGTGTGACTTGTTGGGGAACTTGGAGGTGATGATGTTCCTTTAAGCTGTTGTTGCTTTTGTCTTTCTCAATGATGAAGGTCACGTTGAGGTTCTGTTAAAGTAAGCTTGGCAGAGCATCCTACAGATAGCACCTACTGCAGCCACAATGCATCGGTGGTGGAGGGAGTGGGTATTCAATTCAGTGGCAGGGGCGTTGATCAAGCGGGCTGCTTTGTCCTGGATACTTTTGCATTTCTTGAGTATTGTTGCAGCTTCAGCTATCAAGGCGAGTGGTGAATATCCCATCACATACTCCTGACTTGAGCCTTGCAGATGTTTTGCGAGACATTGAGAAGTTAGGTGGTGAGCTACTCATCACAGAGTGCTCTGACTTGGACGATATTCGGGCGTCCAGGCTGGCTACCTAAAACATGCGTTAGGTCCCTTGCCTATGCTAATGAGGGACCTAATGCCTGTTTTAGGTCCCTTTTGGGAACTGGGCTGCCCTGAGCGGCAACGTCTCAGGAAATTAAGGATGGAAGTAAACGTGGACAGTAGCGTCACCCACAGCCTGAGAATTTAAAAAGAAAAGAAATTTAAACTAGGACAAGCTGAAGAACTAGGCAAGCAGCCTACTCCTAGTCCTTTGGCAGTGTTGGTTTTGGTCTAACTACTGGAGGCGTGTGACTGACCTGAGCTGATTGTTCTGATATTTCTGTGCTTCTGTGTGAGGAAGTGCCTAGCCTCAACTCATCATCACCATCTCTCTCTCTCTCTCTCTCTCTCACTTTCTAAACGTAGAGCCAAGATCAGAAGCTCATTCCGTGGGGAATCACGGTCATGAGTCCATATCCTGACACTCTTATAGCTCAGCACGTTGGAACAGCAAAACTGTCATTGCCAAATTTATTTATGATATAGTCCGTGGAGTTTTGTGTAACTTCTTTATGAGAGGCTCCAAGAGGAAGCACTTGATGATTATTAAACTGATTCCTTTTCAGTTTTTACTAAGTGTACTGTAGGGAAATAATGAACGTGTATTCCTTTCATGTTCAAAATTGTGAATGTTTGATCTCTTTGTCTTTCTCTGCGACTCTTCATCTGGCTCTGGGTTTCTCTCTGCCATAAATAGTGATGTAATCAACAATATACAGCCCCCCGGCTATATTAAGCCTTGGCTGTGTTTTTCTTTTGTTTTCTTGTACTGTGCTCAAGTGTTGCCACCTTTTCCTGGCACAATGGTCTTGGCCCTGTCGAGTGTACCATTGTCTCCTGCTGACTAATATCCTAATGGAACTTGTTCGTTGGATTTCTGCAGCCAGCACTTTGCTCTGCTGTGAATGGAAAGGGCTGGCGACTGTAGGAAACAGCAACCGGATCTTTGCCTGGAGAATGGAACGGCCCAGTTGGCAGATGGTAGATGACGCAGGCTAAACACCTGCAACACCTGTCATTAGATCAGTTGACGGGATAAATACATGAGCACTGTCAACTTAACCATGATAAATAGCTGCAGCTTACAAAGTACTTACAGAGTGGGAAATAGAATGAACTTGCCCCAAATATTTTGGTATCTAGATTTACTTGCTGAACCATCAAATATCCTGCCTTCCTCAACCATACTTCAAAAAGTAACTACTAATAAAGAAAAAATAATTTGAAGATGCTGATGCAGTAGCTGTACAGTTAAAGCAGCGGTACGCAACTTATACACTTGCGGCTCACCTTCCCCTCATGTGTAGCCCTCAGGGGACATGTTGCTCCAGCTGTATCTGAATCTCCATTTACAGCCGGCTAGCAGAGAGAGAACAGGGAGTGGGAAATAATGAGAGATCCTTGGCAAAAAAAAGGCAATGAATAGCCCTGTTAGATTGTATTTTGACCACTCACTTCAGTTATATCGGCATAGAATCTACTCAAGTATCCTGTTTATTTGATCATTTTATAATGAGAAAAGATGACCTCTGTTCTTTCCAGTGGTAACCCTACATATTTTACATGCTTCTTTTGTGCCTTCTATGCCGTAGTACATGGAACAGCCTTATAAAGTCAATATTATTGAGCTCCAGTACATGATACAGCCTTATCAAGTCACTATTACTTTACCAGCATCGCACTTTTACATTAGCTATTGCTGTATTGTTAAGGAAACATTACATAATTTTTCGTTATACCCAATGCTTTGTTTAAAGTCATGATTCTAATGTTTAATGTTGGTGAATTTTGATTGCTTGTTTAGGTTAATATATTCACATATTGTGGTCCTGGTTTCTCTTGTTTTTCTGGAGTCATTTATTGCCACCCATCTTCCAACTGTTTATGGAATGGTCTTCTTTATTTTTATCAGTTTCAACTTTCATTTAAGGTGTTAAATATATTTATTTCTCTATATTTGATTTTCAGCAAACAGAAAAAAAAAGTTCTTAGCGATCAAGCTGGAATATAATTATGAACTCAAGAAATTTTACCCACACCAATGGATTATTTAGCATTTATTAACTAGAATCTAATAAGGAAACAAAATCAAATGGCGTAAAGTACTAGTGACACTATTGTGACCTGTAATCGGAATGGCTACCAGAATAGACCCCAAACTCTTTGGCTGCAAAATTCGGTATGTTAGCACCTGGAGAGGGCGCTAACGGGGTGCTAAGGGGTTAGTGCCCGGGCGCGGCGAATGCAGCGACGCCTGCGAACTTCAGTGCCGGTTTAGCGCTGGCGCTAACTCTTAGTGCCTGGGCCTCTAGCGCCTCGCAGATCGTGACGTCATAAAGTGCGCAGCGCCCCGTTATGGAAAATTGATTCTCGCCCCCTGCTGTATCACCTCACGCCGACAAGGCCAGCAAGAGGAGGCGTTGTGAACTCGGCTAGCCGCTTCGGGAGCGGTAATTAAAGGGAATGCTTTTCCGCTAGCGCAACCTTTATTATTTGCACCAGTCTGGTGCCTGCGCAAAGTTTTTAATGTTTCATTGGTGCGAGATGTCCAAGCCCTCCACTTTGTGAGAGTGTTGGGGCTGTACTGGCAGTCGCCCAGGTCGCCTTGCAAAACAGAACTGACAACAACTAGCTTGTGCAGCATCATTGGCCCTTCCCTTTACGTGAGGGAAACAGCCTCTGTAATGAAAGAGTCCCTCCCTATCTCTGTAATCTCCTCCCGCTTTATGCACTCCTCCAATTCTGGTCTCTTGAGCATCCCTGATTTTAATCACTCAACCATTGGTGGCCGTGCCTTCTGTTGCCTCGGCCCTAAGCTCTGGAATTCCCTCTGTAAACCTCTCCAGCTCTCCACCTCTCTTTCCTCCTTTAAGACGCTCCTTAAAACCTACCTCTTTGACCAAGCTCTGCCTTAATTTCTCCTTATGTGGCTTGGCGGCAAATTTTGTTTTATAATGCTCCTGTGAAGCACCTTGGGATGTTTTACTACATTAAAGGTGCTATATAAATACAAGTTGTTGTTGTTGTTGTTGTTGTTGTTGTTTACATGTGCTCAAAATTGTTTAGCGCTCTGCTGCTATCGCCCCGCTCTCGGACTTTAGCGTCCTACGAGAAGTGGTTAGCGCTTGATTTAGCGCTCCACTTCCCTCTTGGAGCGCTAAAACTGTATTTCACGGGAGGCCAGAATGATTAGCGCCTGCCGCTAATTCTTCAACTTTTAAAGTTTTAGCGCCTCAGCTATTCCTGAATTTCTCCTCCTTTGTAATGCGTGATTGCTGCTACTAGTTGCTCCGACGTGCTTGTTTAAGTATGGCTTCATTTAGTATTACTGTTTTGTAAAGGGGCAATGAATTAGCAAAATCATCTCACTAATTTGTGACATTCTGAATAAATAGATTCATAGTCTACCACTGCATCCTCTTCTTGGTTACACCCTTGGTCCTAAATGGGTGGTGAAACAAAGTAAATAAGGCTGTAGAACGGGGACTGTATACAGCAGCCTAATGAGACAAAGACCACAGCTGTTAGGTTTTAGGTTTTTAAATAATTCCCTCGGTGCCATTTTGGCCATCTTTTTTTTAATCACAGCTGCCAAGAGTACATATTCATCATGAAACATTAACACAGCAGAGTAAGATCAGTGGCAATTACTTAAGTAAAAAAAAACAGTTATGTGGACATTTCCAAATGACGCTTGTTCCTTTATGCACTTTGGGCACAAAGAAATTGATTTTAAAACCACCACATCAGAAAGTGAAAATCTAGCAGGTAAGGATTTGTGTTCCATGCTGTAGCACTGAATGCTTTCACAGGTTGGCATTACTCCAAACCTTCATTTTTGTGAATGTATAAAATGTGTTCAGACCATGATCCTTCGTATTCTTTAGCTCCATTAGAAAGGCCACTACTATTATTTTCAAGGAATTTCAAATTGATATCCACAAACAAAAAGGCTCTGTAATTTAACCTTCTCTCCTTGCGAAAATGAAGTAAAGAATTGCAGGTTCAGAACTAATGTGGCTGTTAGGTAATGATGAGAAGGCTAAATAGGCCCATTATTAAGTAATATAATATTCCCGATACCATTTATCTGATTTGAAAAAAAAAAGTACTGTCTAAAGCTACCTTGAGTTAGAGTGCCTAAATGGGCACTGCACATTTTACCAAGTCATTTACAGAAAGACTTCCTCTCTTTAGGCGTACTGGTCTTCTTCTGTTTTGTGACTTTGTTGATGTTAAAATGCACAACATCTTAAGCACTTTTTTGGCTGTTCTTCCTCATTAAATATGTAATGAGGAATTTATGCTGCACATTATGTGGAAATTCTCTTAATCTATTAAGATCATGTAACATTTTGCAACTTGGTTTACTTCTTTCACTCTTTACACATCGGTGACGTGCAGGATTTGCTATAAACACGTTACCAAAACCCCATTTTCACATTCGAATGGAATTTCTTTCTGTTGAGCAAAGTCCAATAAAGGGAAATTCAATGATCGTTTATGCACCGTTTCCCTAAAAAGAATCCTGTGCTGTTTGCACACATCTATTCAGGCATAATAGAATATTTTTCATGCCCTTCTTTTAGATGGCTATAATTAAACAGGAGTTGCTACGTCCTCTGCACTTTCCTGTAAATAGAAAATGCAGAAAGCTTACATGTGTCCTTACATTTAAGTTGCTTAGGAAACTGGGGTTCATTTAAAGATAGACTTAGGGTTTTTTTTTGCTAAGAATTTACTATTTGGCAGCAATTATTGCATCTGATTTACAGGGTTCATGAATTTCACAATTTGTTACTAATTTGAGAATTATCTCAGCAAATGTAGTTCCTGGAAAACAAACATAGCAAAAGTTGTTGATTATTGGGCTATGATTGATTTTTTCCATATTAAATCTTATTTCATTTGTTTCCATTTTTGGGCATTATTTCCCATATATTTTTGGGGTGCCAATTGGTCTTTGGTGATGGAGGAAAAGAAAATTGGTCACGGTGTAAAACAGGCTGCTGATTGGCTATCGCCCTTTTCGCGTTATCGCCAAAGACCAATTTCACCTCTTTTATCTGGAATATTGTTCCCTCTTCTCTCCTGTTCTATCCTGTGGGAGCTGACTCTTTCTGAGGTATAGCTCCATGGCTGCCAGCTGTCCTCCTCTATCTCAACCAAGGGCGGCAATCTTCGTGTGTGAGCCAAGTCAGAAGACTCTTTGACCATGGATAGCGCCACAGCCGTTTCTGAACCTGTTCTCACTTTTATCCACATGGGCACATTCCAGCTGGAGTCATTAAATAGCGACGAGGAACCTGCCTCTCCCAGAGCTGCTGAGGACAAATATAATGGTCCTGCTCCAACTTCTACGCTGGTCCACCACAGACCTGGGGTTCAACCTACCTCAGACCCTCCAGACTGTTGTGCTTCACATCTTTTTATGAAACTGCTATAGAACCGAATTAAAAACTAAACCACCCAGAACAGGTTTCAAAAAAATGAAGGCCCAAATAATCAGTTCTCCTTGTGAAGTAAGAAGCAGAAAATGCTGGAAACACTCAGCAGGCCAGGAAGCATCAGAGTTAACGGGCTCGATTTTGTCATTGGGGCGGGCTGGGGTCGTGTCATCCGCTTTTCGTGTTAGCCACCTGACTCCAATTGGATGTGGGAGAATTATGTGATTTTCCCCTAATTGGGCAATTGAGTTCCAGCATGTGGGAACCCATGACCCAATTAGTTTTTTCAGTCTGAAAGTCGCCTCTGGTGATGTCATCATTGCTGCTGCATTTAAGGTCTGCAAAGACTGCCAACCTTTTGGCCTTTGCTGTGAGAGGGACCTGGAGGCAAAATGAGCAGCAGGACACCTAAGTCCGCTCCCAAATTATTTTTTTTTACCACCACCACCCCCTGCTAAAAGTTACCCCAGCTAAAAGTTACCCCAGAATGATGATTGATCAAATCTCCTTTTTAATGGTGGAGCTGCAGCTGATAGTCAGCAATCGAAGTGTGCTACCGCCAGGTTTCACCGTCGTGTTTCAGAGGAGGCATGCATCACGTCGGAAAAGTGTTAAAATCAGAAAGGCCTCTCAAAATGGGATTATAGAGGCAATTAAGTGGTTGTTAAGGGCCTTAAGGGCCTATCCCGCCTCTTGGAGGCGGGACGGAGACGGGATCAAAAACCACGCATTTGGGAAAATTGCCCGCCCGCCATTTTTTTGCAATTTTAACACCCCACACGCCTCCATTCCCGCCTCCTCGGGCCTGGCAAAATCGAGCCCAACGTTTCAGATCGATGATCTTTTGTCAGAACCGGCAAAAGTTAGAGATGTAGCAAGTTTGCTGAATGGAGGTGTTCAGCAAAGCGATCACCCAATCTGTGTTTGGTCTCCCCAATGTAAGTTCTCCTTGTGACATTGGTTGACAGGTAGGAGACAGAGAGTAGGGATAATCATGTACTCTGATTGGCGGGATGCGACAAGTTGTATTCTCCCGGGGTCTGTACTGGGGCCTCAGCTTTTCACCATATATATCAATGAGTTGGATGAAGAATAGAGAGTTGTATGTCCAAGTTTACAGATGGCACTAAATTAGGAGGCACAGTAAGTTGTGTAGATGAGAACAGGAAGTTAGAAAGGGACATAGACAGATTAAGTGAGTGGGCAAAACTGTAGCAGATGGAGTTCAATGTGGAGAAGTAGGAGGTCATCCAAGAAAATCGGAATATTTTCTAATGGCGAGAGACTAGGAACTGTGGAAGAGGAAATGGATTTGGGTGTCCAGATACAGAAATCACTAAAAGCTAGTGGACAAGTACAAAAAGTAATCAAAAGGGCTAATGGAATTTTGGCCTTTATCTCAAGGGGGCTGGACTACAAATGGGAGGAAGTTATGCTACAGTTGTATAAAGCTCTGGTTAGACCCCATCTCGAGTTCAGTTTTGGGCACCACACCTCAGGAAAGACCTATTGGCCTTGGAGGGGGTACAGCGCAGATTCACCAGAATGATACCAGGATTTAAAGAAAGCATGAGGACAGGTTGCATAAATATGGCTTGCATTCCCTTGAATTTAGAAGGTTGAGGGGTGATCTAATTGAGATGTTTAAAATGATAAAGGAATTCAATAGGTTAGATGCAGAGAAACTATTTCCTCTGGTGGGGGAATCCAGAACAAAGGGATGTAATCTTAAAATTAGAGCCAGGCCATTCATGGGTGAAATCAAAAAGCACTTTTTCACACAAAGGGTAGTGGAGATCTGGAATTCTCTCCCCAGAAGGCTGCAGATGTTGGGGAAATTGAGATTGATCGGATTCCTGTTCCTTTGGAATGTTTGGAAATGTTTTAATTCATACATCTGAGGCAAGACGGATTCTTTCAAGAAAATCTTTCTTAGAATTTCCATTTTCATAGTTATATTTACTGGTGCACCTGTACACCAAAGCCACACTTATTGGCCTCAAATACATAGGCGTTTTGCCTTACTCTCACCATAACTCCAGCGGTGATACTATAGAAGGCCTATGAAATAGGCCAGCACCCAGCTACAACCAGTCCCAGCCGTTGCTTGTAGTTTTTGTGGGGTGGGCGGTGGGATGGCATTTTTGGGACGGAACTGCTGCCTGCCCCAAACGTAGAGTATCATAGAGTGGGGGGGCAGGGGCAAGTGGGGTAGCGGCTGGGGTCAGGGGCAGGGAGACCCTGTGCTGAAAGTTATTGCTTCTCTGGCCTCAGTACTATTACTATTTCATCCGGCTGATGTAGATGTAGAGCAACAGCTATAATTTGACATTTCGGTGGTTAAGCCAGATAATTGCGCCAGGAGTAGCGGAGTGTGTCGCTGTGATGCCTCCTCCGTATTTGGGTATCGGGCACTGAGCCGTTATATGTGCCGTGGTCTGTACGGTGGCATAGTGGTTAGCACTGGTGCCTCACAGCGCCAGGGACCCGGGTTCGAATCTGGCCTCGGGTAACTGTCTGTGTGGAGTTTGCACATTCTCCCCATGTCTGCGTGGGTTTCCTCCGGGTGCTCCGGTTTCCTCCCACAGTCCAAAAATGTGCGGGTTAGGTTGATTTGGCTATGATAAATTGACCCTTAGTGTTAGGGGGGGATTAAATATGTGGGGTTACGGGGATAGGATGGGATATGTTAGGGGGGAATTAAATACGTGGGGTTACGGGGATAGGGTGGGATATGTGTCGGTGCAGGCTCGATGGGCCGAGATGGCCTCTATCTGTACTGTGGGGATTCTGTGTGAGAAAGCAGGGACAGGGTACTGGATTTGGATGATCAGCCATGATCGTATTGAATGGTGCAGCAGGCTCGACGGGCCGAATGGCCTACTCCTGCTCCTAGTTTCTATGTTTCTATGTTTCTGGGTGACCACAGTCGCAGACTGGAGAGTGTTTAATTCTCCATTTGTGCATCAAGTATCCGCATCTGCCATGGTTTGTGCGGATGCGGTTTAGGGCTGCCCATAAGCTTCGCGGAAGATCGAAGCCAGGGATCTTCTGCGTCGGGTCTTTCACGAGGTGTTTGTTTGTGACTTCTTGTGAACTCCATTCGGCTTTCCAAGCATCACCTTGGTCAGTTAGTATGGAAGGCAGCACTCCCAATGAGATGAGGCACACTGGCCTCCTGAAGGGCACAGGTGGACCCTATTGGAGTGGGTGGGGAAGGGGGGGAGGAGAGAGAGAACCCGTGTCCCCCCAGATGACATCGGGTGCCGGAATTTCCAGCCTGTGTGGGACCAGGCCCCCTGTTGGGCCAGTATCAGTTAGATGCCTTCCCACTGACCCCATTACGCCAGTGCTGGTATCATGTCCCCATGCAATTTTGGGGTCATTCTCTTTCATTTTGATACTAAATAATAGCCAAAGGAGGTCCTATTTTGTATCGTACAAAGCCAATTTTACTACATATTCAAAATCCCCTACATACTATAGAGACACAAAAAAACTTGTTGGTAACTCATGTTGTGCAGCTGGTGATGAAGTGACCTGCATAGATATCAAATAAGCGTGTAGTCCGCTGGTATATGTTTTAGTCTCATTCACTTCATGAGAACCTACAGCTGCCTCATAATCCTATTTGGTTGGAACTGTAAGCATCATAGCTATTTATTAATACATCTCGTCCCTATGGGAGTTATTGCTCTATAAAAATGAACTAATATGCCCATAAGGCAAGCCATCGAGGGTCAGTGAGGGCACTTCTTTGCTGGTCAGCTCGTATTGTTATCTGAGGCTTGTAGATGGCATATTGGCATCCCTTCTTTCCCTAACATCTTCGACCAGTGCATCCAGGGAGGCCTCAGAGAACCTGAGGGCTTGGTTCAGGCTCATATCTCAGAAAATGACCCCCTTTCAACAACCTTGCAAAAGTCAATGCCGCCTCCCTTTAAGAGATACATTCCTGCTTTAAATAGGCTTCTACAGGCCCGGTGGAAATTGCACCATGAAAGTGGGCGGGCTTCCTGTTCCTGACACGATTGAGTGCGAAACCCGTCAATCAAATGTTAATGAGGCCCGGGAGCTAAAATACCGTGGTCCTGAAATCTAGACTGTAATATATGTAACTTGAATAACAAATGAAGAACAGAGACACGATGAGCTGCTAGTTCATGTGCTTGCTTTATTAGACCAGAGTGAACTGAGCATGCTCACACTAAACCATGTGATAATACATTACACTGCTTTCCCTTAAAAAAAATGTACATATTCCCCTCTCAAATACAACAAAACGATGGTCCCACCTTTCCCAGCATTACATGTACCACATAACAAAAACTCCTGGCTTTTTTTCTTTTAAATAAACTACAAATCCGGTTTAATAACAGGATTGCGGAGCCTTCCTGATCTCCTTACAGAAGGTTTTGGTGTTGAACCAATTTTCGGGCTGTTTTGTTTTGGTTCCGAACTCTAAGATGATCCTGTTTCTATCTCAGACTTGTTTCAAGCTGGTACTTCAGTTACTGAAGTCTGAACTCAGTCAAACTCATGTATGTGTTCATGAACAAGTGGTTCAAGATCACTGTCCAATCCAGGCCAGGAAACAAAACTTCTTGCAATTGATTTCATACTGACAATCCCTGGATGTTAAGTATGAAGTTCGGCCAGAATTCTATCTCTCAAAGAAGTAGGTACCACCACTCTGTTTCCCCACTTGATACAACCTTGCTCACAAGACAATTCAGTACGACGGTTGTGGAATGGTTTCAACTCTGTGTCCAGACACTGATCAGTCCATCCATTCAAGGTGTTTTCATACACTCTTTTCAGTACTGAGTCCTTTTGAGTCTCATTTGCAATCTCAGTTGCATTCACGGGAAAGTCTTTGTCAACTGCACCTAGTGTGAAAATCTCACCTTCACTCCCAACACGAGTCCTCATTTGGCAACCTGGACAAGGCATCTGCGATTGCGTTTTGCTTTGAAGTGCGATATTCAATCATGTAGTCATATTGTGACAACAACACTGCCCAACGTTGCATTCTTGATGTGGCCATTGCAGGAATGGCAGATTTGGGCCCCAATATTGCTAGGAGCGGTTTGTGATCAGTTATCAGTGTAAACTTTCAGCCGGTCAGGAATTGTTGGGATTTCTTGATCCCAAACACTATGGCGAGTGCTTCCTTTTCAATTTGCACATAGTTTCTTTCACTCTTTGTGAGGGTTCGTGATGCGAACGCGATTGGTTTCTCTTGGTCATCATCCATTACGTGGCTTATGACAGCTCCTACACCGTAGCTAGAAGCATCACACGCTAACTTAAGCTCACACTCTGTGTCGTAGTGCACAAGTCGAGCATTGCTAGAGAGACTTCTCTTACAAGCGTTGTAAGCTTCCTGTTGCGCTTTTGTCCACTTCCACTGGACACAATCGGGGTTGCCTATTCACTTTTGTCAGTTTTTACTAGCACTCTGTTCTCTCTCAGTTTCTCTAGCTCTTCCTCCACCTGACTTTTTAATGCATAGGGGACTGGCCTTGCCTTACAATAGACAGGCTTCGCGTTGGACTTGATGCAGATATACGCATTGTACCCAGTGATGCCCTCATAACTGTCTGTGAACATGCTTTCGTACTTGTTCAGCATTGTGTCGAGTCGCTTCTTTGAAGCATCTACACTGAAGATGTTTATCCAGTCTAGTTTTAACTTTCTCAACCAGTCTTTGCCCATGAGGGTTGGCCTGTTGTTGTAGCTCGCTCCAATAATAGGCAACTTTACTGACTGGCCATTGTGCTGAACTGTACATTCCATTTGTCCACATGTCTCTAGGATTTCTGTAAGTGGTATTTGATTAAACTTACTCTCATATGTGTCTTTACTCATGATAGAGCAGTCCGCCGCCGTGTCGATACACATATCAATATATTGGTCATTGATCAAAAGTTTTGTACGGAAGTCTTTCTCACGACTGCTAGCGTTGCCACTAGTGGCATAGATACTGTGGATGCCGAGTTTTTCAACATCAGGTGTGTTCACTTCAATATTGTGAATTCTTCCCTTTTGTTGTCGCTGCTTTGCATTGCCATGAGAATGGTTCTTACTTCCTGCTTTAGATCTAGCTCTGCAAGCTGTTGAAATATGTCCTTGCTTCTGGCAGTGAAAACACTTCGCATTTCTGTATTGGCAGGACTGTGGTGAGTGATTTCCATTGCAGCGATAACAATTCACTAAACTGCTGTCACTGACATGCTATTGACTCGGTCTCACAGCTTCAGGTTTGGCAGTGGCTTTGTGCCTGTAGACCTCAGCTGCACTAGTCACTTGAGTTGGACGGAGCTCCCTAGCATTCTTAGATGCCATCTCCATAGATAGGGCAATTTTGCATGCTATCTCAAACGTTAGGTTCAGAGTGTTCAGTAACTTGGACTATGTGCGCTCATCCACCAGTCCACACACAAACTTAGCTCACAATGCACAATCCAAAAATGTGCCGAAGTTACAATGCAGACAGGTTCTTAAGAACTACAATGTACTCACTGATGGTTTCACTTTGTTTTTGGTTTCTGGTACCAAACTTATAGCTCTCTGCTATTTCTAACGGCTTTGGGTTGAAATATTCCTTGAGTTTCTCGACAATGTCTTCAAACGACGCATCCTTCACTTTCCCTGGTGCGAGTAGGTTTGTCAACATTCCATAGACATCTATCCCGATCTCCGTTAGAAAAATTGCTTTCTTCCGTTCATGAATTAATTTATTTTGAGCCTGAACATTCTCATCTGCACCTTCGGTCTCAATAATGTTATTGGCCCCAAAAATATCTCCATCCACTCAGTGTAAGAACTGAATGATTAGCGAGCTCGGTCATACATGCCAAGGATTCCGATTACTCCTGTAGGCGCGGCCATGATTGTCCCGATCCTGTCGAACAGTGACTCAGCACGCTACCTATGTACCTGTGAGAATCAACACCGCTGTTGCTGTGTATACATACACGCGAAGGCAAAGCACAGGCGATTCTGCATCAGCATTAACGGTAAAACATCGCAAAAATTCAGTTTAGGTGTCACAAATTCACCTTAAACTTTTCCCCTCGAAGGTTGAACACTGTGTCCTTCCATGATCCCTATAATAGCTTTGAAATCCCATATTAGTCGGCAAAATGTAATATATGTGGGTAGAACAAATGAAGGACAGAGACACGATGAGTTGCTAGTCCATGTGCTTGCGTTATTAGGCCAGAGCGAACTGAGCATGCTCATACTAAACCATGTGACAAACCATCTGATAATACATTACATAGACCAATGAGAATGTTTTGCACTGGCCCTGCCCCTACGCACCTGAAAGCCACTGGGAGTTAAAATCTACCCCGTAGCCTTGCAGAACAATTTTTCATTTTAGTACAATGCGTAAAATCTTTGGACGTGTGGACATTTTCAGGAGGTACTGACGATGGATTTCCTTAATTCATTGATTGCTTTGTCCTTCACAGTGACCGAACACGGCAATATTTTGATTTACCTCATGGACCAGTTCAGCTTTCCTCATCACACTTATCCTGGGGCCCACTGCTAGAATCGCATGGCTCAAACTGCAAGTGAAACAGTGTGCGTTTTGAAAACTGAAAAAGCAGATGATCGTGTACAGGGTTAAACCCCATGGTCGAGCAAATTTAGCATCTTTAAATTCAGAGGGATTATGAGGGATTACAGCACATTCCTGTCAAAGAAACAAAGGTAGCATTGTTCTGACTAGTTACAGAATTTAACATTTTTAAACATTAGTTACTATTGAAGGAACTTTCAGTCACAAAGTTTACAGGAGCATTTGGTCTGGACATGCTACGGGGAGGTAGCTTGTTGCTGTGGCAAAAAAAAATTAGAGTTTACAGCAGCAAAGTTGCCCTAAACTCCCTGGAAATCACACAACTGACAGGAAACCGCATTCTTGGCAAAACCTTTTAGATTGTGATCTGTGTGGTATTATTACTCTTGTTTAATTTGATGTAGTTTGTCCCTGATGTTTTATTTAAATGGAATTTTTGAATATCGCAGACGGATATGCCCATGTTGCTCCATCACCAAATATTGAGCACGGAATCATTGAAAAAAATTTATATATTTTGTTCGGGTGATCTAATTGATTGAGCGCGACAATTGCATTTCATTTTTTAACAACGCGTCACCATAGGACAAACAGTTACTGAGCTCAGTCGACCAAGCCACATATGTCAAGGCAAACAAGCGGAAAAGAAAAATTAGCTTGGCGGACAAGAAAATGATTCAAGTAATTAATAGTCTTGTGTTCTGCAATTTTCTTTGCAAGAGTGACACACTCTGTGAGGCAGATTTTCCTGGATCGCCTGGCTGCAGTGGATACAGGAAAATCGGACGAGGAAGAGAGCACACCACACCCAAAGGAGCCGGCCCAATTTTCCGACCATTAATTTAAATAGGGCGGCTTGCTTACGGGCCTTCACCTTCTGCCCAATTTTTCCGTACCTACTGGGTCGCTCCAATAGCCCAGGCGCAGAACCAAGAAAACCCACCCAGTGTGATTATTTCAATTTAATATTATCTAACTACGAAAGTTACAATACCCCGTTTAAATAACTTCCCTTTTCAAAGCATTCTTCAGATGTTACTGGTAAAAGTATTTCTCGGTCATACCTACAGTGATACTGAGGGGTAGAAATTGGTCTGAATCAGTCTCGGCGCAGGCGGCGCGCGCCCCAACCGGGAGGGCCTGAGGTCGGCCCAAAAATTGGGCCTCGGGCCTCCTTTCAATAATTTAGGTGAGCTGATGGCGCCCGGCGCACCTCCACAGGCAGCTCACCCATGTCAGCAGATGAATTTCAGGTAAGTCCCTGGGGGGGGGGAGTGGGGAAGTTGTTTTCCTTCGAGCAGAGAAAGCTGAGGGGGGACCTGATTGAGGTGTACAAAATTATGAGGGGCATAGATAGGGTAGATAGAAAGGAACTTTTCCCCTTAGTAGAGGGGTCAATAACCAGGGGGCATAGTTTCAAGGTAAGGGGCAGGAGGTTTAGAGGGGATTTGAGGAAAAACTTTTTCACCCAGAGGGTGGTTGGAATCTGGAACTCACTGCCTGAAAGGGTAGCAGAGGCAGGAACCCTCACAACATTCAAGAAGCATTTAGATGAGCACTTGAAACGCCATAGCATACAAGGCTACGGACCAAGTGCTGGAAAATGGGATTAAAATAGACAGGGCTTGATGGCCGGTGCAGACACGATGGGCTGAAGGGCCTCTTTCTGTGCTGTATAACTCTATCACTCTATGGGGTGGGTTGGAGTAGGAGAACGCGAGGGCGGCCGATTGCATCTCGGCAGTGAGCCTCGGAAGTGCAGTGGAGCCGGGGAGGAGCACTCCTACTCCTGACGCCACGCCGACGTTTAAAGAAAAACGACTCACCTTCTCGGTGGTGGCAGCTGCCAGCTTGGCTGCACCCTCGCCCGCAAAACCCGGAAGTGCCCTATGCCCACTCCGCTCGGGGCAGCCCAATTTCTCGGAAGGCCCGCAAGAAACAGGAGTTCGGCCCCTCGTTAGCGTCTGCAAGGGGCCTAACGCCCGTTTCTGGCAGCGGCCTCGGTTACAGAGAACGTCAGCGTATGACGTTTCATCTGAAAAAAACTTTTGCTCTGTGAAGCTGTCAAACACTGACATTCTATGTTGTTTGGTGAGTCCTTGTATTCAAGGACATCAAACCTATCTGTTGAGCAGAAATCAGATGGCTGTTGCATCGGAGAATGCAGCAGCCATTCTGTCATCTCTGCCGGTGAGATGCCGGAGCCTCCTGATCCCCAACTGTTGAAGCCTGCACGAAGAAACAAAGGTAAGTAAACATTTTCTATCACTTTTCACTCACCTCACATACTTCCCACTCCACACTTGCACCCATCACTCACCTCCACAGTGCACTTTTGCACCTCTCTGACCCCCGCAGACCCACTGCTCGCCTCGGTGACCCTGGCGGGGTTTCCCGACGTCGGGAAGCCCGCACCTCTGCTGGAAAAATGGGGATAATCCTCTTAACTGCCTGTTAACTACCTGTTAACAGGCAGTTAAGTGGCTGTAATCCCCTTCCCACCTCCAGGAGACGGGACCCGGCGCGGGTCGGCTACCCGCCTCCTGGGAAGATGGCACGGAGGCGGGCTGGGGGCGGGATGGGTACCCGCCCACAGATTCTGCCATTTTCCCGGCAGTCCTGCCTCCATACCCGCCTCGCCAGGCCTGGCAAAATCGCCCTCATGGTGTTTTTAAGAAGCGCTACCATGTAGCTGAATAGCCTTGCAACATTGTCTTGGCTGACACACGAAGGGCCGACTTACGCAGGGAATTATGGGGTTGTTGGCGCGCATCGAACTATCTCTCAGCCCGAGCACACTGCCTTTAGGAGAGGAGTAAAACATTTAGGGAAAAGGTGTTTGAGCCCCTTGATGAGATTGCCGACTCGTAATTACTCCCCAGTATTTATTGATACCCAAAGTTGCTCCAGTATTAGAAGTCAAAATCTTGGGTCTAAGCAACTGAAGTAACATTTTCTGAAAGGATAATGTGAAGGATTTAAAGTTCAGTGTGCGTAATGATATCAGCACACGGAGTAGAAGAAAAGGACAATTTAAAGAGATTAATAAAAGAGACCATTTTGTAGGTTAATAATTCACCATTTAGAACTGCAGTGTCAAAGCTCAAATTCTGCACAAGCAGTAATATCCTGTCTATAATGTCTTACAAATGTGTGAACATTACTCTCTATGAAATCTTGCCAAATGTGTGCTCGATGATCTGCTTTTATTTGACAAAGGAAGCAGCAACTCTTTTCTGGAATGGCCTTTGGCTGCTGGCTCCAAAGTGTCCAGTAAGAACACAGAAAACTGATATCCTGTATTTACATTGGTACCTTAGATCAGGGCTATAACTGATTCGGAATTTTTTTTTGTAAATGGCTGCCTCCGATTATACTGGAGCTGGCCAAGGCAGGGCAATTATGGAATAGCTTCAGAATGAAAAAAAGTTAATAAATATCCAGATATACTGTGAGGTTTATCTGATGTAATTACTGGCACAAATCACAATATGATTTTTCTTGTGTTATTTCTATGATAGCATCAGAGAAGCCACAAAACAAAGAATAACTGTTTTATGTCTCGTGCATTGGTTTTGCATTAACACAATAGTGTCATTACCAGCTGCATCTCACAGCCTCAACAACTCCAAGCACTACCTTTCTACATTGGCTCGCATGCTTGCTAAAATCTGATACAATCTCACGCATTTCTATCCAGTACTTTTTTTCAGTCATCTCTATCATTGTGGAGATCTGGTCAGGACATTCCTGAAGCCTGGCAGTAGTCCCGGTGGTAGTGGTGAGAAGGCCCCGAAATCCCAGAATGGTGGGAGAGGGTGTAGTAGTAGCATCCTACATTTTGGTAGGAAAAATGAGGAGAGAATGATACTATTTTAAAGGAGGTGCAAGAAGAGAGACCTGGGGTGTCTGTGAACACATCTTTGAAGGTGGCAGGACAGGTTAACAAAGCAGTTAATAAAGCATATGGGATCCTGGGCTTTATAAATAAAGGCAATGGGCTCGATTTTGCCAGGCCCGAGGAGGCGGGATTGGAGGCGTGTGAGGTGTTAAAAATCGCAAAAAATGGCGGGCGGCTCCGATACTGCCTCCAGCCCGCCTCCGAGCAATTTTCCTAGAATCGGGGTTTCAGACCCCGTTTCCATCCCGCCTCCAAGAGGCGGGATAGGCTCTTAAGGCCCTTAACAACCACTTAATTGCCTCTATAATCCCATTTTGAGAGGCCTTTCTGATTTTAACACATTTCCCCCGTCCTGCACGTCTCCTCTGGAACACGCCAGTTAATCCTGGCAGCCTCACAAGTGGATTGCTTACGAACAGCTGCAGCTCCACCATTAAAAAGGAGTTTTCACCAATGATCATTTGCAGGTGGCAGAACTTTGTTGTCTCAGGTCTGGGGGAACTTTTAGCAGGCCTACTCATTGTTGTGGAAGTTTGGAGACTGAGACCCATCTCCAGTGTGACCTCCTGGGAAACCCCTCTCCCCACCTTGACTGAGCGCTTCCTCAACTGAGGCATATACCAGAAGCATGGGAACCATTTATTTCCTTTCCTCCTGGACATCAGATTCGGACGAAGACCAGCCGTGGCAGCAGCAGAACCATGAACAAAAGCAGCACTAACAGCAGCAGTAACAACAGGAGCACCAAGCTGCTTCTCACCCACCTGAAGCTGCACAGGCCAGAAGGCGCCAGAGCGCGACTACATTGCTGCCCGGGATGCAAGGGATGCACTCATGTTGGCCAGATTTGCTTAGTCTGCACAATCAAACACTTTTGCCTCGCACCTTCTTACCAGAGCATCAACAATGGACAAGAACCTACGGATTCCTATCACTCTGACCACCATACTGACAATTGCAAGTCGCTCTAAGCCCTCAATGTGGAAGTCCCATTAGTGAAATGACACAGGCCACAACTGCAACAGTTTGCCATCAGAATTTTTTATCACAACAAGCAACTGATGGCATTTCAAAAATAAACACAACATAACACCCAAGTGACTACCCTTGTGACTACTTGTGCATTATCTTCCTCTTACCCATGCTCCTACGTGGTGCTTCCCCTGTGGCTTCAGCAGATGTGGAGGCCCCTTGCTCACTCTCTTGCTGCTCCTATCTCGACACCTTTGGCGGGCGTCCTCTGGGGTTGTGAACCTGTGAGGGCTCGGCAACAGTCTGCTGCTCCTGCGGCTGTACAGGGGATGAGACGCCCATCTCAGTTGGGTGAGGACTCTGGTGGGGCTCTGACCGAGGGCTTTGCAGTGACATGGTTGTGTGGGCACTTGGAGAGGAGCCCCCCCTTCCTTGTTGTCTGCCACCAACATCCCTCTCATGGGTCAGCCCCACTTCAGAGCTAGCAAGTGGCTTGACAGCACCTTGCTGCACTGCAGGGGGGCCATGAGGACCCGTTTCTGCACTGGAAGTCCTACTCCAGAGGACTTCCATGAAGGTCTGGTTTCTATGCTCAATAGCTGACCATCACTCCTCAAGAGATGTCAGTCTATTCTGAACAATGACCATGCTTTCAACACTCTGGCGACTTAGCTCCTCCATGGCCATAGCCATCCTCTCCTCTACCGTAGCCATCCTTTCCACGGAGGTTGCCATCCTTTCCATGGTGATGCGTTCATGCGCCAATGCCTCCACAAAGGCTCTGCTCATGTTCGCGATGGACTCCTCCATTCGCTCCACACTCGCAGCGACCCTGGAGACAAAACCTGCCAGAGACTGCTGCACCTGTTCCTGGAGTTCCAGCACCGCTCGCCTTCTGGATGGACCCGGAGGCACAGGGTCGACATGCAGCTGAGCCGAGCTGGCAGAGTCCTGCGCCCTCCGACAAGGACTCTCCACTGCTGTCCCTGTCTCCACCATCTGCTGATGTTCACTTGTGAGCTGTGATACACCAGGTGACAACACTACTCTATCTCGCGAAGGTCCCACTGAGGTGTGAGTGTATGCGCTGGTGCTGGGTGCGCTGAATTCTGCTGACGCTGCGCCCTCAGAGGTTGCAGCTTCCTCTGAGGAGTCTTGAAGCTCAGGCTGTTCCTCCTGGACAGTGGGGACGGGGGCTGTCGATGGTCCTGTGGGGGAGTAAAGGAAAGAGTTAGAGATGAGAGGTAAAGGTTGCATTCACATTGAATTGTGCAGATGATCATAAGTCAATGTGTTAGAGCATCAGATTCATTATCAGTCACTCATGCAATGTCAATGAGAGAGATGCCAAACTATTCTGTCACCAGCTTGCGGTGATGCGCCCGTCTGTCCGTCCCCCACTTGCGAATCGTCCTCGACACTGGCGATTTCCAGGGCCGCCTCCTCCGAGGTGGTGAGCTGGGCTACTGAGGGTGGCCCTCCTCCTGTCCTCACTCTTTCCCTCTTATTGTGGGCTCTCTTTTCCTGCAATGAGGGACACAAGTGGAGTTTGAGTGAGAATGAAGGAGTGAGTGTCGAGAATACATAGCATAGATGCTTAGAAGGAGACAAAGGGCCTTCCCTTGTGTGTTGTAAGTTGTTGTCATTGCATCACAGTGATAGGGAGTGTGAGGGCTGCATGGTCGAATAGTTAAGTGAATGCGACCATAGAGAGAGAGGGAATGGGTAAGGGTCCAGGGATGTAAGTGTCAAGTGGCATGTGGAGGAAGAGGTTGGCAAAGCAGTGTGCTGGTGAGGAGAGGCGATGGGGATCAGATTGAGGGTGATGGGAAAGTCATACTCACTTTTCCTGTGCGGAGAAGGTCACGAAACCTCTTCCTGCACTGCAGCCAGGTTCTGCGGCACATAGAGATTGAGTTGACGTCCTGGACCACTTGCAGCCACACAGCTTTAGTCTGCTGGGGAGGCTTTTTCCTCCCTGAGGAAGGGAAGAGCACCTCCTTATTTGATCTTGCTCCCTCCACCAGAGCTTGGAGAGAGGCCTCATCGAACCTTGGAGCACACTTTGGCCTACTGGTGGACATATTTGCTGAATGAAGCGATCACAACAATGGGCATAAAGTTTAAAGTCTCCAGAAGAAACAAGGCTACTTGCAGGCCTTAAATCCAGCAGCATTGGTGACGTCATCGGAGGCGACTTTCTGTATGAAAAGACTCATTGGGCCAGGGGTTTCCACACGCTGGAAATCAAGTGCCCAATTAGGGCAAAATCGCACTTTTTTCCCCACTTCACATCGGGGTCCTGACACGAAAACCAGCTGACATGCCCCAGCCCGCCCCCAATGGCAAAATTGAGCCCATAGAGTACAAAAGCCAGGAGGTTATGCTAAACTTGTATAAAACACCATTTCGGACCAAGCTGGAGTATTGTGTCAAATTCTGGGCACCACACTTTAGGAAGGACGTGAAGGCTTTGGAGAGGCTACAGAAGAGATTTACTAGGGATGAGGGATTACAGTTACCTGGATAGACTGGAGAAGCTGGGGTTGTTCTCCTTAGAGCAGAGAAGGCTAGGAGGAGATTTGATAGCGTTGTTTAAAATCATGAAGGGTTTAGATAGAGTAAATGAAGAGAAACTGTTTCCAATGGCCGAAGGGTTGATAACCAGAGGGCACAGATTTAAGGTGATTGGCAAAAGAACCAGAAACGACATAAGGAAAAACATTTTTACGCAACGAGTGGTTAGGATTTGGAATGCACTGCCTGATAGGCTGGTAGATACAGATTCAATAGTAGCCTTCAAAAGGGAATTGGATAAATACTTGAAGGAGAAAAATAGCAGGGATATGGGGAAAGAGCGGGGGAGTGGGACTAACTGGATTGCTCTTCGAAAGAGCCGGCGCAGACTCGGTGGGCCGAATGGCCTCCTTCTGTGCTGTACTACTCTATGATTCTATGATCCTCTCCCTCCAATTCAGGCCCAAATACCTATCTTTGTTGGCTAATCTTTTTTTTCTGCCTGTGTCGCATGTCGTGTCTCCCAAACCAGGAAAATGGGTGAGGGTCCTGGCAGGGTTGGGGCAGCAGGCAGAAGTCTTGCCCCGATCCCACAAGTGCAAATTGAGGAAAATCTAGCCCATATTGTCGACCCTTAGTCTTAATTTTTGCTACAAAAGTAAGATTTTAAGTGCTTGAGGCTTTCTTCATAACTTAATCCCCTAAAGCTTGGAATAATCCTGGTCATTCTGCTCTGATCCTTTTCTAATGCATCTATATCCTTTTTTGAGGCCAGATGATCAAAACTGCACACCATAGTTCAGAATTGGCCAAACCATTATTCTGTGCAATACTGGTATAACTTGATCTGATTTACCCATTGCTTTGCAGATACATCCCGGTACCCAATTTGCTAACTACTTTATACTGACCAGAAATTTTCAGGGTGCAATCATTCCAAATCCTGTGACACTCTCACCTTATTTGGACTGGATGACACCAGAGGCATTAGCTGCCAAGCTGTCTCTGCTGCCCATCATTGTCAACACAGCACAAGATTTACAATCCACCTCCAGCCCTAGCTGTGAGATTTATTGAGAGGGCTCTCCGGCAAGTTTGGTTCTCCCTGCTTCTACCCTAATTTGGCCAGACCTGTTATTCAGCACTCGGCCCAGAACTCTAGCTTGAAAGCCTCTGCTGAGCCATCTGTGCCACATCTTGGAAATACGGTCCATGCCATTCCGTTCTCGCAGGATCCATGCCAGCTGCCAATTTAACCGGACCTTTTTTTTTTAAGATGGCCAAGGTGCCCACCTGACTCAGATGACGTCCAAAGGACCCTGGTGACATTTAGATGGCCTGCAAAGGGGATTGTCCACCGCGGGTCCTCCGCTCAGTAAAGCTTGACGGGGAAGAAGAGGAGGCCCTCTGAGGTAAGCTAGGAGAAGCAGGATACTCCTCAAGACCCCACAACGAAAAGGTCTGGGTCTCTGTTGCCCCAGGAAACCTTCCCCCCCCCCCCACCTTGTGAAATGGCTCTGATCTCTCCCCACATCCTTCCCCACCCCCACCCCATGACTTATCTTGGTGTTAGCGGGCGGCCTCTGATTTTGACCTGCCTGAAAATGGTCAGCTGCCTCTTCCCCACTCATTTCGGGCAGACAGCTGGCCGGTGGGATGTAAATAGCCCCGGCTGTTTAAAATTGGCCAAAGCCTCCCACGGAGATTCTCTGTTTATCCTATGGAATGATACATCAATTTGCAGATATTAGTGTCAGCATCAAAGAGTCCCTGGAGGTCAAGTATGGTAGAGGTTATATACAGGATAAAGCTCCCTCTACACTGCCAGCACAGCAATATAATATGGTTTAATCTCAGCTTTAGAACACTTGCCAAGTTCCATACAACATCACGTGTTTGCATATTTCCTACAATTCTATTACAACATTGACTGGAAAGATTTAAGCAATTAGACCTCTTTACTACTGTGATGTAAAGCAGTAGATGTGGAGACATGGCTGAAGATTCTTTGATTCAGTAATATCTGCTGAAATACAATATAATTGGACACATCAGTTCACTGAGCATGCAATTAAAAGACCATTTGGAATATTAAAAATGCATTTCCAGTGCTTAGGCAAATTAGACGCTGCATTGCAACGTAATCCGCAGAAGGTCTGACATTTCTTTTTAACAAAGTGTATTCTGCACAATGTTACTACTCAATGCATGGTTGTGATAGACATTTCTGAGGAGAGAATTAATACTCATTTCCACCTAGCTTATACTTTATGTTTCTGCAGACACTTACACTACCATTTGAAACCTGAAACTGCTTCAAGTGCGTTTGACAGATGACTATTATGTGCAGGAGACTTATGACCGTGACAGAGCATACCTTCCTTATCATGTCAACCAGCCATGGCTGGCTAGTGTGAGAGTCTGCAGAAATGCTCCAATGTTCTGTCTATTGAGTTTCACTACCTATCAAAGCAACCTTTTCAAAATCTCAGAAACTGTAGGGCAAACACATTTCCCAGCACAGTATCTTTTAACCTTTTTGGACTTCTTTGTTAGCCGTGGCTCAGTGGGTAGCACACTTGCCTCTGAGTCAGAGGGTTGTGGGTTCAGAGCCCCACTCCAGGGACTTGAGCACAAAAATCTAGGCTGACACTCCCAGTGCAGTGCTGAGGGAGTGCTGCACTGTTGGAGGTGCCGTCGTTCGGATGAGATGTTAAACCGAGGCCCTCGTCTGCTCCCTCAGGTGGACGTAAAAGATCCCGCGGCACTATTTCGAAGAAGAGCAGGAGAGTTATCCCTGCTGTCCTGGCCAATATTTATCCCTCAATCAACATAACAGATTATCTGGTCATTATCACATTGCTGTTTGTAGGACCTTGCTGTGCGCAAATTGGCTGCTGGGTTTCCCACATTACAACAGTGACTCCACTTCAAAAGTACTTCATTGACTGTAAAGCGCTTTGAGACTTCCGGTGGTCGTGAAAGGCGCTCTATAAATGTAAGTCTTTGGGGAAGAAATTGGGTATCGCCCATTTTGGGGCGCTAATATCAGCCGGGCGCAAAGTTTAGCGCCTGGCGCTAATTATCGCCTCCGACTGCAAAATTCGCCTCTATTGCCCCTGGAGGTGATTTGAGCGCTAAATCAGGCGCTACACACCTCTCTTAAGGTGCTAACGTCGAGGAGCGAGGCGCTACCTCAGAACGCTACCGAAGCTCAGGCGATGCCAATTACCATGGAAGCCAGACACACTGGCGCCATCCAGTTCTTAAAAGGGGAGGGGCAATCTTGCTGGCCAGCCACACCCTGCTCATTGCAGCCTTGAATCTCGGCCTGGAGTGACCTCAAAAGCAATTGTGTGGAAGCACTAATGGATAGGCCCAGGGAAAGAGCTCGGCACTTAGGAACCTCAAAAGTGGTGCTGAGGGCCAAAACTCCTTACGACAGCGTTAAAACCAAAAATTTTGCCGACAAGAAAAGGCAGTAAGTGCCTGCCTTTAAATAGCGCTCCCCCAGCCCCTTCCCGACTTGAAAACGTTCTCCTCTACCTGTCGTTCCTAGCGGCAGGCGCTAAGGCAGGGGGCGCGACTCAATATCCGGTCCGGAGCGCTACCAGGGCGTTGCACGCTCGACTGACGTCACGATCTGCGGGCGCAGGAGATCATGGTGGTAGTGTTTAACGCCGCCGCAAAATGTCTGGTCAATTTCGCGAGCGGCGCAAACATCGCTGCGCTCGGGCGCTAGTTGCTTTGCGCCCTGTTAGCGCCCCTTTAGGGCGCTAATGGGAGGCGCTAATCAACCAAATTTTTCCCCCTTTCTTTCTTTAGGTCCTTCTGTATTTCCTTTCTTTGATACAGATTAACTGGAGATGTATTGCTCAGTCCAACCAAACCTCTTGTTTTTCTTCCAAGATCTTGGGACATGTCAGCTGAAATAGAATTGATACAGTTTTATCATTATTTGCCTTCCCCTGAGATAGATAAAGAAAGACTTGCATTTATATAGCGTCCACAACGACCTCAGGATGCCCCAATAAAGCTGCATAGAACCAACAAACATGACACTGACTACCAATATCATTAAAAAGTGCCATAAGAAATAAGTCTTGAAGTGACTTGAACCGGAGTTCAGAGGCAATGAAGATTTGGTTAAATATTTGCAGCTGTGAATCTTTGTGATAATATTTGTAAGACTTCAAAGCTCTCACTTTTTTATTTATTTTTGCAATATTATTTTTGTTCAGATCAATAAATAAAATAATCAGTTCTAAAGATTCATGTTTCTAAAATCATCATCAAGGTGATCAATGGGATTGGTATTTTTAAAAATTCATTCTCGGGATGTGGGCATCGCTGGCAAGGCCGGCATTTATTGCCCATCCCTAGTTGCCGTGAGAAGGCGGTGATGGGCCTTCTTCTTGAACCGCTTCAGACTGTGGGTGTGTAGAGGTTCTTTGTGCAGAACCACAAAAGGAATTTCTCTTTCTCCGTTTCTCTCGCACTCTCTGGGAGCGCATATGGAAACCTTTGGGTGCACACTACTGCTGAGATTTTCCGACCAATTGTGCATAGTGTGTGTCTGAATTTTCAATTTGCACTCCTGGTAGATGAAATTGCCCGCCAGGAGTAAGGACTCATAAAATTATCCTCTATATCATAGAATCATAGAAACTTACAGTGCAGAAGGAGGCCATTCAGCCTGTCGTGCCTGTGTTGGCTCTTTGAAAGAGCATATGCCTTCTCCATTCTGGCAACCAGTGAACTCCATCATTAATGGTCTCTGGACAGTAGATTGCATCAGCTCCTGATGTTACACTGCTCATTCCAGCCCATTCTTTGGCTGCAACTTGGTTCATTACCATCAACTTTTTCAGACAGTAGCAACCCCAACATTCCTTTAAATCTTGAATAATGTGCCCACTGTATATAATTTCTCTCAACAATAATAACAACAACTTGTATTTATATAGCGCCTTTAACATAGTAAAACGTCCCAAGGCGCTGCACAGGAGTATTTTAAGACAAAAAATTTGACACCGAGCCACATCAGGAGAAATTAGGGCAGGTGACCAAAAGCTTGGTCAAAGAGGTAGGTTTTAAGGAGCGTCTTAAAGGAGGAAAGAGAGGTAGCGAGGCAGAGAGGTTTAGGGAGGGAATTCCAGAGCTTAGGGCCTAGGCAACAGAAGGCACGGCCACCAAAGGTTGAGCGATTATAATCAGGGATGCTCAAGAGGGCAGAATTTGAGGAGCGCAGATATCTCGGGGAGTTGTGGGGCTGAAGGAGATTACAGAGATAGGGAGGGGCGAGGCCATGGAGGGATTTGAAAACAAGGATGAGAATTTTGAAATCGAGGCGCTGCTTAACCGGGAGCCAATGTAGGTCAGCGAGCACAATCTCATCAGTTCTGTCTTTACCTGTGCTACTTCAAGGACAACAATAAATTGGATTTGCATAGCACCTGTAATGTAGGAAAATTTGTCCCAAGGTGCTTCACAGAGGCATAATGGATGCTGAACCAAAAAAGGAGATATTAGGTGGGATGACCAAATGCTTGGTCGAAGAGGTCAGTTTTAAGGAGGGTCTTAAAGGTGGAGTGGAGCAAGGGTTTAGGTAGGGAATTCCAGAGGGTGGAGCCTAGGTGGCTGAAGGCACAGCCACTGATGGAGGGTGTACAAGAGTCCAGCGTCAGAGGAACGGAGAGTTTTGGAGGGGATTATAGGGTTGGAGGAGGTTACTGAGATACAGAGGGGTCGCTGCTATGAAGAGATTTAAACATAAGGATGAGAATTTTAAATTTGAGGTGTTGGGCACCAGTAGCCATTTTAGATCAGCAAGGACAGGGATGATGGGTGAGCATTAGTCAATCTTCTCATCAAACTAGTTTTCAGCATATTTTTGTAACGCCACAACTGAAACATCTCCAGCTTGTCCTTATTTCAGCATTCGAGGGTGAGTTTTCACATCTTTACAGTGCTGTGACTGTCTAACATATAAGCATTGCACTTCTTATCAGCTCATTTTTCAGCTTACAGAAACACCTTCATATTATTAAATTGCTTCTTTTGCAATTGCTATCTTCTGCTTAGCTTTGGCCACCTGATGTTATTTCCGTAGGAGAAGACTAGAGGCCATAATTATAAAGGTAAGGGAACAACAAGATAAAGGCGGAGTAGACTGCTGCCTACTTTAGTTAACGTTTGAAGCACTGAGAGCAGAGGGATATAGGCTTGGCACTAAAGCAGGAAGGAAATGAAAATGGTCTGCACAAAAAGAAAGTTCCCACTTTATAAAGAGAGTAATAGGACTAGACTTTTCCCAACAGGTTAAGGAACAGTCACTGCTCTACTTCCTGATATTTGGTGGTCTACTTATCAAGCAAAAACTAGATTGCTTACAGGCAACTTACAAATGCAGCATACAACAACCTTTTCTCATACAATTCTGAAGGTTTTGCTTTTACAGTTTGTTCCTTGAAGTCAGACGCCTTGGAATAAAATAAGTTGCTCTTTGATGTATTTCCCACTATCAGATGTTATGAAACAAATACACTGTAGAGTATAATTCTAAAAATGGCCTCCATAGCACTGCATCTAGGGCGATGTTGTATTAACAGCTTTAAAGTATACCACGTACATCAGTCACTATTGTGTAGGGTTATTTTACACAAGGCCCTCGTCCATCTGAATTAGAATAAAGACCGTAAACCAAATAAGATCCCTGCCAAACCACATTTCTGGCTTTCAACCAGCTAAACTAAAGATCAAAGTGAGGTCACGGTGGTAAATGCCAATAGCCCTCCTCATTAAATCACCTTCGCCCAGTTCATATGCACCTTTTGTAGATAATTATGCAGCAAGGTTGCATTCCCTCGTGAAAACAAAAGGCTATTTATCCCAGGTCCTATCCCGAGATAACAGGTAACAGCAGGTGTACTGTTAAGATACCTTGCTTTGCATAGATTTTTCTTGGCAAATCACAGAGGAAGTCAAATTAGTTCCATATGTAGACGAGCATAGGCTATTCATTGTGAACATATGAAAACATTTTAATGAGGAATGCTTGCCATTAAGACCTGGATCGCTGAAATTTCTCTTGTGTGCCTTTTTCAAGCTGAAATGACAATGACCTCTTTTTGAACGTTGGGCTGCAAAAAATTCTATTGAGTACCCGGCAAAACTTGGGAATGAACAATGTCATAAATTAACATAATTACAATTTAGATGAACAGATTACATAATACTGTAGGTTTCATTATACATAATAAAAGTGTTTATTTTTAGCATAAGAAATGTCAATCTGATGACATGTAATCTACACTGAAGAGATATACCCCAACATTTGATGTCACATTGTACTGAAAGCTTAAAATACCTAAAGCCTTTATTACAGTCTTAGTTGCACCAATTTTGCTTATAGGTGTTTGGATGTGTTGATTGTTTGCCTGCTCTCAATAAGCAATTAAAATCAAATGTCTGCCACATGAAAGAGCTCCAAGCATACACATGCAGCTAAGATGATCAAATTTGCATTATTTCACTAAAGGGCTCTGCTTTATTAAAAAGTATAGGAGATAAGACATCCTAATGAAAATTCCTGAATATATATTCTTGCAGCAACAATAATGCAGGGGGAAAAGGGCATTTTCTTTCTGCTCGAGCTCTGACTATTCTATTAAAAGATAGTCGAAACATAAATATGCTCAGCACATTCAAGACAAAAATTAAAAGCAATGTGTGCCATTGCATGACATAGAATTACAATGCAAATCATCTCAATACATCCCACATAGTGTGCTAAATAGTCGTATGCACTCATTTTGTCACCTTACACGGCAAAAGATATCACTTTCTATTGCTCTAAGATTCACAATCCTTCCCCTTAACCTTTCAAACCCAAGGTAATGAGAGAAGCATGATAAACAATAACTAATTTGCACTATAAACCTGTGCTGCCTTACAGTGCTGTGCTGTATATAAATATATATAGGTTTAATTTTAATTTATCTTTCTGTTCTCACTAAGGCTCATTATCCCGACCTTAAATTTATGGCAGCCTAGAGTCTATAATACTGACAAGCATTGTATTAGACATTGCTTTCTCAAATTTGTTTTTATTTCTTTTATATACTTTGAAAATGCCTCATCTGCACCAAACCTTTGTAATTATGAATGAATAACAGTAATTTGTTGTCTATCTGTCTTATCCTATTTTGTAATGATTGTATTTTTCTTACATCATTCATGGTTGCTAATCTCTCTAATTTACCACCTTTGTATGAGAGGTCTAATTGTAAAGATCAATAAATGAAAATCAATTTGTTTTATAACTATGGATAAACACCGAATCCAAATTGGGCAAAACTTCAAGTATTTGGGGCAAAAGACATTGGGCGGGGGGGAAATTCGGTGGTGCCCCCTTTAGGGCACTGATTTTGCCGGGGCACTAAAGTTAGCACCCCTGCGCCGTAAATTCAGTGGTAGCGCCCCAAGCAGGACGTGGGGCGCTACTGGAAGCGTTCCCCCCCTTCCTGGGCCGCTACAAGTGAATATCGTGGCGCTAAGTGCAGCGTCGGCACATAGCAGTATTGCTGGCCTCCCTCCCCTGATTAGAGGGGAGGGGCCTAGCGCTGCACGCACCGGGGGCCTGCTGGACCACCAGGGAGCGGGGTGCCGGGAAAGTAGCCCGACACTCAAGAGGTGTGCCGAGCTGAGCGATCGCGGCCAACACCCCGAATAAAAAAAGAGGAAGGGGGCAGGTGCTGGCAGGCGACCAAAAAAACCGGCTGCCCGACACCTGCCCTTTAACTTGCGCCACTGCGGCTGCACAAACGCCCCCTGACCCTGTCGGACATATCGTCCTGCGATAGGTCAGGGGGCGCAACTGAAGTTTGTGGCCGGGGCGCTGCGCACCGCAATGACGTCATTGCCGGAGGTGCAGCGCCACGGGGGGGCTACCGGCTACCGCTGCCGTTAACCTCCTGCTGAATTTTGCAGGAGGCGTTAGCGGCGCCGCTCCGGGCGCTAGGGGCTTTGCGCCCCATTAGCGCTCCCCTGGGGGTGCCAACGGGAGGCGCAAAGCAACCCAATTTTCCCCTGCTGAATTTTAGCACAATTCAGATTTGAAATGGTGTGTCTTCCCCCTTTTCCATGGCTGCTCTTTTTAAAATTAGTATTTTTTTCCTAACCGCTAATATTTTCAACCCGCTCACCATTCCCCAGCCACAGTGCCAGACAGATTGGCGGTTGGGTCTGACTCAGCTGACTTGCTTTCCCTTCCTGTGGGAAGTCTCTGCTTAGCATCTCCCTCATATAGTATGGAGGGGATTTGGTAGTAAATCTGCATCTTCCCATTTTATTGAACAACGCATTGGGCCAGCAGAGTCATGGGTTTAAGGCAGTGATTGGTGCTAGCAGACAGGTGGCCTAGAACATTATGCCCAAGTTCCCCAGCGGCCTAGTTGGAGGTGGTCGGAGAATGCACCCATTTTCTGATGGGCTAGTGTTGGGTGCTATTCACGTTTCCTCAGTGGCTTCTGGAGGCTTCCTCCCTATCTCCAATACAATGCATCTTTTCAGCTTTCAGGTGAAGACTGTGCATGTTTTAGACAGTACAACTAGAATCTGAATTGTTCCAAATATTTATTACCACTCGAACACAGATCATTACCAAAAAGCGAATTTTTACTTCGTACAATCGAAAAATAAATTCACGGCGTGCTGCTGGTACAGTGTGTTAATGTATGTGCACCATTGACTGGCAGTTAACAGTCCCTCCCTGTGATTTCCCCGCAGAGTTAGTTTTCAATCCCAACCAGGTTGCCTGGTGGGATGGCTTGAAGAGCCGAGGAACTTCCCTGGAGAGTGTGCGGGAAGTAAAGCTGGAGTTCTAATTAACACTCAAACACCTACGAACAGTCAGCTTTAGAAGGACATTGGCAAATGCCCAGCAACAACTTGACTGCCCACCTAGTCATTCACAGAATGCGGTGTACAGGATGGGAGAAGTAACAAAAAGGAATAAACACTTCTTCAAAATGTGGAAAAGAAGCACAAGTGAAATGTAAAATTAGGAACTAATCTGAGAATATCCATGATATTTTATGACATTACTGCGCTGCATACACATACAACACTCTAATCAAAGCATATACTCAAATCTTTACTCAAATAAACTAAACTTCAAAAGTGCCTGTAGTAAAATAATTTCTATTGTTAAACTTCTATTTCATAAGATGTGCTTGAAATATCTTTTAAGAATTAAAATAACACCGTGTAGATGGTGGGATGGAGACCTTCAACTGCTGGCTGCCCATTTTCCACCTTAAAAACAGACGACTGACATCTGGTGCACCCATTTGTCTGCCTGAATCTACCTTCAGGTAGGCCTTTGAATGAGCACCCAGCACCCCCGCCCAAAATAAGCTGTTTACATATGTAAATCATGTTCTATGCCTGTTGTAGGACCCCAATCGCGACTTTCAGGGAGAAATGGGCAATGGATGTGCGGCTCATGCCAGTCCCACTTTCTCCAGGCATTGAGAGGCCTAACTGGTGATCTTTAAAGGCACCACTGGAGGCCTCTGCCAAAAGGAAAGTTGTTTCTTTTTTTTTAAAAAAGGCTTTTGAGGGGGCCATGAGGAGCGGGCGTGCTCCTCCAGGGTCAAGAAAAACCTTCCGGCCTGCTGCTGACCTGTTCTCAGCACCCCCACCCAGAAAGGCCTTGCGTGCCGATTGTCCTCTTCGCCAGGCCAGTGAGCTGTGGCGGGGCGCTGGTTTTTTCACGAAGAAAATGTCAACTGCCACGGATGCACCATCGATATTGCGCCCATTCGGCACCCAACCCGAAAATCAGTAGCTATTCAAATCCCATAATTTCCAAGATGTGGCTGCAAGACTCAAAGACTTGCAACATAATGCAAATTCCAGTTCCTGGCTCTGACCCATGCAGAGACTTTAATGAAACAGGGTAACTGTAAATGCAACCCTTTTCATCATTCCACAAGTTTGTATCCCTCACTGAACACAACAAATCTCCGTAACAACTTGCATTTATACATTGCCTTTAACGTAGAAAAAACATCCCAAGCAGCTTCGAAGAGGCATAATCAGAAATAAATGGATGCCAATTCAAAGAAGGCGAGGTGACCAAATGCTTGGTCAAAGGGGTGAATGTTGAGGACCATGAAGGGATTTAAACAAAAGGGTGAGTATTTAAAATTTGAGTTACTGGGGAACCAGGAGCTGATATAGGTCAGCAAGGACAGGGGTGATGGGCGAGTGGGACTTGTTGTGGAATAGGCAGCAGAGTTCTGGATGAGCTAAAGTTTACGGAGGATGGGAGGCTAGCCTGGAGAGCATTGGAATAGTCAAGTCTGGAGGTGACAAAGGCATGCACTCACGAGTGGTACTGAAAGGCTAAGAATTCTAACAATAAATGTTGAATCCCAACAGTGTCATTTCAGTGTATATTTTGCACGTTTATTAATAATATGTTTGACAGAGTGCCAGTAGTTACCTCCCTATATGCAACTTTTGATTGGAATTCTGCCAGCATAGCAACATAGCAATTTGCTTCAAGGTCTCATTGAACTATTTCACTGACCCATTCATCGAAGGATGGCAGGGAGTGGTGTGGTACTGTTCCCACAGTTATATATTTAACGTGGCACTATTCCCACAGTTATATGCCGAACTGGGCCAGAATATTTGCACCACAATACGACTAAGTTTCCTTTGGGAATTAAACCTATGCACACATTACCAGGATGACACTAGCAACTATGTCAGCAGTGGCTGATGTAAGAACTACCACATCTGGATACTGGGTTCGTTTTTGACAGGCATTGGTCTCACTGTATCCATACCTGTCCTTTTGAATGGCTCATTAGTAATGGGCAGGGATTGTAACCTCACTATGTTTTGATCCCCTGACATATCCATGCTCTGGCAATAATGCAGCACATCCTTGAAAATGGTAGGCCAATAAAAATGAAATAGGATACATTTTGCATACACTGCCTCTTGGTTCCAATGAACAGAATATCTTGAGCTACTTTTAATGATTCTTTGCAATGGACTACTTGTGATTTTCTGTACTTGGAAAATTATCTCCAGCGTCTTGGCTTCGTGACCTACGAACCCCACCCATTACTCATCTAGAACAGCTTCCAAAAATGTAAGCCCTTGACAGATTGTGTTCCCAGAAAACGGCATCGTTGAGCCAACTCCTGGCATTTACACTACTAAATGTTCTTATCCCAGTGGCCAAATCAGACATCCACAGAAAACTGGATCCACAATTCCTCCATTGGGATAAGGGAGCCAGATTTAATAGTGCAGATGAAGAGGGCTGACTCGTATATGGTGGATTCTCAGAATCCAATCTGGGAACCCGATCTGAAAAAGCAGCAGTATAAAAGCAGCTGTAGTGTGTCGTCAGTGTTAAGGTTAAATCCTTGTATGTTTTAAGATATTCTTTAAAAAGTTCATAATATACAACCCCTTCCCAAATCCTGGATTTTCAGAATCCAATCTGAAGAATTGCCAATGTAAAAACAGTGAAGGATGATTTGGAACATTAAACCTGGCCATTTTCATGCAGACCAGCCAGGCAAAAACAACAATGAAAACACATCTATGTCTATTGTTAGAGACAGAATTCACGTGGACACTATCTGACTCTGAATTGAATGGCAGGGACCTATTTACAGAGTTCTATTCCTGAAAATGGGAAAAACTAGAGTCCTGACATTTACATTGGCATGTTAACTGAGCCAGTTTCCAAAGAATAATGGCCAGTCATCCTCTTCGAAATAAAGAAAAACAGAGTTAATTTTTTAACTGTTTTGAGAAGAATGCTGCAGGTTATTTTTTAATAAACTATAAATTCCACAATTTTTTATATTTAATCCTACTTCAGAAGTGTGCATATTTACCAGACAATAAACAAATTGTGCAACAAGTGTAGCTTGGGTTATTTTACTCAGTCCAGCTTTTAATAATTAATTTAATTTGTATTTCAGTCATAGTCTGATAATGCGGTGTTCAATTTGTTACAGAAAAGGCAGTGGTGATTATGGGAAAACGAGGATTATAACCAATATAACCACATTATTGTAATCAGGAGGTAACATTACCACAGAAAGGACTCCTGTGGCCTGGGTTACGTGGCAAATCGTAACAGCGGTACTGCCTCTCTGTTCAGTCAAAGTGGTTTTTCAGTGATAGATGGATTGAATATGAGGCAACCTTTACCCAAAGTCATGGACACAGCGCCAAAACTGCACAATAAACACAAAAATGTGTTTTCATTTGAATGAAAAATGGCAAAAGAAAATAACACTAAGTTCAAAACTCCAAATCCAGCTTTGACCAAATACCCACACTAGGCTAATGGATTGCACGTTGAGCATGAGATTGTCTGTAGCTGGTACCAGACTGTACATAGCATTTGGCATCCACATGCAGGGCTCGTCAGTATGGCATAAATGGATGGAGTCAGAAATCCAGACAAAATAATTTGCTTTTATTGGCTCACAGTATGTGAGTACAATTACCAAAGAAATGAACTACTTTCTGATGACAACTTTTCGAGAGAAATACCATCCAGTTGATTGATAAATGCTGAGGTATTAGTAAAGACTATTATTAATAGTTTGCAAGGGGTTATCCAGGGGACATTCATTGCTAACTGCTATTTATTATATATTACACACTTACCTACTACATTTAGCAAGGAAATATGGCTCTGTTTGAGGTAACACTTGCATTTCCCATCATTTATGGAATTTTACAGAGTTGGGCATGTTGAACTCTGAAATACAGAAAGAAAATCAACAGGGGTCAGATTGTAAATAGCTTAAAATACTTGTGCTTAGAATGGATCAAATCAGAGTTTTCTGAGCCACTTCTATCACTATTTTTGTGTAATATGTAAATAAGGGGAAGAACTTTACAGGATTATTTTGCATTTGCAGGTTTATTATAAACTAAAGAACATTTATTTCAAAGCTGAAACAGGTCATCTTAACCTTGCATGACTCATTGGTATGGTCATTTAGAATATTGTTTGACATGCTGTTTGCGATTTTAGGCTACCTACCGTCAAAAAGTTATTGATGTATTGGAAAGGGTTCAAAGAAGAGAAAAAAGGGTGATAATCCAGTAAATAACAGCCAGCACGTCCTTAGAAGGGGAATATCCTGCCTGACCAATCTCTGACTTTTTTGAGGAAGCAATATCCCAGGTAGGCAGTGCTGTGCGATCCTGAGATTTTCAAAAAGCCTTTGATAAACTTTCTCATGAAAACCTTGTGGCCAGTGTACAACTTGGATGGAAAACAATTGGGCACTGGTTAGATGGGTAATGTCGAAGTGGGGGAAAGAACTGAGTGAGGTGCCCCAGGGCTCAGCTTTGGGACCGCTACTATTTCTAATTTACATCAATGCTTTGGAGTCAGAAATTCAATACAAATGGGTCAAATTTACACATGATACCAAAACTCAGAGGGACAGTGGAATTGAAGGAGGCAGCCCAGAAATTAGAGAGTGAGTTAAACAACATATTTGGGTGAGCTGAACATTGACAAATGAATTTAATGCAGACAAGTGGAAATTATTGCACGTAGGAAGGAAAAATGGAAAACATACATACTTCAAGAATGGCATTAAAATAGCTAAGGATGAATTTGAAAGATATGTTGGCCCGGATTTTGCGGTGGGTAATGATGGCAAACTGTTAGTGTTCGCCGTCGTTACCCCTCTGAAACTGACGGAAACTTCAGGATTTAGCGCATGCGCATCTAAATGCAGAAATCCTGAAGTTGCGGTCAGTCATTCACTGCTCTGACACAGACTGTTCTGTGGACCCCCCCCACCTCCACCCATAGCCGGCAATCAGTGAAATCAGTGGAATTTGAGCTTTTCCTTGCTAATATTGCTGTTAAATACCCCATTAAATGTTAAGACTTGTTGGAATAGGAGTAACTGGGATTTTAACAACATATTGACTGCTAAACAACCATTCTGGCACTGAAAAATAATTTTTATATTCATGGAATGTCAGATTTCTCTATTATGATAAAAATTACAATTAAAAAAAAAGTTTTTTCCTGATATTTCAGCTTTTACCTTATTCCCATGTGAAAGTCCCAATTTTATTTCGCTCTCTCTCACATTTGTAAACAGTGAGGATAAAAGCTGCCTTTTATTTCCTGGTTTGCTGTCTGACAATTCTTCAGTGTGATTGGCTGCTTAGACTGCTTGATGACGTCACTGCTGCATCGCCATAGGAATCCTTTATTCACAGCGCTACAATCAACTACACGTCGAGAAACCTTAAGTTTTCAACACAGAGATCGTGATATCTCTGTGGGCAGCTTTCATTGAGGTCAGCGACGAGTGCCTTTGCTTCACCGCTGACTGCAAATTATGGGCCATTGGAGTCTTATTAGACTTGCCGCTAATCATGTCCAACCAATGCAGAGCAGCAATCAACAAAACCAATAGAATGTTGAACAATGTAGACGAAACAGTAGAATACAAGTTGAAGGAAGACCTGGTCAAACTGTACAGTGCTTTGGTCAGACCACACCTTGAGCACTGTACTTAGTTCCGGTTACTGAGAAACAAGGGAGACAGTCAAGTCCTGGTGGCAATGCAGAGCAGAAACACAAGGTTGATCCCAGATGTCAGCAGTCTGAGTTATGAGGAAAGACTGGAGAGATTTAGGCTTTTCAGACTGGAAAGGAGACATCCGAGAGGGGAGCTATAGGAGATAGTAAATGGTATGGAAATGGTTCATCTGGAACATTACTTCCAATTAAACTGTGGAACTAAGACATGGGGACACAGGTTGAACTAGTAAAAGGTAAATTTAGTACTCATGTCAGAAGGTACTTCTTCACACAGAGAGTAAGCAACACTTGAAATGGATTTATGGGTAGTGTGATGGAAGTGAAAATCCTGAAATCATTTGAGATAAGACGAGGTGCAGCAATGGAGGAATTGGAGTGTTGTTCTTGACAGAGTTGTGCCATCTCCTTTAAGAAGACCTCCAGATCAGATCTAACATCTGTACAGTACTACCAATAATTGGCAAAGTCACAAAGGCTCTCATTTTTTATACAACCCATTGCTTCCAGGCTTGCACTGGTGACATTTGCAGTGCTATCCAGTTTGCTGGTCATAGATGTATCAAGGCAATGGTGGTCCTTCTTGAACTGCTTCAGTCCTTGTGGTGCATGTGCTTTGATAATAGTAACTGTGCAATAATTATTACAACTGAGTAGCTTGCTAAGCCACTTCGGAGAGCATTAAGAGTCAACTACTTAGAGTAGGACTGAAGTCGGGGGTGGCAGATTGCCTTCCCTGAAAAATGTTAGTGAAGCAATGAGACCCCAGCATGGTCATTGTTTCTGATGCCAACCTGTATATTATCAGGTTTATCAATTTCCCATGGAGAGATTTAAAATCACAGCCTCTGGGTCACTAGTCTTGCACCATAAACAGAATACCATACCATAGGCACTTTCTAATTGTAACTGTAGCATACATCCTAAATTATCCCCATTCAAACAAAGCTTTGTCATGGTTCTATTATGGCAGGGCAAAGCTTTCTACCTCCTCCTCCAATGTCTGTTCACCAATTGCTTCTGGGGGAAGGAGGTGGCCAGCAGGCCCATACACTGTGTCCATCCTCCCAGGAAGGTGGCCAGTAAACCTAGCTTTCCTTACTTTGCTGTACTCCATTCTTCAGGAATTTTGCTCAGTTTATAACTGCCCTGCTTCCCCAACACAATTTCACCTGTTTAAATGGCTCCCAATTGCAGTTCACAGATGATTATTGGGATTATTGCTTCTGCCATTTCATTGGCCGGCCCATTGTGTGGGTGTTAAATTACACTTACTCAAATCAGTAATATCAACTGTTAAGCAGCTTTCTTTATAACTCTCAAAAAAAAAACAACGGAATGGTCAGTTACCTTCTCAATAGTGCAATTTCTAGGCTATTGTGTGCAGTGTAGATATTTATTAATTAGGGTAGATATTAATAATTGCTAATGTAGAATTAGTTACTTATTCCCATTAGTCACAATTATCATAGTCAAATATAGTTTTTTGAGGTTTGATAGTCCAGGTAAACGGTTTAGTGCTATGCTTAGTGTAACTATGTTAATGTTCTGGAAAACCCCTGTACCAGACAATATAAGCCCAGGAGAATTATCCTGGACAAAGGATAACCTGGCAGTAGTAGTGAGAGCTGAAATCTTTGGAACTTACTGGCCGAGATTGGAAACTCACTGTGTGGAAGATCACAGGCTAAATCTATGGGGGGAGAAATTGGGTACCTTTGCACCTCCCATTATCGCCTCCGGGGGTGATAACGGGGCGCTAACCACTTACCGCCTGGGCGCGGCGAGAATATCGCCTCCCGCTAAATTCGGTGGAAGGTTTGTGGCGGCGGTCTGGCGTTGCGCCCCGATCTCCTTCGCCCGGAGATCGTGACGTCATCGGCGTGCGCATCGCCCCGGACCGAACTTTGGTTCCGCCCCCTGCAGCATCGGCGGGCGAAAACACCGGCAGCTGCAGGAGGCATTGATCAGGAGGCCGGGCGCTTCGGGGACAATACTTAAAAGTGAGGTGGCCGAGGTAGGGAAAAAAATAATCAAATGCTCCTAGCCTGGCGCTAATTTTTTCAACATTTAAAAGTTAGCACCCCAAACGGGGCTATAATGAATTTTTCCCCCTATATCTCAACTTTTACCCCACCATTCTGTGGCACAGCACGTTACTATGCTAACTCACTGAGCTATTCCATGTTTATTGAAATGCAGGATCTTTATTTGAACTGCCAACAACTCACTGTTGTATGAATCAGGGTGTTATTTTGAAATTATTAATTTCTTAGGATGTTCAAGTTACTAAATTTTAGCATTTTTTTTTCCTCAAAGCAAATTAAAAAATATATAAAATCCCTTCTCTCCCTTGCTTCATGCTTTCTGAGCAGTACAATTCTCCCATGGATTACAGTCATGGAATTTCTACGTATAAAGTACACTGTGATTTGCACCAGGATAATTGAATTTTCATCCATAAGATGTCAACTCCTTTCCCCACCAGGGAGACTATCAGCTATGGCATTATCGTAGAATCTTACAGCACAGAAGGAAGAATTTTGGCCCATCGTGCCTGTGCCGGCTCTTTGAAAGGCACCCAATTAGTCCCACTCCCCCCTGCTCTTTCCCCATAGCCCTGCAGATTTTTCCGTTTCAAGTATATATATCCAATTCCCTTTTGAAAGTTACTCTTGAATCTGCTTCCACCGCCCTCTCAGGTCGTGCATTCCAGATCACAACAACTCGCCGCATAAAAAGAAAATCTCCTCATCCTCATCTCATTACATAGAAAGTAACACAGAAACAGGCCAATACAAAAAAGAAAATACTGCAGATGCTGGAAATCTGAAATAAAAACAGAAAATGCTGGAGATACTCAGCAGGTCAGGCAGCATCTGTGAAGAGAGAAACAGAGTTAACGTTTCAGGTCGATGCCTGACCTGCCGAGTATCTCCAGCATTTTCTGTTTTTATTACAGAAGCAGGCCATCTGGCCCAACAGGTCTATGCCGGTGTTTATGCTCCACACGAGCCTCCTCCCATCCTATTTCATCTCACCCTATCTGCATATCCTTCTATTTTTGCCTCCATGTACTTATCTAGCTTCCCCTTAAAGCCATCTGAGCAACTTGCCTCAGCTACACAACATGGTAGCGAGTTCCACATTCTAACCACTCTCTGTAAAGAAGTATCTACTGAATTCCTTATCGGATTTATTAGTGACTATCTTATATTTATGGCCCCTAGTTTTGAACTCCCCCCACAAGTGGAAACATCTCTACGTCTACCCTATCAAACCCCTTCATAATTTTAAAGACCTCTATTAGGTCACCCATCAGGCTTCTCTTTCTCGGGAAGAGAGCTCCGGCCTGTTCAGTCTTTCCTGATAATTATTTTACTTTTTTAAAACACAACAAAAAAAAAAATTCAAATGTGGTCATTTTGTTTGTACTTCTGTTTCACCTTTGTATGTGGTGAAAAAGGGATATTTCGCCAACCTTTGTTTGGTCTTGCTCAGCCAATTTGGATTCCAGCTTTGGGCAGCTGTAACTTTAAATGTGCTGCACGTTTAAAGATACGTTTGCCCACAGCTGTAATCCAAAATGGCTGAGCAAGACGCAGGTCATCAAACTGTTCCTCTTTAAGCAAAAAACGATATCGTAACTGAAAGAGAAAAGAAAATAACTTGTCAGTATTTATAAACCTCACAGTATAAAACAAGGATTATAATATATATTTATGAAAGCATGAAAATGTGTGTGTGTGCATATATGGTCACAGAATCACATCAGTCGAAAGCAGTCAAAATCACAATAAATTAAATCTGAATTTGCCTTCAGTACGTTTCAGACTGACATTCTGCATTCCCTTGTTGCTTTGATAATATTTTATAAAATGCAAAATGCATCAGAAGGTTACAGAGCGGCATTTTGTGTCATCAAACCGCCTGAACATTATGGTGCTTAAGTTTCATCAGAACTGCCCTATGGCAGGTTAAGACTGAGTGCTACATTTATTCCATTTTCATTATCACCATTTGATTACCGATTTACTGCATTTAACTGATAATAAACTAGCTGCTCACCTCAAAAGAATTTGCTCGCAGGTTTCATTTCTTTCGGAATGAAATTCATTTGATGAACAAATGACAATTAGCCCGCACTCCTTGTTCTGTGTCAGAGTTTTTCTGATTGAACTCAGACCAATTTACTGGTGCTAAATGAGCTTACATAATTTGAATTCAAATATCTTCAGGATATTAGCTCTGGCAGTGCTGTGTGTCCATGTACTTTTTTGAAGTTCATTCTTTTCCCTGGGTGTCGTACCTTATACCTGCACATTTTGCTTACTTCAAAGTTGTAGAATTAAAATGCTACAAATCCCCTGAAGCAAAATGGAAAACTTGAAAGTGGTTTCACTAATTCTGTTACACTACAGTCAATCTTCTCATATTGGTTTATAATGGTTGATTTGACTTATAATGGTAACAATGTGATTCTATTACCATGTTAGAAAATTTGCAAGTTTTGTCGTGATTATACTGTAATAGAAAATGAATCTAAAATGGTAAAAATATTAACCTCCTACTCCATAACCTCTCATTGAAAAAGTTGATGGGAAAGTTCTAAACTTTGTTTCTCATCTTTACTGAAAGCACTAACACTGACATCTTACAGTAAATTCACTGTATAATGCTTTCTTAAATAGTACCCTGTCTAGTTTTGAATCAAGCAGATTATATCTAGGAAAGATAACGGAAAGCAAACCCCATACTGCAAAGAATATTTTTTTTAACAATGGGCAAACGACATTAGGCCCCTACCCCTTTTTTCATTGCTGCCAACTTTCTCACCATATCCTACAAATCCGCTATCTAGAAACACATTGGCTGGAATTTTCCCGCGGCCGTGTGAGCGGGTTTGGAGGCAGGTCGGCAGTAAAAGTCGCAGAAAATGGGTGTGCGTCGGGAACGCGCCGTCATCCCGCCTCCTTGCACCTTTAACTCAGGCGCATTTGGCAGCGCGCCACTGACCCGAATGGCAGAGGCGGGCGACCTAATTAATCTCATAAAAACCTTGTTGCGAGACACTTAACAGGGATTTTAATCAGACCCTTTGAATTTCACTGGATGACCACGGGTATCACGCAGCTCGGGAACCATGTCTGCCAACCTGAGGTGGAAGCTCAGTGGCCATTGAGTGAGGTCAATAATGCACAGCATGGAAATCCCAATAAATACTCCCACGTGAGACCTCGTTACTTGCCGAAGAGAAAGACTCTTGCTGACTCCATCTTGAGCACAGATTTGGGTGTCTAGAGTTTGCAAGTCTTTTCTACAACCTCAGAAGCCTTTTGTCCTGTGCCAGTCCACCCGCCCTCAGCTCTTCGCACCGCCAAACACACTTACCAGCTGGCAGCTTCAAGACAAGGTCTATCCACTGAAGACATGGCTCATGACATCTGTGAGGAGGCCAAGCAATGAGGCTGAGGAGCCATATAATGAAAGCCATATGTCCACCAGATGTGTCTGAGAGCAAACAATAGGCATACTGAAGATGCACTTCAGATGCCTTGACAGATCTGGAGGAGCCCTTCAGTACACACCAGCCAGGGTCTCCAGAATCATGGTCATCTGCTGCTCGCTGCACAACATAGCGCAGCAACGAGGATTGGAGCAGCATGAGGAGCAAGGCGCAGAGTGCACACCCTCTTCAGAGGAGGAGGAGGAACATCAGCTGGAAGACGAGGAAAAGGAGCAAGAGGAACCTGAGGTCAAGATGCCAGCAGCACCTGAGCGCATTGCTGCCCAGGAGGCCAGGGATGGCCTCATCATGGCCAGATTTACTTAATTTCCTGCATTACACCCATATGGCTGCCACATGCTGTGTCAGGTTCCCCCCCCCCCCACCCCCCAACAGCACCATAAAGCATCCCTACAATCACCAAGCCATTCCTTTCACACTGACCCCCCATTGCTTGAGCTAACGTTACTTTTTTTTTTTATTCGTTCCATGGCAATTCCAGCATTTATTGCCCATCCCTAATTGCCCTTGAGAAGGTGGTGGTGAGCTGCCTTCTTGAACTGCTGCAGCCCTTGTGGTGAAGGTACTCCCACAGTGCTGTTAGGGAGGGAGTTCCAGGATTTTGACCCAGCGACAATGAAGGAATGACGATATATTTCCAAGTCAGGATGGTGTGTAACTTGGAGTGGAACTTGGAGGTGGTGGTGTTCCCATGTGCCTGCTGCCCTTGTCCTTCTAGGTGGTAGAGGTCGCGCGTTTGGGAGGTGCTGCCGAAGAAGCCTTGGCGAGTTGCTGTAGATGGTACACATTGCAGCCACGGTGTGCTGGTCGTGGAGGGAGTGAATGTTTAAGGTGGTGGATGGGGTGCCAATTAAGCGGGCAGCCTTGTCCTGGATGGTGTCGAGCTTCTTGAGTATTGCTGGAGCTGCACTCATCCAGGCAAGTGGAGTGTATTCCATCACATTCCTGACTTGTCCCTTGTAGATGGTGGAAAGACTTTGGGGAGTCAGGAGGTGAGTCACTCGCCGCAGAATACCCAGCCTCTGACCTGCTCTTGTTGCCACAGAATTTATGTGGCTGGTCCAGTTAAGTTTCTGGTCAATGGTGACCCCCAGGATGTTGATGGTGGGGGATTCGGCGATATTAATGCCGTTGAATATCATGGGGAGGTGGTTAGACTCTCGCTTGTTGGAGATAGTCATTGCCTGGCACTTGTGTGGCGCGAATGTTACTTGCTACTTATCAGCCCAAGCCTGAATATCATCCAGGTCTTGTTGCATGCGGGCATGGACTGCTTCATTATCTGGGGAGTTGCGAATGGAACTGAACACTGTGCAATCATCAGCGAACATATCCACTTCTGACCTTATGATGGAGGGAAGGTCATTGATGAAGCAGCTGAAGATGGTTGGGCCTAGGACACTGCCCTGAGAAACACCTGCAGTGATGTCTTGGGGCTGAGATGATTGACCTCCAACAACCACGACCATCTTCCTTTGTGCTAGGTATGACTCCAGCCAGTGGAGAGTTTCTCCCCCCCCCGATTCCCATTGACTTCAATTTTACTAGGACTCCTTGATGCCACACTGGTCAAATGCTGCCTTGATGTCAAGGGCAGTCACTCTCACCTCTCCTCTGGAATTCAGCTCTTTTGTCCATGTTTGGACCAAGGCTGTAATGAGGCCTGGAGCCGAGCGGTCCTGGTGGAACCCAAACTGAGCATCAGTGAGCAGGTTATTGGTGCTGCTTGATAGCATTGTCGATGACACCTTCCATCACTTTGCTGATGATTGAGAGTAGACTGATGGGGTGGTAATTGGCCGGATTGGATTTGTTCTGCTTTTTGTGGACAGGACACACCTGGGCAGTTTTCCACTTGTCGGGTGATGTCTCACCATTCGCTTCAACTCACTAAGCCACTTCCAAAGTAGTAGACAAAAATGGGCATGAATGGAAAGTAGTGAAAATAAATAGTTTCATATGTGTCATAACATTAACGGAACCTTAACAATAACACTTCTTTAAACACCCATGTGCTTAGCCTTGTGCAGTCACTTCTGTGTCATTTTTTTTTATACGCGTGCTTCTACAAGGTGCCACCCATGTGGCTTCAGGAGAGGTTGTTGCAGGCTGCTCACTTCCCTGCTGCGACTATGTAGACACTTTTGGCAGACGTCCTCTGGATTTTGGAGCCTCTGAGGGCCCCGCCAAAGTCTGCTCCTCCTGCAACTGTGCAGGGCCAGACTCGGCCATCGCTGTCTGAGGAGGCATCTGGGGGTCTGACTGAGGGGGGCAACGGGGGAGAAGTGTGAGCGCTTTGAGAGGAGCCCCCACTTCCATGTCCCCTCTCACCATCATCCCTCTCATGGGCCACCCGCACTTTCCTGCTAGCAAGGAGCTGGAGAGCATCTTGCTGCACAGCAGTGGGGCCATGAGGACCCAAGCCTACATTTACATCCCTCCTTGAGAGGAGGTCTATGAGCCTCTGCTATCTATTCTCCATAGATAGCATGAGCTCACGTGAGTGGCGCATTAGCTGCTCCATGCAGGTGGCCATCCTTTCCATGGAAGAGCATGCCATCCCCATCGCCTGTGACACGGTGGTGCTCATGTTGGAGATGGACTCCTCCATTCACTGCACATTTGCAGACATCACGGCTAAAAAACCTGTCAGAGCCTCCTGCACTTCTTCCTGCACCTCCAGGATCGCCTTCTTTCTGGATGGCCCCTGAGGCTCAGCGTCTGCATGCAACTGAGCAGAGCTGGGAGTGTCCAGCACCCTCCAGCGAGGAGTCTCCACAGCTGTCCCTGTCTCCACCATCTGCTCTTGCTCACTTGTGACTTGTGAGACAACAGGTGACAACACTACTCTTTCTCGCATAGGACCCACCGAGGTGTGCGTCTCTGCGCTGGTGCTGGGTGCGCTTAGGTCTGGTGACGCTGCACCCTCAGAGGCTGGAGGCTCCTCTGAGGAGTCGTCTTCCTCCTCCGGCTGGACAGTGGGGGGCTGGGGGAGGTGGGGGGGGAGGTGGGGAGGCTCTTGATGGACCTTTAGGAGAGTAAAGAGATGACTTAGAGATGTCATATTAAGAATGGGTAACTATACCATTATGCACATGATGAACATTCACTGGCTGCTGACATCAGTCACCATATATGAGTGACTGCTGTATGCCATTTGGCTGTATGAGATTTAATTCTGTCACCAGGTTGCTCAGAGGTCCCCTTTACCACCGCCAGTAGCTCCGCAACTCGAGACCTCCAGGGCAACCTCCTCTGCTGGAGTTAAAGTGGTGAAGGATGGAGGGCCACCTCCAGTTCTCTCCCTCTCCCTGTTATTGGGCACTCATTTCTCCTGCAAGGAGGGAAAGAAGAGAAGTTTGAGTGAGAGTGATGGCATGAGCGTATGGAATGTGTAGGTTACATCTGTAGAGGGTGACTATGAGGGAGTGTGGTGCCAATGCCAAGGTGCCAATGCCAAATGGCCTCCTTGTGTGGTGTTACTTGGTACGATTGCATTAGGATGAGGGTGAGTGTGAAGGGTGGTTAGTCAGATGGGGATGTGAGTATGTACATAGAGAGAGGAGGGATGGGTGGACGTGCAAAGTATGTTGGTGTGAGGAATGATGTGCAGGAGCAAGGTTGGGAAGGCAGAGTGATGGGGATGTGGTGACAGGCACAGCAGAATGTAGGCGAGTGTGCCTTTGCATATGTAGGGAGTCCTCGGAAAACCTAGGTGCAGCCCTGGTTCTTTGTGAAATCATGTTTTGAAGTGTAAGCTATAAGAAGATTCTGCAATATCTTCCTGCCCACTCCTAGATGAACATTTAAATGCAATGTGACCAAGGCTGCTTTAAATATCCCCACTGGAAATTAGGCATCGATGATGTCATCAGACCCGCACCATTTAATAGGGCCGGGAAACGCGCGTGTCTGGCTTAATAGGCTCCATTAACTGACAGTCGCTCTGAGGAGAGGGATCATTAGAACAACACGGTTCTGACCCGCCACACGGCCCACACGCAACCGACCCGACTTGGTAAGGAAAAGTCCGACCATTGACTCTTCAACCCTTTTATATTGTCTGCTTCAATGCCCTTCCTTGTTAACCTATTTCACAACTCTGTAGCTCCTTGAATGCGAAAGGTTCCTGCTGCCTTCTTGTCTCACTGCTAATTTCTTATATTTTCTTGTGTCCCTGGTATTTGAATCCTTCACCATAGGGAATAATTTGCCTGGATCATTTTTTACCAATCCTCTTTATAATCTTGAAAACTTCGACTCAGCCACCTCACGCAAAGACAACCTCATGTACATTTCCTTTTGGGACAGGATTGTGTGCAGCTGTGATGCCCCTTTGGTTGAACAGCCTTCTGACACTCACAGTCAGGACGGAAAAAAAGAGTTTGCAAATAAAATAGGATGGTTTCGATTCCCAGGGTATGGTAGCCCAGTGGTTCTGGTTCTGGACTGCCATCCAGAAGTTGTGAGATCCCACCATGAATGGAATTGAATTGAACTCAGTAAATCTGGTCATTTTTAGACTGGCACCAGATAAAATAACCATGGGAGCTGCTGGATTGTTGTACTATCCAAACTGGTTCAGTAATGTCCTTCAGGGAAGGGCCTCTGCCACATCTACCTACTCTGGCTTACAGGTGACTCCAGGCCCAACCTACGTGGTTTATTCTTAATGCCTTCTGGGCAACCAGGGATGGGCAATAAACGTGGCCTTGCCAGTGTTGCCCGCATCCCGAGAACAAACAGAGAAAAATATGTAAATGCCTTCGGAGAGGACAGGGGAGGGGGAGTTAATTAGCAAAGAAGAAAAAGTCACCTCTATTTGCGAATCCACTTTCTGAGCATTCAGCCAATGGATCGCAGCAGATTATTTCAGAGAAAGAACCCAGCTAGTATTTTTTTCCAAACTCTATTTTTATGCTACAAGGTCCCAAAGGTGAAAACAGACTGGGGTGTGGTACTGTTAGGGCAACTTAACCTCTGTCTACTTCAGTCAGCTGCAGTTAGTAGTTGGCTGCACAGCTTCACAGATTATTGCCAATCCTTCTTCCCCTATATCCCTTTCAAGGTCATGTCCCGACATATTTAAGGGCCACTCAGGCACTAAGTTAATAATTTTCATAATGTTCTGTGTCATTTGGAGGAAGGAGCAAATGAGGACTCAATTTAAGATTACCTCCTGTTAAAGTACTGGAACATAACTTCAGGTACCAGCACTAGGCATACTGTAGCGTGCAGCACAGAAATGTCAGTGTAACAGGGCCTTTGTGACTGCCTAAGGATACAGCTGGACCTAGTTTGTTTATATTATCAAGTTTGGATGGAGTTCCGGAAAGAGCTAGGTGAAACAAAGGTAGTTTAATGATGCACGGAAAAAGGTTATCTGTCAGTATAACAGGCCGCATATCACACTGTGATCACGCTCAATAATACACATAATTAGGGTGGTTTCAGCAGTCTGCGCTCTGCTTTGAGCTGAGCTACATAGCTTAAATCAAATGAGTACTTTAGCTTTGCGGATAGTAGCATCTTAAGTTACTAGCAGAAGCCTTCGTATTACACATCACAAAAAGAGACAGAAGGAGAGATAAAGGTGGGTTGTTTTCCAAGCTGCCAATCAAGCTATGTCAAGTAAACCCTTGCAAAGATGTTTTACTTTCCTTATCCTATGCTTCCAAAAACATTAATTGACGGAAGAGCATGCTGAACTTTGAGCCTGTAAACCCAATATGCACTCTCGTTACACACCGCTCTGTGTTAGGTGCATGAATAGGTGGAAATCTACCCGACAATCTTTTGCCTACATAACGACAGTCACGGCACTTCAAAAGCAATTTATTCGGAGTGAAATGTTTCAGGAGACTTCTGATAAATTCAATTATTAATATTAAAATATACTTTTTCTGAATCATTTAAATCAGCATTCAGAGTGTGTATATTAAGCAATGTGATGTTCCCTCTTGCTACCTGCTGTGTACCTGCCATTTTGAAGGCAGATTATTCAGCAGGAGTCTTCGTCCTTCCAATGAAATTGTACTTCATGTACAATGAGAATTCAGCAATGCAACAGGAGTATTTTTGAACACTTTTCTCTATAACAATATAATGGCCTAGAAATTCGTCTCGGGCTGTGGCACAAAACGGGCGGTATCGGTTCGGCCGTCTCACGTAGTGCCTCATACTCAGTTCCATTGCAGTCAAGATAATTAGCCCGAGACGCATTTCTAGGCCAATGTGTCATCACTCCACGTGACTTCTCCTGTGTGCACTCTATGGGGGAGAGTTTCCGTTTTAGGCCGGGCGTAAATTACGCCCAAAATTGCGCTAGTTTTGAGAAGAATCTTTTTTTCCCTCAGGTTTCCGCTCAAACTCATTTGCATATCGACAGACATAATCTGCCATGAACCAGCGCAATCGGGCAATGTTTTAAAACGTAATTTTTAAAAAAAAATTTCCTTTAAAAAGTATTCCTTGATATAGTTAAGCGTGGTAACTTGGTGCAGTTTGATTAATGCAGCTGAAACTGTGTTTACTCACAAGATAAGCATTTTTATTCAGCGTCAGTCAGTGAGTAACCCGAGTTTAAATGACTGAAAATGACTTAAAAAAAATACACAGAACCATTTGCTGGTTATACTGGGGTACAGTAGTCAGTTTTTAAGTAAATTAAAAAAATATATATACTCAAAAGTTTTTAAAACCTACCTATTAGTGTCCTTGCGCCCAAAAGATCCAGCTTAATTTTTGGAGCCTTCTCGAAAGCCTGCAAACGAGCGTAATTAGTGGAAACTCCCAATGGTGATGAATTCTCCCTGGGGGGTGTATTGCAGGCGGGGCCGGCTTCAAGCGCCATTTTTTTTAGACTAGCGCAAAAGATTACGGAAAATTGATTTGCACTGGATGTAATTTACGCTTAAAATTCCGCGATCTTTTGCGCGGTTTGCGCCGATTTCGGGCGAATCGTGCTGAAAAAAAACAAACAACGCAACCGAGCGCAAGCTCCAACCCGACATATTCTTTACTTCCAACAGGCAAATGAGAAACTCCTTCCTTTGAAGAAAGAACGAGTTAGAGTGGAAGAGTGTGTGATGAGTCTTGATTTCAATGCAGTACGGATGTATGGAGGAAGAACATTTGCCGTTTGGAACCATAAAAATGAAGTTCAGAGGAGCACTGCCGATAAGATTATTAACAAAATAGAGAAAGACCAAAAAGGCTATGACTGAGAGAGGCTGGAGGTGTGAAAGGGATCACCAATCAGACAACAAGCTTTTTATGGTGTCACATACAGCAGTGCTAGAGAAGTATTAGAAAAGGCACTCCAGAGATGGAAGTGGTATTCGAACCCTGGACAGACTTGGGCTTTATAGAGTTAAGAATTGTTGATAAGCACTGTGTAATGAGGAAAGAACCCGAGGTAAAAAATATGGACTAAATTATTTTTAAAGAGTAGATTAGAGAAGTTGCAGATTAAATACTGTATTTACCACATCCGAATGGAAGGCAATTATCAAAATAATTTCCTTCCCTTTTAAGAGGCGATTGCTGCTGGTAAAAATTTCTACAAGTCCCAGCAGGCTGTGGTAGCAGGTTCCAGTTACAAGGGGACCGACAACTCTCCAGTTACCTTGCCCAAGTGACCATTCTTCATACTGTAGTCTAGTCAGTGAGTGTCAGCAGGCTATTCTACTGTGGAGGGACCCTGGCTGATTTTCTCTGCCTGGTTTACAGGTACTGAGGAAAATAGTAGTGTTGCAGCTGCTGCCTGGCTGTGATCTGCCAGGTTAGCGATGAACCTGGGAACTGATCTTTGATGAGTTAGTACTGCACCCGGACAATTCTAGGAACTCAGGGGAGCTGGTTATTGAAACACAGAGCGAAATGTTTAAATAGAGAAGTTAAATTCATTTGACGGACTCCAGGATGTGGGAACGGTGGATGACTGGAAAATATATCAAATTAAATTTAAGAACTACTAAAAAAAAGTACTGCATGGAAGGAGAAAATTGGAAAAATAAATTGTAAAAGGTTATTAGGAGGAGTAAAGAAGATATTTTGGTTTTGATATCTTTGTAGTAAGATAAGTATTTTAAAGAACAAGTTGGCCCTCCTGGACATAAGTGAGGTAGCAAACATTTTATTGTAGTTGTGCTGGATGACACAGTAAACATAAGAACAGGAGGAGGCCATTCAGCCCCTCGAGCCTGTTCCGCCATTCAATGAGATCATGGCTGATCTGCGACCTAACTCCATATACCCACCTTTGCCCCATATCCCTTAATACCTTTGGTTAACAGAAAGTTATCAATCTCAGATTTAAAATTAACAATATACCCAGCATCAACTGCCGTTTGCAGAAGAGAGTTTCAAACTTCTACCGCCCTTTGTGTGTAGAAGTGCTTCCTAACTTCACTCCTGAAAGGCCTGGCTCTAATTTTTAGGCTATATCTCCTAGTGCTAGATTCCCCAACTAGTGGAAATAGTTTCTCTCTATCTACCCTATCAATTCCCCTTAACATCTTGAAAACTTCAATCAAATAACTCCTTAATCTTCTAAATTCTAGGGAATATGCCAGTTTGTGTAATCTCTCCTTGTAATTTAACCCTTGGAGTCCAGGTATCATTCTAGTATATCTACGCTGCACTCACTCCAAGGAAAATATATCCTTCTTAAGGTGTGGTGCCCAGAACTGCTCATAGTACTCCAGGAGTGGTCAAACCAGGGATTTGTATAGCTGCAGCATGACTTCTACCCCCTTGTATTCTAGTCCTCTAGATATAAAGGCCAGCATTCCATTATCCTTTTTGATTATTTTTTGCACCTGTTCATGGCATTTTAACAATATATGTACCTGGACCCCCAAATCTCTTTGGACCTCCACTGCTTCGAGCTTTTCACCATTTAGAAAGTACTCTGATCTATCCTTTTTAGGTCCAAAGTGGATGACCTCACACTTGCCTATATTGAAATCCAATTGCCACAGTTTTGCCCATTCGCTTAATCTATCGATATCTCTTTGTAATTTTATGCTTCCATCTACACTGCTTACAATGCCGCCTATCTTTGTGTCATCGCCAAACTTGGATATGTGGCTGTCCATCCCATCATCTAAGTCATTAATAAATAAGGTGAATAGTTGAGGCCACAACACAGATCCCTGTGGGATGCCACTAGTCACAGCCTGCCAATTAGAGTACCTGCCCATTATCCCTACTCTCTGTCTCCTGCCGTTCAGCCACTCTCCTAACCAGGTCAATAATTTGCCGTCAATTCCATGAGCTTCAGTTTATCGAACAGTATCTCATGAGGGATTTTATCAAATGCCTTCTGGAAGTCCAAATAAATAATATCCACAGACATTCCCCTGTCCACTACTTTAGTCACCTCTTCAAAAAATTAATTCAGGTTCGTCAGGCATGGCCTACCCTTTACAAATCCATGCTGCCTCTCTCTGATCAGCTGAAAATTTTCAAGGTGTTCAGTCACTCCGTCCTTAATTATAGACTCTAGTATTTTCCCGACAACAGACGTTAGGCTAACTGGTCTATAATTCCCTGGTCTCCCTCTCTCACCTTTCTTAAATAGCAGAGTGACAAGTGCAATTTTCCAAATGAAAGGAATGATTCCTGAATTGAGAGAACTTTGGAAAATCATAGTTAGGGCATCTGCAATGTTCTCACCTACTTCCTTTAAAACCCTGGGATGAAAACCATCTGGTCCTGGGGATTTGTCACTCTTTAGCGCCATTAGTTTCTTCATTTCTGTTAATTTTCTTACATTCATTTTGGTGAGTCCCCATCCCTGATACAATATTAGTTTCCAATGTTAGGTTCTGTCAAAAGGTCATCGACCTGAAACGTTAACTCTGTTTCTCTCTCCACAGATGCTGCTTGATCTCCTGAGTATTTCCAGCATTTTAATTTTAATTTTAGTTTCCTTGGGATGTCCGGCATGCTATCCTCTTCCTCTACTGTAAATACTGATGCAAAGTAATTATTTAACATCTCCGCCATTTCCTTATTTTCATTTATAATATCACCATTATCAGTTTTTAAGGGGCCCACATTGCTCTTAACCACCCTCTTCTTCCTAATATAATTGTAAAAGATTTTTGTATTGATTTGGATATCCCTTGCAAGTAAAGAATAGCAGGTGGATTACCCTTCAAAATCAGTTGAAACTTCATCTGCACAGCCTCTAAAATCATAAATTAGAACATTTCCCATCCAACTTTACTTTCAGATGGCATTTAATAAGACGCCTTACAAGAGATCAGTGGTTATAGTCAAAATTCGTCAATCTCGTGATGGAGGAGGATATTAAAAACTGGATAATGTAACTAGCTACGCTAAATAAGAAAGAAAGGGTAGTGATCAAGGTTCCAATTGGATGGCTGCAACTAAAGGATCAGCCTGGGACCTTTGCTATTCATATTGGGTCAGATTCTGCTGAAAAATATAACGGTGTGAGCACATTAAATGCCCGTTAAACTCGCCACAAAAAGTTAAATCTAGTGATTATCAGTATAAATACCCTTTTAACAACGTGATAATTGTTAATGACTGCCAATCAACCTCTCTGGCCCAGAAAGTAAATGATTTTAAATGTGGAGTCTCATTCCTTCAAGTTGTGAATTGCTTTAAGAGATTTTAAAAATGACAAATTTCAATGTTTAAATTTATTTTAACTTTTCCTTTCTGTCTCTTTTTTCTCTCCCTCTTAATCCAATCTTTCTTTCCTCTCTTTCTGTACCTGATTTGACATTGAACTCACCCACTCTAATTCACCCTCCTTCTCAGTCCTTCCTCTGTTTATTTCTCAATCCTTTCATCTCATTGGTTGAGGAGATACCCTGTTGGTCCTGCCATTCACCAAGGTCCCAGATGCCCTGTTGCCCTCGCTGCGCCGTTATCAGCTCGTACTTCCAGCAACTTTGTGGGCAAAAGTTTTTAAAACTTAAACATGCAAGTATAAGTCTAACTAACGGGGCACACCGCGAGATGCCCCGCTCCAGCACAATCCGGCCCATTGTTTCGAAATAACCTGAGTGAATATTGCATGTTTCTGTTTTCAAATGATATCAAGTTTTATGAGAATGCCAAATGTTGAATAATGTGGTTAAATTGAGAGAGATACAAAGACTTAGGAAGGTGACATATAAATTACAAACTATGTATTGAACAGTGGAAAGTGGTCTGCATCCATACTAAAATTGGCAGATAATATTACGAAATGAAAGGTATATCATTAAACAGAGTGAGCCAAGGATAAGAATGGCCTACTCCTGCTCCTATTTCTTATGTTCTAAGACTTTAGTAATTGATTAACGTTGAAGTTACAGTCACATGTTAGAGATGAAGTGCTGGGGTGTATAAGTAGATCCCGAAGTCCAATGAAGTGACGCGAACACTCTGCAAAGTGCTGCTAATACTACAGACGGAGTATCGTGTAGGAGCAATCATTATACTTACAAAAAGATATACCGGAAGTGGAAAAGATTTTTAAAAATGGCAACAAAGATGATCACAGGTATGAGTTATGAAGAGAGGCTGAGGTAGGTAAATTTATTCTCATTAGAAAAAAATGAACAGACTCAATAACATAGATGTAGAAAAGTGTTTTATGCAAAAACCATGATAGAAGCACAAGACATGATTATTAGCTAAATTAATAAATTATTCACCTTTAGAGTTTTGACTTATGGAATAGGCTGCCACCTAGTGCAGTAAATACTGACTCAGTTCAAGCTTTCAGAAAGGAATTTAATCAATTCCTGATTCAGCAAGGAATGCAAGGATATAGGTAAGAAAAACTTGAAAAATGGTTTGATAATATCCTGAAATAGGACATAGTATATGGAACAAGCTGAGCGGTCTTATCTAATTCCTGCGTACACATGTCCTTATGTTACAAGTGAGAGTTTGGACTGATACTATGGTTGCCTTCTTAAGTGGCAAGTATAGAGATTGTTTGAATGTGCAAAGAAGTTCAGATTGAGTCACCCTATAAAAAGCAAGCTCTGAGGTACTATAAAAATACTGATATTATCAGTCCAAATGCCCTGAGGCTTGTTTTTGCTGGCATCCCATTTCCAGTCATGAAATGTGTTGTTTTTGAATAAGAAGAAGCATTCTTTAACAGATACTTTGGAACTATCACAACACTGATCTCAGTTGTGCTAAGATGATGGAAATGTCATCTGTGGAATGCAAATGATTAGGTATTTAGGGGGAGAAATTCATTATAGCCCCGTTTAGGGCACTAACTTTTTAAAAGTTGAAAAAATTAGTGCCAGGCGCTAATGTTTCTCAACTTTTAAAAATTCGGTTTTGCGCTCCAGGAAGGAAGTGGATCAAGCACTAAATCAAGCGCTGAACTCCTTCCTGGAGCGCAACAGGCAGCAGGCGGGGCGGTAGGTGAGCAGCGCTGCACAATGGGCCGGGCAGCGCTGCCACATTGGAAGGTTCCTTCCCTCCCTTAAAGGGAAGGGCCTTCGCTGCAGGCTCTGCAAGAGGAAAACTTACCTGGTCCCCGATGGCAGCCGCGATCCGGCCCGATCAGCCCGATGCACTGCAGCAGAGTGCCGGGCTGATCGATCGCTGGTGACGAAACAAAAAAAAACGCAAAGAGCATTTCAGATTTTTTTTTTTTTTTTTAAACCTACCTCGGCCACCTCGCCTTTAAGTATCGCCCCCGAAGCGCTCGGCCTCCCGATCACCGCCTCCTGCAGCTGCCGGGGTCATCGCCCGGCGATGCTGCGGGGGGGCGGAAATGAATTTCGGGTCCGGGGCGATGCGCAGCCGGATGACGTCGCGATCTCCGGGCGCAGGAGATCGTGGCACTAGGGGTTACCACCGCCGCAAACCGGCAGGTGAATTCCGCGGGCGGCGGTAACATCGCCGCGCCCAGACGCTAAGTCCTTAACGCCCCGTTATCACCCCCCCCCCCCCCCGGAGGCGCTAAGGCACCGAATTTCTAGCCCTCTAGAATGTCTTGGAAAATTGTCATTTCGAATTTCTCCAACTTCACTTGGTAGATCCCGAAATGCTTGCCTGCACACTGTGCTGCTCTCCAGTAACCATCCTGACAGTTCTCTTCAGCTTTCTCAATCATGATCGGAAGCTTGACCATAGCAGAATGTTTCCATTATAAGGAATTTAATTAGGTTCTCTACATCCATGGTGGGTCTAACACCATCTGAGGGCCACAACATCCTTGCTTTTCATAGATTTGATAACTTATGGCAAGATGTTTCCATTTGAATTTTTATGAGAACTAGCTTTTGTAACCATAAAAGGAACTCGGTTTATATTTCTGGTTGTTGTAGCCTTGTCCTTTATGCGTTGTTTACCCACTATGAATTAGCTTTTGGACTTGTGTTTCTTTGTATATAAGAACATAAGAATTAGGAGCAGGAGTGTGCCTTATGGCACCTCGAGCCTGATCCGCCATTCAATAAGATCATGGCTGATCTTCGACCTCAACTCCAGTTTCCCGCCCGATCCCCATATCCCTTAATTCCCCTAGAGTCCAAAAATCTATCGATCTCAGCCTTGAATATATTCAATGACTGAGCATCCACAGCCCTCTGAGGAAGAGAATTCCAAAGATTCACAACCCTCTGAGTGAAAACATTTCTCCTCATCTCAGTCCTAAATGGCCGACTCCTTATCCTGAGACTATGCCCCCCTAGTTCTAGACACTCCAGCCAGGGGAAACAGCCTCTCAGCATCTACCCTATGTATATGATGAGGATGTCATTCATCTAATCAGCAACTATTTCTCCCCATCAATGGGAAGGCCTTGTCCGCTTGGTTTTTGTACCTTTGGATATCCTCAAGGTACTTAGCCAGATATGTAGGTGTGAGAATATGCATTTCCTTACTGGTGGCTCTCAGCCCTGGGGCAAAATCATATGTTGTATGGCTTCCTTAAAAACTGTGAAAGTAACTTTCTTTCAGGGTGCTGGCATACAGGTGGTAGTTCATATTTCAGTGATCACATTGTAGGCGCAATTCATGGGCACACCTGCTAAGTTTCCAGCCTCATCTGAAATATTGCTCAAGGATACCATTAATACCTGAAGGCCTTGATATATTGGACTCCTCTCTGGAGGCACTGGGCTTGGGAGACTTAGGGGAAAAATTAGGTTGCTTTGTGTCACACGTTAGCGCCCCTAGGGGGCGCAAACGGGACGCAAAGCCCATAGCGACCGGGCGCGGTGCCGCTAACACCTGCCGTGAAATTCAGCAGGAGGTTAGCGGCAGGAGTAGCCGGTAGCACCCTGTGCCGACGGCAATTACATCATCGGCGTGCGCAGCGCCCCGGCCGCAAACTTGAGTTGCGCCCCCTGACCTATCGGCGGGCGACGTTAGCGCCCCAAAGGGGGCGCCACCGAATTTCTCCCCCTTACTCTCTTAAATTGGAAGATAGTTGTGGAACCAAGTAGTACTACACGGTTGCATCTTCAGACATGTACAGTACTATCTATAGATTTGAGTAAAAAGCTTGCATTATTCGGAGTCTAATATTTGAAGCATCAGCAACCATGGAGAAGATCTCTGTTGACCAGTATTGTTGCAGTAGTGAACAGTTCAATACATTATAATTATCTGATTGAGGAATTGGGGGATGCACAAGAGGCCAAAGTTGGAGGAACACAGAGTTCTCGGAGGGTTGTAGAGCTGGTGGAGGTTACAGAGATAGGGAGGGGTGAGGCGATGAAGGGATTTGAACATGAGAATGAGAAAAAGGATGTGTATTATTAAATAGCAGATTAGTTGGAAGGAGTACTGTGTTGCAGCACGTTGAAGAACCAATATTTGGTACCACAGAATAGTCGGATACAGGTTCACTACTCAACCTCATTGAGTTCTTCATCCTGACCAAAATTGTGCCGCAGTGGGAAGCACAAAGAGATGAAGTACTCTCCACCAGAGGGATGGACAAGTGTCGAGAGACTCAGGCCTTTGGCCTAGATTGATCTCATACACCGACCGGTAAGCAAATGACACTGGCCCAGGCCTGGAAGGTGGTCCCTTATCTGTGTTTCTCCATCAGCTGTAGCATGGTTTGTGAGACAAAGGAATGGAGAAAAGAAAACCCTGCAAGTTACTTAAAAAGCTACAATAGGGTAAAAATAAAATCGACTTTTAAATATATTTACTTATATATTAAAAGTACTTCCTTACTTACTGTATGTGTCAATTTAGCTCAGTTGGTAGCACTTTTACCTCCGAGTCAGAAGGTCGAAGGTTCAAACTCCACTCCAAGACTTAAGCATGAAATTAAGACTGACACTTCAGTGTCATACTGAGGGAAGTGCTATCTTTTTGATCAGACATTAAAGCGAGGTCTCATCAACCTGTTCAAGTGGAGGTAAAGGATCCCATGGCACTTGTTTTTAAGAAGAGCAGCGAGTTACCTTGGTGTCTTGGGCAATTTATCTCTCAATCAAAACAGAGTAACTGGTCATTTACCTCATTTGCTTTCTCTTGGCCTTTTCTGTGTGCAAATTTACTGCTGGATTTGCTTAAAAAACAATAGCAACCTATGTTCCCCGTAATTTTTTGGGGGCCGCGCGGCCCCTTTAACAGGCTGTGCGCCCCATTCAAAAGTTTTTTTCGATTTAAAAGCCGGCTCACCGGCTGCGCGGGACCCCTGGCGTGCTACGCGGCCGCACAGCTTAACGGGAAGAAGGATAGTAACTATACTTCAAAAGTACATCATTGGTTGTAAATCACCTTGGGACACCATGAGGATGTGGAAGGCGCTACATAAGTGCAAGTTCTTTCTTTCTGAACAGAAATTTTTGATTATCATTGTAAATATTATACGAAAGGAATTTTGCCACGTGGTCATTATCATATGCAGTTAAAAATAGTCTGTTCTAATTTAGAATGGTTTCTTTGTAAAATATGGCTATTTCATGCTTAGACCATAATTAAGAGTACCAGCATCAATTAAAACTTCACTAGCAAGATAAAGAAATTATTTGTAACAAATGTCCTTCCTTTAAGGCATTGAAATGAGATCAAGTTATCTCAGAAGCATAACCTCATTATTTCTTATTACTTGTTTTTGAGATGCGGGCATTACTGGCAAGGCCATATTTATTGCCCATCCCTAGTGGGTCTGAGGATATTAAGAGTCAACCAGGTAGTGTGGGATTAGAGTCATAACCTGCCAGGTATCCCTGATAAGGATGGTTGCTTCTCTTCCCTGAACAACATTAGTGGACCAGTTGGGTTTCTACAATAGGAACACTTGCCTGGATGAGTGCAGCTCCAACAACACTCAAGAAGCTCGACACCATCCAGGACAAAGCAGCCCGCTTGATTGGCACCTCATCTACCACCTTAAACATTCACTCCCTCCACCACCAGCGTACCGTGGCTGCAGTGTGTACCATCTACAAGATGCACTGTAGCAACTCGCCAAGGCTTCTTCGACAGCACCTCCCAAACCCGCGACCTCTTCCACCAAGGGCAGCAGGGCGCATGGGAACACCACCACCTCCAAGTTCTCCTCCAAGTCACACACCATCCTGACTTAGAAGTATATCGCTGATCCTTCATTGTCGCTGGGTCAAAATCTGGAACTCCCTACCTAACAGCACTGTGGGAGTACCTTCACCACACGGACTGCAGCGGTTCAAGAAGGCGGCTCACCACCACCTTCTCAAGGGCAGTTAGGGATGTGCAATAAATGCTGGCCTTGCCAGTGACGCCCAAATCCCACAAACGAATAAAAAAAAGTAGCAGTAGGCCATTTAGCCCCCCCGAGCCTGTTCCGCCATTCAATGAGATCATGGCTGATCTGTGACCTAACTCCATATACCCCATATCCCTTAATAACTTTGGTTAACAAAAATGTATCAATCTCAGATTTAAAATAATTCAGCATCTTTCATGTTTTTCTTTGATGCCATAATCCTGTTGAATTAAACAAAACACACAATTCAAGATTATACAGCTCCATTCTCACTGTAAAGCATGGCTGTGGAAATTATTAATAAGAGAATGAAACTTGCAATTTGCTAAATAGGACAGAAAAATACCTTTGCTATTTGCAGCACAAGAAAGACTTTGTCCAAATATAGCTTGGCTCACCAGTGTGAATTGTAATTCAAATGACGGATGGAAAAGAAGCTGCATTGCATTTTAGCAGCTTAGAATATTTCTGCAAAAGTGTTTATATCTTGCTTCATTGCTGAATCTCAAGGTAGATGCCTTGGTCGAGCTTAGGTTCTATAAATTTCATTAAAAAGCCTATTTAGAAAATCTTCTCAAGATAGAATATGAACGTGGAAGTATATAAATGTTACTTTCTCAGGATATTATTTATACACAATTTCACATTCATTTCTAGCCCAAATTCTAAAATGACTTTACCTATGCTTTAGTGCCAATCTGCTATTAAAACCGCAAAGATAGAACAGGCTTCTTTCCAATACAAAATTAACAATAATTAGTCCACATTCAGCATTTCATTTAACAAAGTAAATGTATTTTAATATGAAGATGTGTCCCGTTGATGTCCTGAGAAAGTAACATATAGATTTAGTGTGTGTGATGAGACTAACCCAACCGGGTAAATCTTTCTCTGTTCCCCACTGAGGGACGACTGTAACATGAGTGTAAATGTACTCAAACCCATTTGTTTTCTTTTATGCTACAAAAGATGGACAGAAAACATCTGATCACTTCTCTGAAATTCTTTGCTGTTCAATTTTTCAGACTCCAGGGATAAAATACACTCCATGAAAACGCATAGCGCTAAATATTGACGATGACCTCTTCAAAACAGTCAAAGGTGCAAAGTACAAAAACTGATATTCAAGGAGAAATACAAGAGAAAGCTTCTTTCAACTTTAATTGTTACTTCTTTCTTTCACAAATCAGTATAACTTTTGTACCATAAAAACATTTTAAGAACATGAGCAAACAAGGAGAATCGGCCATTCAACAATTGAGTTCACGCTTTCTGACAAACCATGTACAATTTGCACTGATATGGATGTTCCCCATCTTATTTCTTCTCCTGAAACAGATGAATCAACACAGGTCAAACTTCTAAGAAATCTATACTTCGGTCGTCATCAGACTCATCCGTTCCATGAGACGCACCTCATGTTTCCTTGAGACCCTCCTGACTTAGCTCCTAACCACTAAATTATCCATGTTCAGCCCAATGCTCACCAACATCATAAATTGTGCCCTTTCCTCCGGCACTGTTCCTCCTCCTTCAAAAATTCCCATAATCATTCTGCTACAAAAAAAAGCTGCCCCTTGATTACTCCATCTTCTCCAACTACCACCCCCATCTTCAACCTACCATTCCTCTCTAAGGCTGTGGAAAACATCATTGACACTGAACTCATTGCCCACCTTGCCACCCTTCGCTGTTAATATCCTTCAGTCTGGCTTCCAACATACCCAGAATACTGAGATTACACTAGTCAAAGTCACCAGCAACGTTCTGTGTTACTGCAACCATGGTGCATTATTATTCCTTGTCCTCATTCAAGTCTCGATGGCATTCAGTATAGTTGAGCACACCATCCTCCTCCAGAGCTCCCTTCCATTGCCCACCTTCGTGCTACTGCTCTCACATGCTTACCCATCCCAATGCAGCTTGCATGTTTCCTGAAGTGGCTTCTCCTCCAGTGCCCACACAACCACCTCTGGTGTTCCCTAAGTTTCCATATGTTGTTATTTCCTAATCCTCATCTATAGTTATCCCTCAGCAACATCATCAGTGGGGATGGAATTAGCTTTCGAATGTATACCAATAATATGTGGCTTTACCACTCCATCACCATCTTTGATTCCAAAACTGTTGCTGTGCTTTCCAATTGCCTGTCCGTCACCAAGTTGTGAATGAGCCAGGTCTTTCTGAAACTCAACATTGGCACTACTGAAGCCATGCTGTGCACCTGATCCCATCCCCCTTCCTGAGTGCCCACTCAAACTCAATGAAATGATATGCAACCTTGGGGTGCTGCTTAATCCTCAGTTAAGTTTTGATCCACATATCCATTCCATCATAAAGACCACCTACTTCCACCTCTAAAACATTAGCCATTTCTTACTAGCTGGACTCCTTAGCTCCTCCATAAACTCAAACTCATCCAGAGCTCTGCACTTGCATCCTATTCCATGCTTCAGTTCCCTGACCCATTACCCTGTCCTTGCCAACATCCAATGGTTCCCCATTCATCAGTGCATTACCTTCACAATCCTTGCCCTCAAATCTCTCCATTGACTGCATTAAAGTTACTACATAAATGTAAATTGTTGCTATTGCCTTTATTATCTGCCAAATATTCCTGAGCTCCTTTTTAAATGAACAATCAACATAGCATCAACTGATGTTGGGAGAAAACTATTCTACATTATGACTCTTGGGGCTGGATTTTCTCAGCCCCAAGGAGGCGGGCATGGAGGCAGGACTGCTGGTAAAGTAGCAGAAAGTGGGGGTGGATGGCAAACCCGCCCCCATCCTGCCTCCGTGCCCTTTTGCCAGGAGGCGGGAAGATGTGCTGCTTCGGGTCCTGTCTCCTGGAGGCGGGAAAGGCATTAAATACTTTTAACTGCCTGTTAACAGGTAGTTAACAGGCAGAAAAAAGGATTAGTGCCATTTTACCTTCTCAGATGAAGGCTTCCCGACCTCGGAGAATCCCGTCGGGTTGGAGGAGACGTGAAGGAGGTCTGCGGCGGTCGGAGGCACCTGGAAGTAAGATGTAGAGGTGAGTGATGGGTGCAAGTGTGGAGTGGTAAGTATGTAAGGTGAGTGATAAGTGTTGTTTTCTTTCCTACAGTCTTCATCCTCTCTGGATCGGGAGACCCGACATCCTCGTTGTCGATTTCACAGACTGGCTGTTGGATCCTCCGAACCAATAGCCATCTGAAATTGACAAAGTTGAAAGGTTTGATGAGTCCTGAACACAAGGACTCATCAAACTACAGTGAATGTCAGTGTTTGACAGCTTCACAGAGCTGTCAAACGCTGACATTTCTTCTTCCAAGAAGTCTTGACAGATAGCACGTCTGATGTTGACGTGCTCTGTCAGTGACTTCCTCCCTAATTGGCCTGCTGAGCCCGCAGGGCGGGCTTAACAAGGTCAATCAGGGGAAAATCCCTCTGGTTGGTCAGACGAGGATAGAGGCGGGACATTGATATGACAAGCAGCAGTCCCGCCTCCAACTCGTCTCCATTGAGAAAATCCAGCCCTATGACTCTATATCTATTGCTGTTTGTGTCAGCTGTGGCTCAGTGGGCAGCACTCTCACCTCTGAGTCAGAAGGTTGTGGGTTCAAGTCCCACTCCAGAGACTTGAGCACAAAAAATCTAGGCTGACATCCCAGTGCAGTACTGAGTGAGCGCTGCATTGTCAGAGGTGCCGCCTTTCGGATGAGACGTTAAACCGAGGTCCCGTCTGCTCTCTAGGATGGACATAAAAGATCCTATGGCACTATTTGAAGAAGAGCAGGGGAGTTATCCCCGGTGTCCTAGCCAATATTTATCCATCAATCAACATCTAAAGAAGAGATTATCTGGTCATTATCACATTGCTGTTTGTGGGAGCTTCCTGTGCGTAAATTTGGCTGCCGTGTTTCTTACATTACAACAGTGACTACACTTTAGAAAGTATTTCATTGGCTGTAAAGCGCTTTGGGACGTCCCGAGGTCATGAAAGGTGCTATACAAACACAAGTCTTTCTTCTTTTTGTATGGAGAAAAAATTCTGAACTCCTATCTTACTTAAGAGTTGCCAAAGTTGTGCTGATATCCTCTAGTTCTCGGATTACAATGTGAGTTAAACCACATACTTGTCTTCAAGTACTTTGATCCTGCTCTCTTTCGATTTTCTTTTTGAAAATCTTCAATTCTATGAGCCTGCTTCCACATCGTAGAGTTTTATATCCTTCTGTCAGAATCCTTTCCAATGGACCAATGCTTTCTTGAAGGTATGGTGTCCAACATTTAATGGAATACTCCACATATGGCCATACTAATGATTCACACAGCGTTAAATTACAATAAAAACCGAAAATGCTGGAAACACTCAGCAGGCCAGGCAGCATCTGTGGAGAGAGAAACAGAGTCAACGTTTCAGGTTGACGAGCTTCCGTCAGAACTGGAAAATGTTAGAGATGGAACAGGTTTTAAGCAAGTACAGAGGCAGAGAAAGCGGGGAGGGGAGGAAAGAACAAAAGGGAAGGTCTGTGATAGTGTGGAAGGCAGGAGAGATTAAATGACAAAAGGGATGAAGGTGCAAGGCAAAAGGAGATGGTAATGGGACATGTAAAGAAGCAAAAGATGGGTCTAGAGGAGGTGTAAATGGGAATAGCAGAATCATCAGCAACAGCTGCCGTCCGAAAAAATGGGGGCAGAGGTTATGGTCTGAAATTGTTGAACTCAATGTTGAGTCCGGAAGTCTGTAAAGTGCCTAATCGACAGATGAGGTGCTGTTCCTTGAGCTTACGTTGAGCTTCCTTGGAACAGTGTAGGAGGCCGAGGACAGAGAGCTCAGAGTGGGAGTGGAGTGGAGAATTAAAGTGACAGGCGACTGGAAGCTCGGGGTCACGCTTGTGGACTGAACGACCATGCGCTCACCCAATCTGTGATTGGTCTCCCCAATGTAGAGGAGACGCATCGTGAACAGCGAATACAGTATACTAAATTGAAAGAAGTACAAGTAAATCGCTGTTTCACCTGGAAGGAGTGTTTGGGGCCCTGGATGGTCGGAAGGGAGGAGGTAAAAGGGCAGGTGTTGCATCTCCTGCGCTTGCACGGGAAGGTGCTGTGGGAAGGGGAGGGGGTGGTAGGGGTGATAGAGGAGTGGACCAGGGTGTCGCGGAGGGAATGGTCCTTTCGGAATGTTGAAAGGGGAGGGTGGGGAAGATGAGTTTGGTGATGGGATCACGCTGGAAGTGGCCAAAATGCAGGAGGATGATCCGTTGAATGTGGAGGCTGGTGGGATGGTAGGTGAGGACGGGGAACCCTGTCGTGGTTGTGGGAGGGAGGGGAAGGTGTGAAAGCAGAAGTGCGGGAAATGGAATGGACATGGTCGAGGGACCTGTCATCCACAGTGAAGGAAAATGGAAGGTGACATCATCGGAACAGATACGATGGAGACGGAGAAACTGGAAGAATAGAATAGAGTCGTTACAGGAAGCAGGGTGGAAGGAAGTGTAGTCACGGTAGCTGTGGGAGTCATTGGGCTTATAGTGGATATTGATCGATAGCCTATCCCCAGAAATGGAGACAGAGAAATCGAGGAAGAGAATGGCAGAGTCAGAGATGGACCACGTGAAGGCAAGGGAAAGGTGGAAATTGGAAGCAAATTTGCTGAAATTTTCCAGTTCGGGGCGAGAGCAGGAAACGGCACCGATACAGCCATCAATGTACCAGAAAAAGAGGTGAGGGAGGGGACCTAAGTAGGATTAGAACAAAGAATGTTCCACATATCCCATGAGAAGTCAGGCATAGCTAGGACCCATACGGGTTCCCATAGCAACACTTTTTATTTGGAGGAAGTGAGTGGAATCAAAGGAGAAATTGTTCAATGTGAGAACAAGTTCAGCCAGGCGGAGGAGGGTGGTGATGGTGGATGGGGACTGGTTGGGCCTCCATTCAAGAAAGAAGCGGAGAGCCCTCAGGCCGTCCTGGTGGTGGATGGAGGTGTAGAGGGATTGGACGTCCATCGTGAAAAGGAGACGGTTAGGGCCAGGAAACTGGAAACTGTTAAAGTGACGGAGGGTGTCGGAAGAGTCACAGGTGTAGGTAGAAGGAGAAAAAATAGATTTGAGATAGGAAGAAATCAGTTCTGTGGGGCAAGAACAGGCTGAAACGATGGGTCTACCAGGACAGTCCTGTTTGTGGATCTTGGGAAGGAGGTAGAAGCAGGGTTGGGGGGGTGGGGGGGGTGGGGGTGCTAATCAGTTTTGACTTGGAATCAAATGCCTTCAAGAGGCATTCCAGTTCTTGATTAGACTTACTGATAATTGGATACTTTCAGTGAACGGTTAATAATCCTATCCAAATCTTTTTCTTTCTCACTTTTACAGTGGATAACTATCAACTTTGTATATGTTTCTGACATCAATGTGCATTACCTAATAATAATCCACATTAAGATCTTCTGCAATTCCACAGCCCAGCTTCTTGATTTCCCTATCAATCTCTCTTATAGTCACCTGGTAACACAGCATGGGGTCATTAGTCAATTTAATAATATTGGTTGATATACCCCCTCATTTACAACAGGGGACCTAGCACAGATGCCTCTGATATTCCACTAGTTATTTCCCCCAGAAAAACATTCTTCATTGTTTTCATTCCCATCTGTTTCCTATTTCCAAGCCAATTTTACGTTTAGTTAGTTAATTTGCCTTTAGTTCTATGGATTTTTATCTACTTTTAAAGCCTCTGGTGTGGAACTTTATCAAATACCCTCTGAAAATCAAAGTAAATATATCCACTGGAGACACCTCATCCATTAATTCAGCTAATGGCTTAAAGAAGTCCACCAGATTTATAAGGTACAGCCGTTTAATTCTAACATCATGCTCACCATGCCTTATGGTCTCTGTGCTCTTTAACTGAACTGGGTGGTGTTACATTAAATTTTCTTGAACATCTCCCATACTACCAATATTAAACTACCGAATCTACAAATTGCGAGTTAAGGCAAAACATTGGAGGAGCAGAACTGAAACACACAGCGTAGAAGACATGATGTGACAGTCAATTCTAAATATAATTATAAAGCATTGCTATAAATATGGAAACACAAATGTTAGAGCAAATGTTAAAACAGCAGGAGAAGAATTTAAGAAAATGTTGGGACTCACTTAATTTTTGGATCCATATAATGAGGGCATCAGCTGTTAAGCAACCTCCTTTCTCCTCTGGTTCACAAGAACACGTTTCGAGTAAGCATGAGACTTTGTAGTGGAGTATACGGAACAGACTTTATTGATACACAGAAAGGTGATCGACCTTTAACTGTATACAGAGAGTGACTTTACCGGTTTATATATCTTTTGAACACACTCTGAGATACTGCTGACAACCATGATCACCATATTTTAACTGCATCAAAGAAAAATGTCAAAATGACGTATCTATTTCCCAAATCCTCTGAAAACAGATTATCTATGTAAACAGTTTGCAATTGTTCACCTCATAACCATTTCCCTTAACAAGACTTGCTTTACCCACTGTTATCTTTAGCAAAAGGACGCACTACCCCTGTTTTATTACCCTAAAACTAAATCAACCATGGGTGACGTCATTACTAACACTCATTCCCTTACACAAGCACTGTACATTTCAGAAAACAAGCAATGCCTTCCCCTCACGACACTTCAAAGTCATCCTGTTTATATCGGAAAGCCTGACAATGCATTCCTCTTACGACACTTCAATGTCATCCTGTTTAACAAAGTAGTTCGACTGTTAAACTTTTAACTCCCCAAGATGTCCAACATACATCTCTCCAGGATGTCTAAAATCAGCGACAGAAAGGTGAGAGCTAATGTCTGCTTTGGTTATTTTGAGTTGATTTATCTTCCTTTTCTAATGCTTTATGAATCACTCCAAGTGGCAGTGACTCATCCTCCTGCAGTCCACTTCTGCCATCCAATATGATTATATTTGCTGTTATACTTCTTATACCAGTACTGCTGTTAGGTTCACCTGTTTTGCCTTTGTATGGGCTTGGAGTTGAGATACATCGGTTCTCGGCGCTGCTCCCTCAAAGGTGCATAAACCGTAAATCCACCAAAAAGGGAGCAGCACGGAGATGTACTTTTCCAAATCACCAAGTTCAAACAGGCATGGGGCAAGCTGCCAGATGCACCTGTCACCACTTAGGCAACTTAGTTTGACATTTTTGCGAGTTACTGACTGACTCACTTCCCTCTTGTGATGAGCCTGACCCATCCCAAGCCTTAAATGAGGGCAGAGGTGTTGCCCTGCCCACTGATGATGAAGCCTGAGGATAAGAGAAGAACAACAGTGAAACAAAGTGGAGCTGGAACCTTGCCCCCGATTCTTGCTTTGATCAGAGTCTTGCCCACATATGAGCCATGTGCTGGGCCGCTGGCAATGAGCTGGGTTGGGCCCATCCTGACAGAAGTAAATGGCATTATTCAGATAGGAACTGCTTATCTCCTTAAGGATTGAAAGGTCTATATGACTCATGATGTAAATAACTCGTTTAACTCCTATTGCGCAAGGATGGGTTACTTTCAGGCATGATTATGTTACTGATGTTTTGGACAAGATAACTCATCCGAAGATAATAATCAAAAGCTTAACCCTTGCCATATCTCAGATTATGCTGCTACAGAGAGACCTTGGTGCAAAATATGGTACAAATACAATTGAACTAAACTTAGCTCTCAAGTGGTTAAATTCACAGGACAGCTGGGCTGGGTGAGTACAAATTAAGTTTCAGATCAGGCATCAAAATCAGCGTCCTGGACACAGTGAGAGATTATTTGACATTCCAACAGTCATTCACACTCATTGTTGTTTCAACAGCCCTGTTCATTTGCACTCAGCAGGGCTCGTTGCCAAGTTGGGCTGGTGGATTCAATTTGGAGGGAGGGTAATCAGTTGTGACTAAGAGCTGACACTAAAGTCAGGCTTTTAAAAAGACAGGGAAATGGGCTTTGGGATTGTCAGGTGGGCTACGAGGGCTTGGCTTGTTAGAAGGAAAGCTGAGACAAAGAAGTTAGGACTGTTGCAGGATTATTAGGAGCCCTCTTGATTAAATCAAGTAAGATAACCCCCTGAAGCAGAGAAGTATGGCATGTTCTTTGTTTTGTATCATTACAGTTGAACTAAATAAATCTGATCGTAACTGTTGCTCTCTACGTTCCCCCTTACGGTGGAATAAAGCAGCTTAATGATTCAAACCAACCCCCACCTCACCTAATGTTAACTTAATCTATGTTTGGAGTGATTGAAGAAATAGACGTGTCAAATCAGATTGAGTATTTGGTCCAGATTACAAGGGATGCTATTGTTACATCCCTGTATGCTATCGTACAAGTAGATTTGGGCGGTGTGAGTGAACTCCCATAACAAGAAGATGCTCAGATCACTTAAAGGAGCACCTGACACCACTGTACCCGAGATGGCTTGTCCGGCAGACCCGGAATCATAACAATGCTGAAAACACATTTAAAATTTTGACCAGGGCCTTGTTTGGCTGAAAATTGGGCGCTGAAACTGGTCATCGAAAGGCAGTAAAACAGATGGTGGAATCCAGGAGGCAGAGGAACATGTTTAAGTAATGAAAATTGTGTCAGTTTCTGAAATGTTACCTCTATTTGATGCTCTTTTCTCACATGGGTCCTGGCAGCATTAAACTCTTCATGCAGAGGGTATTCTTGCTCATGCAGTTGTGACAGTATAAATCATTTCATCCATGTAAACGCTACATGTGTATCCATTTAGTGAAAATGTAATCAGAATAATGCACGGCTCCAACTCCATGCACAGTAGATGCACAATCCATGAAGCAATGTTCAAAAAATGTGCTTGCCAATTCTCTTAATTGATGCATTATTCCTCCTCATGTACCAGTATAGCAGGATCACATTACTTATTACCATAACAATCAAAAACACATCTTCACACTGGCCTGGGTTATATTAATGCATGGTCTGAACATGACTAACATTCCAGCTATCTGCCACATAACAATATAGGGATTGGCACCCAGGTAAAATTAATTAGAGCCACTCACCAGCAATTAGCTTAATTGCTGTTGTTAAGCCAGTGTAATTAACATTTTACTATTGTGTTAAATCTATGCCATAAAATACAAAGCGGGATGACGGCATTTTTAAAATTACCAACAGATTCCTGCCCACCAAATCCTCAACATTATGCAATATCAATGGGTGCAGCTACGTATGAGAAGTGTGGGGAAGAAGTGATGAGATGACCAGATGGAAAGGTTGATTGCTTCAAAAAAAATAATCAACTTGTCTTTAATTTAAGCAATAATTAAACGGGGGGCTTGCTCTAAAACTGCATTTTCATTCCACTAAATATTCTCTTCCCCCCCCCCCCCCCCCCATAGCTGATGAGTTCAAGTTAGTCATACACAAGGTAATCTGGCATTCGACAGATCTCAATCTAAACATCTCATTGGACTGCCACTATTTAAATGTCTGATCAATAGTCTGAACCACAATGGTCGGATTGCATGTTTTGAATGTCAGATTGCGGTCCTGCTGGTTTTATGGCACTGTCACTGATTAATGTGTTACAGACAACACAAACTCTACATCAAAAGGTCAAGTTGGCATGAATTTATGCAATCCAAAAATTTACATTGTGCTCTATCATTTGAATCTTGTTCTTTGTGGATATTAATTATGATCTATGCATTCTAACCTAACCTGTACATCTAAAGCTTAAACAAAGGGGTAAGTTGTTTAAAATGTATGTTCTCAAAAGTTTATATTATTGAACTGTGTATTTAAAAACAAATAATGCCATGAAATTTGTAGAATTTCTTAAAATTTGGTAACATTAAATTGTAAGGGGACAACACCGCATTCACCTTGCTAAAGAAAGCCATCTGAAAGCATATTAATGTCAAGTTTAGAGTGTCTTCACATTGTTTCAATTACTGATAAACAAACACTGAAGTAAATTTCACTGTAGAACCAATACTTTTTGGTGGATTGTATGACAGTGAGGTCAGACAATCACACTGTTCCAGTGTGATAGTACTCTGCGTCAAGGGCCCTTATGCAATTATATCAAAACAGTGAGCAAATGGATGTCTTTGACCTACCACAGTTCTGTAGTTGTCAGATTTAGAGACTGACATACAAGTAAATCCCCAATTGCTTTGAGCAATACTATTACACCAGACCCATTGCCTGGGAACAATTATTCTATCTCAACCTGGTGCTGCTGTCAGAGTTTGTGGTTTCTGCTCTGAATATTAAACCTAAGCACACAAAAGTCCCTATTGTGGAGAACAGTTTGAAATGGGAGTGCTAAATTGCTTCATATTTGCAGGATTTGATTGCTTCAGGTGATACAGGCCGAGCAGCAGGCCTATTGCCTCTTGTGTTTCAAGCTTATAAATCATCCCTTTGACAGACTGCCATAAGCAGTACCCAGATTCTGATGAACACTCAGTATTTCAAGCAAACTGTCAAACTTACTGTGCTTGTACCCGTATTTGAAGAGCAAAAGTACTCGATGTTTTATGACATTTTCATGCCCTGTTCATGTTAAGCAGGGCACACTCAATCCCCTCCCACCACACCCCCCACCATATACCTTCGCATAAAAGTAAACCCGAACTCAAAAGCGGAATTTTGAAAACTTGACTTCCTTGGATGAGATTCTGAGGGAAAACTTCCTTAACCCTTTATTTGCCAACAGGATCTGGGGAGGTCCCAGTCTGTCTGTGTGCCGCCTTTAAAAAAAATATATATATATATTCAGCTCAAACACTGATACAATACGAATATTACAGAAATAAACCTACTCAAATATTAGGAATAACTTTATTACTACAAAATTAACCTGACACAACTAAAACAAACATGTAAGAAACCTTTTGAAGAAATCAGTGCTATTTTTGCTCCCTCTGGATGTAGAATTCGAGTTTGCTGGGGCGGAAAACAGGAGGTGGCGGATTGGCCGCTCATTATACATCCTGCTCGATTTGTCCTTTCCATTGACTTCATCGGGTCAAAGTTGCATTTTACCCCCTCCCCCTTCCCGTTCCCCACATTTTCTTTTCTCTGCACTCTCTCTCCCCTTTTTCAATTATTTCAACTTTATTTTTATCCAGTGCATCCTGCTCCAGTGCATCCGGCTCTCTCGGTTTTCATACTTTCTGATCACTACCGAATCCAGCACCGACAGTGAAATATACCTGGCAGAGATTGCCATCTTGATTTGCTGATATGTACCTCATTGCAAACATTACAAAGTAACAGCACAGAAACAGGCCATTTGGCCCAACAGGTCCATGCCGGTGTTTATGATCCACACGAGCCTCTCCTACCCCTCTTCATCTAACCCCATCTATTCCTTTCTCCCTCACGTGCTTACCTATCTTCCTCTTGAATACATCTATGCTATTCACCTCAACTACTTCCTGTAGTAGTGAGTTCCGAATTCTAACCACTCCCTGGGTAAAGAATTTCTCCTGAATTCCCTATTGGATTTTTAGTGACTATCCTATATTTATGGCCCCTAATTCTGGTCTCGCCCACAAGTGGAAACATCTTCTCTACGTCTACCCTATCAAAGCCTTTCATAATCTTGAAGATCTCTATCAGGTCACCCCTCAGTCTTCTCTTTTCGAGAGAAAAGAGCCCCAGCCTGTGCAATCTTTCCTAATACGTATAACTTCTCAGTTCTGGTATCATTCTAGTAAATCTTCTTGGCACCTTCTCCAATGCCTCGATATCCTTTTTATAATATGGGAACCAGAACTGTTTACAGTACTCCCAAGTGTGGTCTAACCAAGGTTCTGTACAAGTTTAACATAACTTCTCTATACCATGTTCTGTTGGTCGAGGTAGGATTACCAGCTAGATTGGATTGGATGTACAGATTGTGAACAGTCGTCCAATCTGAAAACAAAGTCTTCCCTGCATCTTTGTCAGGATCAATTCCTCCAGACTAGGCCCTTTTCCAGGAGAGCTGTGTATTATTACTTTCCTGTATAATACAGGAATTCTTATAGTTATGGGTACATTGGAAATAACTAGTGGAAATTGTTGCATTAGGAACAAAGAGAGTGATTTTGCCAATGGGGAGCTTTTGGAGGCGGGACTCCCACTTGTCGGGTTTCAGTCCCGCCTCCATCAACTTCTGGCCAACCCACGTTATTTTCCCTTGATTGACTTTGTTAAGCCCGCTCAGCAGGCTTAGCAGGCCAATTAAGGAAAAGCCAGTTGCAGAGAACGTCTGCATATGATATTTCATCTGTCAAAAATTTTTGACAGATGAATTGTCATCGTTTGACAGCTCTGTGAAGCTGTCAAACAGTGACATTCTCTGCAGTTTGATGAGGTCTTGAATTCAAGATCTCATCAAACCTCTTTCTTTTGCAGAAATGAGATGGTTGTTGCATTGGAGAATGCAACGGCCATTGGTCATCTCTACCGCGGAGATGCGAGACTCTCCACATACCCACCGATTGAAGCCTGCAGGAAGAAACAAAGGTAAGTACACTTTTTCTAACACTTTGCACTTACCTCAGATACTCACCTCTCCACACTTGCACCCATCACTTACCTTCACAGCGCACTTTTGGACCCCTCTGACCCCCTGCAGACCCACTGCTCGCCTCGCTGACCTGGCGGGTTTCAGAGCCTTCGGGAAGCCCGCACTTGTGAGAGCAAAATGGGGATAATCCTATTTTCTGCCTGTTAACTACCTGTTAACAGGCAGTTAAGTGGCTTTAATCCCTTCCCACCTCCAAGGAGACGGGACCTGGTGCGGGACGGCTACCCGCCTCCTGGCAAGATGGTATGGAGGCGGGTTGGGGGTGGGTTGGGCACCCGCCCCCAAATTCTGCCATTTTCCCGGCAGTCCCGCCTCCATACCCGCCTCCCCAGGGCTGGCAAAATCGCCCTCAGAATGTTTGAGACTGGGACTGGGCAAATGGACTGCAACAGTCTCTTTTGATCTTGTACATTCCTATGTTCCCAACGAGTCTGCAGCAGAAATGATTATTGTTACCACCAAAGTGTCCAAAGTCCAACAGCAGATGCATTTCAGGACCTCAACAAAAAATACAAAAGTGCTCAAACATCTAACCCGACTTGCAATGCAAAGCTGAAGTACACAACTGGTCCTAACTTATGCATGCATTGCCCATTTGTATCTGAAAATTGCAATCGGGGGTCTGACAATTGGTGGCCGGCCTCAACCATGTACAGGTATGCCTAAACATTATCTTGGGCATCAATGGGTCACTGAGGTTCCCCCCACCTCGATTCTTTTTTCCAGTCGCCTGTTTTGCAGATGAGAAATGGGCAGACAGCAGTAGAAAATTGCCCCCATTAAATCAAGGCCTTATCTGCCTGTCTCGGTGAACGTAAAGGACCTGATGGTGCTATTCAAAGAAGAACAGAGAATTGTCCTGGTATCCTGGCCAACATTTCTCTCTCAACCAATACCACCTGAAAACAGATTGACTGGTTATACATCCAAGTTCCTATTTCTAGGATTTTTCTGTGTAAAAATTGGACCAATCCACTCTTCTCACAGGAGAAGCTGGCACACAACAGCAGGTAGAGTACCAGAACAGGAGGGATCCTGCCACTCTTCAGAGAGTGACAATGATGGAAGAGGCTGCCATTGACATAATTGGCAGAGAGACAACACGCAGCATCAGAGATGGCCAGGCTGGAGGCATGTAGTATATTGGCATGTGACAACATCATACCCGTACCTAGAGTCATAGGGCTGGATTTTGAATGACCCATGGAGTCGGGTTTGGAGGCGTGTGGGGGGTTAAATTTGCGGGGTCGGGGTTTCCGACCCCATCCCGACTCCATCCCGCCTCCACGCAATTTTGACATAATCAGTCGCGGGGTTCCCGACTCCGTCCCGCCTCAAGAGGCGGGAGAGGCCATTAAAGCCCTTAACAAGCTCTAAATTGGCTCTGTAATGCCATTTTGAAATGCTGTAGCTAGTTTAACCCTCTTCTGACGTGAAGCACGCCTGGTGTGAAACACTCCAGTGAAACCTGGCGGGAGCACAAGTGGATAGCTGACTATCGGCTGCAGGTCCACTATTACAACGGAGATGTGATGAAGGTAGTAGTAGTATTAGGTCTGAACGCCGCCTCTGATGCTGCTGCATTGAATGTGTTGAGAGACTGCCTGGGAGGACTTGCTTGGCAAAAAAATTCTCTCTCTCTCTCTCTCTCTCCTCTACACCACCTCCAGGTCCACCCACATCAAAAGCCAGGCAGATCCTCTCACCAACAGTCTCTGAGACTAGGCCAGTCAGCAATGATGACATCATCAGAGGCGGCTTTCAGACTGAAAACACTAATTAGTTCATGGGTTCCCACATGCTCCAACTCAATTGCCCAATTAAGTGAAAATTGCATCAGGCATCCACATTAATCTGGAGTCGGGGGGGAAACACGAAATGCGGATTACACGACCCCAACCCGACCCCAAGACAAAATCCAGCCCATAGAGTTATACAGCACAGAAAGAGGCCCTTTGGCCCATCGTGTCCATGCCGGCCATCAAGCCCTGTCTATTCTAATCCCATTTTCCAGCACTTGGTCCGTAGCCTTGTATGCTATGGCATTTCAACTGCTCATCTAAATGCTTCTTGTTGGCCCCTTTTCATGCTGTTCCTTTGTAATGTGGCACATATCATGAACCTTCTTCTGCACTTCCTACCATGCCTTCCTTTGTGCATGGAACCTCGACTTCACCAGATCTCTGATGTAACGCTTTGATTACTGCCTTCACTGTATAGTGGTTGACTACCCTGTAGCACCAGAAAGATAATTTTTTTTCAAAAATGCCATCCACTGTTGTCACGTCCCAGTCTGTAAACCAGGCTTTTCAAATTAAACACCTATGATGAAAGGTCACCGACCTGAAATGTTAACTTTGTTCTTCTCTCCGGAGATGCTGCCTGACCTGCTGAGCGTTTCCAGCATTTTCAGCATCCGCAGTATTTTGCTTTGTTTTAGGCTTTTTAAATTCATTGGCCAGCCATAAGGACAAAGCTTTGCTCGCTCTGGTGCGCTCCACAGCTGGCTGAATGAAATTTTTGGCATTTAGATTAAGTAACAGGTGACTGCAAGGTGTGAGACCAGCGTTATTTCTGGTTCACTGTGATTGCTTGCTTTTCTGTCACTCTACTATTGAATTTCTTCATGAATTCAGCAACAGGAAAATCACAGCCAACCACATTTTGATTAGCTGACACTTAAATCTAGAAAAATAACATGGAGAAACTTTTCTACCTGAGAGAGCAACTATGAATTCTACTGAAATCCATTCAGTCGCTTTCCATGGATATTCTGAACACTACAAGACCCTCCTAGTCCTGTCAGGCTTCCCAAATGCTCCCTGTGGAGACTGCTGAGCTTTATCTTTGGCCCCTCTCTGAAGGTGATTGAATGCCACTATGGTTGTCCACGCTACAGCTTGGGAGGCTTTGCCACTCAGATATGTGAGGGATTTGGACCGCCCCCATAGAACAAAGTGGGCCAGACCTCAGGTATGCCAAACGCTCTCAATCACCTTGACTTCTTTAAACCCCTTGCAATGTGTGGCTGGATAGATTCATTAACATGTACTTTTGAAACACTTTATTTTGTTGGCATTCCACCCTTATCATTGTTACCACTGTTACTAATCTCACTGTTACTTACCGGGATCTCGGGTTCATGTCACGCTACAGAACGTGACTCGACATCATTGTCTGGTTTCCCAGTTTTTTAAAAAAAGTTAAAAGCCTAACTGCAGACTGCAGCATTTGACACGTTGGACCCCCTGTGACCCACCTCATTGTCTTAGCTGTACTCTGATGTGTCTTTGATGTAATGCCTCCCTGACGGATTGTATCTCTGCAGTTTCTGTGTTTATATACTGTGAAATATTATAGTTTCACTCATTGTAACTTTACCTGAGGAAGGGGCGACAGCTCCAAAAGCTTGTAATTTTAAATAAATCTGTTGGACTATAACCTGGTGTTGTGCGACTTCTCATTTTTATATATACTGTGTAATCGATTTATATTCCCTCACTGTACCTGAAGAAGGAGCAGAGCTCCGAAAGCTCGTAATTTCAAATAAAACTGTTGGACTATAACCTGATGTTGTGCGACTTCTCATTTTTGTCCACCCCAGTTCAACACCGGCATCTCTGCATCATGACTAATCTCATTGCTGTTCATGTGATTCGATGCTGTTTACTTAAGGGGGGAAAATCCTTGAAGAATTTTTTTTCTTCCAAAAATGATGCTCCCTTTTTTTCTTTTTCAAACCAGTGAACTGGATTGATATTCACATAGTGCATCCGCTGGATAATTACCTCAAAATTGCCAAATATTAGAAATTACTCAGGAAATTTGAGGTTCCTGCCAAGAAAAAAAAAATAAGAGGACATTGTAGCTCGCTATGTTAAACTGGTTTCATGCTTACATTTTATACTGTTCAGTTATGCTACAAAAGCAAATTGTTTGCCCTTGATTTACAATCTCTCCACTGATCCTATTCATATTTTAATAGCCTGAAAGCATTTGAAAAGCTGAGCACATTTTAAGTAGGCCCAATCAGCAAAGCAAGGATATTGTAATCTGTTAAAATCAACAACAAACAATTATTCCATGTAATTAAAATAACAATCTGCGTCATTATTTAGTTTTATTTTACTGCCTGTGATGTAGTTTTCTAAGCTGTGCACATTTTGTGACAATGTAATTTGGGATGCACAATAAGAAATTACATTTTATGAGCTACAGTAATCACTAATTAGAGCTCTTTGTGGTTCCCAGCAAATGAGGCAGATATGACACAAAATGTGGACTAGTAAAAAGAATCGCAAGCACAGATCTGTGCTATATTTTCTCTTCAATCCTAACTGAAGCATATTTCTTGAAGAAAGCATCAGTCAAAAGGTTTGAAAATCTCTCCGAATCCATTACTGTACCAGTTTGTTGCAAATCGCTGTGATTTATATCTAAAAGGGGGACCTTTAGTTGTTGTAGTTGAGAAATGAGGCTTAACTACTTCAGCCCTGAAATTATACTGTACGATTTCATTATACAAATGCTTAATTCATTTTTATCAAATCGTTCTATCTGCTATTTTAATGGAGGTGTTAAACCATTTATTTTAAATGGATAATGCAGCCATTAAGACAGCAAATAGCGAAACTTGATATGACTGCATTAAGTGGTTATGGTAATATTGCACAGCGCCATTTACAGGTTCATGGGGTAGATTTTACGATTTTGCACTCCTGGCATAGATCTTTGTGTGATGATTTTCCATCCATTTATATTATTGGATGGCTAACTGTGTGGGGTGGGCTGACCTCTGCGCCCGGATTCCTGTATTGTTGGCCCCCTGTTTTTGGATTCTCCCATAAGTGGAAACATTGGGGGAGAAATTCAGTATCGCCCCATTTGGGGCGCAATTATCGGCCGGGCGCAAAGATTAGCGCCTGGCGCTAATTATCGCCACCGACTGCAAACTTGACTTTTATCGCCCCTGGAGGTGATTGCAGCGCTATATCAGGTGCTTCACAGCTGTCTTAAGGCGCAAAGGCCGAGGAGCGAGGCGCTACCTCAGAGCGCTGGCGAAGCTCATGTAATGTCAGTCAGCAATGGAACACACACACAATGGCACGGGCCAGTTCTTAAAGGGGATGGTTAATCTTGCTTTCCATCCACATCCTGCTCATTGCAGCCTTGAATCTCGGCCTGGAGAGACCTGCACATCAAATGTGCTGGAAAGAACAATGGAGAGTACCAGGCAAAGAGCTCAGAGTGCAGCCCCCACAGTCTCTGCTAAATCGATACAAGGAATGGCAAATCAAAATGAACCTGCAAAGTGCTGCTCAGTACCCAAAACTCCTTCACACAGCGTTGAATCTCTCCAGAAGTCTCTCCCTCTCTCTCTCAGAATGCGTAGTTCAAAAATAGCACCAACAATAAAAGGCAGGAAGCGGTAACCTTTAAATAGCGCTCCCCCTTTCCCTTCATGACTGCAGAACGCTCCCCTCAACCTGTCGTTGCTAGCGTCAGGCGGTAAGGCAGGGGGCGCCACTCAACATCCGCTCCGGGGCGATACCGGGGCGTTGCGCACTCGAGTGACGTCACGATCTGCCGGCGCAGGAGATCGTGGCGGTAGTGTTTAGCGCCGCCGCAAAATGTCTAGTTAATTTCGCGAGCGGCGCAAACTTCGCCGCGCCTGGGCGCTAGATGCTTTGCGCCCCATTAGCGCCCTCTTAAGGCGCTAACGGGAGGCGCAACCAACTGAATTTTTCCCCCATTCTCTCCACATCTACCCTGTCCAACCCATTCATAATTTTAAAGGCATTTATCAGGTCACCTTTAAGTCTTCTCTTTCGCTTTGTCCTAGGAGTGCTCCTTTCTAAAATCTGCCCCTGTATGGCATTTTAGCCATGATTTGGACTCCGGAGCAAGTAACACAATATCAAAATTTGCAGATGATACCAAACTGCGGGAGGGAGGGCGGTGGGGTGGGGGGGGGTGGGGGGTGGTGGTACAGCTAACACTGAGCAAGAATGCAACATCATTCAAGAAGACATTAGAAAACTTGCAGACTGGGCAGTTAAGTGAAAAATGAACTTTAACATAGATAAATGTGTGGTAGGAAAAATAGAAACATCACCTACACCTCAGAAAATAAGAAACTGAATGGGGTAGAAGAGCAAAGGAATCTAGGGATACAGGTGAACAAATCATTAAAAGCAGCAAAGCAATTAAAAATGCTAACAAAGCACTGGGATTTATTTCTAGGGGTATAGAATTCAAAAGTAGTGAAGTTATGTTAAACTTGTATAGGACCCTGGTCAGGCCACACTTAGAGTACTGTGCACACTTCTGGTCTACATACTATACAAAGGACATAGAAGCACTGGAGAAAGTGCAAAAAAGATTTACAAGGATGGTACCAGAACTGAGGGATTACAGCTATTGGGAAAGATTGAACAGGTTGGGGCTTTTTTCTTTCGAAAGAGAAGACTTAAAGGTGACCTGATAAATGCCTTTAAAATTATGAATGGGTTGGACAGGGTAGATGTGGAGAGAGTGTTTCCACTTGTGGGAGAATCCAAAAATAGGGGCCAACAATACAAGATAGTTACTAATAAATCCAATAGGGAAATAAGGAGAAATTTCTTTACTCAGAGCGTGGTTAGAACTTGCTACCACAGGAAGTGGTTGAGGCAAATTGGTTAGATGCCTTCAAAAGGAAACTAGACGAGTACATGAGAGAAAAGGGAATAGAAAGATATGCTGAAAGGCTGAGATGAGGTAGATGGAATGGGAGGAGACTCGTGTGGAGTATAAACGCCAGCACAGACTAGCTGGGCCGAATGGCCTGTTTCTGTGCTGTACATTCGGTGTAATTCTATGCAATGTTAGCACAGAGCCAAATGTCCTGTTGGCTCTTTATTAAGAATGCAGGCCCAACTCATGCTCTGCTCATCTCAAAGCCAGTTCTGCCAGATTGCTTAAAACAGGCAATAGGTCCCTCATGTCCATATGTAAGGGGCCTAATGCCTGTTTTAAGTGGCCGCCAGGGACGCCTGAATGAAGGCCCAACCCAATTTCGTGTTTTTCAGGCTTCCTTGGGGCGCTGGACGTAGGCGCCAATATTGGCCCTTGTTGCGCCCATTTCACACCCATAAAACGGGTGCAATGAGGTTCAGTATCTACCCCATTAACTTCTGCAGCAAATCTCCATAAACATCCTTATGCGAGGCCAACTGGTCTCCTTGTCACGCTCTGCTATCTAGTGGTTAAAGCAGTGCAATGCACCACTGACTTCCAATTCAATGCCAGGATTTTATTACTGGCATCCTTCACAGTACTTACTTTATACAACATGTTTAATCAGATAGCCTGTTTCTACTCCACCCAATCCTCATCTCTATCTATAGTCCTTAAATGCACCCATTGTGTGGCCTACTTGTCTTAGATTGAGATCACTAGTCAGTTGACCCCAAGGCCCGACCTCTACTTAATTAAATACCAGATTAAGCTGATGTAGTTATTCAGCTGAAATCTCAGGTTTAAGGCCGGAAGTTTAGATACCATTGAAACTGAACTCGAGACTGACATTAATGAACTCGGAAAAGATCACCTGTTCACCTGACTGTTTCAACCCTAACAATGTGTTTTTTTTTTCCCTAAATGAGGAAACATTTGATTCTAACAGAACAGTAATAAACTAAGCACCGTACCTACTGCACAGTCTGTTAATGTTTGAAAACATTAATCAGGTGGTTTTCACTGTAGCATTGTTGCTGTGCCTGGCAGTGAGAGGTTCAAAACCAATTAACTTTTCAGGAGCTGTTCTTTCAAGCAGCTTTAAACACATCAATACTTTTATATTTTACAAGAAGGTTTAAATCCGTGCTCACGTTTTACGATAACTATTGAGAGAGATAAAAAGAAAAAGACTAAATGAACCCTTTTGGGGATGCCAGAAGTAATGTTGCACCAAAGCAGCACGTGTAACAGGATTACAGGGCTTTTTTTAAACAGAATACTGAAAAAATAGAACAGTTCCAGGATTTCCTACATTCTTCTAATTCTACATTATGATGTTCAGCACAGGTCTTAATTGAAGTGGGTGTTACTATAGAACGGTGCAATGGATATTCAACCGCCAAAGCGTTAATAGACTAATGAGCCGTTTTCATTACCTGTGCATTTGCAGTAAAGATCGGATGAAGAAGAAGAAGAAGGGAAACCAGAAGATCCGAGACAAAAATTCAGCATGAACTGATTGATTTGCATATGTATGGACAATTATTTTAGCTCACTAATTAGAATGGATGTGTGTACCAGGCCTTTCTGGAAATCATTTTGGTAGAAATTGCATGGTGGATTAAATAAAACAAGTTAATGCTTTTCTTAAAATAATGGAGAAAAGAATTTCACGTCAATGCATTCTTTCTTAATATGGTACAAACTAGATTCCAACCAGTATGGTTGCCACCATCTTGTTTTACTTTGGCTGCTTCAGATTACAGATCAGCCAGTGGCTCAGTGGGTAGCACCCTTGCCTCTGAGTCAGAAGGTTGTGGGTTCAAGTCCAACTCCAGAGACTTGAGCACCAAAATCTAGGCTGACACTCTGGTGCAGTGCTGAGCCAGTTCTGCACTATCAGAGGTGCCGTCTTTTGGATGAGACGTCAAACCAAGGCCCCGTCTGCTCTCTCGGGTGGACGTAAAAGATCCCGTGGCACTATTTTGAAGAAGAGCAGGGGAGTTATCCCCGGAGTCTTGGCGAATATTTATCCCTCAATCAACACAACAAAACAGATTATCTGGTCATTATCACATTGCTGTTTGTGGGAGCTTGCTGAGTGCAAATTGGCTGCCGTGTTTCCTACATTACAACAGTGACTCCACTTCAAAAAGTACTTCATTGGCTGTAAAGTGCTTTGGGACGTCTGGTGGTCATGAAAGGCGCTGTATAAATGCAAGTCTTTCTGTAATTACAGTTGGGATCAGAGTCCTCGGGTCCAAATGGCTGCAGTTCTTACCCATGCTCCTTAGTGTAGATGAAACAGTTCTATAATTTGGAACAATTTTGTAAATCAATAAGCAAATATAGAGCGCGTTTACTGATATTAAAGAACGGGTATAATAATGGATGACCTTATGAGATGACAAGCCAAGGTAGAAAGAAGAGGAGGGATAGATAGACTTAAAGAATGAAGGAAATAAAAAGAAAAGATAGATAAAAGGTGACATTGAATAACACTGTGTCCTTTTGTAGACAAAAATGAGAAGTCGCACAACACCAGGTTATAGTCCAACAGTTTTATTTGAAATCACAAGCTTTCGGAGCTTACGTGGCCCCTTCCTCAGGTGAAGTAAAGAAATACAGACTCGACAAAGCATATATAGATAGAGAACAATGCATGTGTAACTTACAATGGCAGACGACTACATTTAAATCATCCTGACTGTTTATCTGCCGAGGTGTGACAAAAGGCAATCAGGTCAGCCAGGAAGGTACCACATCAAAGACATAGCAAGATACAACTGAGACAATGAGGTGGAGTCACAGGGGGTCCACTGTGTCAAAAGCTGCAGTCGGTATGGGAAACGATAAACTTTAAAATTTTTACTTTTTTACTGGGAATCACATCTGTGAACAAGCCAACGACGACTCGAGTCTGGATAACGTCATGTATCGTGACATAAACCCAAGATCCCGGTTGAGGCCGTCCTCATGAGTGCGTAACTTGGCTATCAGTTTCTGCTCGATGATTTCTTTTGTAGAGTTCATCTTAATCTTGACCTGAAGCTGTGTGCACATTAGGGTAGAAAGTGCACCTTGTTGCGCATACTTTACGAATGTAAAACACACGTAACGTGACTCAATTTCAGGTACCAATGTCCTGCACCCCAAGGATGCCTGAATAAACGTCTGACCCGAAATTGGGTTGGGCCATTTTTCAGGCATCCCTGGAGGCCATCTAAAACAGACATTACTCCCCATATATATAACTATCTCTCTCTATATATATATATATATATATGTGTGTGTGTGTGTGTGTGTATATATATATATAGGTATATATATATATTGTGTGTGTGTATATATATATATATATATGGAGTAATGTCTGATTTAGGCACCCTGGCAGAAATTGTTTTGGGATGAGGTGAGTAGGAGCTGGGCCTCAGGATTTGTCAGTGGCTACCGACAAAAGGTCAGTTTAAAAAAGAAAATTGTGAAGCCAATGGGAGTAGGAGTGCTCGGGTCCAAATGGCTGCAGTTCTTACCCATGCTCCTTAGTGTAGATGAAACAGTTCTATAATTTGGAACAGTTTTGTAAATCAATTAGCAAATATAGAGCGCGTTTACTGATATTAAAGTACCTGTGCAGTGCCGATACTGGGCCTGAAATGGGCCCAGATGAATTTCTACCCCATGAAAGATGATCTTGTATCTCTGGTACCTCGTTCTAGACTCTTCAATTACAGGAAACAGTCTGATTCTATCTACACAGTCCTATCCTTTCAGAATTTTAAACAGTTTTATCATCTTGCCCTCTAATCTGCATTGTTCTACCAACATTTTTTCAAGTCTTTTGTCATATTTGTATTTCCTTATACTAAGCAGCATCCTAGTGGATCTAGAGTGTTCCCTCTTTGAAGCCTCAATATCCTTCCTGTAGTGTGGAGCCCAATGCAGCACGCATTATTGTAACTAAGGTCTTATTGAGGTTTTATACAGGCGTGCACCATTAATTTAAAGTTGCAGTGTTAAATCATTTTTGCTTAAATAACTCTTCATTTCCTACATTATTTCAGCTCCAACAATAAGTGCAGTATCGGAAAATCCTGCTAATGAGGAAATCAGAAAATCCAGTTGTTGGCATTTTACATCCACTCACTGATACAAGATAATACCAGAACTGAGAGGTTGTAACTATCAGGAAAGACGGAACGGGCTGGGTCTCTTTTCTCTAGAAGAGAGAAGGTTGAGGGGCGACCTAAAAGAGGCTCTTTAAAATTCTGAAGGGGTTTGATTAGGTAGACGTAGAGGAGATGATTCTACTTGTGGGGGAGCCCAAAACGAGGGGTCATAAGTAGAAGATAGCCACCAATAAACCCAATAAGGAATTCAGGAGAATCATCTTTACCCCGACAATGGTTGGAATATGGAACTTGCTACCATAAGTAGAAGTTGAGGCGATTAGCATCGATGCATTTAAGGGGATGCTAGATAAGTACATGAGGGAGAAAGGATTAGAAGGTTATGCTGATAGGGTGAGATTAAGTAGGGTGGGAGGAGGCTCGTGTGGAGCACCAACACCAGCATAGACCAGTTGGGCCGAATGGCCTGTTTCTGTGCTGTAAATTCGATGTAAGTTACGATACAGAATGTGACTTGACATCATGGCCGGTCTTTCCAGCCTTTTTTAAAAAAAAAACTAACACAAGAACCAAAGTCAACTGCAGAGGATATGCAGCCAGCAGGTGTTTTGACACGTTGGACCCCCTGGGACACATCTCATTGTCTTGGCTGTGCTCTTAGTGTGTCTTTGATGTAGGGAAAGATTTGAATACATTTTTTCTGTGTTTATATTGTGAATTCTGGGAGATTCTCTCACAGCTACTCTACCTGAGGAAGGGGCGACAGCTCCGAAAGCTTGTAATTTTAAATAAATCTGTTGGACTATAACCTGGTGTTGTGCGACTTCTCATTTTTAAAACAAGAAGATGAATGCACCTGGAAAGCTGTAATTCTCACCCATGACCTTTGGTGTAGGTGAAACCATCTATAAATTCTATAAACAATTCTTATCCATGTACAGTACATTAATGCACATGGATAAGAATGGTTCCCATTGTATGATGAAAAATTTTGAAAGAATGAAAGATTCTTTATTTTCTTGGACAGAGGAACTACTGTTTATGTAGGATACTATTTATTATAAAGAATAGCTTCTTAAAAAATAATCTGATTCTTGGAATATACAATTAAAGAGGGCAAGTTGTAACATGTAGCATTTATGGGCTACTGTGGTATGTATGTTACATACGACATGGGCTTTAATTTAGCACACTGATTTAACAGGTTTACATGAAATTCCTATTGCTATTTTAACCCAAATCGATAAAATGTGCAACAACTGCATTAAAACAGTGCAGAGAGGAATTTTATGCACAAAGAAATTAACAAGTGCACTACTAAAGCCCCTTGGGCAGGAGTTTCCACTAGATTGCGTTTGTTTTTTTCAGCGCTAGTTCACCTGAGCAAAAGATCGTAGAATTTCAAGAGCAAACTACATCCAGCGTAAATCGAGTTTCCGCGATCTTTTGTGCTAGTTAAAAAGAAATTGCGCTTGAAGCAGGCCCCGCCCACAAAACTGGCCACGCCCCCAGTTCGAATTAATTACCGTGGCGAGTTTCTGCTAATTGTGCCTTTTTGTGAGCCTTCGAGGAGGCTCTTAAAATTAAGCTTTTTTTTTTTAGGCGCAAGAGCGCTAATCGGTATGTTTTAAAAGCTTTTGAATAGGATTTTTTTTTAATTACTAAGAAACTGGACAGCAATATGACTAGAAAATGGTTCTGCATAGTTTTTTAAAGTCATTTTCAGTTATTTAAAATCAGGTTACTCACAGGTGGTGAATTAGACACTCTAATTAAAAATGCTTATTTTTTGTGATAAACCCATTTTCAGCTGTTTTAATCAAACTCCACCAGGTTACCACGCTTAAATATATCAAGGAATTTTTTTTGAAGCAAATTTTTTTTTGAAAAATTACGTTCTAAAACGCCGACTGATACATGGCAGATTTTACGTTCGGCGATATGCAAAATGAGTTTGAGCGGAAACATGAGGGAAAAAGCACTTCTCAAAACTAGCGCGATTTGCGCCCTGATCGCCGATCGCACCCAAAACTGAAACTCCAGGCCCATGTGCTTATTATACAGTCACCGATAACTTGCCTTCACACAACATGTAATATTTAGTATTCGATCATCAGTTCAGAAAGATGCTGTGAGAGATTAAATTATTTTTTGATTTAAAAAATACATTCTGAATTTCAGAGGTAGCACAGTTTTTAAATTATTCTAAATAGGTAGCTCTTATAATTGGCACCAATAGATTGGGGCCAAAACAGCTGGCGGGAGAGAAATGCTGACAGTTCAGTTTATGGTTGAATTGCCATGACGGCCTCACAATCAACTCCGAATAAAGTGGGTGGGCGCAACCCACAGACATTAATTTATTCTTCATCCCACTGGCATCAACACAAGGGATTGCTAAGTTTCTACCAGTGAATCTCTCCCACAACCGAAGGTGGTTGAATACGACCAGCTGATCTACTGGGTTTTAATAAGGCAGTCCTTTGCAAATTAGGCCCGCTACAGCATCTGAACTGTGGGTTTAAACAACCTAAAGTAAGTAACTTCATTGCTGCAGCATCATTATTTTTTTTTAAAGGAAGACTTGCATTTATGTAGCGCCTTTCACAACTACCGGACGTCTCAAAGCGCTTTACAGCCAATGAAATACTTTTGGAGTGTAGTCACTGTTATTATGTGGGAAACACGGCAGCCAATTTGCGCACAGCAAGCTCCCACACGCAGCAATGTGATGATGACCAGATAATCTGTGTTTTTGTTATGTTGGTTGAGGGATAAATATTGGCCAGGACACCAGGGATAACTCCCCCTGCTCTTCTTCGAAAATAGTGCCATGGGATCATTTACGTCCACCTGAGAGAGCAGACAGGGCCTCGGTTTAACGTCTCTTCCGAAAGGCGGCACCTCCGACAGTGCAGCACTAGATTTATGTGCTCAAGTCCCTGGAGTGGAATTATGAACCCACAACCCACACTGAATCTACAGAGGTGAGTGTGCTACCCACTGAGCCACAGCTGACACTGTGTGTATCTTTTCTGCTGAGGCCCTGAAGCTCAGCAAGGTCAGGGGATCTGATGATCTACAGGGAAGTATTTTGCACAGATTTCTGTAGACTTCAATGCAAGTCACTTCAGGGACCCTCTGCAAAAACATACATCTCTATCTCATTTCTTTTACATTGTATCTGCACATTCATACATTCAATCATCTGCATATAACTATATAACTCAGAATTAGTAGGTTGTAAACTCACGTATAAAAAAAAAATCACAACTATTTACAACCCCTGCAATTGATTTTTTTTGTTAATACAAGAAGTAACAAAATAAATACACTCTCATTGTGAAACTGAGCCAAGTGGACCAAGATGGCGGAGGCTTGATCCCCGATGAATTCCTCTCAGCCAGGACAATTGTGGGGATTTGTACGTACATAAGTATTTACAGAGCATCTTATCATCATCTTGTCAAAACGTCTCTTAAGCACTTGACACAATGAATTACAGGGGTAGAAATTTGTCTGGCCCTGTTTCCGGGCCCAGAATCAACAGGGCGCCGGCAGCACGTACCCCGACCGGGAGGCCCGAGGCCTAGGTCTAAGGCCTCATTAACATTATCTGGGTGAGCTGTCGGTGTCTTTCACTCCTCCACAGGCAGCTCGCCCATTTCAAGAAGGTGAACTTTGGGCCACTTGTCTCACCGGCAGTGGCCCGAAGGTATGTCCCTGGGGGGTGGGGCGGAGTGGGGGTTAACTGTGACACTCTGCATAATCAAGTAGTCGATCAGCAGACACAATCTGGGCACATACATGAAGAATGGCCACTTGGGTGAGTTACCAGAGGACTGCCTGTGGAACGGTATCTCAGCGAGACAGTGGCGGGGAAATTGTAACCCACCCCGCATGGCGGGAACAGGATGGGTGCTGAGTTAAAATAGGCTGGGCGTACTCGCCACCTTGTTTCACTCTATTCCCGCCCGCCACCATTTTAACCATTTACGAGAACGGTAGCGTAGTGGTAACGTTACTGGACTAGTAATCCAGAGACCTGAACTAATACTCTGGAGATAAGAGTTCAGATCCCACCATGGCTACCGGTGAATTAAATAAAAATCTGCTAGTATCAGTAATGGTGACCTTGTAACTACTGGATTGTCATAAAAACCCATCTGATTCACTAATGCCCTTTAGGGAAGGAAATCTGTCGTCCTTACCCAGTCTGGCCTGTATGTGACTCCAGACCCACAGCAAAGTGGTTGACTCTTACCTGCCCACTGAAATGGCCCAGTAAGCCACTCAGTTGTCAAGAATTATGGCTCACCACCACCTTCTCAAGGGCAATTAGGGATGGGCAATAAATGCCCAGCGACACCCCCATCCCATGAATGAATACATTAAAAAAAAACACGCCTTTTTCTGCAGGGTGGCTGAGGTGTCCGCAGCAACAGGCGGGCACCTCGTGATTACATGCAAATCAGGGTCCTACGATATAATTTGGACCCTGATGCATTTTTAACACCAAATAACCGAGGCCTTGCCCAGCACCCAACCCACTAAGAAAAACATAACTTCAGTGGGCCACTGGGGGAGGTATTTAAAGTTGCACTCAGATCACAGAAATCAATGCACTGTTGTGCTTTTTGGATTTCCAAGGAATATTTAAGCTTGGAGATTTCTTGGTTCTGATTTGTTTTTGCCTTCCTCGCCCTGAATAAGTGCCCACTGCTCGCCATGGGTGGTATTTTTGCTTCATTGTTTTGGATGGAGGAGCATTGGCAACAACAGCAGCAGCAGCAGGCTGAACAGCCAGGACAAGCACCAGATGGCCCTGTGAGAAAACACCAGGTGAAGTGGGCTGCTTGTAGAAGATCTTACCCAGCCTGTAGGGTCTACAGACCAAGAGTAAGTTTCCTGGATATCTCTGAGGAGCAGTGCATGAGGAGGATGCGCTTCTCCAGGTAGGCCATCACATGATCTCTGCAGCCTCCTGCAACAAGACCTGCTGTGAGCTGAGCTGGAATGCCATGCTTTGCCGGTGGCTGTCAAAGTCACCACTGCTCTTAACTTTTTTTTTGCCTCCGGCTCCTTCCAGGGGACATCTGCCACGTCTCCCAGCCTGCAGTGCACAAGTGGAGCTCACCAATGGCCTATTGGCCAGGGCCAACCAATACATCACCTATGGACGCCAACAGTCAAAATGATACAGCTCTGGGATTCGCAGCAGTGGCTGACTTCCCTCGTGTGCAGAGGGTTATAGATTGCGCTCATGTAGCTATCAAGGCACCAGAACACCAGCCAGCAGCTTTTGTCAATGGCTTTCACTCCATTAATGTCCAGCTAGTCTGTGATCACTGCAAAATGTTCATGCAAGTCTGTGCCAGTTGGTTAGGCAGCTGTTACAATGCCGTTATCCTGCGACAATCTGCCATCGCCCCACTATTCCACCTTTCCAGGAATGTTAAGAGAGAGGCTACTTGGGGAGCAGGGCGAACCCCCTCCACACATAGTCGATGATATCCCTCCACAACCCCAAACATCTCAGTTACAACCAGAGCCATGAGATTATCAGGAACATCATTGAGAACATTATAGGGCTCTTGAAACAATGGCCGCAAATTTTGCCTGCGCTCAGCAGATGGGATGGGTGGCGGGTCAGCTGTGAAATTTAAAATGATTGACAGCGGGTCGGGAACCCGTTGACAAAACGCGCACACCTGCATTTCCCGATGTTGGGTCTGTCAGCGCTGATCAGACCCGACAGGCAGTGGCGGGGGACCCAATTCAAATCATTAGTGGCTTGTTTACAACCACTTAACAATGCCTTTTTTCCCAGCTTTTTGAATTTGGCAGGTCACCCACCGGTTTCCCGCTGTGCCTAGACCTTGTCTGTGAAGCTGAGGTGGGAGGTCAGTGGCCATTGAATCAGCTGATGAGTTGACAACTTCAAATGTCAAATCAAAGCTCCCAGCTGATTGAGAAATGTTCCCTTAATCACTAGCTTCTCTAAACTGCATTTCCACTACAGATTCAGAATGCTGCAAGTCTTTACACAAGACTCCATGCAGTCTGACCTCATTACCTCTCCCACCATTGACAGATCGCTTCTGTCATCTCAAGTTCACCTGCCATCTATTACATCAGCATGGGTGCACTTTATACTCTCTCACCTTGGTCCTCAGAATCTGACCACAATCAGCCCCAACACTAGCACACCAGCAGTACCAACAACAACACCAACCTTCTCCACAATCAACTGATGCTGCACAGGACAGAGAGCATCAGCACCCGACCACATTGCTACCATGGCCAGATTTACTTCACTTGACGCTGTACACCCTGGCTGCCACATGATGCGCCAGGTTGGCACTGCCCCACACCAACAACATCAAGCATTCCTACAATGCCCAAGCCATTCCTTTCACACTCACCACCATTGCGGGGGGTACCGTTAAGTCTCACCATTCACAGCAACTCACTAAGCCACTTCCAAAGGTGCACACAAATCTGTCCAAGAACGCAAAGTGTTGAAAATAAAGATTTCAATGTTTGACACCACATTAACAGAAACTTCACATGAACATTGGCTAAAACACCCAAGTGGCTATCCTTGTGTGTTGTTAGTTGTTATGATTGCACTAGGATGAGGGTGAGTGTGAGGGGTGGCTAGTGAGATGGGGAAGTGATAATGTAGATAGAGAGGGATGGGTGGCGAAGCAAGGTAAGTTGGTGTGAGTAAGGATGTGCAGGAGTAGGGTAGGGAAGGCAGAGTGATGGGGATGTGATGAGTGGCACAGCAGGATGAGGTTGAGTGTGGCTTTGCAGTAACGTTTCGTGATCTACTGAGATCATTGAAAGGTTTGTGCCACTGTAGCCTGGTCCTCCTGACGACATCCCTGCTTGTGTCCTCCTCTGCAATGTGCAACCAGGCTGCGTTGGTCTCCTGGGGTGGTCTCTTCCACCCATGGGAAGGCAAGAGGACCTCCCTGCGTGCTATGACTCCCTCCATAAGCATATGGAGGGAGTCATGGGAGAGCCTGGGTGCAGCTGTGCACCTTTGTGCAGTGCTTGGCAGTGTTTGCAGCCCCGCAATGCTGTAGAACACTGACAGCACAAATGTCAAAGTAAATTTGCGCACGGTCCCTTTAAGGAAACCGGCTGGGGACATGTCATCAAATGACGTCACCAGACCCGCTTCCTTCAATTGGCCGGGAAACTTGCTGGGCAGGCTTAACAAGCCCTATCAGGGGAAATTCATGTCGGAGGCCGGGATGGAGACAGGAACGGGGCCGGGACCCGCCACAGACGCAGACGTCGCCGGCCACGGACTTCCCGAGGTAGGGAAAATCGCGGCCAATGATTCAGGTGCCTGCATAGGCTTGGGCTCCCTCCAATATGCCCCACTGTTGCACAACATGGTACTAGAGAGAGGATTGCATTTGGAGGAGGCACAGCAACTGCAACTGTCATCATCTGACGAGGAAGACTTGGGTGAAGGCAAGGGAGAAAGGGAAGAAAGAAAGACTTGCATATATATATATCGCGCCTTTCCCGACCTCAGGACATCCCTAAGCACTTTACAGCCAAAGTACTTTTGATATGTGGTCACTGTTGTAATGTAGGAAATGCAGCAGCCAATTTGCGCACAGCAAGTTCCCACAAACAGTAATGTGATAATGACCAGATAATCTGTTTAAGTGATGTTGATTGAGGGATAAATATTGGCCAGGACACCGGGGATAACTCCCCTGCTCTTCTTTGAAATAGTGCCGTGGGATCGTTTATGTCTATTTTAACAGGCAGATGGGGCCTCGGTTCAACGTCTCATCCAAAAGACAGCACCTCTGGCAACGCAGCACCCCCTCAGTACTGCACTGGAGTGTCAGCCTCGATTTTTTTACTCAAGTCTCTGGATTTGCATTTATATAACGCTTTTCACAACGTACATTTCCAGAGCTTCCTGCTCCATCTGGGTGAAAACCATAATGCTGGGTGTTCCTAACCCCCCCCCCACCCCGCCCCTTCTTCCACTCCTTTGTGTTCTGTGGCATTTTCTCTCGCAGAAAGAGAGGGCGAGAGTTAGTGCACATCTACTGAACAGGAAAATGCACATGTGTGGGGCTTCTGCATGTTGTGCATCTGCTGAGAGAGAGAGAAGAAGCAAGATGCAAGCTGAATGGGGAGGTGTTGAAAGGAAAGCAAGTAGCTGGAGTGTGAAATGAGGATGGGGTCATTCGATATGGGCTACTTTGTTTTCCAACAGCTACCATGTGAGAACAGAATGCTGTTAGTGGCTGTTGTGAAGGCAGCAAGCAAGAGGTGAGTTGTATGTTTGGAATGAGAGGTGGTATAGTGTGACCTGGTGACGGATGTGACGCAGGGCAGGGAATTGTTCAGAGTGCTGGGGCACAGATGGAAGGACTGTCGCCAGGTGAGAAAGATGGAGAATTAAGAGCTGTGCTTACCCTTGCTGCGCTTGTTAGGTCATTAAAACGTTTCCTACCTTGAATTTTGGTCCTGGAGGTGATGCTGCTGGAACTGACCATCTCTGTCACCTCTCTCTAGGCCTGGTATATGAATGTCTTGGGAATCTTACTCCGACCTGTGGGGAAACAGAATGCTCCTTCTTTCCCTCACCACTTCCACTAAGACCTCCAGGGAGGCACCAGAAAACCCTGGGGCAGTCTTGTGACTCATATCCTCGTTCACAAGCAAATCTGCCAGGAGTGGCTGCAAGCTCCCTTTAAGAGGCGCATTCACGTTTTATATAGGTCTGGGGAGGCCCGCCGGAAATCCCGCCTGGAAAGCGGGCGGGCCTCCCTTTCCCAATGCGATTGGGTGGGCAGCCTGCCAATCGGATGCAAACGAGGCCCGGGAGTTAAAATAGCCTGGGCGCCAAAAAAATGACATTGGGCAGGTTTAACGCTCGCACGCCCCGCTCCCAGTTAACATCCCCCCACCCCCACCAATGGCCCGGGAGAAAAAAATAGAGAGAATGAAGAGAAATAAAGAGTAATTCTGGTGTGTGTTTTGAGGGCAGAAGGGGAATCTGCTGACCCTTATAATATTACTTGTTTTTACAGTTGTTTTTTTGGGTAACTAAGCATATCCATCTTCGGGCTAACAGCTGCAGATCCGTTCAAATATAGAATTGTTGTTTTCATTCTGTGAAGAGCAGCCTATCTCTGTGCTGAGTTGGTTATACACGGGCTTTTTGCAGACATGCAGAGCTTATGCCGTTGTCTGTTTGGAGATAGCATTCCATTCTTTATAATCCCTGAAGAAACAAATCAAATAAGCTCTTACAGGGCGAACCATTTTCAATCCATCAAAGCAATCAAATTTTGTTTACCTGAATTTGAGCGAGTTCTAAATGTTATTAAAAGTAAAATGGAATTTAACCATTGAAGAACTTAAAATGATGTGTAAACATGAAATGACTGTGATATGAATAATTAGGTAGGAGGAAGAAAAGCCCATCTTAATGGTGCAGCACCATATGCTTCTGATGTTTGAAGATAATTACTGCTTTGTGCAATGTTAATGTTATAAACAGCTTACATAAATAAAACGATTGAGAAAATACTTATTTTATAGCTCTCATAGATTTACTTTTTAATTTGCTTAATCACCATAAATTAGCTGTATATGTAAAGTAGCACATAACTGTTATATTATTAAAATGATCGCAGAAGTAGATTGTTTTTCACTGATTGTATATTCATTACAGCAATTTGCAATTTATTCACCATTCTATTTCATTAAAAAAAAAGCCTCTTGCACGGTTAGCTTCGTACCTCAATTCACAAATTAGGGCCTTCCCTTCGACCCATTTGATCTCACCGTTCTTGGTTCACAATCCTACCACCTCGGCATTGCAGCATTTAACAGTTTCTAAAATTAATTCAGCGTGTCCTGGCCTCAGCCACTGGCAACACCTTCTCAGCAGCTGATCGCTCTCTGTGTAAAGAAATACTTCATCGAATCAGAATAGTACAGCACAGAAGGAGGCCATTCAGCTCATCGTGCCTGTGCCGGCTCTTTGAAAGAGCGCTCCAATTCGTCCCACTCCCCCGCTCTTTCCCCATAGCCCCTGCAAATTTTTCCTTTTCAGGTATTTATCCAATGTTCGTTTGAAAGTTACTGTTGAATCTGCTTCCACCATCCTTTCAGGCAATACATTTCAGATCATCACAACTGGTTGCGTAAAGAAATGTTTCCTCGTCTCGCGTCTGGTTCTTTTGCCAATTACCTTCAATCTGTGTCCTCTGGTTACCGACCCTCCTGTCAGTGGAAACATTTTCTCGATCAGAAGCCCTCAATTCGGCCTTCACAGCCTTTAATTGTTGCCCCATTTACACGATGAGCTCCTGATCTCGCCCATACGGTCAAGGGGAAGTACCAAACAGATGCCAAGCACTCGAATCATAAGAGGGAATTTTAACTCCTGCTCGGAAAGTCGGTAGCCCAAGAGATGTTGCGTGGGGTTGAATTTTACCCCCAAAGTTGTTTTGCTGTTGTTGCGGGAAACCGAACTTTGCAGCAGGTCTGATTATACTTCTGTGAAACGGCGTGTGATGTTTCTCTACATCAAAGGCACTATATAAATTCAAGTTGTGATTTTATGTCAGGAGAGGGATATTTATGTGGTGCTTTGCTACTTCGGCATTGTGGGTGATGTCAATCAGCCAGGCTGGACGGACCATAAGGAACAAGCCCCTGTTCAGCTGCTGGTCATTGTGTACTCCATAATGTGGATAAAAACCTCCTTGGTCAGTGCACTGATTCAGTGGGAAGTATGGGGGAGAGAAAATTATCTTTTTTTACAATTATGTAAATGATTAAAAAAAACAAGGAAGGCTTTGAGGAGGGAGGAGGATAGAATAAAGTATTTGCATCTTTAAATAAATAATGCCAAGCCACTGTGGGATGTAGCAGAGAAAAAAAAAACATTTTATCATGTAAACAACTGAGAATAAGAGGTTTTGGAGGTGGGAATAACAGAGTTGCGTAAATCTTAAGCAAGTTTTGTGAACTGATAGCTAATAGTATTACAAATATTATGTGTAAGTTGTATAACTCCAGCATGGTATGCAATATTTTTAATTTGAGTCCATCATGTGATACTTTGCTGTATTACAGCGATAGGTAACCCTCTCCTGTGCATAGGCTATCATAAACCATACAGAGTGGAGAGACTAGAGAAGCTGGAATTGTTCTCCTTAAAGCAGAGAAGGTTACGGGGAGATTTAACAGAGGTGTTCAATGTTTTGAAGGGTTTTGATAGTGTAAATAGGGATAAATTGTTTCCACTGGCAGGAGGGTTGGTAGCCAGCAGGCACAGATTTAAGGTCACATTGGCAAAAGAACCAGAGGGCAAATGGGGAGAACCTTTTTTTACGCAGCGATCTGTTATGATCTGGCATGCACTGCCTGAAAGGGCGGTGGAAGCAGATTAAATAGTATCTTTCCAAAGGGAATTGGATAAATACTTGAAAAGGAGAAATATGCAGGGCTATGGGGAAAGAGCAGGGGAGTGGGTCTAATTGGATAGGAACAGGAATAGGATATTCAACTCCTCAATTGCTCTTTCAAAGAGCCGGCACAGGCACGATGGATCGAATGGCCTCCTTCTGTGTTGTATGATTCTATGACACGGTACTGGACAACCCCACAGCAATGTCAGGGGAGATCTAGAAGTTTTCCTTTTCCAAATTTCTGTAAATTCTTAGATTATAAGGTAATTTCAGTCCCTTTTAAAAATATTTTATACTTAAGATTAATTAGATCTTTTTGTAATGCTCTAGGTAGTTTGGACCATATTCATGATCCATGTGATCTCATGGACTGGTTTCGATCACCTGAGAGGGTTGGAGAGAAATTTTTCAGAGTTTTTTTCCCCTTTATTGGCGCTAGTGTTATGCCCCTCCCAGGAGATTCCATGTATGCGGGGGTGGGGTGGGGGAGACGTGGTGGGGAGGGGGTGAACGTCTGGCCACGATGCTCCAACCAGCATGATTCTGGGGCAGGCTTGATGGATCAGCTGGTCTTTCCTGCCCATCATTTTTTGTGTGCTTGCCTGAAATGTAAATTGTTAAAGAAAGGTAAGATTTCAATATTCTGCAGTTCACCAGGAGTTATGAGTTAAGTCTTTGAAAACAGGCACAATACAGAATGAGGTGTTAACTGCAATACCTTATACAACAGCCAACAAAGCATGTCTAATGCCATAATTGGCTTTTGGAATAAAGGCAAAACAGAGGAGATGGAAAGTATTTCCTCTTTTGTTAGCAGTGTTTTTCCCTAAGTATCACATGGATCTGACAGCCTCCTGCCCCACCCCTTCCCTACCACTACAATATAGTTATCAACTTTGAAAATGTTTCCTTTGGGTGGGGGAAGGGCTGTTCTAGTAAAATTTGATTGTCAGGTTCCAACACAGCCACCTGGAAGAGAACAAAAAGACGGCATTTAAAAAAAAAATTTTTATTCGTTTTTATGGGATGTGGGCGTCGCTGGCAAGGCCAGCATTTATTGCCCATCCCTAATTGTCCTCGAGAAGGTGGTGGTGAGCCGCCTTCTTGAACCGCTAGGGAGGGAGTTCCAGGATTTTGACCCAACGACGATGAAGGATCGACGATATACTTCTAAGTCAGGATGATGTGTGACTTGGAGGGGAACTTGGAGGTGGGGGTGTTCCCATGCATCTGCTGCCCTTGTCCTTCTAGGTGGAAGACGTCGCGGGTTTGGGAGGTGCTGTCGAAGAAGCCTTGGCGAGTTGCTGCAGTGCATCTTGTAGATGGTACACACTGCAGCCACGGTACGCCGGTGGTGGAGGGAGTGAATGTTTAAGGTGGTAGAGGGGGTGCCAATCAAGCGGGCTGCTTTGTCCTTTAGAATAAGCTAACTGGGTTTCTGAATCTTGCCTCTCTTTCTCCCTAGGCTGTCGTTAGCTTGTGATGCACGACTGTGTAAACATTGATAGTTACTTGATTCAAAATGTCTTACTTAACTGTATGCTAACTTTAGGAAGGATGTCAAGGCACTTAAGAGAGGGTACAGAAGAGATTTACTAGAATGGTACCAGGGATGAGGGATTTCAGTTACGTGGAGAGATGGAAGAAGCTGGGGTTGTCTCCTTCGCACAGAGAAGGTTAAGAGGAGATTTGATAGAGGTGTTTGAAATCATGAACGGTTTTGATAGAGTACATAAGGAGAAACTGTTTCCAGAGACAGGAGGGTCAGTAACCAGAGGACAGAGATTTAAGATGATTGGCAAAAGAATCAGAGACGACATGTGGAAACATGTTTTTACACAGCGAGTTGCTGAGATCTGGAATGCACTGCCTGAAAGGGTGATGGAAGCAGATTCAATTGTAACTTTCAAATGGGAATTGGATAAATGCTTCAAGGGAAACAATTTGCTATGGGGAAAGAGCAGGGGAGTGGGACTAATTGGATAGCTCTACCAAAGAGCCGGCACAGGCAATGTGGGCCAAATTGACCTCCTTCTGTGCTGTATGATAGGATACTATATAAAATAGAGGCTGATAGTACATGGTCTGTGGAAGGAACTGGCTTGATAGGCTAAATGGCTGTTTAACTAACCCACTTGCTTATTTACATCAAATTGCTTTTTTTTTCCAGATCCAAGTGCTTCCAGGACTCTATGTGAATTGGTTAACTACAGGAGAAGGAACGCGCCTACTCTGGACTAGAAATACTTGTGGAGGCAGAGCAGTTTGCCATTGCACTTTTATGACTTTGATATACGCCTGCTATTATTCTAGGTTGTTATCAGTGACATTACACAGAAGTGAAACATCACCATCCTCTTCACAGCTTACAAACTAACATGGGCGCATTATCATAAAAACAAATAAACAGTGTATATAATTGTTTGAATTTTTACATATTAAAATTTAAAATTTGATTTATACCATCAAATTCTGCATTAAAGAGTGATAGATTTATAATGAAGGGAACACTAACTGGTAATGCTACACTACTGAAGTTAGTTAGTTTGCAAGAACAATCATAAGTTTTGCAAGCATAAACAAAATATGTGACTTTCAGAATGAAATTAACCCAATAATCGATCTCCTTTTAGGCAAAGGCACCTATCTATTGCATTAATATATTACTGTAGCCAACTGTTCAAGATGTTGCAAGATAGACTTGGATGAAGAATGTCCTTTGGCCCATTTAATGCATTCTTCCAGAATACCAATCCTACCATCTCTCCATAACAGCATTTAACAGTTTCTTAAGTGAGTCTAGCATCCTGGCTTCAATCAGCATTCCTGGTAAGCCAATCCATCTTTTGATCATCTGCTGTATAAAGAAATACTTCCCGGTGTCTCTTAAAGAGCAGTTGGGAAAATGTAAGTGTCTGCATATGGGAACAAAGGTTACAAATAATAATTGAATATTTGCCAGCTTTTCTAGAGGCTGTATAGGGAATAAGTGACATACAAAAAGAAAGGGAATACAAACCCAATGTAGAGGCATGAAATAGATTCCATAGGAACCTGCTGGATGGTGTCAGCTGTGACTCATTTGGTAGCACTCTTGCCTCTAAGTCAGAAGGTAGCGGTTCACAGTCCCACTGCAGAGACTTGAGCACGTAAATCTAGGCTGACACTCCAGTGCAGTACTGAGGGAGTGCTTCACTATTGGAGGTGCCGTCTTTCGGATGAGATGTTAAACCGAGATCCCATCTGCTCTCTCAGGTGGACGTAAAACATTCCATGGCACTATTTCAAAGAAGAGCAGGGGAGTTATCCCCGGTGTCCTGGCCAACATTTATCCCTCAATCAACATCTAAAACAGATGGGGGGAAAAATTCAGTATCGCCCCATTTGAGGCGCAATTATCGGCCGGGCGCAAAGATTAGCGCCTGGCGGTAATTATCGCCTCCGACTGCAAACTTGGCTTTTATCGCCCCTGGAGGTGATTGGAGCGCTAAATCAGGCGCTTCACACCTGTCTTAAGGCGCAAAGGCCGAGGAGCGAGGCGCTACCTCAGAGCGCTGACGAAGCTCATGTGATGTCAGTCAGCAATGGAACACAGACACAATGGTGCCAGCCAGTTCTTAAAGGGGAGGGTTAATCTTGCTCTCCATCCACATCCTGCTCATGGCAGCCTTGAATCTCAGCCTGGAGAGACCTGTACATCAAATCTGCTGGAAAGAACAATGGAGAGAACCAGGGAATGATCTCAGAGTGCAGCCCCCACAGTCTCTTCTAAATCAATACAAGGAAGGGCAAATCAAAATGAACCGGCAAAGTGCTGCTCAGTACCCAAAACTCCTTCACACAGCGTTGAATCTCACCAGAAGTCTCTCTCTCTTTCTCTCAGAATGCGTGGTGCAAAAATGTCACCAACAAAAAAAGGCAGGAAGTGTTCGCCTTTAAATAGCGCTCCCCCAGTCCCTTCCTGACTGCAAAATGCTCCCCTCAACCTGTCGTTGCTAGCGGCAGGTGGTAAGGCAGGGGGCACCACTCAATATCGGTCCGGGGCGCTACCGGGGCGTTGTGCACTCGACTGACGTCACGATCTGCCGGCGCAGGAAATCGTGGCGGTAGTGTTTAGCGCCACCGCAAAATGTCTGGTTAATTTCGTGAGCGGCGCAAACATCGCCGCGCATGGGCGCTAGTTGCTTTGCGCCCCATTAGCGCCCTCTTAAGGTGCTAACGGGAGGCGCAAACCAACTGAATTTTTCCCCCATGATCTGGTCATTCTCACATTGCTGTTTGTAGGACCATGCTGTGTGCAAATTGGCTGCTGCGTTTCCTACATTCCAACAGTGACTACACTTCAAGAGTATTTCATTGGCTGTAAAACACTTTGGGACATCCTGAGGCCGTGAAAGGTGTTACATAAATGCAAGTCTTTCTTTCTCTCTTGCAGCACTCAACTCTGCTTGTTGGCTGGAAAAATAGACATCAGGTGATGGCAAGGATATTGTTCTTTTTTGTACTGCAGGGCAGCCTCCCCAAAGGGCAGTAGTATGGCATGCCTGGCTAGAGATATTTTCCAGGATTAACACTAATACTCATTGTACTTGGGAACCAATGCAGAATAAGATGGCACACCTGAAGGAAGCTACCAAGGTAGACTTTCCAACAGTATTATTTACCAGGCAGATGGCCCAGGTATACATAACCACTGCCTGTTATCCGGTTGCACATTTACTGCTGACCCATGTCATGCCCTCACACAACCTTACAAATCTTTTATAGCATCACATCCATACACTTACTTTAGCATATATTCAAACTGCAACTTACAACTGATAGCCTTGACACACTGATATCTTTCAAAGTTTCACGCATAATTTGACCCAACCTAGTTGTGTAGTGCAGGGTCTACACCATGGAAGGAGTTCAGCGAAGATTCACAAGGCTGATACCTGGGATGGCAGGAATGACATATGAGGAGAGATTGGGTCGATTGGGCTTATACTCACTGGAGTTTAGAAGAATGAGAGGGGATCTCATCGAAACATATAAAATTCTGACAGGTCTGGACAAACTAGATGCAGGAAGAATGTTCCCGATGGTCGGAGAGTCCAGAACCAGGGGTCATAATCTAAGGATAAGGGGTAAGCCATTTAGGACAGAAATTAGGAAGAATTTCTTCACCCAGAGAGTGGTGAACCTGTGGAATTCTCTACCACAGAAGGTAGTTGAGGCCAAGTCATTAAATATATTCAAGAATGAGTTAGATATATTTCTTAAAGCTAAAGGTATCAAGGGATATGGGGAGAAGGCAGGTACAGGGTACTGAGTTTGGATGATCAGCCATGATCTCATCGAATGGCGAAGCAGGCTCGAGGGGCTGAATGGCCTACTCCTGCCTTCTATGTTTCTATGTTTCTATGTCTCTTACTGACATTCAGATTGGTCGTGGGTTGGGCAAAAGTCTATCACTCTGTATATGCTCCTTCGACTTACAACATCTCAAGATTACTTCCCTGCGTGCATGCCAAGATTTATTCATTTTTTATGGGATGTGGGCGTCACTGGCAAGGCCAGCATTTATTGCCCATCCCTAATTGCCCCTGAGAAGGTGGTGGTGAGCCGCCTTCTTGAACCGCTGCAGTCCGTGTGGTGAAAGTACTCCCACAGTGCTGTTAGGGAGGGAGTTCCAGGATTTTGACCCAGCGACGATGAAGGAACGGCGATATACTTCTAAGCCAGGATGGTGTGTGACTTGGAGGGGAACTTGGAGGTGGTGGTGTTCCCATGCACCTGCTGCCCTTGTCCTTCTAGGTGGAAGAGGTCGCGGGTTTGGGAGGTGCTGTCGAGAAAGCCTTGGCGAGTTGCTGCAGTGCATCTTGTAGACACACCGCAGCCACGGTACGCCGGTGGTGGAGGGAGTGAATGTTTAAGGTGGTGGATGGGGTGCCAATCAAGCAGGCTGCTTTGTCCTGGATGGTGTCGAGCTTCTTGAGTGTTGTTGGAGCTGCACTCATCCAGGCAAGTGGAGAGTATTCCATCACACTCCTTACTTGTGCCTTGTAAATGTGGAAAGGCTTTGGGGAGTCAGGAGGTGAGACACTCGCCGCAGAATACCTAGCCTCTGACCTGCTCTTGTTGCCACAGTATTTATATGGCTGGACCAGTTAAGTTTCTGGTCAATGGTGACCCCCAGGATGTTGATGGTGGGGGATTCGCCGATGGTAATGCCGTTGAATGTCATGGGGCGGTGGTTAGACTCTCACTTGTTGGAGATAATCATTGCCTGGCACTTCTGTGGCGTGAATGTTACCTACCACTTATCAGCCCAAGTCTAAACATCGTCCAGGTCTTGTTGCATGCGGGCATGGACTGTTTCATTATCTGAGGAGTTGTGAATGGCGCTGAACACTGTGTAGTCATCAGCGAACATCCCCATTTCTGACCTTATGTTGGAGGAAAGGTCATTGATGAAGCAGCTGAAGATGGTTGGGCCTAGGACACTGCCCTGAGGAACTCCTGCAGCGATGTCCTGGGGCTGTGATGATTGACCTTCAATCACCATAACCATCTTCCTTTGTGCTAGGTATGACTTCAGCCAGTGGAGAGTTTTCCCCCCGATTCCCATTGACTTTAGTTTTACTAGGGCTCCTTCATACCACACTCGGTCAAATGCTGTCTTGATGTCAAGGGCAGTCACTCTCCCCTCACCTCTGGAATTCAGCTCCTTTGTCCATGTTTGGACCAAGGCTGTAATGAGGTCGGGAGCCGAGTGGTCTTGGCGGAACCCAAACTGGGCATCAGTGAGCAGGTTATTGGTGAGTAAGTGCCGCTTGATAGCACTGTCGATGACATCTTCCATCACTTTGCTGATGATTGAGAGTAGACTGATGGGGCGGTAATTGGCCGGATTGGATTTGTCCTGCTTTTTGTGGACAGGACATACCTGGGCAGTTTTCCACATTGTCGGATAGATGCCAGTGTTGTAGCTGTACTGAAACAGCTTGTCTAGAGGTGCGGCTATTTCTGGAGCACAAGTCTTCAGCACGATAGCCAGGATGTTGTCGGGGCCCATAGCCTTTGCTGTATCCAGTGCGCTCAGCCGTTTCTTGATATCATGTGGAGTGAATCGAATTGGCTGAAGATTGGCTTCTGTGGTGGTGGGGACCTCAGGAGTAGGCCGATATGGATCATCCACTCGGCACTTCTGGATGAAGATGGTTCCAAACGCTTCAGCCTTGTCTTTTGCACTCACGTGCTGGGCTCCATCATCATTGAGGATGGGGATATTCATGGAGCCTCCTCCTCCCGTTAGTTGTTTAATAGTCCACCACCATTCACGACTGGATGTGGCAGGACTGCAGAGCTTTGATCTGATCCGTTGATTGTGGGATCGCCTAGCCCTGTCTATAGCATGCTGCTGCTGCTGTTTAGCATGCATGTAGTCCTGTGTTGCAGCTTCCCCAGGTTGGCACCTCATTTTTAGGTACGCGTGGTGCTGTTCCTGGCATGCTCTTGTACACTCCTTATTGAGCCAGGGTTGGTCCCCTGGCTTGATGGTAATGGTAGAGTGAGTGATATGCCGGGCCATGAGGATACAGATTGTGGTGGAATACAATTCTCCTGCTGCTGAGGGCCCACAGCGCCTCATGGATGCCGTGTTTTGAGCTGCTAGATCTGTTCTGAATCTATCCCATTTAGCACGGTGGTAGTGCCACACAACACAATGGAGGGTGTGCTCAGTGTGAAGACGGGACTTCGTCTCCACAATGACTGTGCGGTGGTCACTGCTACCAATACTGTCATGGACAGATGCATCTGCGACAGGTGGATTGGTGAGGACGAGGTCAAGTAGGTTTTTCTCTCGTGTTGGTTCTCTGTTGCAGGCCTAGACTGGCAGCTATGTCCTTCAGGACTCGGCCAGCAGTGGTGCTACCGAGCCACTCCTAGTGATGGACATTGAAGTCCTCCACCCAGAGTACATTCTGTGCCCTTGCTACTCTCAGTGCTTCTTCCAAGTGGTGTTCAACATGGAGGAGGACTGATTCATCAGCTGAGGGAGGGCGGTAGGTGGTAATCAGCTGGAGGATTCCTTGCATGAGACTTCATGGGGTTCGGAGTCAATGTTGCGGACTCCCAGGGCCACTCCCTCCCGAGTGTATACCACTGTGCCGCCACCCCGGTGGGACAGGACATACCCAGCGATGGTGATGGAGGCGTTTGGCTGAAAGGTATGATTCTATGAATATGACTAGTCTGTGGGACAGTTCTCCCAATTTTGGCACAAATCCTCAGATTTTGTTGAGGAGGACTTTGCAGGGTGTTCCGTTGCCGTGTGCCGAGGTCGATGCCGGGTGGTTCGACCGGTTTCATTCTTATTATTGTGTTTCGTAGCGGTTTGTTACAAATGAGTGGCTTGCTGGGCCATTTCAGAGGGCAATTAAGAGTCTTGCCAGACCAGGACATCAGTGAACCAGATGGGTTTTTTACAACAATCCAATAGTTACAAGCTTTTTATTCCAGATTTATTTAATTAACTAAATTTAAATTCCCCAGCTGCCGTGGTGGGATTTGAATTCACGTCTCTGGATCATTAGTTCAGGCCTACTGGATTACTAACCCAGTTGAATTACCACTATGCTACCGTTCCCAGATAAGACATAATATCAGGGAACAGAACACAAATGGAGTACGGCGCAGATGTCACAGCCCTTTGTTCCCTTGGAGAAAGCCACCCTTGCATATAAGAGTATTGAGAGAGATGGGGAAGGTGACTCTCCAGGCATCTCCATAAGATCTGAGGTAGCATCGTCCTGCTTTTCCATCATGTCCCTCTTCACACTCCTGCCACACACAACAACATAACATTACCAAACAGCCTATTGCAAGGTAAGCTCTGCTTGAAGGTGCTTCTTGCAGCCATCATTGCAACATTTATTTCTTTTCTTTCGTCGTAGGCCTGGAAGAGCAGAGCAGCCTACCAGCAACTCATAACAAGACAACACTCTGTGACTCTGGCATGGACATGTTGAAGTACCAGCACTGCTACACATATTCCAGGGGATTCAGTTATCAAGCTTGAGGAGGTAGCACTGGGTGAGACACACATGTAGTTCTATGTAATTTCTAATGAAGGGAACACTAACTGGTAATGACACACTACTGATTATATTTAGCTTGCAAGAACCATCATAAATTTTGCAAGCATAAACAAAACATGTGACTTTCATAATGAAATGAACCCAATAATGGTTCTCCTTTAGGCAAAAGCACCTATTTATGATGTGCAATTGCATTAATATATTCATGTAACCAACTGTTTAAGCAGTTGCAAGATAGGTTTGGATGAAGAATGTCCTTTGGACCCATTCTTCCAGAATATCAATCCTAATTGAAGCAGGATCCCAGCATGTGAGTGCAAAAGACAAGGCTGAAGCGTTTGCAACCATCTTCAGCCAAAAGTGCCGAGTGGATGATCCATATCGGCCTCCTCCTGAGGTCCCCACCATCACAGAAGCCAGTCTTCAGCCAATTCGATTCACTCCACGTGATATCAAGAAACGGCTGAGCGCACTGGATACAGCAAAGGCTGTGGGCCCTGACAACATCCTGGCTGTCGTGCTGAAGACTTGGGCTCCAGAACTGGCCGCGCCTCTAGCCAAGCTGTTCCAGTACAGCTACAACACTGGCATCTATCCGACAATGTGGAAAACTGCCCAGGTATGTCCTGTCCACAAAAAGCAGGACAAATCCAATCCGGCCAATTACCGCCCCATCAGTCTACCCTCAATCATCAGCAAAGTGATGGAAGGTGTCATCGACAGTGCTATCAAGCGACACTTACTCACCAATAACCTGCTCACTGATGCCCAGTTTGGGTTCCGCCAAGACCACTCGGCTCCCGACCTCATTACAGCCTTGGTCCAAACATGGACAAAGGAGCTGACTTCCAGAGGTGAGGTGAGAGTGACTGCCCTTGACATCAAGGCAGCATTTGACTGAGTGTGGCATCAAGGAGCCCTAGTAAAACTGAAGTCAATGGGAATCTGGGGGGGAAACACTCCACTGGCTGGAGTCATACCTAGCACAAAGGAAGATGGTTGTGGTGACTGAAGGTCACCAGACCCAGGACATCGCTGCAGGAGTTACTCAGGGCAGTATCCTAGGCCCAACCATCTTCAGCTGCTTCATCAATGACCTTCCCTCCAATATAAGGTCAGAATGGGGATGTTCACTGATGACCGCACAGTATTCAGTGCCATTCACAAATCCTCAGATAATGAAGCAGTCCATGCCCACATGCAACAAGACCTGGACAACAATCAGGCTTGGGCTGATAAGCGTCAGGTAACATTTGCGCCACAGAAGTGCAAGGCAATGACTATCTCCAACAAGCGAGAGTCTAACCACCGCCCCTTGACATTCAATGGCATTACCACCGCCGAATCCCACACCATCAACATCCTGGGGGGTCACCATTGACCAGAAACTTAACTGGACCAGCCACATAAATACTGTGGCAACAAGAGCAGGTCAGAGACTAGGTATTCTGCGACGAGTGTCTCACCTCCTGACTCCCCAAAGCCTTTCCACCATCTACAAGGCACAAGTAAGGAGTGTGATGGAATACTCTCCACTTGCCTGGATGAATGCAGCTCCAACAACACACAAGAAGTTTGACACCATCCAGGACAAAGCAGCCTGCTTGATTGGCACCCTATCTACCACTTTAAACATCCACTCCCTCCACCACCGGCGTACCGTGGCTGCAGTGTGTACCATCTACAAGATGCACTGCAGCAACTCGCCAAGGCTTCTTCGGCAGCACCTCCCAAACCCGTGACCTCTTCCACCTAGAACGACAACTGCAGCAGACACATGGGAACACCATCACCTCCAAGTTCCCCTCCAAGTCACACACCATGCTGGGTCAAAATCCTGGAACTCCCTACCTAACAGCACTGTGGGAGTACCTTCACCACACGGAGTGCAGCGGTTCAAGAAGGCGGCTCACCACCACCTTCTTAAGGGCGATTAGGGATGGGCAATAAATGCTGGCCTTGCCAGCGACGCCCACATCCCATAAATGAATTAAAAAAAAGGTAAAATGGAGCAAGTGGGGGTGGCAGAGGAGGGGCAGGTGTATGCTGGCCAACCGGCCACATAACTCTCATCAACCGCCCCCTGCACTTTCTGAAATGCAGCAATCAATTGAAATTTGGTTAGAAAATCCCTCGAGGGCTGCTTACCTCCCTGACCAAATTCCCGATACGCATTCCTGGCAGGCGAAGCTTGGTGTCGGGAGCACGAATGTTTAAAACACACCCTGAATTGTGCGCTCTGCAGCACACAAAATGCAGCCATTGTGGAAAATCGTGTTGCTCAAGATAATCCCGAGTCCTGCTCACATAATTATTCGATCGTCTTGTGCCCTTTCTGTGTCTGCGCAATCAGTGCAAAAATTTACCCTATTGTGTATGACCGTCATTTGATGCTGAGTAAATGGCCTACAGCGCTGCGAGTTGTAGTCTGTACTTTACCTTAATGGACTAGATTTTTTTCGTCCATTCAAAGTCAATGGCTGGAAAATCTAGCCCCCTTTCCGTAGTGAAATACCGGCAAACAGATGCACTTAGCTCGACAGAGGACAAAGGGTGGTGAAGAATGTACAGCTCAAATGTCATAATCATGTGGCCCACTATCAAAAATTAATTCAAAACTGCTGCTGAGTCACGGGAAAACCAAATAAGAATGTGTAAAGTGGCAAAATTAAAAAAAGATGATTGAAGAATTTTTTTTGGAAAGCGCTTAGAGACCATTAAACGTGGTAGTTAAGTTAATCTGCTATATCTAAATAGGCATTATGTATTGATTCCATGCTTCAGTGCCCATAATTACTGCTGCAGCCTCTATCGCACAGCAATCTTAAAAGTACCATTTTAAGGACTTTTTTTTTCTTCCACAGTGTGGAAAGTATGCTGGGAAATAGTGATTGCAGGATAGCGGAGACAGTATTACTGTATATTTAACTTGCTAATCATGTTCCTCTCGTATAAATGCAATCAAAAGTGATGCGCATATATGCAACCGTAGTATTTCTGAAAATTGGTTGCACGCCGCAGAATAGGCCTCAAGTCTTTCTTACATTTTTAATGTTTTCCTTTTAATATTTTAAGCTGGATCTGTCTCATAATCTATGAATATTATAAATGAGTAATAATAAAAACATTTCAAAAATCTGAAGAAAATAAATAGTTTTAAACATGTATTTTAAAAGTTGGTTGTTAAACAACAACCAGCATGGGAAAGAGGCGATATTGTTTAAAAAAAATATATATAGTCTTGGATTGTCTGGCATAGTACCATCATGACCTCTCATAAATATTGTTAAGTCCTACAAGGATATTTCATATCCTGAGGAAACTGCCTGATTCATTTAATACTCTTCCACCTGTGTCACAATCACTTCCCCCTTTCCCTCAGCCTCATAATCACTCCTGAACTTTTCACCCAAGCTTGATGTTCCCTAATTACAACTTAATGATTTATTTTGTCTTTTCTCCTGTTCTTTCGAACCTTGGCGGTGGCCGACACTAATGTCCTTTGCCTCTTCACTTAGATTTTATCCTTTCTTTTTTAGGCGTTTGCAATACCGTACGCCATTCTCCTGCCAAACAGGACTCTGCCTGCCCTGCACTTGAACAGGTCCCGAGGGGGGGGGGGGGGTGCGGCGGTGTGCTCACAGTACGGCATGTTATTTTTTCTTTCCCTCTCTTCTTGATTGAAAATTCTAAACCTTCACACGCTACTTTACTCAGCAGCCCGGATGGGTTTACAAACCTATGTGAGAAACTGCAGAAGAAAACCCCACATCCTATCGCGCCGTCTGTCTGTTGAGAAGTTCACGTTTGACCTGCTACTGCTGACGGTTACAGTGAAACGACGCTGATCAACAAATGTGGGCACGACGTTACCCATCAGTATCTGACAAAACCTCCCGTGACATGGAAAGTGAGGGAAGCCACTCCCCTACCATGAATGTGGCCACATAGAACCTACTGTAAGTGTTCACGCTGGTTTACTGCTATCTGTCATTATGCCACACTTGATGATTACTTTTATATTTCATGATACTGAAATACTGAAGAACAAACAGTACTTAAACAATTTTTAAAAAGTTAGCAGTGAAGTCATCTGAACCACGTTGCAATCCATGCACAATGTATTTAACATATCAAATTGAAATAACGGCTTAGAACGGGTGGGCTCCAGGCGCACCTGATATTGGGCCTCGGGCCTCATTTACACGAGACTGACGAACTGCAGACTTCAACAAAGTGACCAAAGACCAAGTGAATTTCAATAACTGTGTCAAATCAAAAAGAAAACTACCAATCAAAAACATGTTTGAATAAATCCCAAAGGATGTTTGTATTTGAATTGAATAGCTTGGCCCCCTCTTCCTTGGACACTTGTCTAAGACAAACCAACTAATTGCTACAGCAACTGCATGAGTGAAGCTGTTTTTTTATCCCCTTGTGTACCATAACAGAATTAAAGAATCTTATACCTTGCTAAAATGTGGTGTAAATAGAATACACGATGAAGATCCTTAGTATACAATTTGTATTCCATCTGTGGCATTGATCATAGCTCACTCCTGATTATCTCTTCTGAGTTGTCAGCTCTGCCCATTCTTGGGATATAAATCATATCTCATATCTCCTCATGTTCTGCTTTCTATATCACATACTTGCCTCAGACAAGTTAAGCTGTGTTATCCCAAGAAATGGATAGCTCTTTTTTCTTCATCTCTCCTCTGGTATGCCATAGTTTGACCTTTTGGTGAGTAATGTTGAGTAAATAGAGGAAATGACATGAGTTCCGGTGTCGTATAATATTTGGACGCATGAAATTGACTACACAATACACAAGTAATGAAAGTATAGTATGACTGTGTTATATCTGGTCAGATCCACAATTTGTACTAATAGCCCATTTGCTGCTGACACCCTCATTCATACTTTTGTTACCTCCAGATTGACTATTCCAATGCTCTCCTGCCTGGCCTCACATCTTCCACCCTCCATTATCAATCTCATTCAAAACTCTGCTGCCCATATCCTAAGCCAGACTAAGTCCCGTCCACCCATCACTCCTGTGCTCGCAGTCCACCAAAGCCTCAAATTTAAAATTCTCATCCTTGTTTTCAAATTCCTCCATGACTTCGCCCCTCCCTATTTCTGTAACCTCCTCCAGTCCAACAACCCTCCGAGAGCTCTGCATTCCCCCAACTGAGGCCTCAAGCATCCCCCACTCCCTTCACCTCACCATTGGTGGCCGTGCCTTCAGCCATGTCTAAGCACTGGAATTCTCCCCCTAGACCTCTCTGTCTCTCCATCTCTCTCTCTCTCTCTCTCCTCCTTTAACACTCTCCTTAAAAACTAGTCAAGCCTCATAATATCTCCTTTGGCTCAGTGTTAACTTTTGTCTGATTACACTCCTGAGAAGTGCCTTCGGACATTTTCCTATGTTAAAGGCGCTATGTAAATGCCAGCCATTGCTGTTGTAATATTGTTTCACACAGAGACAGGTGCATGGTTGGGTCTATATCTTTAAATAGTAAAAATATTAAAAATCCATTATCATTTATTGAGGTCTTGCTTTCCATTTCTGGCATAATGTTGTGCATGAATAGTATCATTGGGCATAGTGAGAGTGGGTTCTTGTAGTGCAGAGACATTTCAGTGGTTCTGGAGCATCTCATCGATCTGCACTTGCATTTTATATAGCTCAACAACAACGTGCATTTATATAGTGCCTTTAATGTTGGAACATAATAAAAACATAAGAAATAGGAGCAGGAGTAGATCATTTGGCCCTTCGAGCCTGCTCCGCCATTCAATAAGATCATGGCTGATCTTCTACCTCATCTTCACTTTTCTGCACTATCCCCATATCCCTTGATTCCCTTAATATTCAAAAATCTATCGATCTCTGTCTTGAATGTAATCAATGACTGAGCCTCCACAGCCCTCTGGGGTAGAGAATTCCAAAGATTCACCACCCTCTGAGTGAAGAAATTTCTCCTCATCTCAGTCCTAAATGGCCGACCCCTTATTCTGTGACTGTGACCCCTGGTTCTAGACTCCCCAGCCAGGGGAAACATCCTCTCTGCATCTACCCTGTCAAGTCCTGTAAGAATTTTGTATGTTTCAATGAGATCACCTCTTATTCTTCTAAACTCTAGAGAATATAGGCTTAGTCTACTCAATCTCTCCTCATAGGACAATCCCCCCATCCCAGGAACCAGTCTGGTGAACCTTTGTTGCACTCCCTCTATGGCAAGTACATTCTTCCTTAGGTAAGGAGACCAAAACTGTACACAATACTCCAGGTGTGGTCTCACCAGGGCCCTATATAATTGCAGTAAGACGTCTTTACTCTTATACTCAAATCCTCTTGTAATAAAGGCCAACATACCATTTGCTTTTCTAATTGCTTGCTGTACCTGCATGTTAACTTTCAGTGATTCATGTACGAGGACACTCAGGTCCCTCTGAACACCAACATTTCCCAATCTCTCACCATTTAAAAAATACTCTGCTTTTCTATTTTTCCTACCAAAGTGGATAGCTTCACATTTTTTAAAAATTCGTTTTTATGGGATGTGGGTGTCGCTGGCAAGGTCAGCATTTATTGCCCATCCCTAATTGCCCTTGAGAAGGTGGTGGTGAGCCGCCTTCTTGAACCGCTGCAGTCCATGTGGTGAAGGTACTCCCACAGTACTGTTCAGTAGGGAGTTCCAGGATTTTGACCCAGCGACGATAAAGGATCGGCGATATACTTCTAAGTCAGGATGATGTGTGACTTGGAGGGGAACTTGGAGGTGGTGCTGTTCCCATGCGTCTGCTGCCCTTGTCCTTCTAGGTGGAAGAGGTCGCAGGTTTGGGAGGTGCTGCCGAAGAAACCTTGGTGAGTGGCTGCAGTGCATCTGTAAATGGTACACACTGCAGCCACGGTACGCCGGTGGTGGAAGGAGTGGATGTTTAAGGTGGTAGAGGGGGTGCCAATCAAGCGGGCTGTTTTGTCCTGGATGGTGTCGAGCTTCTTGAGTGTTGTTGCAGCTGCACTCATCCAGGCAAGTGGAGAGTATTCCATCACACTCCTTACTTGTGCCTTGTAGATGGTGGAAAGGCTTTGGGGAGTCAGGAGGTGAGACACTTGCCGCAGAATACCTAGCCTCTGACCTGCTCTCGTTGCCACAGTATTTATATGGCTGGTCCAGTTAAGTTTATTGTCAATGGTGACCCCCAGGATGTTGATAGTGGGGCATTCAGTGATGGTAATGCCATTGAATGTCAAGGGGAGGTGGTTAGACTCTTGCTTGTTGGAGATAGTCATTGCCTTGCACTTCTGTGGCGCGAATGTTACCTGCCACTTATCTGCCCAAGCCTGAACGTCGTCCAAGTCTCCACATGATATTCCATTTGCCATGTTCTGGCCCACTCACTTAGCCTGTCTATATCCCCCTGAAGCCTCCTTGCATCCTCCTCACAACTTACATTCCCACCCAGCTTTGTATCATCAGCAAACTTGGATATATTACATTTGGACCCCTCATTTAGAAAAAATCCCAAGGTGCTTCACAGGAGCGTTATCAAACTCCTCGTCAGCAGCAAAGCCTCTCAACTTCGGCTCCCGTGTTTCATGTTATTAAATGAAGCTGGGCTTGCGGTTGGCAGTCTGATTCCCGATTTCCCCACCAAAATAACCAAAATTCAAACATTTAATTTAGAAAATTACAGTAACAATGTGAAGCTTGGTGACATGATGCAAGAATTAGCTTGTCAGATGTAGTCCTGTAAAAAAAAAATGGTACCGGGCTGTTGTTATGACATTACTTCAGAAGGCATAGGCTTTGTATAACATAGTACATCAGCCCAGACTGCATCCTGTCAGCATGTGGGGACAATTTACACCAACACTAAACAGGTGTACTTAATGAAAGTCAACTGCTGCAGAGAGAATCTCGTTTGGAAAACAGCACTCAGAGCATTTATCGGTGATAAAAACCCTCCTCATAACGCAGAGGAAAATTCGAAGCAAGATGTAATTTATTCTCCTTACCTTTAGTTATAATCCTGTAAGTGAAATTGTCCATATTCAGAACTGCTGAGGATAGGACCCTTTGTCATGCCAATTTTACAAATTATACTTTCTGACAAACTCTACTCCACTCTGCTTTCTTTTCCTGCTTCCTTTCTTCTTACTAAGCCCCTTCCATCCATAAGTTTTTCCCGACGAGGAGAGTGACTGCTCCATTCTATAGACGTGAACATGGACAGTATCGATGCCAGAAGATAGGACCCAAATGAACACGCAGTCTGGGAAGAATTGTTTCATCATCGAGGAAGAATATGGATAACGCACCCCAGCCTAGGAAGTTGTGAGTAGACCAGATCATCCCAGAATACACTTGTGCTGATTTGTGCTGATATTTATAACTTCTGAGAATGGACCATTGTTGATAAAAACCCATGGCAAGCAGAATAATAAGCTTCATGCTAAACTGCTACAGTTAGAATCAGATAAAGAAGAAAGTTAAGTAAAAGAGATCATTGTCATTGGATATGTTATAACCATGAACCCAAGATAAATTAAATCAATTAACACAACAGATGGAGAATAAAAGTTCTAACTGGACTTTTTAAATATAGTTTTCATTTTTTTTTGCATTTATTATATAATTTTATATTAATGATTGCTAATAACATTTCCCCCCTCCTTTACTCCACCAGTTTTATCTGCCCACCTCCTGAAGGCACTAGCACCCTCCAGTACCTCCCCCACACAGCCCTTCATCAGGACTAGACCATAATAGCAGGCTATTCAAACATGGAGGCATCACAATCCAACCCAATTTAGTCCTCACCTGAAGTTTACATAGGATCAGGAGCAGGAACCCAGGTCGATATTCCACACTAAAAACCAAGGCACCGAGACTACTGGCAGTGTCGCTGTCACCGTTAAACCGATACCCTGCTGCATAATTACAAAATAACAAAACAAAGCGAGACCATCGCCTCAGTATTTTAACATAAGTTCTCAAAACTGACACTTAAACCTCCTGGAGGTAATTAAAAGCTGCCTTTGGGTGTATCGCTCTGTGGTGGCAAGTGTTTTAGAAAGTTAAGATATTGCATTAGAAAATAGTTTAAACCTCCGAGAGCAAGTCAGGTTTAAAACATACTCACAGGCTCCAATGAATCTCTTGGGCACTTTACAAACCTTTTTTTTTAACTACATAGAATATCAGCACGGAAACAGGCCATTCGGCCCAACTGGTCTATGTTAGTGTTTATGCTCCACACGAGCCTCCTCCCACCCTCTTCATCTAACCCTCTCAGCATATCCTTCTATTCCTTTCTCCCTCATGTGCTTATCTACCTTCCCTTTAAATGCATCTACGCTATTCGCCTCAACTACCCCATGCGGTGGCAATGTTTTGAGATTGTGGATGGTCCTGCCTGTGCTCTCAAAACATTCTAAATTTACCAGCCAGGAGCAAAGTTGTGTACGTATGTGTTCGTGCCAGATTCAGAGAGTTCTCTCCTGGTTATTCGAAGAGGCTGGCCTGAGAACCACCCGAGATTGGTCATCAGGCCGAATCTTATCATTTTCGACGAGCCTGTCGCCCATGTCGAGGGATCCAAATTCAGGCCGCCTGTTGCCTCATCGGCAGCTGACCTCAGCTAAGTGCTGGTGGGAAGGAAGGAGAATGGGAGGGGGGGTGATCGCTGGCTGGGAATGGCTGTGGAGATGGGAGGAGCACTCCTGCTCCTGCTAACTCTACATCAAACGTCCCAAAAAAAAACGACTTGGCTTCTTGGTGGCAGCCGTTTGCTAGGCCGCATCCATGCCAGCAAAGCCTGAGCGCAGCATGTCTGGCGCCGGCTCCGCTCAGGGCAGCCCAATTTCCCAGAGGGGTCCTAAAACAGGCATTAGGCCCCTTACGTGTGTGAAGGAGGGGCCTAACTCCTGTTTTAGTTGGCCACCCCCAGATGCCTGAAGAATGACCCGACCCAATATCGGGCTGGTTGTCTTTCAGACGTTCTTGGGGTGCAAAACTGAACCCCGCTGTGCCTGTTTCACTCCTGGAAAATGGAAATCTACGGTCCAATTTCTATCCTGCAGTGTCTTCCTGATGTTACCTGTGGTTGGCAAAGGTTTTCATTCTCTGTCAGCTTTAAATAAACACAACAAGATTGTACAAAACAAAAATCTTTGCAACCCCCTCAAAAAAACATGAATGAGGGAAACAGAATGTACAGTTTCCACTTGTAATGATGTCACAAGCGAGTTACCCAGCCGGCGTTACTATCAAAAATCACAATCTGGAGTGGAGGCTTGACTTTCCTGCTTTTATATCATGAATTACTTTTACAGACATAGCTCAGTAACAAAAGGAGCTCTTTAACTTTGGCCATATGCTGGGTTATCACTTATCAGTGTTTGCTCAAGCCTAGAATATGGAGCAGCATTTTAGGACTCTGGGAACGCCAGAGGCAGCCTTTGTACTGCACGGCCTACAAATTAAAATGCCTTTGTTTTCTCTCCAGCAGTGTGCAGGTGGCTAGTTCGGTTCATATCGTGCTGGAGTGCTAACTCGAAATGAGACCATTAAGCGCCAGTGAAGGGCAGTGACATTTACATTAAGTGCATGAAACACTATCTCAAGATGGAAGACTTTCATGTGTAGATCAGGGAAGTCATTTTTGATGACACCCTAAATCAGCTTCATGGTCAGTTTTCTCATTCTGAACAAGAACTGGGATGCCATTGTGATATTTTGGGCTGTATGTTACCTGATCTGGAATTAATGCAGAATAATTACAAGGCCTTTGCTCTTCATTACACTACTGTAATAGGCAGTCGGTCAGTGTTTGAGCTACAGCTGCTCTGAAAATTGAGTCGGAAGAGATAATATGATAAAGGCAATAACAAAAAGCTCCCATGTAAATGATCAGAATTAGCATTTTGTCAATGATTGAGGAAATGCAATACCTCATTTGGATCGAGACACTTGCTCTTTGTTTAAGAGCTTCGACCACAATAGGATGATCTTGGCGGAAACAATTAAAGGATGTTCAGAACCAAACGATTTGTCAAAGTTCACTCAGATGTCAGGTATGGAAGAGTCTGGTGCTGTGTAAAGCTAATCAACTAGTCCTTAAATTGCAAAAGCAGTTTTGGCTTCATAGTGTGTTTAAATGATAGAAGATGTATCATTGTAACCGCTCAGGGAGTGCAGTAACATGCCTGCCAAATGGGGCAAAACTGCAGACTAATTGTAATCAAATCTTGTTGTAATAAACGAGAACAAACTCACTATTATAACAATTTTTTTTTTACTGCCGGTCCCAGCTGAAGCTCCATGGGTGCGCATGGAGGAGCTCAACCTTCCCAGAGGAACCCCACTTAAAAGACGAACTATGTCAGATGTCTAGATTTTCCCATCAGCAGTAATTAAGCACTGGTTTTAATCCATTTACAATTATGGGGATAATTTTAACGTAACTCGCCAGGTGAGAAACCCATGGTATCGGGTGGAACGCCGGTTTTACACCCTGCCCAATATTACTTTCCACTGACTGCATTGACCCTCTCCCACCCATCGGTGATGGTGACGGGGGGGGGGGGTTAAAATCGAGGCCATATGTCTCAGTGATTGGCGTATCTGTTGGCTCTCTTCCTTTCTCTACCCTCTTTCGCCCCATACTTTCTCCACCCTTACTACAATGCTCGTTTGTCTCTTAACCTTCAGTCTGATGACGAGCGCACACCCGAAATGTCTTTTCTCTTTGAAGGTGCTGACTGATTTGCTGTGTATTTCCAGTATTTTTCTGCTCAACGCACAGTAATTAACATGGCAAGCAATCCCCTTCCTCCTTTGAATGAGCGTGCACAGCTGTAACCTACAGAGAGGCACAGCAGTAAAACAAATGACATACTGCCACACCAACAGACAAAACCAGTGTCCTTAAACAAGTCTGCATGTGAGATGAAGGCTATAATGTTTGACGAATCTATGCAAGGACGACCAAAACACTGCCTCGCACCGTCCCTCTAGAGGGACAGAAATTGCAGCTGCCCTGGAAGATGCAACATCTCTGGTTGAGTGAGCTCTAATTGAAATGGGACATTCTCTGTTTGCCAAGATATAAAAGAATGAGATGTATTCTGTTATCCATGTCAACAGCCTTTACTTCTAAATAGGACAACCCAATTCTCTTTGCAGAATAAAGATTGACGGATTGACACATCTAAAATAAAAACTGTCTTGCCAATATCAAGACGATGACATTTTATAGTTTCTGTCGGTGCAGGTAAGGATAACTTTCAGTTAAAATCATTGACCGTTTTAAATGGAAATCGGACACTACCACAGGAGGGACCTTATGGTGAGGTCAGAAACTATCCTTTTAAAACTTGTCTTAAATTACGCTGTGCATTCAACTTTTAAACTACCTTTGGAGAAATTATTAGCAGAAAGTTATGAGCATTGTTTCACTGCTAAACAGTGTTAACATCATAGTGTGCGGTGTTAGCTCTATTTAGAGGTATGCAAAGAAAGTGTAATATTTTAATGTCTCCATTAGCTCTGATATAGAAATTCTGCAGTCTGGTACTATAGGTCAAGGACTGGCCTGCAGATGTGCTGGTTGGCACTGCCATGTGTAATAGAGATTACAGCACAGGTGGAGGCCATTTGGCCTGTTTTCTTGATTTAAAAAAACCCAAAACACTACTGTCCCTAATACAGTTCGGGTGTAGATGGGATTTTCTTTGCGCACAAAAGGTAGGTGTGATGTTGGTTGAAGCGTCTCTCAGTCACTGTAATCTATTGAGAAATGCAAAAACACAGATAAAAACTAAACTCGGCCAATTCAAAGAGAAAACAAGCCTGGGAAATTCCTCCCCATGCCTCAAAAATAATCAAAACGAGTCCCAGAGCTCACAGTGAGTTTAGGTGATGAAGAATATTGAGAAGGCATTTGATAACATTTTGGCTCTTCTCTCCAGATGTCTTGAGTTATTTACATTTCTTCAAACCGAGAGAAGCAGCTGCTGGACATTTTATTTTGTGCGACTCTCCTCAAGCGATATCAGCAGACACATTTTTTAGTTCTGATGCTTTATTGTCTTTGGATTCCCAAAACATACAGGGACCTTTACCCTTTTCTTAGTCTCCAGGGATAGACTTCTGCATAGGAACCATGTCTCATCTTCAATAATGCAATTCAACAGGAAGTACAATAAATGGGAAAAACCTATTTTGCATAACCCTAAGAGAAGCATAGTTGTATGTGCATGCTGAAACAGTCCATTGTCAGGTTTTCTGCTTTGAAATGGAAATGATAATCACTTTTAACTGAAAATTCTCTAAGCTGGTTTTGGAGATGCTTATGATAAGTAATAATTACCTGCCGTTTACCATCTTTATTGGTGTTTCACATTGAAAGAACCAGGTGGCGGAGTCAATGGAGGGCCAGGGGGGTGGGGGGCAGTCATAACCTCCCCCCCCCCCCCAATCATGTTGAGGTTCGCCAATACAGCTTTGGAAGTCCGCCTCCATTTCACTCCCTGGAACCTCTGTCACCTGTCTTCGGCTTCCAGGTTCGGCCTGCAAGTCTATGTGGTTCCCGGCTCGACCTTCAGACTAGGTAAGTCAGCATTCCCCAGTTCCCCAGTTCCCAAATCTTGAGTTCTTCCCCCCCCACCCACCACAGCCGGCCAAACCTAGCTTCGCTACTGTTCCACACTCTGAAAGTTGCTCAGAATCAAAGTTGTACATTAACTTCTAGATATGTAGCTGATCTTCACTGCATCAACCATTATATCTGGCTAGCTTCTTCAACAGAATGCTGGACTGGGAGGTTCCATCTACCCTATGACCTCCCGTGGCTGGCAGATCTGATCTATCCTTAGTACTGGCTTCCTTTTTATACCTTGGTCTTGTTCATACAGAGTTCCATCCAGTTTCTGAACAGTATGAGGTTGCTTGGAACAATCAAAGGATTAAGGTTCGCTTGAGTGGATAATGGTTATCCTCCTCCTCCCCTGGACTTGTTGGTTCAAGCTCCTGTAATTTTGTCAATCCAAGATATTTTAGAATATTAATATCTCACTCAGCCCTTAGGTTGATGAGTATTCAACATTCTGGAAGATTGTTTAGTTGTAATGACATTTATGGAACATTCTTATGAATTGGCTGTCACCTGGGAACCTGAAGGTTAAACTTGCATGTTTATTTTAATTAACTTTTTCCAAGTTACTGAACAAATTGAATAGCCCTGAATACCACCTTAAATTTTGTCAGAGTTGCCATGCATTCTTCTGTTGAAATCTTAGCAAAAGTAATCAAACATAATCTCCTGGTTTCAATTGCACAAAGTGAGTTATGTTCTCTCTACTGCAATTCCTGGTATGATTGAAGTGTCAGGTTAGTAAGGCTTCCTGCTATCCTTGTATCCTCCTCCTGTCATTTACTGATTGTTTATAAGGGAAATGGCATCATCCTTGGTGGAGAGACAAGAGGATTCCATTGTTAACATCTGCAAGACAGTCACCTGGAAATCAATCCACAAGTTAGCTAAACACTGTAAAGTGGATCTATCCACACTTTGGCAGATGCAGCTTTAGACTGGGAAAGCCTGCAAACAGCTTCAGGGTTCTTGGCACTTGTAAAATAGTGGCTGGGAGCATTGAAATTTCAAGTTTGTGATGCAAGATGGGCTGCCGCCCTATTTTCAAAACGTTCTCGTCTTCACTTCAGTTTTCCCTTTTTACTCTTTCTCTGATTCAATTTATTTTCATGTTTCTCTTTATGACTATATCTTTTTTTAAATTCTGTTTCTGCTTGCTCCTATGTGTGGGTGTTTTTATTTGTACATGTGCCCATTTCAATATGTTTGTTTCATATGTGTGTGTGTATATATATGAATATGTGTGTGTGTGTGTGTGTGTGTATCTTTCTCTCATTCTCCATTTACATCTCCTCCAATAACACTTAAACAGAGTGAGAGAATATGTACATTAGTAAGTAGAAGAATTCAAACTCGACTGTGATCCATTAACAAATTCTGGCGTGCTGGGAGGGGTATCTCCATAGTCTTCATGATTAGCATGTGGAATACAGAGGCTATGGAATGCGGTTTACATTACCTTTCACCCCAACATATGGAGGAGACACACAAATGTACTTTGGCCTTTGCATCCACTCTTGGTACTTTACACAATAACCTGAGAAACTCCTATGTTATAAAATGAAAGTTCAAGAGATTTGATCAGGAAACATTTGGCACAATGATTTATTCCCATTTGTTCATTTTAGTTGTAATCCTTCATCCAACAAAACATTCCTCTTCTAGACCAGCTGTTCCCGAGAAACTCTACATCTCAGGTGATAATAAAGTCACCTTTAGGCTCCCTGTGCAAATTGAACAGGCACCACATGCCTGCTCATGGTTTAATTCTGGAAATCACTGTAGATGTTTTTTAATTATTGTCATTTTAATTACTTCTGCTTGAAAGCCATGTTATAATTATGCCTGTTAATAAGAAACTTCGACTAACTTGGCATGCTTTAACTCACCTGTGAACAGCGAAATATGTTAGTTGTCCCAACAGGCCAGACTGTGATTATATCATTTTAGACAGCAGCCTAATGAAAAGCAACAAATTAAAACTTACTTTCTTACTATATTCTTTAAAGGTGCATCCGTGTTTCTATTAAACAGAACACACCTATCATTGTTATGCCCGTAGATTATTCAAAGATGACGGGGGAAATTTAGCTTCTGCTGCTCACGGGAATAAGGCGGCAGCGGAGTTCAAATGGAGGTGGCGGCCATACCTCCATCTTCCCGCTCCACCGCCATATTTCCAGGGGCTTTCTGCTAGGCGGCCAAGGCCCCCACTGAATCAGCCGGGAGTCTCATTCATCTCTGACATACATAGGACCCCTGATGCCATTTTATGCACATACTTAAAAATTATTTCTTGGAAACAGGGACTGGCCAGGCAGACTGCATGGGGGCTTTTAGGTCCTATACATTCCATGCAATCAATTTTAAGATACAGAGGAGGTTTACCAGGATGTTACCAGGGATGAGGGACTTCAGTTCTGAGGAGAGGTTGGCAAAGTTAGGACTGTTCTCCTTGGAACAGAGAAAGTTAAGAGGTGACCTAAGAGAGGTTTTCAAGATGTTTTGATAGAGTAGATAGAGAAAAACTATTCCCTCTGGCGAGTGGGTCAATAACCAGAGGTCAGAGATTCAAAATCATTGGCAAAAGATCTAGAGGGGAGATGAGGAGAATTTTTTTCACTCAGAGTTGTCGGGATCTGGAACGCTCGACCTGAAAAGGTGGTGGAAGCTGATTCCATCAATAATTTTAAAAGGGAGTTGGGCAGGTACTGGAGGATGAGGAACTGACAGGGTTACGGACAAAAAGCAGGGATGTGGGACTAAGCACGACCGCTCTTTCAAAGAGCCAGCACAGGCACGACGGGCTGAATGGCCTCCTTCTGTGCTGTAAGCTTCTATAATTAATTGCCTATTGGGTGGAGCGTACGCTGTGAACGAAGTAAAACCTGGCTGAACACCAGAAGAGGCCCTTTGCGGTAAGTGGTTTAAGAAAAAAATGTGCTCCTCCAAGCTCCAGAAGAATAATGTGGGCCGCTAATGACCTGAGCTTCCCCGCACCCTCTGATCGCAATCCCCCCGGATTTACCCGTTTCCTGGCCAGCTCAACCTCCGGACCCCCCAACATTCAGCACGTGCAGCTCCCCGCATGTATGTTAATGAGGACCTCCGGACCTCCCACCGGCACTATTGGTTGGCTAACTGGCGTGCTGTGCTGGGGGGGGGGGGGGGGGGGGGGGGTGCCACCCGATAGTTAAAATCTACCTTGATATTTTAATAACATTGTTTTATGTTAAAATCTACACAATTTCAAAACACTTTACTTGAGATACTGGTTAAAATGTGACAAGTCATTTCGTTCTTCATACGGTATTATAATACGTCCTGAACACAGACATCAGCTGTAATCCAAGCATTATTCCCAGATAATATTGCTGTAAGGATGTTACACGGGAGATCAATGCCGTGTAGTGAATGTCACAGCACACAAAACTGAGACATTTGGGGGAATTCTGACCCACCCCATTAGTGGGTGCACAGTTAAAATAGCTGTGCAAATACTTACCGCCCAGTTCATGGCCACTGTCATCTTAATTGGGCCCATCTTTTAGGTGGCCGTGTTGCCCGCCTGACTCGGGGGAAGCCTCACTATGACATGCAAGTCAGGGTCCAAGATGTCATTCGGGCCCCAGTGACATTTTAACGGCTGTCTGAGCAAGACAGCTGACGTGGGTCACTAAAACCTGGGGTGATGGCCGGAGGTGGGGGAGTAGAAGAAGAAGAGGAGGTCCTCTAGGGTAAGTCAAAAACTTAGTGACTGTGTGTTCCTCCAGGCCCCAGAAGGAAAGTCTGTGTCTCCACTGCCCCAGGCTCTCCCCGTCCCACCTACGAAATGGTTTTGATTTCCCGTCCCCCCCCGCCACCCAGTGACTTACCTTGTTCCAGTCCCCATGATTCTGACCTCCCAAAGCCGGCCAGCCACCTCTTTCTGCCCATCCCGGGTTGGCGGGGTGGGGGGGGGCGGGGGAGAGTTCCGCAGCTGGCTAACACAATGCAAATGTGGCCCGGGAGTCAAAATAGCCTATTTTTAAGGTTACGGCACCAACTCTCTGACCAAGTTACAATGAGAAATGGTAGCATGTCAATTATACCCTTGTTTACAGTATAAAAGACTGCACGACTGCACTACACATACCTTAACTATTTTTGACCATAAAGTATGACTGGTCTATTCACTAGAAAAGGTTCCACCTTTCCCTTGCTGGTGGACATTAGATGACTCCCCCTTCAATGACCTTGTCCTTTAAATTCCAACTCTTGTTGCAATGAATCCACTAAAAGGATTCAACATTGTACTGGAATGTGCATCTTTACAGCTCTGGCAAAGTGCCAGTGCCCACCAACTGAGTCAGATTGTAGCATTTATTTTGAAGAAGAGGAAATCAATTCTAGCTAAGCAAGCTGAGTTGGAAGAAAGATCAGCAATTCTTGAGAAGGAACATGAATAAATAGGATTTGCTTTCGGGTAGGATTTAAGAGCTGTGCTCCAAACAGAAAAAAACTATGAATATGGAGACGGACCTCACTGACTCTTTGGTTCTGCACTGAACAGCAGAACCATTCAGTAACCTCAATGCAGTAACCTGGCAAAGGTTACGATCAGTGATTTCTCAGAAGTCATTACTTTTGTTCAACCTCAAAGAATTATATAGGACTGTTCATCAATGTCCCTGGAATACGATAAATGGCTTTCGGTGGGTCTCATACTCCCCATAGTGAGATGCATTCAGTTATCCCTTCAGCAAATAACTGAACACCATCAACTTTCAGACTGTAAAGACCCTCAGACCAGTAGCCTCCTTGAAAAAAATTCAGCGGGAGGTTAGCGGCGGTGGTAACCGTTAGCGCCCCGCAGTGCTGTGCCGCCGCCGATGACGTCATCGCCGTGCGCAGCGCCCCGGCCGTGATCTTCGGTAGCGCCCCCTGACTTACCGCCGGACGCTATGTCTGATGGGGTCAGGGGGGCCTACCTGCGGCCGGGGCGGCGCTAATTAAAGGGGAGGTGCCGGGCAGCCATTTTTGTTGCTGGCCGCCTGCCAGCACCTGCCCCCTCTGTCCCCGGCCTCCTGTGCAGCCCCTCCGCGGAGTGCCGGCTGTGCTCCGTGAGCCCGGCACTTCTCTTGAGTGCTGGGCTCTTTTGCCGGCACTCCGATCCCTGGTGGCCCAGCTGGGCCCCGGGTCACATTGCGCTAGGCCCCTTCCCTTTAATAAGGGGAGAAAGGCCTGCAGTACCATGGCGCGACATACGGCGGTGCATGGCGCTGCGGCACGTAGCGCTGCGAGATTCACTCGCAGCGCCCCAAGAGGGAGGCGGAGCGCTTCCAGTAGTACCCCGCTTCCCGCTTGGGGCGCTACCGATGAATTTCAGCCACGGGGGTGCTAATTTTTTTGTGGCGCTAAAAGTAGCACCCCGGCGAAGTCAACGCCCCAAAGGGGGTGAGACTCAATTTTTCCCCCAGGCCTCAGGTCGGCATGCCTCTACATTTATAAAATGGAATATGAAGTACTGCACGATTCACACTGGTAGAATTTCATTTCAAGAAGTCACTCTCTCACAGCTTTCCTCAATTGTGATTTCAAGGCCCCAATCTTGGCAAGGGCGGATGGTGTAGGCAGGGCCGGGCAGAATTTCAGCCTGAAAACCCCGTAATCCAGGTTTCCCCACATGTTGTGGAGTTTTTTTTACCAACAGGATCCCCGCCTGGAAGTCAGCCTGCTTGACAGGCTTGGCTTCCAGTCGGGCGGGGAGCACTCGCAGCCACAGGGAGGGAGCCTGCAGCTGCTACTGGGAGCGTGGGGGCGGGAGTCCAATCCCTGACCTGGGGGGTGGGTTCCCGAACACTGGAGGGGCGGCGCTCTGATCCCCGAACCCAGGGGTTCTTTGTATGGGGGCGGGTCTGATGTGGGGGAGGTGGGGGTCCGATCCAAGGCAAGAGGGTAAGCTGGGGGTCGAGGGGAAGCACTTCTGGCCCACAAGCAGTGCTGTAAAGGCACTTAGCTTCTCCCCGAAGCTGTCCTCACCTTCCTTCAGCTGCCGGGTTTCCCAAGGCCTGGGAAACCCGGCCAGCCAGGGTTAAATCTGAGGTTGTCAGCCTCACCAAAATATTTAAATGGCCAACCTGCCTCCTGGGAGCGGGTTGGCTGCCCACCCCTTGTCCTGCCTCGGTTAAACCTGGAAGTGTGCAGGTTTGGGTCGGGTTTGAGAATTTTAGGGGTAAAAATTGGGTAGCGCCGCTTTTGGGGCCACCAGGGATCGGGAGTGCCGGCAAACGAGCCCGACACTCAAGAGGAGTGCCGGGCTCATGGAGAGCAGCCAGCACTCCATTGGGGGGCTTCACAGGGGCCGGGGACAGCAACAGGGGCAGGTGCTGGCAGGTGGCCAGCAACAAAAATGGCCGCCCGCCACCTCCCCTTTAACTAGCGCCGCCCTGGCCACAGGTAGGCCCCCTTAACCCCGGCGGACATAGCGTCCGGCAGGTAAGTCGGGGGGCGCCACCCAATATTACAGCCGGGGTGCGAGCGGGGCACTGCGCACGGCGATGACGTCATTGCCGGCGGCGCAGCGCCGCACGGTGCTAACGGTTAGCGCCGCCGCTAACCTCCCGCTGAATTTCGTGGGCGGCGTTAGCGGCGCCGCGCCCAGGCGCTTGTTGATTTGCGCCCCGTTAGTGCCCTCTTAAGGCGCAAATCAACCGAATTTAGCCCCCTTAAAGTTTTAACATGTCACCTGACCCCAACCCACCAGTTTTTGTAGGTTAAAATTGACCCACAAGTTTCTCTTCATGGTCTTAGTTGTGAGTTGCATTGCTATTTTTTAATGGCAACTATTGTTAAATATTAATATCTCAATAAAAGTGGATTCCATTTAAACTGATAAATACTAAAGTGGACAGATTTGAACGTCAATTTTTTTTAACATGAAATGTAACTTTTTTGACCCTATAAGAACACACCCTTCACTTCAGACCATATAGCCAGTGAATAGAGGGGAAAAATAGAAAGCGCAGCTAACACAAAGCACCGTGGAGTGAGATTTCCCTTGGTCTCTACATGTAGTGACATTTTAGACACTTATGAGAAGTTTTCCTCTGGTGTTAATAATGAAGGAACCTGCTTATCGTTTTGGTAGAAACACTGAACCGAGGAAACCTTCACAAACATATTTACGATATCACTACACATAACAACCAGAGCGGTTCTTACCACCACACTGGAATTAGCAGAGACAGAAGTACAACACAGTACCATCAGCATGCACATGGCAACCTCAAAACTGATACAGGCATTCCGGCCTCAACCTGCCATTAACCCTAGATGCTTCAATACTACGTTGAAATAATGCAGATGCTCCAGACTCATGACTGCAATTAATAAAGGCACACCAAGCTCAAACTGCTATCTGCACACACACACACTCCTAACTCAAACTGTCATTCCAATCGTAAATCATTATTGTCGTCAAAATCGCTTCACGCTCCCGTAAACACTCCACTATCCCGTTGCCAAGGCCACACCCAATGCAAATTAGCATCAATACAGACATGCTGATATGACAAGGCCATTAGTCTGATGGCTGGAACTTGAAAATTCTATTAAGCTTGGTCCTCTAATCTCAAAATGTCATTAACATAGAGGGTGATGCAGTGGGTTAGATACTGGACATGGATTTGAATCCAGTTGAGACTTTTTTTTTATTCGCTTATGGATTCTGGGCGTTGCTGGCAAGGCCAACATTTATTGCCCATCCTTAATTGCCCTCGAGAAGGTGGTGATGAGCCTCCTTCTTCAACCGCTGCAGTCCAAGTGGTGAAGGTACTCCCACAGTGCTGTTAGGTAGGCAGATCCAGGATTTTGACCCAGCGACGATGAAGGATCGGCGATACACTTCTAAGTCAGGATGGTGTGTGACTTGGAGGGGAACTTGGAGGTGGTGGTGTTCCCATGTGCCTGCTGCCCTTGTCCTTCTAGGTGGAAGAGGTCGCGGGTTTGGGAGGTGCTGTCGAGAAAGCCTTGGCGAGTTGCTGCAGTGCATCTTGTAGATGGTACACACTGCAGCCACGGTACGCCGGTGGTGGAGGGAGTGAATGTTTAAGGTGGTGGATGGGGTGCCAATCAAATGGGTTGCTTTGTCCTGGATGGTGTCGAGCTTCTTGAGTGTTGTTGGAGCTGCACTCATCCAGGCAAGTGGAGAGTATTCCATCACACTCCTTACTTGTGCCTTGTAGATGGTGGAAAGGCTTTGGGGAGTCAGGAGGTGAGACACTTGCCACAGAATACCTAGCCTCTGACCTGCTCTTGTTGCCACAGTATTTATGTGGCTGGTCCAGTTAAGTTTCTGGTCAATGGTGACCCCCAGGATATTGATGATGGGGGATTCGGCGATGGTAATGTCGTTGAATGTTAAGGGGAGGTGGTTGGACTCTCGCTTGTTGGAGATAGTCATTGCCTGGCACTTCTGTGGCGTGAATGTTACCTGCCACTTATCAGCCCAAGCCTGAACATCGTCCAGGTCTTGTTGCATGCGGGCATGGACTGCTTCATTATCTGAGGAGTTCTGAATGGTGCTGAACAGTTTGCAGTCATCAGCGAACATCCCCATTTTTGACCTTATGTTGGAGGAAAGTTCATCGATGAAGCAACTGAAGATGGTTGGGCCCAGGACACTGCCCTGAGTAACTCCTGCAGCGATGTTCTGGGGCTATGATGATTGACTTTCAATCACCACAACCATCTTTCTTTGTGCTAGGTATGACTCCAGCCAGTGGAGCCTTTTCCCCCTGATTCCCATTGACTTTTACGAGGGTTCCTTGATGCCACACTCGGTCAAATGCTGTCTTGATGTCAAGGGCAGTCACTCTCACCTCACCTCTGGAATTCAGCTCTTTTGTCCATGTTCGGACCAAGTCTGTAATGAGGTCAGGAGCCGAGTGGTCTTGGCGGAACCCAAACTGGGCATCAGTGAGCATGTTATTGGTGAGTAAGTGCCGCTTGATAGCACTGTCGACGACACCTTCCATCACTTTGCTGATGATTGAGAGTAGACTGATGGGGCGGTAATTGGCCAGGTTGGATTTGTCCTCCTTTTTGTGGACAGGACATACCTGGGCAGTTTTCTACATTGTTGGATAGATGCCAGTGTTGTAGCTGTACTGGAACAGCTTGGCTAGAGGCGCGGCTAGTTCTGGAGCACAAGTCTTCAGCACGATAGCTGGGATGTTGTCGAGGCCCATATCCTTTGCTGTATCCAGTGCGCTCAGCTGTTTCTTGATATCACGTGGAGTGAATCGAATTGGCTGAAGACTGGATTCTGTGATGTTGGGGACCTCAGGAGTAGGCTGATATGATCATCCACTCGGCACTTCTGGCTGAAGATGGTTGCAAACGCTTCAGCCAGAAGATAATAGTTTCCCCTGCCAGCTGGCTGTAAGGACCATGTGTGAATAAAGTTTGGGCAATCCCAAAATCCCAATGTCATTAGAGTCATAACAAAATTACACTGCCAACAACACAATCATTCTAGCTCCATACTGCCATTAACACATGCATCCCAAACTACGCTTCCATTAACACAGGCACCCCAACCTCACACGGCCATTGACACAGGTACTAAAGCATAATACTTTCATTAATACAAGTTACCCCGAGATTACAATGTCATTATCATAGGCAAAAAAAAAGACATTGGGCGATTTGAACTCTACCCGCCTGGTGGAAACTGAGCAGGCGGAAAAGATGACCGCCCAAAGCCGGCAGGGCCCTTTTCTACATATACATGACATCAGGACCCATCAATTTAAAGTTTTAACATCTCACCCGACCCCACCCTGAACGAGAAGCTGCAATGAGCATCCTGCCAGGCCAACCTGGCGAGGGAAAGGATTGAGGCCCAAAAAAGGTACGTTTTTCAAACTTTTTTGAAACAGTGCTCCTCTGGGCCCCATAAGGAAAGCTTAGACCTCCCATGGTGCAGCCTCAAGCCTCCCTTCATGATCGCAGGACAACAACAACAACTTGCATTTATATAGCACCTTTAAGGTAGTAAAACGTCCCAAGGTGCTTCACAGGAGCGTTAACAAACAAAATTTGACACCGAGCCTCATAAGGAGATATTAGGGCAGGTGACGAAAAGCTCGGTCAAAGAAGTAGGTTTTAAGGAGCGTCTTAAAGGAGGAGAGAGATTTAGAGAGGCGGAGAGGTTTAGGGAGGGAATTCCAGAGCTTAGGTCCTCGGCAGCTGAAGACACGGCCACCAATGGTAGAGCGAGTAAAATTGGGGCTGCTCAAGGGGCCAGAATTGGAGGAGCGCAGATATCTCGGAGGGTTGTAGGGGCTGGAGCAGGTTACAGAGATAGGGAGGGGCGAGGCCATGGAGCGGATTTGAAAACAAGGATGAGAATTTTAAAATCGAGGCGTTGGTCAACCGGGAGCCAATGTAGGTCAGCGAGCGCAGGGGTGGTGGGTGAATGGGACTTGGTGCGAGTTAGGATACGAACAGCAGAGTTTTGGAATGAGCTTAAGTTTATGTGGGTGGAAGATGGGAGTCCGACCAGGAGTATGTTGGAATAGTAAAGGCTAGAGGTAACAAAGGCATGGATGAGGATTTCAGCAGCAGATGAGCTGAGGCAGGGGCGGAGTCGGGCGATGTTACAGAGATGGAAGTAGGCAGTCTTATTGATGGCACGGATATCTGGTCGGAAGCTCAAATCTGAGTCAAATATGACACCTAGGTTGCGAACAGTCTGGTTCAGCCTCACAGTTGCCAGGGAAAGGGATGGAGTCAGTGGCTGGGAACGGAGTTTATGGCAAGGACTGAAGATAATGGCTTTGGTCTTCTCAATAATTAGTTGGAGGAAATTTCTGCTCATCCAGCAGTCTGACAATTTAGAGTCTGTGGAGGGGTCGAGAGAGGCGGTGGTGAGTGAGGTAAAACTGCGTGTCTTCAGTGTACATGTGCAACTTGATGTTGTGTTTTTAGATGATGTTGCTGAGGGGCAGCATGTAGATGAGAAATAGGAGGGGGCCAAGGATAGATCCTTGGGAGGCCCCAGAGGTAACGGTGCGGGAGCGGGAAGAGAAGACATTGCAGGTGATTCTCTGGCTACGACTGGAGAGATAAGAATGGAACCAGGCGAGTGCAGTCCCACCCAGCTGGACGACGGAGGAAAGGCGTTGGAGAGGATGGTATGGTCAACTGTGTCAAACGCTGCAGATAGGTCGAGAAGGACGAGGAGGGATAGATTGCCCCACGGGAGGACCCTGGCCACTGATCCTGACATTTACCTGGCGCGATTTCCCGCCGCTTCCTTCTCAGAACAGGTGGGAAGTCGGCTAATGGGTGTTAAATGAGGCACGGTCGTTAGAATCACTCGGGTCTCATTCTGTCGAGAGCGGGTGGGAAATTACCTCACAAGCGCAGTTTCCCACTGGAAACCTGCTGGCTGTTAAAATCCAGTCCATTCACTTGACTTTTAATAAATTACACTATAATTGGTAATGTTGCATTGTGATTTAAAATTTTGTTAGAGTAATTTGAATGATTGCATTGTAACAGTCTGTTTGTTTTATGTTTAGCTGACTAAATTATGCAAACATACCACTACAGTATATCTAAATTATTAACATGTATATTACAATTTGTTTCTTGACAATGAACTGCTATAACAATGAGAGAAAATACATTATGAACAAAATGAATACTTTATTTGAAAAAATTGGTAGAAATTGTTTTTCTCTATTTTGTGTCAGTTGTGGCTCAGTTGGTAGCACGCTCGCCTCTGAGTCAGAAGGTTGTGGGTTCAAGTCCCACTCCAGAGACTGGAGCACAAAAATCTAGGTTGACACTCCCAGTGCAGTGCTGAGGGAGTGCTGCTCTGTCGGAGGTGCTGTCTTTCGGATGAGACGTTAAAATGAGGTCCCATCTGCTCTCTCAGGTGGACGTAAAAGATCCCAAGGCATTATTTCGAAGAAGAGCAGGGGAGTTATCCCCAATGTCCTCGCCAATGATTTATCCCTCAGGAAACATCACTAAAACAGATGATCTGGTCATTATCACATTGCTGTTTGTGGGAGCTTGCTGTGCGCAGATTGGCTGCCACGTTTCCTACATTACAACAGTGATTCCACTTCAAAAAGTACTTAATTGGCTGTAAAACACTTTGGGACGTCCGGTGGTCGTGAAAGGCACTATAAAAATGCAAGTCTTTCTCTCTTTCGTCTTGTAAAACTTGAACAGACTGGACCAGAAAAATAGAATATAAATGTAACAGGTCTGGCTATGAGGATTGAAAAAAAACTGCTTCCCAAGGTAACGCCCTAGAACAAACCATCGCCATCACATACAGACAATCAATGGAGGATACTGGCAAGCTTTTCAACATTTTACACCATATTACGCACAATGGTTGCTGTTAAAATAAATGTTGATGAGGCCTTCGACCAGTTTGATTAGATGTTTATGATCCAAGTATTAGCCTGCTGAGTTTTTCCAGCGTTTTCTGTTGTTATTTCAGATTTCCAGCATCCGCAGTATTTTGCTATCGTATTAGCTAAATCTGGCTTCACTAAGCTTATACATATATTAATAAAACTGTTCATTTTGATCAAAAATATTTCTACACTAACATTGTGCTTCTGTATATCTCTAATCCATTGCTGTTCACCTCCCCAACCTACAGACACTGAGGGGGCGGGTTTGGGGACGGGAAAGGCGGGAAAATCAGATTCAAAGAGGTCGGGTTCAGAACCCGCCTCCAACCCGCCTCCGTGGGATTTTGCCGGTGCCGGTTTTGGAGGTCGGGAAACGCTCCCGTCTCCAGCTGGCCATTGCGCTATTAAAGATCCTTAAATGCTCGTTAAGGGCCTCTCTAAGCCTATTTTGAGAGGCCCTTGCGATTTTTCCAGCTTTTCGGCATGATCCACGCACCTCCTAAACCACGCAACATTGGAGGCCCATTTTTTAATCTGCAAAATGAATAAATTATGAAAGACACCCAACATTGAGAGCTAAAGGACATGAACAAAACTGGTTTTAGCAGTTGATTCCGCCTAATCCTGTCAACACAAGTTGACAGCTTAGAGCATCATCGTCACGAATTTGGTAGCCTCAGACAAGGGCTGAATATGTAAAAAAAAAGACACACAGTCCTGTCGTAGGTCTTCATCCAAGAGCTGAAGGGTTGCGTTAGTATGCTGATATTGGCGATGATCAATTTCTAAATAGATTCTCTCACGTGTTGCCTACACAGAACACATGGCTCAAAACAGCTGCAGTTTCATTTCTATCAGTAACTAGAGCTTTAGTTTTCTCCATTTACTAAGAGCAACAAAAAGTTAGCAAAGTCTAAAGGGAAGGGACATGGTTTATACTCTAGTCTCGTCAAATGGAAGAACGTACACTCCACGGCGGTTTAGCTCACGTACGCCTGGAATTTCCACGGGGACTTTCCCAATCTCCCACCATAGTTTCGGCTCAATTGCCCGTTTCCACCATTTCGCCAGGGATTCCGCTGATCTTCAGGCAGGAGATTGGGAGACCCCCGTGGAAGTCCTCTCCCATCAACTTTTCTTGCTTCAAATAAAAGAGCCCAAAAGGTTGGAGAAGTAAAACAGGGCAAACAGCTTTTGAAAGAGAAAGGTAGCTTATTTTTTTAGATGCTCAGAATTGAAACAGTCTTTCTCTTTCAGATGCTAGAACCGGGGGTCACAGTCTCAGGATAAGGGGTCGGCCATTTAGGACTGAGATGAGGAGAAATTTCTTCACTCAGAGGGTGGTGAATCTTTGGAATTCTCTACCCCAGAGGGCTGTGGATGCTCAGTCATTGAGTATATTCAAGACAGAGATCGATAAATTTTTGGATACTAAGGGACTCAAAGGATATGGGTACAGTGCGGGAAGGTGGAGTTGAGGTAGAAGATCAGCCATGATCTTATTGAATGGCGGGGAAGGCTGAAAGGGCCTGAATGACCTGCTCCTGCTCCTATTACTTATGTTCTTATGCTGACTGACCTACTGGGTATTTACAACATTTTTCTGTTGGTCGTTTCACATTTCCAGCATTTGCAGAATTTATTTTTATCACTTGTAAAAATAGACTTTGTTTAAACACACACATAGGCCGCGATTTCGCCGACCGAGGTGGGTCCAGGGCGGCCGGGGTCGGTGTCGCGGTCCCAGCCCGCTGCCTGCTCCAGCCCGCTCTCTCCAAGTGATTTTCCGTTGATGGGGCTTGTTAAGCCCACCCAGCGAGTTTCCCGGCCAATTAAAAAGAAGCGAGTCTGATGACGTCATTTGATGACGAGTCATCAGCCAGTTTCCTTAAAGGGACCATGTCCATACTGATTTTGACAGTTGTGCTGTCAGTGTTCTACAACATTGAGGTGTTGCAAACACTGACAATCACTGCACAAAGGTGCAGGGCTGCACCCAGGCTTTCCCATGACTCCCTCCATATGCTTATGGAGGGAGTCATAGCACACAGGGAGGTTCTCTTCCCTTCCAAGGGTGGAAGAGATCTCCCCAGGAGATCAACGCAGCCTGGTTGCACATTGCACAGGGGGACACAAGCAGGGATGTCGTCAGGAGGACCAGGCTGCAGTGGCGCAAACCTTTCAATGATCTCAGCAGATCACGAAACATTACTGCCAAGCCACACTCAACCTCATCCTGCTGTGCCACTCATCACATCCGCATCCCTCTGCCTTCCCTATCCTACTCCTGCACATCTTTACTCACACCAACTTACCTTGCACCTCCACCCATCCCTCTCTATCTACATTATCACTTCCCCATCTCACTAGCCACCCCTCACACTCACCCTCATCCTACTGCAAGCACACCAACTAGCAACACACAAGGGTAGTTCCTGTTAATGTGGTGTCAAACATTGAAACCTTTATTTTGAATACTTTGCGTTCTTGGACAGATTTGTGTGCACCTTTGGAAGTGGCTTAGTGAGTTGCAGTGAATGGTGAGACATAACGGTACCCCCCGCAATGGTGATGAGTGTAAAAGGAATGGCTTGGACATTGTAGGGATGCTTTATGGTGCTGGTGTGGGGTGGTGCCAACTTGGCACACCCTGTGGCAGCCAGGGTGTACAGCGTAAAGTGAAGTAAATCTGGCCATGGTGAGGCCATCGCTGGCGTCCCGGGCAGCAATGTACTCGGGTGCTGATGCCCTGTGTCCTGTGCAGCCTCAGGTGATTGTGGAGAAGGTTGGTGTTGTTGTTGGTGCTGCTGGTGTGCCTGGTGATGTTGGAGTTGGGGCTGATCGTGGTGGGATTCTGAGGACCAAGGTGAGATTTTTTCAAGGGCACTGATGCTGCTGGAATAGATGGCAGCTGAAGTTGAGATGACAGAAACGATCTGTCAGTGGTGAGAGAGCTTGCTCCAAGGAGGTGACAGTGGATAGAGAGTTTACTCCAAACACTTCCAAACTGCATACAGCTCAAAAGTGTCTTCCAAATCCTGAATGCTCAAGCTTCTGACATTGGAAAGTGAACAGCTGTGAAATGGTAGCTTTTATACCATTTTTGCAGCTGTCACCTATTGACAGCAATGGAGAGTCATTGAGAACCCGACACACTTACCTGACGTGATCTCCGAGCGATGGGAACCTTGTGAAAAAGTTGGAAAAATGGCTAGAAGGTGGTAAAATGCTGTTCAACTACCTTTAAAGACTCTCTTAACCAGCTCAATTGGCTGACCCGCTGCTTAGTGCCGGGTCTGCAAAGCGCAGACAGAGCCCGCACTTGGGAAACTGACACGGAGGCGGGTTCGGAGCGGGATCCCGACCCGCTGTCAATCTTTTAGATTTTGACAGAGGACCCACCGTCCGAACCCGCCCTCTGAGCGCCGGCAAAATTCCGGCCAAAGACACTAAATGAAACATAATATTAACCTGAGGATGCCTTTTCTAAGCAAAGAAATGTTGTACATACACCTATATATTTATAAATACATGGAATGGTTTAATTAGCAGCTTTGTCTAATTAACATGAGGTGCTAATTAAAAAATATTGCTGCTGATCAGTGTCAAAGGCGTGAATGCAAATCTCAGGTGGAACACCTCTTCTCCCCACCACTGACTCGCTGGAATCTTAAAAGTTTGTATCATGAATATGCTTACTTTTTAAATTGTGAAATAAAGTTATGTTGAAAATTGTTTTGAAAACAAACACACATAAATTATATACACTCATAAACCATAATATTCTAACAACAAAACCTAACTTTTTATTGAGGCAGAAAAAATTGATAGATTGACCAAGTGCTTGACATGCTGTGAACGAAGATTAAGTACTTAATTTATAGAATATACGGCCACAATTTGCTGCATCAAAGCATCTAATGCCGTTAGTTAGACTTGCCCTTGCACCCTTCATAGGAACATAGCAACACGAGTAGTCCATTTAGCCACTCGAGTCTGTTCTGCCATTCAATGAGATCATGGCTAATCTGCAACCTAACTCCATATAACTGCCTTTGCTTAATACCTTTGATTAACAAAAATCTTATCAATCTCAGATTTCGAATTAACAATTCGCCCAGTGTCAATTGCCATTTGTGGAAGAGAGTTCCAAACTTCTACCACCCTTTACGTGTAGAAGTGTTTCCTAACTTCACTCCTGAAAGGTCTGGCTCTAATTTTTAGACTAGGTCCCCTAGTCCAGACTCCCCAACCAGCGGAAATAGTTTCTCTCTATCTACCCTATCAGTTCTTCTTAATATCTTGAAAACTTCTATCAAATAACCCCTTAACCTTCTAAATTCCAGGGAATATAACCCTGGTTTGTGTAATCTTTCCTCGTAATTTAACCCTGGAGTCCAGGTAACATTCTGGTAAATCTATGCTGCATCCCAGTTCAGCTCAAAACATTTTTGCCCACAAAGTTGCTGAAAGTGCGAGCTGATAACAATGCAGGGACGGAAACAGGGCATCTGGGACCTGAACGAACAGGGAAAGCAACTCTGTATCTCTTTAACCAATCAGATTGAAGGATTGGGAAATAAACAGCGCAAGGACTGAGAAGGAAGTGTAAATTACAGTGGGTGAATTCAATGCCAAATCAGGTACAGAAAGAAAAATAAAGAGAAAGACAGATTCGATTAAGACAGAGAAAAAAAGAGACAGAAAGCGAAAGTAAGGGGAAAAAAAGGCATTTAAAATTTGACATTTAAAAATCTCCCCAAAAATTCAAAACTTGAAGGAATGAGACTCCACAGTTGTGATAGTTAATTTTCAGTGCCAGAGAGGATGATTGGCAGTCATTAACACTTATCACATCGTTAAAAGGGTACTTACGCTTGTAATTAATAGTCCTAAATATCTGCGGCGGGTTTAGTTCGTATCTACCGCGCAAACACAGCAACCTCATGACATTCAATGCATGTCAATGGTGAGACAGACAACGAGATGCCGTTTTCACAAAGCTAACAGCGGAACGGTGCAACTCGGACAGCAACTTTTGGATTTCCACCTTTAACTGCACATCTGCCCCTTGCCTAAAGTTGCTGTACCATTTACGCATAAATAACGGCGAGCGCCATTAGCCTCACCATCATTTTGACAGCAAAATTGGCCCATAAGAAGGAAGAAACAGGAAAAACTTTACTCCCCATATAACTCACCTTGTTATTTCAGACTATGTGCACAGCCTCTGGATCATTTTCATTTCTTTCTTCCCTTAACACCAAGGATTTATATCTCCAGTCCTTTCTGAATCAAGAGCCTGACCATTTCTTTCCTGCTCGTCACAAATGTGCACATTTACTGTATTAATTGCAGCCTTGTGTCTTGCCCAAGCAAAAGCCACGTGGAGTGAACCAAATTGGCTGGACACCTGTTATGATGATGGGGGCTCGGGTGGAGGCCGTGTAGAATCATCCATTCATGGTTTTTGACAAGACACTTGCAAATACTTCACCTTGTCCTTTGCACTCATGTGCTGCCTCCACCATGGATGAGGATGGAGACGTTCACAGAGCACCCACACCCAGTTAGTGGCCTGGTTGTCAACCATCACTGGATGTGGTATGGCTACAGAGATTTGCTCTGATCTATTGGTTGCGTAACCGCTTAGCTCTGTCTAAAATCTGCTGCTTTTGGTGTTTAGTATTCTTATATAGTAGTTTCACTAGGTTGGTAGCTCATTCTAATGCAAGCCTGGATCTTCTCCTGGCATACTACACTCCACATTAAACCAAGGTTGGTCTCCTGGATTGATGGCGATCAAGGAGCATGTATGTCACATTACCTCTGCCACCCCTTGCCCCATTCTCCCTATGTCTCTGTGCGTCTCTCTTTCTCTCTCTCTTGCTGCCAACCTTTTTCCAGTCTGTACTGTTCCCAGTTGGCAACACTGGACTGAGGCTGAATATGACTTCACTTTCTCATAGTTTCCTCATCTGATATATCTCTATACTTCTGCCTCCTGTACACGATTAACATTTCCAAAAGACAGGGCAAATGCTTTCTTAACTTAAAATTAAAAGCAGATAACTCGAACCTGTTCATCTTTAGACCCACATCAAATACAGTGAGCTTAATTTTCATCAGGGGTGGGTCAGGGTAAGGTGCGCCCACTACCTCAATTCCACAGTGACTCCGACCCAGAGCTAATTAAAAATTCCTGTCACAAACAGGGAAGTGCGCTGCCTGAGAGGGTGGTGGAAACAGATTCAATAGTAACTTTCAAAAGGGAATTGGGTAAATACATGAAAGGGTAAAATTTGCAGGGCTATGGGCAATGTTCTTTTTTTTTGGGTGCACGGTCCCTTTAATGGGCTGCACGGCCCATTCATAATTTTGTGTATGTGTGAAATCTCCCGTTGAAAAGCTGCTCTGGGGCTGCGCGGGACCTCCAGACAGCTGTGCGGCTGTCTGTCTATGGGGAAAGAGCAGGGGAATGGGACTAATTGGATAGCTCTTTCAAAGATCAGGCATGATGGGCCGAATGGTCTCCTTCGGTGCTGCATCATTCTATGATTCTATAAGCGTCCAAAGATTTTATTTTAAATCTAACATAGGCTCCCCATGAGCCATGGACCCTCAAGAAGAAGCAAAGGGTCTAAAGAGAGGCAAAGGTGCCCAATACCTGCAACAGTGTGATGTAGCGGACTTTCCATCGCTGCCTCAGGATATACTGCCACCCCTGTCCTGGGGTCCATTGTATTTGAGGCCAAGATAAGGAAATTGGACAGTTTCCTGGGATCCGCTCAACCATCATTTAAATATGATGGGCTTATCAAGGGGTGAGAGTCAACTTCCCTGCTAGGGAGTTGAGGGGCGTGGGGGGGGGGGGGGGGGGGTTGCTGGGGGATTTATAAAGCTCCTTTAACGTGGTAAAACATCCCAAGCTGCTTCACAAGAGCGTTATCAAACAAAGTTTGACACCGAGCCACATAAGGAGATATTAGGACAGTCAAAGAGGTAGGTTTTAAGGAGCGTCTTAAAGGACAGAAAGAAGGAAAGACTTGCATTTATATAGCGCCTTTCATGACTTCAGGACGTCCCAAAGCGCTTTACCGCCAATGAAATACTTTTGAAGTGTAGTCACTGTTGTAATGTAGGAAACGCAGCAGCCAATTGCGCACAGCAAGCTCCCACACACAGCAATGTGATAATGACCAGACAATCTATTTTTCTGTTACGTTGATTGAAAGATAAATATTGGCCAGAACAGCAGGGACAACTCCCCTGATCTTCTTCAAAATAGTGACATGGGATCTTTCACATCCACCTGAGAGAGCAGACAGTTTAACATCTCATCTAAAACACAGCACCACCAGTGTAGATTTTTGGGCTCAAATCTCTGGAGGGGGTCTTGAACCCACAACCTTCTGGCTTAGAGGTAATGAGTGCTACCCACTGAGCCATGGCTGACACAGAGGTAGAGAGGCAGAGAGGTTTAGGGAGGGAATTCCAGAGCTTAGGGCCCTGACAGCTGAAGGCACTGCAGACAATGATAGAGCGATTACAATTGGGGATGTGCAAGAGGCCAGAATTGGAGGAGCGCAGATATCTCGGAGGGTTGGAGGGTTGGAGGAGATTACAGAGATAGGTAGGGGGCGAGGCCATGGAGGGATTTGAAAACAAGGATGAGAGTTTTAAAATCGAGGCTTTGCTTAACCGGAAGCCAATGTAGGTCAACGAGCACAGGGGTGGCAGGTGAATGGGACTTGTTGCGAGTTATGACACGGGCAACAGAGTTTTGGATGGCCTCGAGTTTATGGAGGGTGGAAAATGGGAGGCCGGCCAGCAGTGCGTTGGAATAGTGAAGTCTAGAGGTAACAAAGGCATGGATGAGGGTTTCAGCAGCGGATGAGCTGAGGCAGGGGCGGAGTTGGGCGATGTTACGGAGGTGGAGATAGGCGGCCTTAGTGATGGCACGGATATGTGGTCGGAAGCTCATCTCTGGGTCAAATACGACACCAAGGTTGCGAACAGTCTGGTTCAGCCTCACAGTTGCCAGGGAGAGGGAAGGAGTCGGTGGCGAAGGAACAGAGCTTGCGGTGGAGACATTGGCTTTGGTCTGCCCAATATTTAGTTGGAGGAAATTTCTGCTCATCCAGCACTGGATGTCGGACAAGCAAATTTAGAGACAGTGGAGGGGTCGAGAGAGGAGGTGGTGTGGTAGAGCTGGGTGCCGTCAGACCACTAACAATCAGAAAGAATAAAAACACTTACAGCTGATGTATGCGGAGGTGACATTTAAAGTAGCAGCCTAAAGCGGCTTTGCGTAAAATGAGGGATTGCATCAGCTGTGGTTATTCATCAAACAATCACTTTGATTCAGACAAATTGCTTTCTTAACATATCAAGCAGAACACATCAGTTCCCCATGGTCCTATAAACAAAAATACCGAACCAACAGCACTGAGCTGAACAAAATGCAGAACCCGACCTTCTTAGCTTAGCTTCCTTGGGATACACAACAACTCCTCAAAGAAATCGTTTGCTCTTTACCATCTGTTCCCAGAAACTCTTTAATTGAAGTGATAATGAATTTAATGTGATAATAAACCATAATGGCATTGGAGATTAGTCTAAATAAGATGGTTTAATTAAGACTGCAACTTTCAGCCCACTCTCAACCCAATACATATAACACTTCAGTTTTTATTTATTCAAATCTCACTGGGTGATTTCTTGGGAATAAAGCTGACCTTGATTACTTGGAGACAAAGATAAATGCCCTGATTTATTTCTGTTTGCGGTGCCAGCACTGTTTGCTTGTCTGAGATTTCTCAGTGGTAACACTTTGAATTCCTGTAATGCACAGAGGTCGGAGTTTGCGCAAGACTCAGCTGTCCTGATACATCCCATTTATATGATGGAAAGGCTCAAACTAACAACTTTCTTCAATTAAAATAAGGTGTTAATCAACCAAATCCAACCGCCTGCCATAAAAAGCACTGAAACTGGAATCCCTCTCTTTTTAAAGAAAGACTTGCATTTCTATAGCGCTTTTCACAACCGCATGACTTCCCAAAGCACTTTACAGCCAATGAAATACTTTTGAAGTGTAGTCACTGTTATAATGTAGGAAAAACTACCTCTTGTCCACTACTTTAAACCACCATAATGGTTATCATCTGCATCTCCCAGAAGGTCTCGTCATTTATATTTATGATCGTTTAAGGTGCTTGTCAATAGACAAGCCATAGTTTTCATCATAAGAAGAACTTTCAATTACCATGAAGTTACCGACTACAGCTAACTCATGTCCTATTTTCATTATATTTTGTATTGATTGTGACATTCTTTACCAAGTAGGATCCTTGCAAAAGGATCTCGAGTTTGGGTTCCAGAATTTGGAAATAAATTCACTTAATACGGTTATGTCTGTGATGTAAGTTAATTATATGTTAAATATATATAAATAATAGGTATCTTTACAGTAATATCATTTATACATTTTAGGAAGTGACTAAGGTATTTTCCCATAAAGGCTATATATTTTGCAGGGAACCTTTATACATGAGTCAATATCCTGTGGTGTTGCACATCGTGAGGGGGGAGGGGAGTGGAGTGGAGGAAAATATATATCTCGGGGTGCAGATACATAGATCTTTGAAAGTGGGACAGCAGGCACAAAAGGCCATAACAATTAAATGGGATTCTGGGTTACATAGGATTACATAGGATATACGGCACAGAAATAGGCCATTCGGACCAACCAGTCCATGCCGGCGTTTATACTCCACTCGAGCCTCCTCCCGTCTTTCCTCATCGAACTCTATCAGCATAACCCTCTATTCCCTTCTCCCTCATGTGCTTATCTAACCGCCCCTTAAATGCATCTATACTATTCGCTTCAACCACTCCCTGTGGTAGCGAGTTCCACATTCTCACCACTCTCTGGGTAAAGAAGTTTCTTCTGAATTCCCTATTGGATTTCTTGGTGACTATCTTATATTGATGGCCTCTAGTTATGCTTTTCCCCACAAGTGGAAACATTCTCTCTCTATCTACCCTATCAAAACCTTTCATGATTTTAAAGACCTCTGTTAAGTCACCCCTCAGCCTTCTCTTTTCAAGAGAAAAGAGATCCAGCCTGTTCATCCTTTCTATATGTAGGGACATTGGGCAAAAAATTGAGTCGCGCCCCCTTTGGGGCGCTAACTTCGCCGGGGCGCTAAAAGTACCCCCCCCGGAAATGTTAGCGCCCCTGAGACTGAAATTGAGTTGTCGCGCCCCAAGAGGGAAGCTGGGCGCTAATGGAAGCGCCCCGCCTCCCTCTTGGGGCTGTGCGAGGGTATATCGCGGCGCTGCATGGCATTGCATGCCTTCCTCCCCTTCTTAAAGGGGAGGGGCCTTGCGCAGCGCGACCCGGGGCCAGCTGGGCCCCCGAGGATCGGGAGAGCCGGCAAAAGAGCCCGGCACTCAAGAGAAGTGTCAGGCTCATGGAGCGCAGCCGGCACTCCGCAGGGGGGCGGGTCAGGAGGCCGGAGACAGGAGCGGTGGCAGGTGCTGGCAGGCGGCCAGCAACAAAAATGGCCGCCCGGCACCTCGCCTTTAAATAGCGCCGCCCTGGCCGCAGGTAGGCCCCCCTGACCCCGTTGGACATAGCGTCCGGCGGTAAGTCAGGGGGCGCTACCGAAGATCGCGGCTGGGGCGCTGCGCATGGCGATGATGTCATCGCCGGTGGCGCAGCACCACAGGGCATTAACGGTTAGCGCTGCCGCTAACCTCCCACTGAATTTCACGGGAGATGTTGGCGGCGCCGCGCCCAGGCGCTAGTTGCTTTGCGCCCCGTTAGCGCCCTTTTAGGCGCAAAGCAACTGAATTTTTCCCCCATTGAATTTAAAAGCTGGGAAATAATGTTGAATATTGGTTAAGTCACCACTGGAGTATTTTGCGCCACTCTGGGCCCCCATCAATATCCTATGTGAGAGGTCGCACAACACCAAGTTATAGTCCAACAGTTTTATTTGAAATCACAAGCTTTCGGAGTTACTACTCCTTCGTCGGGTGAAGTAAAGAGATACAGAATCGCCAAAGCATATATAGATAGAGAACAATGCATGTGTACCTTACAATTGCAGACAACTAAATTAAATCATCCTGACTGTTTATCTGCCGAGGTGTGATAAAGTTAATCAGGTCAGCCAGGAAGGTACCACATCAAAGACATAGCAAGATACAACTGAGACAATGAGGTGGAGTTGCAGGGGGTCTAACGTGTCAAAAGCTGCCATCTGTATGTAAAACGATAAGCTTTAAAATTTTTACTTTTTTACTGGGAATCACATCTGTGAACAAGCCAACGACGACTCGAGTCTGGATCACGTCATGTATCGTGACATAAACCCAAGATCCCGGTTGAGACCGTCTTCATGAGTGCGGAACTTGGCTATCAGTTTCTGCTCGATGATTTTGCATTGTCGTGTGTTCCTAAGGTCGCCTTGGAGAACGCTTACCCGCAGATCCGAGGCTGAATGTCCTTGACTGCTGAAGTGTTCCCCGACTGGGAGGTAACAATCCTACCTGGCGATTGTTGCGCGGTGCTCGTTCATACGTTGTCTCAGTGTCTGCATGGTCTCGCTGATGTACCATGCCGCGGTGCATTCTTTCCTGCAACGTATGAGGTAGACAACGTTGGCCGAGTCACATGAGTATGTACCATGTACCTGGTGGGTAGTGTCCTCACGTGTGATGGTGGTATCTGTGTTGATGATCTGGCATGTCTTGCAGAGTTTGCCGTGGCAGGGTTGTGTGGTGTCGTGGTCGCTGTTATCCTGAAAGCTGGGTAATTTGCTGCGAACGATGGTACTTCTGAGGTTAGGCAGCTGTTTGAAGGCAAGTAGTGGAGGCGTGGGGATGGCCTCGAGTCGTCGTTGGCTTGTTCACAGATGTGAATCCCAGTAAAAAAGTAAAAATTTTAAATCTAAGGATATTAGAGCCATAGAAATTTAATGGAATAATACCAAGAATGAGAATTCATAGCTTGAAGGCTCAAAAAAATTGGGCCTTTTTATCGCTGGAACAGAAGAGGTTGACAGGTGAACTAAGGTTATGAAAGGTTTTGAGAGGGAAAACAGTAAAAGGTTATTTTCATCGTTTGACAAATCGGTAACAAGGCAACTGAGGAGTATCAGTAGAAGAGTAAAAGCAAGAAAGATTTCAGTGGAATGACTAACTGACAGGTTCTATAAAGGATGGGTGATCTGCTCCGCCATATCGCCGCCCAGGTTGTGAAGATGAAAATCCACCCCATAATCTGGCTGATACTCCAGTGCAGTGCTGAAAGAAGGCAACATTGTCAGAGTAGCATCTTTCAGGTGAGACATCAAACCAAGGCCACATCTTCCCATTCAGGTCGATGTGAGCGATCCTATGGCACTATTTGAAGAGGAGCAGGGAATTTTCTCGATATTTTCTGGCCAACATTCTTCCCTCAACCAACACAAGCAAAAAACAGACTCTCTGGGATTCGTTATATTTGCTGTTTGTGGGACCTTGTGCAAATGCAAATTGGCTGCTGCATTTTGCCTTCATAACGCCAGTGATTGGACTTCAAAAATAATTCATGACATCCTGAGATCGTGAAAGGCGCTATATAAATGCACGCTCATTCTTCAAGCTCACAGAATACTGGATGGAAAATCCTAGTGATTTCCCAATATACACTCCCTGTAGGTGAGGCATTCAGTAAACCAGCCCTTAAATGTGCACAGGACACCTGGGCCAGATGAGAAACACTCTGTAATCTCGAAGAAATCAGCGAGGCCCTGGTTAATATTTTAAGGAGCTCCATAATTATAGGGCTGCTCGAAGATAGTTAATATAATTCCAGCATTCAAAACAGAAGCGAGATATGAATCGGGGAATTATGTATGACTTAATCTAACATTTGTAGTGGAGACAATGCTCAGGAGTATTTTACAGAATGCTATTAGTATTCATATATGGGGCCAGGAGGCCCAAAGGGGTAATCAGCATGGTTTGAGAAACAATAGGTCAGGACTCATATTCCCCAAGGAAGTAACTGAAGGCTTTCCTGTGGATATAATTGACTTGGATTTTCAGAAGTGATAAGATTCTGCAATTGAAACTTTAAAAAAAATATACCGCAGAATTAGTGGAAGATCTTCTGGCTGGATCCAAGTGGCGAGTACATGCATTGGGTGGTGTGGCACTGAGCCACTTGGTACAGGAAGGTCCCAGAAAGCGAGCAGTGTCATGTACTGGGCTAGCTGGTCTCAGCTAGGGTTGTGGTGGAGGGCATTTTCACTCGAGGGAGAGGAAATCAGTCAATGTTCCCACTCCTGATCATTAATCAGTGATCCCTGCTGGAACAGCACACATACACCTCAGGTTAAGAAAGGATTAGCCTCAGCTGCAATGGCTTTCACGGTCAGAAAAAGCTGGCTCAAAATCATTGGCCACAATCATACCTAAAGAATGGCCACACGAGTGAGGTACTGAAGAGCCACCATTGCCTATAGAACCGTGCACTGACGTGAGAAATGGGCTTCAGGTGAAGGATAAGAGGAGAAAATCAGAGCCAGAATTGAAGGGGAAGAAAATTGAAGGAAGAAAAAAAAAACAGAAGCAAAACGTGGTGTTAAATGGTGAAGACTGCCTGGAAGACAATGATTAGTGGGGTTCTAATGGGGTTTGTTTTGGTTCACATGTTATCATTACATTTATTGTTATTATTCACATGTTATTATTTCTCACATTACAACAGTGACTCCACTTCAAAAGTACTTCATTGGCTGTAAAGCGCTTTGAGATGTCCGGTGGTCGTGAAAGGCGCTATATACATGCAAATCTTTCTTTCTTTCAAACATTGGGACAGAATTAACCGTCGACATAACGGTGAGGCTAAGGTGCTCACTGTTATTTATGTGCAAATCGGGCAGTAACTTCAGGTGAGGGCAGATGCGAGGTTAAACTTGAAAATCCCGAAAGTTGCTGTCCGAGATGCGCCACTTTGCTCATAGCTACCTGAAAACGGCATCTCGCTCTCTGGCTCCCCATTCAAATGTATTGAGTGGTGTGAAGTTCCGGTTCTTGCACTGTAGTTACGAACTAAACTCGCCACAGAAAGTTAGGGCTTGTCCATTTCAGTCGAAGTCCCCTTTTTAATGGCGTGATATGTCTTAGTTGCTGGCAAACAACCTCTCTGGCACTGCTAATTATTTTTTTTTACAAGTGTGGAGTCTCATTCCTTCATCTTTTAATTGTTGTTGGAGTTTAAAAAAAATTAAATTAATTTTGTTTTACTTTTTCTTTCTGTCTCTTTTTTCTCTCTCTCTTAATCCAATCTTTCCCTCTCTTTATTTTGCTTTCTGTACATGATTTGACATTGAATTCACCATTCGAACTGACACTTCCTGGTACAGACTCTGCGCTGTTCATTAACAATTCTTCAATCTGATTGGTTAAGGAGATACGCAGTTGCTTGCCCTGTTCACTCAGATCCCAGATGCTCTGTACCATTTGGAACTCCCACTAGCAGCAACTTGCTGTGCAAAAGCTCATGGAAAATAAACGGTCAAGGGCAAGTCTAACGAACGGCTGTTCGTTCGCCGGTTACAGTAAATTCTGTCCCAATCTTGTCAGTATCTGTACTTTGGAAATCAAGGCACAGTTTTTTTTTAAATTGTGTGTTCCACAGTCTGACTGTATTTTAAAATTTACATCCTCTGTTCTAAACTATAGGCATCTGACTGAAAAATATTGTTCTAAGGTTTTCAAGAGTCCCAGTTAAGCCATATAATACGATTTCTAACATGATCATCTGCTTTAAAATTTAAAAAAAATTTGAAGAACACTTTCTACTCACCTTAGATACTCAAAAGGGTTCATGTTTCTATGGAAACAACTTTTCCAAGGGGAAAAAAATGCTACTTCAGTTGTTAATTTTCTTAATTTGCGACTGGCTAAATTGTTGGTAACAAATCTGTTCTAGATCCCAGCACCAATCTTTTAAAAAACAATTCCTTCCCATAGGAAATTCTAGATCCCGGCACCAATTCCTTCCCATAGGAAATTGTTTTGTTGTTGCACAGGACATGATATTTGCTTCCAGATGTCGGTGGTCAGTGTGTTCAGTGGGATATGTGCCAACATCTAAAAGCACATTTAAAAAAAAAAAGAAGCAAGTGTGTTTGTAAGCTGTTGATTTTAAATTTCAGCAGCAGTACCAATTGTTTCTGCCATGAATACTCTTGTCCAGTTCCGATTTTTTACAATGTGACTTCAAATAGTGTATTCATACTGTCAAACATTAAAGGGAGGTTGTCATGAATTGCAAACATTTGTGTGTGGCTCACAATGAAGTAAAATCCTGTAGAATTTTAACAGCATAATATAGAATGGTGTGCACCAGATGGTTTGGCTCAAAGGCAGGCATAAGCATCATAATGTTAGCAGAGAGCCAGTGGATTTACTGGTGGAGTCCCGGACTGCTATGCTTGAGAGCCATGGGGTGAGAATTGGGGTGAGGTTGCTATATGTAGTGAACGTGCAAACACGTTAGCCTTGGGTTATTAATGTGCAAGCACACTCACCTGAAACTCCTCTTAGCGTTGACATTAACCCATTTAAAATAAATAGACTACCTCCTCCACTAAATTAGTGGAAAGATAAATTTGGTGCAAGCGCATTAAGCATTGGTACACTAATACCGTACAGCATAGTTTCAAGGCCATCCTTTGTTGAATGCGTTTACGTTGTCATTATACACAGTGACCAAAGCAATTCTTCACCCAATGTGGAAATAACAATCTATTGTTGAACTCAATCTCTTACCCCAACTTTTTCCCAAAAGGCGGTTCTTTTGGGCCGCTAGATGAAGCGGCTCATGGAAACAAATTGCTTAATTTCGGAGGAATAATCAGAAAGGAGATTTACCACAAGGAACACAGAGAAAGTAACATAGGCGCAACTTCTCATTATTGTCAGTGGAATTGGCAATATTTATAAAAGAGGATCTAAACCCCAGAGGTGAAGTCATTTTTTCATTACATTTCATTACTCTTTTCTCCCTTTAATTACTATGAATGTTTTTCAGCTGTTATTTATTTCTCTGGTCAGATTACTTTGTACTTAATTCCTTACACCACCTGGTTACCATTATATCTTTTTTGTGCTATGAATTGTGGGTAAATCATGTAATCAAGGGCTCTCCGTTCCTGTAAAAAATCTGTCCCCATGACAATTGCTAAATTACTTGAAGGATTATGATCTCATGTCTCTAGCAGGCGTTCCAGGAATAGGGAGAAGACATGGACCAAACTTTCTTCTTCCATACTTTCTTATATTCACATAAAATATGTCATAGAGTCATAGGGAAGAAAAATTGGGTGGCTTTGCGCCTCCCATTAGCACCCTAAGAGGGCGCTAACGGGGCGCAAAGCAACTAGCACCCAGACGCGACGCCGCCCACACCTCCCTGCGAAATTCAGCGAGAGGTTAGCGGCGGTGCTAACCGGTAGCGCCCCGCGGCGCTGCGCCGCCGGCGAGGACGTCATCACCGTGCGCAGCGCCCCGCTCGCGCCCCGGCTGCGATCCTCGGGAGCGCCCCCTGACTTACTGCCGGACGCTATTTCCGATGGGGTCAGGGGGGCCTACCTGTGGCCGGGGAGGCGCTATTTAAAGGCGAGGTGCAGGGCGGCCATTTTTGTTGCTGGCCGCCTGCCAGCACCTGCCTGCGCTCCCGTCCCCGGCCTCCTGAATGCCCCCGCCCCCCCCGCAGAGTGCCAGCTGCACTCCATGAGCCCGGCACTTCTCTTGAGTGCCGGACTCTTTTGCCGGCACTCCCGATCCCCGGGGGCCCAGCTGGGCCCCGGGTCGTGCTGCGCAAGGACCCTCCCCTTTAAGAGGGGGAGGAAGGCCTGCAATACCGCGGCACGTAGCGCCGTGATATTGACTCGCAGCACCCCAAGAACCGCCCCCTTCGCAATATCGGAAGTGCCGGTTTCCCGCGCATGCGCAGTGCATGCAGGAAACCGGCACTTCGGGACCGAATACGGGAGAGTACACAGTGCGTACTCTCCCGTATTCAGTCGAATTTCTGGGCCAATATGTCCTGCCACCTTCAGGGACCTATGCACATTAACTCCCAGGTCCCTCTGTCCCTGCACACTCTTTAAAACTGTGCCATTAAGTGTATATTGCCTCTCCCTGTTCCTTCTGCCAAAATACATCACCTCACTTCTCTGTATTAAATTCCATCTGCCACTTGTCTGCCCATTCTGCTAGCCTTTCTATATCCTGTTGCAGTCGATTGGTATCATCATCACTGTTTGCCACACCCCCAAGTTTGGTGTCATCGGCAAATTTAGAAATTCTACTTTGTATTCCAATATCCAGGTCATTTATATATATCAAAAAAAGCAGTGGCCCTAGCACTGACCCTTGGGGAACACCACTGTCTAGCATCCTCCAGTCTGAAGAACAGCCATTTACCACAACTCGCTGTTTTCTGTCCTTAAGCCAATTCCTTATCCAAGCTGCCACTGACCCACCTATTCCACGAGCCTCAATTTTGTTAACCAGCCTTCTATGTGGCACTTTGTCAAACACCTTTCGAAAATCCATGTAGACAACATCCATTGTATTCCCTTCATCAATCCTTTCTGTTACTTTATCAAAAAATTCAATTAGACTAGTCAAACACGATCTGCCTTTTACAAATCCATGTTGGCTCTCTTTAATTAGCTTAAACCTCTCCAAGTGCCCGTTATTTTTTTCCTTGATTATTGCTTCTAAAACTTTACCCACTATCGGAAGTGGTGGAATTCAATGTTGCACTATCATTCTTATTTCTATTTATCACGGGTCCAGCTATTATTATTTGAGTCTGCCACCATAGTCAGCAAGTGTCAATATTCAATTCATCTTTTACTATTACATAGGAACATGAGTAGGCCATTCAGCCCCTCGAGTCTGTTCCAACATTCAATTAGATCATAGCTGATCTGTATCTCAACTCATTTTACCACCTTGGTTCCATATCCCTTAGTACCCATACCTAACAAAAATCTATCAAACTTAGTTTTGCAATTTTCAATTGTGTTTGACCCCGAAATGACTTTCCGACCACATATCTGCTCCATCACCAAGACCGCCTACTGCTGAAAGTCTCATCCATGCCTTTGTTTCCACTAGACTTGACTATCCCAATGCTCTCCAGGCCGGCTCTTCCACCCTACATAAACTTGTGCTCATCCAAAACTCTGCTGCCCGTATCTTAACTCATTCCAAATTTTGTTCACCCATCACCCCTGTGCTTGCTAACCTACACGGGCTCCCTGACTGACAATGCCTCAGTTTTAAAATCCTCATCCTTGTTTTCAAATCCCTCCATGTCCTCTCCTCTCTCTATCTCTGTAGCCTCCTCCATCCCTATAAGCCTTCGAGATCTCTGCGCTCTTCCAATTCTGGCCTCCTGCACATCCTCGATTTTAACCGCTCCACCATTGGTGGCCGCGTTTTCAGCTGCCTTGGTCCTAAGCTCTGAAATTCCTTCCCTAAACCTCTCCGCCTCTCTACCCTCTTTTAAGATGCTCCTTAAAACCTACCTCTTTGATCAAGCTTTTGGTCATCTGTCCTGATAGCTCCTTCTGTGGCTCGGTGTCAAAAATGTTTCTTATTGATAGCACTCCTGTGAAGCGCCTTGGGATGTTTTACTACGTTAAAGGTGCTATATAAATTTAAGTTGTTGTTGTTGATCTAGCCCGAACAGCTTTTAGGGGGATAGAGTGCCAGATTTCCACTACCCTTTGTGTGAAGAAGTGCTTCCTGACATCACCCTGAACGGCCTAGCTGTAATTTTAAGGCTATGCTCCCTTGTTCTAGACTGTCCCCGAACAGAGGAAATACACTGCTCACAACGGCACACAGATTCTAATGATTATAGTGCCTTCAGGCGAGCGCCCCTTTAAATTTAGCTCGCAGTCATGTCAGTCAGTTTGTGAAGCCAATGCCGCTAGGCTTTATTTAGCAGCTTTGCCGCTATGTGGGACCTGTGGTCCACCCAGTTAAAAATCGCATCAGGGTCTAAATGACGCCATTTGAAATTATTAATGAGGGCACCCGCCTGCTTCTGGTGGGTGCGCTGGAGTTAAAATGGCCGTCGGCGGGAACGGGGTAGTAAGTTGATTTCATCCGCTCACGAGCCCTGTTCCTGCTGGGCGGGTCGGGATAAGATTGGGGGGCGTATTCTCAAATCGGACGTGCTCCTATCGACTGCTTCCCCAAAGGGACTCAATTTCCCACAGCTTAACCAGCCTGAAAACAAAAGAGCAAAAGGAAAACTTTTTTTGGCTTGCACTAGAAAAGCTTCCATACCGAACAGAATACCTCAGCTTTAAAAAGAAATGGTGGTGGGGGGAGGGGGAATAGGAGCCCAAATCAACCAATCGTGTTGCTAAATAAGAAAGAGAGTTAGACAGAGGATCAAGACCTCTGTCATAAGAAGAAATAATTGCACATTTATCATAGATCCTTAAACCAAGGAAATTCTAAATTTCTAATTTCCCCAGTTACCAAATTAAAGTGAATTTGGGTAGGAAGACTGAATACTTTTTAATATCCCTAATTTCCTACTTGATCATGAGGCAGCAATGTAACGATTACTATCGTACTTTTGAAGAATTGTTAGATAATTATTTCTAGCTGAAGCGCCTTCTGAACCTTTTTCCTTTACTTTGTAAGGTACTTTGATGCCTGACAGAGCTCCAGGGTTGTCAAAGTGTAGACTGTAAGGCAAAGACTGACTAGAACTGGCAGTCAATGAAATGGCTGAGATTTTCTGCCCAGTGATCCTAATGCTGTTGATGGCGTTTGTTTGTTATAAATTTCCAGGGATATGCTGAAAGATCAGTCACACCTCAGTCCACTGACAAATTGGAGGCAAACATGGGGCCAAAGAGGAAAGAATTGAATCATTTGAAAACTGGAAATAAAATGGAACATCTTTCCCATGTTGTATATTGAGCGCCTTGGTGACGGGCTAGGTTCATAGTGGAAGGCAGCACCAAGGGAGAGAAGATGAGATAAATCGAGAAGAACCTCTTGCACAGGACAATGCCGAGCATTGGTGCAAAAATGTTAATGGTACAAGGACTAGGGGACACAGATTTAAGGTTCTGGGCAAGAGATACAGGGGGAATGTGAGGAAAAACTTTTTTACGCAGCGCGTGGTGAGGACCTGGAACTCACTGCCGATGGAAGTGGTGAAAGCGGAGACACTCAATGTTTTCAAGGGGAGACTGGATAGGCACTTGAGGGAAATAAACTTGCAGGGCTATGGGGATAGAGCGGGGGAATGGGACTGACTGGATTGCTCTACAGAGAGCCGGCACGGACTCGATGGGCCGAATTACCTCCTCCTGTGCCGTTATGACTCTATGGGGGAGAAATTCAGTATCGCCCCATTTGGGGCGCAACTATCGGCCGGGCGCAAAGATTAGTGCCTGGCGCTAATTATCGCCACCGACTGCAAACTTCACTTTTATCGCCCCTGGAGGTGATTGGAGCGCTAAATCAGGCGCTTCACACCTGTCTTAAGGCGCAAACGCCGAGGAGCGAGGCGCTACCTCAGAGCGCTGGCGAAGCTCATGTGATGTCAGTCAGCAATGGAACACACACACAATGGCACCGGCCAGTTCTTAAAGGGGAGGGTTGATCTTGCTTTCCATCCACATCCTGCTCATTGCAGCCTTGAATCTCGGCCTGGAGAGACCTGCACATCAAATCTGCTGGAAAGAACAATGGAGAGTACCAGGGAAAGAGCTCAGAGTGCAGCCCCCACAATCTCTTCTAAATCGATACAAGGAAGGGCAAATCAAAATGAACCTGCAAAGTGCTGCTCAGTACCCAAAACTCCTTCACACAGCGTTGAATCTCTCCAGAAGTCTCTCTCTCTCTCAGAATGCGTGGTTCAAAAATGTCACCAACAATAAAAGGCAGGAAGCGGTCGACTTTAAATAGCGCTCCCCCAGTCCCTTCCTGACTGCAAAACGCTCCCCTCAACCTGTCGTTGCTAGCGGCAGGCGGTAAGGTAGGGGGCGCCACTCAATATCCACTCCGGGGCGATACCGGGGCGTTGCGCACTCAGCTGATGTCACGATCTACCGGCGCAGGAGATCGTGGCGGTAGTGTTTAGCAAAATGTCTAGTTAATTTCACGAACGGCGCAAACATCGCCGCGCCCAGGCGCTAGTTGCTTTGCTCCCCATTAGCGCCCTCTTAAGGCGCTAACGGGAGGCGCAACCAACTGAATTTTTCCCCTATGACTGCTTTATAGTGTAGCTTAAGAAAAACATGCTTAGTATCACTGCAAAGCAGTTTCTGCTTCACAGCCAGACTAAAGTTGCAGAGCCCGACTTGACTCTAGAGGGGAGTGGTGTGAGGTTCCCTGGAGAAGGCAGTCTCACACCACATGGGTTTGATGGAGTTCAACTCCACTGCGGTGTCAAATCTGGTTTTAAAATGCCGAGGAGGTCTTCTGAGACTTTACAGCAGAGTTATTCATGGGTCTGTGCCTGGGCACAGCAAATATTGGAAACTCAGGCAGATACCTTTACAGGCGTGCACTACTGCACGCCCAAGTTACCGATATCTGCTGCACCCAGGTGAATCAGTGCACCTGACAACGACCCTGCCAGGCCTACCTGAAGTTGACTTCGGTGTCTCGAGAGTGCGAATACTCCTGCTGCCTTGTCTAAAAGCTTTGGGGGAGAAATTCATTATAGTCCAGGAATGGGCGGTAACTTTAGAAAAGTTTGAGGTTTAGCGCCAGGCGCTAATGAATCGCGCTGCACACAAAATTAAGTCTCATCGCTCAAAGAAAGGATGGGAGCGCTAAATCAAGCACTAATGGCCTAGCTCAGTGGCGGTACACTCAAAGTGCTAACCAATTTCAGGTGCAGTCTAATCGCTAGTCATCATTGCCACAGGCTCTTTCCAGATCTGAAAGGGGAGGCTCATTGATGCTGCAGAACTTCATTCTCAGCATTGCTGGCTGTGAACCTGTGTCAGCAAGCAGGAGCAGGCCAAGCCTAAGGAGCCGGACAACTCAAGCAGGTGTGATAATGGCAGATCCACGCCCCAGGGAGAGAGCCCGCAGATTTTCGGACCAAGCATTGGAGGAGCTGGTGTCTGCTGTGGAGAGACGGAGGGCGGTGCTCTACCCAACAAGTGGCAGGAGGCCCTCGCCGCAAGTCTTCCGTGCCATGTGGAGGGAGGTTGCCCAGCAGGTCTCGGGCAGCACTGTGGTCCCCAGGACCCACACACAGTGCAGGAAAAAATTTAACAACCTCACTTGGGTGGTCAGGGTGAGTGAATGCTTCTACATATGATACATACCACCGTCTGAACCACAGTCTGCACACACTGGCCAAAGCACCACACCCCCAGCACTCACCCACTAACAATCTCTACCTACCAACACTCACACCCACATCTCACACCCTGCACACAATGACAGCTATTCAACTATGGCAGGCACATCACCTAAACACATTGCTCCACACTCACTCACATACTTTTCTTTCTCTTGCGGGCCAAGGTGGCTCACAACAGGAGGGAGCAGGAGTGCACAGGCGGGGGACAAGCCGACACCCAACCACAGTCTGCGCTGGAGAATAGAGTGCTGGAGATTATTGGGCGCCAGGTGGTGGGCGCCGTGGCCACCGGTGACGTTGACCCCCTTGGGGACAACAACGGAATGTTCATCCGAACTCCTTCTTCTCACATCCCACTTCCCCCTCACCCCACAAGCCTTTCGCACTTTCCAGCTAATCATGCTGTATGCATGCATTTCTCCCTTCCTGCCCCCTCCCCTCACCTTAACCCGACTCTTGTGCCTTTGTGTTTTCAGAAAATGAGCAAGCACCTGAGCAGCCTGTCCCTGAGGGCACCGTAGAGAGCGAGGCGGGAGAAGAGGAGGAGGAAGAACACACCGCGTCACTGCATGTCTCACCCGCAGGCACCAGCTCAGATACTGACACTACGCGTTCTGTAGAGGCTAGTATAGTAGCGGGATCTGCACAGGGTGAGGCACCGGGGACGAGCGGGCTGCAGCAAGGCCGGGGGGAAAGGGTAGCTCGGGGGCCAGCTCCCCAGAGGGTGAGTTCACGCGCAAGTTCTGCTGCACCGGACTCAAATGAGAACCTCGATGGGGAGGCCTTTAGAAGAAGGGTGATGGGCATGCACACGGACATGATAGGTGCAATGCAAGGGTGCCCGAGACCCTGTCGGCAAAGGTAAGGAGCGTGGAGGAATCCGCCTCCAACATTGCACAAAGCTCTGCACACACCATAGAGCCCATCATTTCCAGTCTGCAAAGGATGGTAGACTCCCAGAGAGACCGTGGCGACCCAGACCTGATGCCGTGTGTGATGGGCGATCTGGCAGCTTCCATTGCAGCACAGGCAGAAGCGACGCAACGTCTTAGTGCTGTAATGCAGTCTATGCTTGGTTCCATCGATTCTCAGACTGCTCTCATGCAGTCTTAGCTTGATGCGACGCAAGCTCTGACTGCTGCCATCATGGCTGGGTCCACCACAGTCCACCAGGGATCTCACGGTGTTGCAGCAGGCCAGCAATCTGCGCTGCAACAGATTGGTAGGGATTCTGAGGTGCTGCCCCGGGGGAGTGACAGTGGGTTAGTGGAGCAGGAACCTGCTGTCCTGTCTCAGGATGACAGCATTCCTGCTCCCACCACTGCCACTCCGCCATTGCCCTTGTCGCTGCCTGTCATCCAGCCAGCCGAGAGTGCTACTGCCCAAGCTGAGGTGGAGCAGTCTACAGCCGGGCCTTCCAGGCCCAGAGCTGGTCGAGGGCGTCCTGCAAGGCCATCTGAAGTCTCCCGCACGGACACTCAGCAGCCCTCCACCAGCCGTGCTGCAGCCACTGGGCCAACACTTCATAGGAGCACTGGAGTAGGCAAAGGCACAGTAACGAGAGGCACTAAGGGATTGCACAAGGGTGAATAGTTAATATTGTTGTTGTAAATATGTGTTAACTTATTATTGATCAATTTATTAATTCAGTTTAGATTATTTTGTGGTGTGTCTCATTTCAGCTTTGTGCTGTGAAATGGCCTGCGACGGGGATGGAATGATGGGGATGTGGTAACCAACGGGGATCTGGGGTTTAATTTATTGGAACCGCCGTCTGATGAGGCGATCATGGACCGCCCTTCCGGAAGGCCAATTGAGTGGCTGCCTCCTCCCTCGCTCCTGTTCCTCCTCCTCCTCCTGGCCCTCCTCCTCATCTTCCTTTTCCTCCTCGTCCTCCTCCTTTCCCTCTTCCTCGTCCTGAGGTAGTCCCGCAATCCCTGGGCCCTCGTGATGGCTAAATTGTGGAGCATGCAGCAGACCACCATGAAATGGGACACCCGCTCAGCCGAGTACTGGAGGGCTCCTCCCGAGCGGTCAAGGCAGCGAAACCTGTGCTTGAGCACCCCGATGGTCTGCTCGATGATGTTCCTGGTGGCGGCATGACTCTCATTATATGAGTGCTGGGCAGGAGTGTTGGGTTGCGGAGGGGAGTCATGAGCCAGGTGGAGAGCGGATAGCCCTTGTCTCCGACCAGCCAGCTGCGAGCTTGACGTGGTGGCTGTAAGAGTGTTGGCACACCGGCCTGGCATGGGATGAAGACATTGTGGCTGCTGCCAGGATAGCGGGCATTCACATTAAGGATTCGCTGTCTGTGGTCGCACACCAACTGCACATTAAGTGAGTGGTAGCCTTTGCGGTTACGGAAGATCTCAGGATTGTTATGCGGTGCCCGCAAAGCCACGTGGGTGCAGTCAATGGTGCACTGCACCATGGGGAACCCACTATCCTGGCAAAGCCACATGCACGCTCGTCCTGCTTCTCTCTGGTCATAGGGAAGGAAATGTAATCCCTTCTCCTTCTGTAGAGAGCCTCTGTGACCTCCCGATTGCAGCGATGGATGACGAACTGCAAAATATTAGATATGTCTCCTGTTGCAGACTGGAAGGATCCGCTGGCAAAGAAATTGAGGGCGATGGTGGACTTGACTGTCACTGAGAGAGCCGTGGTCTCCCTGCTCTGAAGCTCGAGGTCTGGTTGCAGGAGGTGGCAGAGTTCTGTGACCACCTCCTTGGTGAAGCGGAGCCTTCTAATACACTGCTCCTCACTTAATTGGAGGTAGGGGAAGTGCTCTCAGAATTACCCTCGGAGGGTAAGGCCTCCTGTTGAGAGCCCTCATGTCCCTCCTCCTCCCTCTGGCCACTTGTTCCAATCATTCTCGCTGAATGCGCTCCCTCCGCTGTAGATCCTGGAGGGCGAGGTTGACTGCCAGTACAGCCCCCCTTAATATAATGAAGTGTAGCACTTTGATATGTTGTGAGAATAAATGTAACTAATTTTTAGTAGCCACAACACTCCTGATACTAAACAACCTTTAAATGACTGAATGAATTGGATTCACAATGTCAAACTGACAAGGAAGCAGTGAAACAGCATTAACCTGACAGTTGCGGCTCATTACTGAGGATGCCTTTAAGTAGCGCCCCTGGAGCCGGCATCCACCTGCTTGATGCCTCCTCTCCCTGTCGCTGTCGGGGCGAGGCGCTAAGGCAGGGGGGCAACAATGAATTTGGCAGATCGGGCGCCCTGTGAGCATTGCACGCTCACTGACGTCACAATCTGCCTGGCGCTAAGGTCCCTGGCGGTAACTCGTAGCGGCAGCGCTACGGTGGGGCCAGATTTGGCGTGCGTCACTGGATTCACCTTGGCCCGGCGCTACTGCATCAGCGCCCCATTAGCACCCCCGCCAGGCGCTAACCAACTGAAGTTTTCCCCCAACGATCCTAACCATCAGGAAAGCAGCTCAGCACATGCAGGTAAGCAGGAGAACTGCAGTTGTAGCCTGGCACTGCCTAGTGCCAACCCATACTGCAGTTACCAGTCTCAGTCTGTTACTGGGGCACCATTAGTGTCACAAAAGAAAGTGTGCAACTCCCAGTTACAGCTATGATCTTTAGACATTTAGTTGTTACAGAAAGGGAGAAATAAAGCAAGAGAAAAGAGATCCACATGTGCCAGCATATATCATGGAATTTATGCTGGTGAGGAAAGAAGCCTGAGTGAAGGTAAATGAGAAGCAAACTGCTGAGAGCGAAGGTGGGGCAGTTGTAAGAGACAGGCAGGCATGTCATTACTATAACCATAGTTATTTTCCCTCTGTTTGTAAAATTGATCTCTTTATACTGCAGAGCACTTTCAGTGGGTGGTGCCTTTTAACATTTAGACCTGTGGGTAAACTAGAATCGTGCAGTGGGTAATGCGGAGCCAAAACTCGTTCTCCACCAACAGCTTGAGCAGTACTGCGAACTGGGGTTCAAGTGATGCTTTCGCACAACTTCCTTCTCATTTACATCTGCAGCAGTTTGAAAATAAGTTGGGTTTCACTGCAAGAAAACAAAGTCTGAGGCAGATTAAATTTGCAATGGGGGTAATTGCAGGCACTGGAGGACCTGAGTTCTTACTGCGGGATGGGACTGAATGAGTTGGATGTACTTTGGCTGACAGGTAATTACCCTTTGATTAAGAAGTGAATAAAGCTGCTGCTATTAGTGGGCGTGTGAGGGCCTCATAAAGCAAAGACAGCTAGACACAATGAAATTAGATTACGAACATACGACTTAGGAGCAGGAGCAGGCCACTCGGCCCCTCGAGCCTGCTCCGCCATTCAATAAGATCATGGCTGATCTGATTACTCCACATTCCCGCCTACCCCCGATAACTTTTCACCCCCTTGCTTATCAAGAATCTATCTACCTCTGCCTTAAAAATATTCAAAGACTCTGCTTCCACTGCCCTCTGAGGAAGAGAGTTCCAAAGACTCACGACCCTCTGTGAGAAAAAATTTCTCCTCATCTCTGTCTTAAATGGGCGACCCCTTATTTTTAAACAGTGACTCCTAGTTCTAGATTCTCCCACAAGAGGAAACATCCTCTCCACATCCACCCTGTCCAGACCCCTCAGGATCTTATATGTTTCAATTAAGTCACCTCTTACTCTTCTAAACTCCAGCGGATACAAGCCTAGCCTGTCCAACCTTTCCTCATAAGACAACCCGCCCATTTACACCAAAGTTTCAAACTATAAACCTTATTGGTACAGGAAACAAACTATAGCAAACGATGCCATTGGTCAGCGATTTCCTGTGCATCGCAAATCGAGCTGATGAGCTCTATTGAAATATTGGCCCAGATTTTGCTGAAAATATAACAGTGTGAATGACACACGTCGTTTATAATGCACCAATTGGCCAGCAACTTGTAACAAGGAAGAGATACCCCGTGAATTGGAATCGCCACAAGTTGCTGGCCATTTAAGCCGCTCTGCCGTTAGCTTTGCGAAAACGGCATCTCACCTTTAACCTCCCCGTGATTTTCATGAAGTTGCTGCATTTGCACATTAATTGCCCATTAAACTCGCCACAGAGTTAAGTCTAATAATTAACAGCGTAAGTACCCGTTTAACAGCGTAATAATTGTTAATGACTGTCAGTCAACCTCTCTTTCCCAGAAACTGAAGAATTAAAAGTGTGAATTCTCATTCCTTCAGGTTGTGAATTGTTGTTGGAAATTTTAAAAATGTCAAATTTTACATCTTTTAATTTTTTTCTTACTTTTCCTTTCTGTCGCTTTTCTCTCTTTCTTATTGCAATCTTTTTTTCCCACTCTTTACTTCTCTTTCCGTACCTGATTTGACATTGAATTCACCCACCCTAATTCACCCTCCTTCTCAGTCCTTCCTCTGTTTATTTCTCAATCCTTTAATCTCATTGGTTAGGGTGTTTGTCCCGTTGTTCACCAAGGTTGCAGATGCCCTGTTGCCCTTGCTGTGCCTTTAGTAGCTCGCACTTCCAGCCACTTTGTAGACAACAAATTTTAAAGCCTAAATGTGCAGGAACAAGTCTAACTAACAGGGCACACTCCAGCAAAATCTGGGCCATTATTTATGGACTTAATATTCCATATTAATAGTCAAGTTCCTCCACACACTTTGTGCACTGCTGCCAATATTGATGGGGTATAGTAAACGGTCTACATGTCACAAGCTAACACGATATTGCAGTGTCTGATACCAACACTATTTAGTGGCAGTATAAAGGCACTGCAGTTGGGGCCGGCCAATATCATAGCGAGATGTACTGATGCCCTCTGCTGGTTAAAACATAGAATCGGGCATTATTGTTACATTAACAAAATCTAAAGAGTAGCCTGAAATGATGATGTGGGATATTGTATGAAATCTTAGCATGTTCATCTGAAATCCCTAACACTGCTATTTTAACAAAGGGTTTAACCCATTTATTTTAAATGGATTAAATAAAGTGTTAAAATCACGGAGAGAGGAATTTCAGCTTGTACATTTATATCCACAGCGTAATTTCAGGGCCATGACAATTGAATTGACACATTCTTTTGTAAATCTGCTCAATCGACAGCAAACATGGGCCTAGGTTTTGTGAAGGATGAGCCCCTACAGGGCCGGAAGTTTGTTTGGGATATGCCTCCTTTTTCCAGAGGCCTGTCCTAACAGCATAAGATGCGGCCATACTTGGGTGGGTGTATGCAAGTCAAATGATAATGAGTGAACTGTGACCTCTGCCGTGTGTTTCCTGCATTTGCCCTGTGAGGGCCCAATATACAACATTCAGAGAGCGACAAAGATCTTTGCTGCTGTCGTATTTTATGAGGTCGGATGCCCTGCGGAAGATAACATCAGTCACCTGTAGAACGCAGGTCCTCACAACTCCTTGACAGAGGTCTCCAGTGCCTGACTAGAAATGAAGGTCTGTTGTCATCTTCATTGCCGCTGATGAGGCCCTGCCCATAAACTATGGCACAACGCAACTCATGGCATAACTCACTTACTTTATTATTTCCTGGACCTTTTACGTAATAACAGTGGCACACGCACACGGAAAGGACCTAACGCCTGTTTCGGGTGTGGGCCCTGGACGCCGATCCTGGAACCTTTACCAATATGGTGACGAAGCACTTCCGGTGCAGAATGTATGCACGCACGCTGCCTGCCATATTAGAATCATAGAAATCTACAGCACAGAAGGAGATCATTCGGCCCATCGTGTCTGCGTCGGTTGATAAAGAGCCATCCAGCCTAATCCCACTTTCCAGCTCTTGGTCCGTAGCCCTGTAGGTTACAGCACTTCAAGTGCACATCCAAGCACTTTTTAAATGTGATGAGGGTTTCTGCCTCTACCACCCTTTCAGGCAGTGTGTTCCAGACCCCCACTGCCCTCTGGGTGAAAAAAGTTCTCCTCAACACCCCTCTAATCCTTCTACCAATTACTTTAAATCTATGCCCCCTGGTTATTGACCTCTCTGCTAAGGGAAATAGATCCTTCCTATCCACCCTATCTAGGCCCCTCATAATTTTATACACCTCAATTAAATCTCCCCTCAGCCTCCTCTGTTCCAAAGAAAACAACCCCAGCCTATCCAATCTTTCCTCATAGCTAAAATTCTCCAGTCCTGGCAGCATCCTCGTAAATCTCCTCTGTACCCTCTCGAGTGCAATCACATCTTTCCTGCAATATGGTAACCAGAACTGTACGCAGTATTCTAGCTGTGGCCTAACTAGCGTTTTATTACCCTCTCTAGATCTTTTCATTGCTAACTGCCGCCGTGACATCGGCCAGCTCCATTTCTCTGCTCCCCTCACTCACTCCAACCTACCTCCCTGTGAACTTGCAGCACTCCATTCTCTCCGATCCAACCCTGACATTGTCATTAAACCTGCTGACAAGGGTGGCGCTGTTGTTGTTTGGCGAACCGACCTCTACCTAGCGGAAGTTGAACGCCAACTCTCTGACACCTCCTCCTACCTCCACCTGGACCATGACCCCACTACTGAACATCAAGCCACCGTGTCCAAGACCGTCACTGACCTCATCTCCTCTGGAGATCTTCCCCCCACGGCCGCCAACCTCATAGTTCCCCAACCGCGCACAGCCCGCTTCTACCTCCTTCCCAAGATCCACAAACAGGACTGCCCCGGTAGACCCATCGTTTCAGCCTGTTCTTGCCCCACGGAACTTATCTCTTCCTATCTCGACTCTATTTTTTCTCCCCTTGTCCAGTCTCTTCCCACCTACATCCGCGACTCTTCCGATGCCCTCTGCCATTTTAACAGTTTCCAGTTTCCCGGCCCCAACCGTCTCCTCTTCACTATGGACGTACAATCCCTCTACACCTCCATTCCCCACCAGGATGGCCTGAGGGCGCTCCGCTTCTTCCTTGAACAGAGGCCCAACCAGTCCCCATCCACCACCACCCTCCTCCGCCTGGCTGAACTTGTTCTCACATTGAACAACTTCTCCTTTGACTCTACCCATTTCCTCCAAATTAAAGGTGTTGCTATGGGTACCCGCATGGGTCCTAGCTATGCCTGCCTTTTCGTGGGATATGTGGAACACTCTTTGTTCCAGTCCTACTCGGGTCCCCTCCCTCACCTCTTTTTCCGGTACATTGATGACTGTATCGGTGCCGTCTCCTGCTCTCGCCCTGAACTAGAACATTTCATTCACTATGCTTCCAATTTCCATCCTTCCCTCACCTTCACATGGTCCATCTCCGACTCTTCCCTTCCCTTCCTCGACTTCTCCATCTCCATCTCTGGGGATAGGTTATTGACTAACATTCACTACAATCCCACTGACTCCCACAGCTACCTGGACTACACTTCCTCCCACCCCGCCTCCTGTAAGGACTCTATTCCATTCTCCCAGTTTCTCTGTCTCCGCCGCATCTGCTCTGATGATGCCACCTTCCATACCAGTGCTTCCGACATGTCTTCCTTTTTCCTCAACCGAGGATTCCCCTCTACCGTGGTCGACACGGCCCTCAACCGTGTCCGTTCTATCTCCCGCACTTCTGCCCTCACCCCTGCCCCTCCCTCCCGGAACCACGATAGGGTTCCCCTTGTCCTCACCTTTCACCCCACCAGCCTCCACATTCAACGGATCATCCTCCGCCATTTCCGCCACCTCCAGCGTGATCCCACCACCAAACACATCTTCCCCTCACCTCCCCTTTCAGCATTCCGCAGGGACCGCTCCCTCCGCGACACCCTAGTCCACTCCTCTACCACCCCCAGCACCCCTTCCCCTTCGCCCGGCACCTTCCCGTGCACGCGCAGGAGATGCAACACATGCCCTTACACCTCCCCTCTTCCCACTGTCCAGGGCCCCAAACACCCCTTCCAGGTGAAACAGCGATTTACTTGTACTTCCTGCAATTTAGTATACTGTATTCGCTGCTCACGATGTGGTCTCCTCTACATTGGGGAGACCAAACGCAGATTGGGTGACCGCTTTGCGGAACACCTCCGTTCAGTCCGTAAGGGGGACCCCGAGCTCCCGGTGGCCTGTCACTTTAATTCACCGCTTCACTCCCACTCTGACCTCACCGTCCTCGGCCTATTACACTGTTCCACGGAAGCGCAGCGTAAGCTCGAGGAACAGCACCTCATCTTTCGTTTAGGCACGCTACAGCCCTCTGGACTCAATATCGAGTTCAACAATTTTAGATCATAACCTCAGCTCCAATCACATTTATATTTTATTTTTTCCACCCTTTTATTTGCGCCCCCCCCAACTTTTTTTTCCTCCTAGAAGCTGGCAGCTGTCCTTCATTCTGCCAGTGGATTTCACACTTCTTTCAGCCTTAATCTGTCACATTAACACCACCTCTAGCCTTGCATATCTCTTAATGTCTCTTAATGTCTCTTCATCTCCCCCTTTGTTCTTTTATCCCCTCCCCCTTTTCCCAGCTTTACTCTGGCCTTAAATCTATTTGATTTCCGGCTCTTCACAGTTCTGACGAAAGGTCATCAACCTGAAACGTTAACTCTCTTTCTCTCTCCACGGATGCTGCCTGGCCTGCTGAGTTTTTCCAGCGTTTTCTGTTGTTAGCGTTTTATACAGTTCAAGCATAACCTCCCTGCTCTTATATTCTATGCCTAGGCTAATAAAGGAAAGTATCCTGTATGCCTTCTTAATCACCTTATTGACCTGTCCTGCTACCTTCAGGGATCTGTGGACATGCACTCCAAGGTCCCTCTGTTCTTCTACATTTCTCAGTGTCCTACCATTTATTGTGTATTCCCTTGCCTTGCTAGCCCTCCCCAAATGCATTACCTCACACTTCTCTGGATTGAATTCCATTTGCCACTTTTCTGCCCACCTGACCAGTCCACTGATATCTCCCTGCAGTCTACAGCTTTCTTCCTCACTATCAACCACACGGCCAATTTTTGTATCATCCGCAAACTTCTTAATCATGCCCCCTACATTGAAGTCTATTGGATGTTTAGGTGCCAATGAATTCCTAAGCCGCTATCTTTGGCCTCCACCACAAAATCTGTACTCTTGCCACCGATTCCATCCCTTTCCCCAGCCACTGTCTCAAGCTGAACCAGACTGATCGTTACCTTGGCCTAATTGATTCCAAGCTGAGCTTCCAACCCCAAATCCTCTCCATCACAAAGAACGCCTACTTCCACCTCCATAACATCGCCCACCTCTGCCTCTTCTCAGCCCACCTGCTGCTAAAACTCTCATCCATGCCTTTGTCCAGGCTCGACTGTTCCAATGCTCTCTTAGTCTACCTCCCATCCTCCATAAACTTCAGCTCATCCAAATCTCTGCTGCCCATATCCTTTCCCTCACTAAGTTCCGCTTATCCATTACCCTGTCCTCATTGGCATCTGCTCCGCCGACACTTCAAATTTAAAATTCTTATCCTTGTGTTTAAATCTCTCCATTGCCTCCAGCTCTCTAACTCTGTAATTTACTCCAGTCCTACAACTCCCCCCACCCAAACTCTCCATTCCTCTCACTGTGGCTTCTTGTTCATTCTCCCCTTCCTTTGCTCCACCATTGGTGTCCATGCCTTCAGCTGCCTAGGCCCCATGCTTTGGAATTCCTTCTCTCCACATTTCTCTCTCCTCCTTTAATATCCTCCTTAAAATCCACCTCTTTGACCAAGCTTTTGTCACTGCTCCCAATATCTTCTTCTTTGGTTTGGCATCCATTTATTTGATCACAGGTTGGGACATCTTTCTATGTTAAAGGCACTACATAAATGCAAGTAGACGCTGTTGTTTTAAAGACGCTGGTGTGAGTGAAGTGTATTGATGACATCCTGCATACATGTGTATGTCTGTATAGCATTGTGTTCTGAGTTTTGGATGGAAGGGAGGGGTGACTTATATTGGTAAGTAGATAGGGCATTTTTGCAAACATGCACATCGGTTTCTGAGCCTTTGTCCTTTCGCTAGAACTGAGCACCTGCTTGAGGCCATCTTGCTGGTGGCAAATCAGCTAAATAGGAGTCTGAGCCAAGTGTTCTGTAGTGAGGCTTCTCCAACAAATTTACACTGTTACTGAGGCAAGTTTAGTGTGAAGATCATAGGATATCAAAGGTATTCGCAAGATTTGTCCTGTTCAAATAAATCTTAAAGCTCAGCAAAATGGTAGCATTAATACTGAAGTCAGTATTGCTAAGAAAAGACATAAAACCAGTGAGCAATTAGGGCGCGATCTTGCCAATGGGGGCGCGTTGGAGGCGGGACTGCTGCTTGGCGGGTCGATGTCCCGCCTCCATCGACTTGTGGCCAACCCACGCTATTTTCCCTTGATTGACCTTGTTAAGCCCGCCCAGCGGGCTTAGCAGGCCAATTAAGGGAAAGCCGGTTACAGAGAACGTCAAAATTTTGACAGATGAATTATCATCGTTTGACAGCTCTGTGAAGCTGTCAAACACTGACATTCTCTGTAGTTTGAAGAGTTCTTGAATTCAAGACTCATCAAACCTCTTTCTTTTGCAGAAATTAGATGGTTGCTGCATTGGAGAATGCAACGGCCATCTGTCATCTCTGCCGCGGAGGTGCGAGACTCTCTGCATACCCAACTCTTGAAGCCTGCAGGAAGAAACAAGGGTAAGTAAACTTTTTCTAACACTTTCCACTTACCTCACATAGTCACCTCTCCACACTTGCATCCATCACTTACCTTCACAGCGCACTTTTGCACCCCTCTGACCCCCGCAGACCCACTACTCGCCTCAGTGACCCTGGCGGGGTTCGGAGCCTTCGGGAAGCCCGCAGCTTTGTGGGTAAAATGAGGATAATCCTCTTATCTGCCTGTTAACTACCTGTTAACAGGCAGTTAAGTGGCTGTAATCCCTTACCGCCTCCAAGGAGACGGGACCCGGCGCGGGACGGCTACCCGCCTCCTGGCAAGATGGCATGGAGGTGGGTTGGGCACCCGCCCCCAAATTCTGCCATTTTTCCGGCAGTCCCACCTCCATACCCGCCTCCCCAGGGCTGGCAAGATCGTGCCCAAGTTGTCTCATAAAACCAAGGATAATAGACAATGTCCAGAAACATTTTGTGCTAAATATATTTGACATTCTGTAGATCAACTTTACATTTGTCGTCATAATAACTTTGATTGAAGGAACTGGCAGAGAAATCGACAGAATAACCGGTATACCAAATTTATCCAACCATCTTGCACGACATTTAAGCACGGCGGGGAGGAGGGCAAGGGACAGAAAGGAGAAAACAGCTGGAATACTGTATTCAAAGCTTAACAATCTTCAGAGAAGATCAGGTAGGCTGCCTGCAAAAGTTTCAGGAGAATTTTTTTTTCACTCAAATGGCAAATTATCTCAGAACTTGTGGGCTGGAACAACATACCTATCTCCTTGGAAACTGGGAGAGTGCACTGAATCAGAGCTTGGCACATAGCTCTCTGAAACAGTCATGAGTCTTAATGTTGCAATTCCTCTGTTTTCACAGTTAGACAGACATCCTCAGCAGAACCCAGGAAAAGACACTCGACTCCCTTTTTTTAATTTTTTCCCTTTTTATTTGGAAGGCTATTTCTATTACTTCTCTTCGTCCATTATGAGATCTTTCCATGTCAAAGCAACAGCCCTAGCCAAGACAGCAATGCAGACAACTAGCTCTTAGGCCTCCGGATTGCTGATTTGTAAATCAGCTGTGAGAAAGCGGGCTTCTCTGCGGGGAAATTCTTGGCTTCCACTTGCCCTCAATAGTACGGGCGAGATTAGGAAAAAACAACATTCTTCTGTTCCATGCCACAACTCGTTACATCTCCCAATGAGCTACTTCAGCGGATGGGTGAAGTAAGAAGCCCTACTCTTTGGACGGAGTTGCATTTGTACGACAAGTCAGACCTTCCCAGCGAACGCTCAAATTAGAGTTGAGTGTTTGGTGTGTCGAAAATGTAACTACCTATCAATTTGTATCCTGAAGGCTGCATCATGCTTAAAAAGGAAAACCCCAGGTTTTATCAACATCCAGCTGAAGTTAATTAAGCTGTATTATTTCACCACAGAACAAATAGGACAAGTCAGCTACTGTGCCAATTATTACCCCAGGAATGTAAGCTGTGGTTTAAAACTCAACACAATTATTTGGAGAGATGGGAGTAGCCAGAAGACAGGTCAATGCGACCTTCTGTACTAAGGTGAGGCATTCACGTGCCCTACATAGCTAACAATTTCCTTATGCATGGTGGCACAAGAGGCTGCTCTCAGGCTGCAGACATTCTGCTCAATATTACTAAGGTTGAATGTTATTACATGTGCTGTTATTGCTCATATTATCAAGATGGTCAGAAATACGCAGGGCCACTGCTGCATTGATATTAAAGCAATTCTGTTCCTAAATGACAACAAATTATAGCAGATTATCTATCAGAGACTTTTCAGGACAGCACAATGCACATTTGAGTGTGATACACTACCTATAGTCACCTGGGACATCGATCCACTAATACCACTCTTCTCTTCTGGATATGGAAGAAAAGGGAAGTGAGGTAAGAATATATTGGCCCCAAATTTGCGATCGGAGGCTTCCCGCGGGCGGATGCCTCCAACCTGTAAAAAATCTACACATTTACCTGGTGGTCCGGAAGGTATTGAGACTTGCGGTCCTGGGCCTCTCCGAGTACGCGCGGGCAGAGGCCCACATAGCCCAGGGGCGCAGGCGGTTCGCAAGCGCCCCTGGGATCACGTGGGCCGGCCCAACCAATAAAAGAAGGGAATCCCCATTCATACTTATGGGAGTTCCGTACATACAGAAACCCCATAAGTATGAATGGGGATCACTTAAAAAATACACAAACACATGAAATAAATAAAAAATTACACATTTAAAATTAATTAAAAATGCCATTTAATTAAATATTTTAAACAAAAATTTAATCTTTTGAAATTTTTTTTATATGTTTCAACGGGGCTAAAAATAAACTTACCTTATTGGACAGGGTTTTTAATGTATAAAGTGATAAAATTTTATTTTTCTATTTTTTAAAACTCTTCTGCTGGAAAAAGGCGTAAGAATTTCACGGGCATTCAGCGGGCGGAAGTTGGGCAAATAGCGCAACTCTCCACCCGCAGAGGCCCTTCTCCCGGGGATGCGGAGGATCTGTTAAGAAGATTCTTGACAGATCGCAAGTTCTGGGTTTTAGCGCATGCGCTTCACGCGCCTAAACCCAGAACTTGCGCGGCCCCTACGGGCGTGTACACACCTCGTACGCACCCGTAGGGGTCGCAAAATATGGCCCATTATTCTCTTTATCTGGATTAGGTTTTTGGATGTTTCTGTAGTTTTCTTATTTTCCTACTAGCAGATGATGAGCATGGTAGAGCGAGTAAAGAAAAGCACATTGGCTTCATCCTGCTGTCCTTAAAGAGTTGGAGAATGTTTTCTACAGCTAGAGGTAGGACGATACTTCTTTTCAACATTTTTATTCTCTTAATAACTTTTTCAAGATGCCGCCCTGAATGTTAGCGGAGTGAGTGGTTACAGTAAGAGGCTCCAAAATAGTGGTTGAGTTCAATAGGTAAAGTCTCAGCAAAATCAAGAGGCAAGAGTCTCACCTTAATCTTGAAATAATGCAAACACTAAATTGGGGATCGCTGAGGATGGTTATAGCACCCATTTCCAACTCCAACAGCATAGCAGTTATTATATATTGGCCTGGAATTTGCCGTCAGCGGTGAAGAAAGCTGCCCACAAAGATCTAGTGATCTAGTGATCTAGTTATCTTTGTGGCATGAATTTCACCTCTCGCGACGATCATTTGAATCTTGCGCCAAATCAAGCGACTCTCCCGTGTCCAGCAACAGCGATGTCATGGAGCAGGCTAAGCAGCCTGAAAAACATTGAAGAATTCTCACAGACAGCAAACCAGGAAGTAAAATGCGCAGATTATTATTTACCTTTTATAACTTTTACAGAGAGCGAAATAAAGATTGGGACATGCATAAAGGATTAAGGTAGAAGCTGAAATATCATAAATAAACTTTAAAAAAAAATTATGTTGAAAGCCATATAATTTTTATGATATTAATGGAAACATTTGAGATTGCACAAATATAAAATCAGTTTTTCAGGGCCAGCACAGTTGTTCAGCAGTGGCTATTACTCAGTGCACTGTTAAAAACCCAGTTACACCTCTTTCAACAAGGCTTAACTTTTTCGGGGTTTTATAACAGCGATATTCCAGCGTAATAGGGGAAGTTTTCGTCAGGAACTACATTTCAGTGAGATTTGAATTGACTGCCCGCTCCGGGGAGTTCCACAAAGCAACCTGTGGAGGAACAGGGAATGACTGACAGCAACTTCTGGATTTCCGCGTTTATCTGCGCACGTGCTGACTCCAGAAGGTGCTGCCACTTTCAGAGGAGTAATGACGACGAACGCTGACAGTCTCGCCGTCACTACCACTGCCAAATCTGGGCCTATGTTTAAAGAACCCTTCTCTGTCCATTATTTTCCTCACTCAGTGCCCACGGGAAGTTAATTAGCCAGTTTCTAGCAGCGCTAAACTGCTGTGCCCTAATTTGGCACGAAACCAACAGTCAGAAAAGCCTCAGGATGAGATATGGGAAAAAGTCACATTGGCCAGTAGAAGATACCCTTCTAAGGTTGGAGGTGAGACCCATTACTGGGGCACAGTAGAAAGAACTTCGCTTTGCTTTATACACCACCCACCCTGTGGCCTCTGTCTGTTGGTTTGGTGCCAGATTAGGGCATAGCAGCTTTGCACTGAAAGTGCTTGAAGCTTGTGCCAAATATTCAAAATGGAAAGTGTTGTATTCTCCAGCACTGATACCCTGCTGAGCAGAAAATTCCCCAAAATACTTAAAATAAATACACTTAGAAATGTAATTCATTTCTAATTGTTACATATCAGCTTTATAAATATTGTGCAGCTGAAGCGCTGAGCCGCTGGCTCTATATTCTCACTGCAATGTTCACATAGGGCGGTTGTGCACTCTTTGTCCTTAGTTTTAATTTTTCACTCTATCCAAATGCAGTGTGGATGGAATTATGCAGAAGTTAGGGAATGACTTAGATATTTTACAATTATGGGCCCGGATATTAACAGGGGCGGGTTGAGTAGGTGGGGGCGGGGGGGGTATTTCGGATGGGAAACACGGAAGTCCGGGTTTCCCCGCATGCTGTGGGGTTTTAACTCCACTACGTGCATCTTTTCTCCTTATACCTGATTGACAGGCTTGGCTTCCAGTCTGGCGGGGAGGACTCCGGAGCAGTCTGCAGGAGCAAATAGGTCTGATCCCCGACCCCGGGAGGGGGACTCACTCTCGGGGAGTGGGGGGGGGGGGGGGGGTCCAATCCCAGCGGGGGAGGGGGGATCCAATCTCTGACCCTGGGGTGTCCCGTCCCGGGGGGTGTCCGATGCCCAACCCTGGGGGTCTTTATATTGGGGAGAGTCTGATGGGAGAGGGGCTTGTGGACCAGGGTGGTAGCACTCTGCTCCTCCTGGCCCAAAGCAGTGCTGTAAAGGCACTTTCCTTCTCCCCAGAGTTGTCCTCACCTCCCTTCAGCTGCCGTGTTTCCCGAGGCCTGGAAAACCCAGCCGGCCACTGCAAAGCAGGTTAAATCAGAGGCTGCCAGCCTCATTAAAATATTTAAATTGCCAACCCGCCTCCCTTAAACTCGGAAGTGGGCGGGCTGGAGGCAGGTTGGGGTCGGGTTTGAGATTTTTTAAATTTTAACATCTGACCTGACCCCAACCCACCTGTTTTTGGGGGTTAAATTTAATATCAGCATCAAACTGAGGCTACCCTTATTTCTCTGTAGCTCAAAAAAGTTAGCAGTTTCCAGTACTGATGGGTCTGGGGTATTTTATTGCTGTTTCCCTCTTTTTTGAATTTTTGAGATAGTGGAGGAAGAAACCTATTTACATTTATTTCATTCATCTTCCTCTGATGGTTAAATGTGTAAGTGCACCAATTGCTGTTGTGATGCGTCACACAGAGCAGGAAGGTCCCAGGTTCCATTCATGGTCTATGTTGAATTTGTTGATTTCAGTCAGGACTGTGATGCAGTTGGTCTTTCAATGTCTGTTCTGAGTATGTTTTAGTGTCTCCCGTTGGATGGGCAGAGAAGGGAATGCCAACTGAGGCCAGATCAGGTTCAATTGGGATGGTCCCAACACCAACACGCACCGTCTAGCTTACAGATGAAAGAATGAACACTTGAATGGGGTACTAAAGGACTACTCCTACTGTGGATCCAAAAGAAAAGAAAGACTTGCATCTTTCACAACATCTCAAAGCGCTTTACACCCAATGGAGTACTTTTGAAGTGTAGTCACTGTTGTAATGTGGGAAACTCAACAGCCAAAATTGCGCGCAGCAAGCTCCCACAAACAGCAATGTGATAATGACCAGATAATCTGTTTTAGTGATGTCGATTGAGGGATAAATATTAGCCAGGACACCGGAGAAAACTCTCCTGTTCTTCTTCGAAATAGTTACATGGGATCTTTTAAGTCCAGCTGAGAGGGCAGATGGGGCCTCGGTTTAACGTCTCATTTGAAAGACGGCTCCTCCGACAGTGCAGCCCTCCCTCAGTACTGCACTGGAGTGTCAGCCTAGATTTTTGTGCTCAGGTCTCTGGAGTTGAAAGTGCTACCAACTGAGCCATTCTCTTGTGTGGGCTTCTTAAGGAACAAGGGTACATAGGAATGTACAGGACTGGATATGACCATTGAGGTCCATCCTGTTGCAGGACCTATGGAATACCATATCCCACAATACCTCTCGTAGCCCTCTAGTGAATTTCTCAGTGAGTACTTGTCCAAGTCTCAGTCCTCACTGCTCCCCTTGGGAAATGTGATTTCAAATAAAACTGTTGGACTATAACCTGGTGTTGTGCGACTTCTCATTTTTGTCCCCTTGGGAAAGTGTAGGGAAAACTGGGAGAAGGAATTAAAAAGAATGTTCCAAGATCATGTGAGTTAGATTACTCCACAGCATCCAAATGTAATTCTGGCAGAATAATTTGAAAGTAGATGGAAACACATTTTAGGTAGTTTGTGAATATTAATTTGGCAACAGAAATTGATTTTCACAGATTCTGAGCGCAGAATGGCACTTCATACAAAAAAAACCAACATTTAGCCCATAGTCAATTCTAAATTTTACTTTCCATCTCATACTGTCTTTATGAATCTATTTTAAACTTGTGTTGAATTCAAGGGCTACAACATGCTGTTTTTATTACATTTAATTTATAATCTAGGGATCATTTCCATTCAGCCCAATCAGCAATGTCCTGTCATAGTATTCAAGCAATGTCACCTGCAACCTGCAATCAACCAAGAATGTATGAATGAAGAAAAAAATCTCTTTTCTAAGTTAACCAGAGGAGATTAATCATTTATTTCGACAGCCAAATGGACCCAATTACTGCATTACAGATTTATGGTTAGCCAGTGGAAAGGGTGTCCTTATTTCATTTGTTAGGTGTAATTTCCAATCGTACTTTTCATGCCCTGTTAAACCTGTGAAACTGTCATGAAGCATTAGCTGTTATGCGTATAAATTAAGTTTGAACCTAAGTGGTGAACATCTATAGCTTTCAGAGGCTGTTGGCAAACAGAGCTTTTAGATATTTTCCCCTGGACTTAATTTTTTTTTCCACTTGGTTTGAAACACAGCTGTGTGTTGGAGGAGTTGGATTTACTTGCTATGATCTAATTACCGAAGTAGTACGCTTCTGTTCCAACTAATTACTAAATACTTAAGGCTTATTGGTTTCCTCTATGCTTAAGCGAGATCTGATAGTTTGTTAAACCACTATTAACGAGGAAAAGGCTGGCCTTCAGAAATTAACAATTGCTCGTCCAAGGTCAATTCTTTACAGCCTTGCACTCCCAGTCAGTGTTAGTTCATTTGCAAAGAAGGAAGAAACAAAGTGACCGTTCAACCATATCCGTGATAAACTGTTTATCAAATCACTGCGGCTGAACGCAACTAAATAAAGATTGTATGTATTTTTTATCCACACTTTTTGTCTGTGTCTTTTTTTCTTCTCTCCCACATGGCAGCTGTCTTTCATTCTGCCAGCGCAATTTACACTTCATCGAGAGCCATCCTTTGTTTCTTAACCTGTCCCATTACCATCTCCTTTTGCCTTGAATATCTCTCAATGTCTCTTAACCTCTCCTTCCTTCTATCCCATCACAAACCTTCCCTTTTGTTCTTTCATCCCCTCCCTCCTTTCCCAGCCCCTACACTTGCTTAAAAATCTGTTCCATTTCCTGCTTTTTTCCAGTTCTGACGAAAGGTCATCGACCTGAAACGTTAACTCTGTTTCTCTCTTCACAGATGCTGCCTGACCTGCTGAGTATCTCCAGCATTTTCTGTTTTTATTTCAGATTTCCAGCGTCTGCAGTATTTTCTTTTTGTAAATAAAGATTGTAATGGCAGATTCATAAAAAAAAGGTAAAATCAGGAAAGCATGTTCTAAAGCATTTTTTTCAGTCCCTGGTCAATGCTGGCGTTGCTGGTCTCAGTTGGGGTGAGAGTCAGGGTGCTGAAATTGACTACAACGTTCCTGGGTTAAGGAATTGAAAATCAGTCGAGGTTCCTGTTCCGACCAATATCCACGAACCCCTGTTGGAAGTGCACTGGTGTGAACTTTAGGTGAGGACTGCGATGCCCTCCCCTCGCCCCGCTCCCCAAGTCCCTCACCTGGGTCAAATAACCTGCCAATCTGACATTTCAATCCTTATTTATTTCACTCACTGGCAGGGTTCACGCAGGAAGAATGGCCACTTGAGTGAAATATAGGAGAGTGAGAGTGAGGTTAAGTCTTGGAACTTAACCTCAGCAAAGAATCGGCATCTTCAGGAGAGGAGGGGAGAAAAATTGGTATAGAAAACAAGATGAGAAGCAAAATTAATGTAGAGAAAGGAATTTCTTCACACGCAATAGGCATGAATGTTAATTGTATTATCCTCTCGAGGCAGTGTGGTACGGACAGATTTTACATAGGATTACATAGGATATACAGCACAGAAACAGGCCATTCGGCCCAACCAGTCCATGCCGGCGTTTATGCTCCACTCGAGCCTCCTCCTGTCTTTCCTCATTTAACTCTGTCAGCATAACCCTCTATTCCCTTCTCCCTCATATGCTTATCTAGCCTCCCCTTAAATGCATCTATACTATTTGCCTCAACTACTCCCTGTGATAGCGAGTTCCACATTCTCACCACTCTCTGGGTAAAGAAGTTTCTTCTGAATTCCCTATTTGATTTCTTGGTGACTATCTTATATTGATGGCCTCTAGTTTTGCTCTTCCCCACAAGTGGAAACACTCTCTCTGTATCTACTCTATCAAAACCTTTCATAATTTTAAAGACCTCAATTAGGTCACCCCTCAGCCTTCCTTTTTCAAGCAAAAAGAGACCCAGCCTGTTCATATTTTCATGATATGTACACCCTCGCATTTCTGGTATCATCTTTGTAAATCTTCTCTGCACCCTCTCCCGTGCCTCTATATCCTTTTTATAATATGGCGACCAGAATTGTACGCAGTACTCCAAGTGTGGTCTAACCAAGGTTCGATACAAGTTTAGCATAACTTCACTACTTTTCAATGCTATCCCTCTAGATTTGACACTGTTACCTCTGCACAGCTCTTGGCTGTGAGATCAGAACTCACTGGTGTTTGCCCATTAGCCCAGAAGCACAGAGGTCTGCTCACCAGCATCCAGCAATGGTTATATTTTAACAAAAAGTCAACAGTAGAATCAGTTCATTAAAAAGGTTAAAAATTAAGGCTCAAAAGTTGGCATTGCTCTGGTTTGCAGTTATATTGCAGCCTGTGCACCACCTCAAAGTCATCCCACATCACCTGCTAAAATGCAGCACAGGTAACTTCGCACTGGGATTGTACCATCCATTTTACATCAGTGCTGAAACCACTTTGCATCAACTCAAAATATGTACCATAACTGGCCTATTGGGCACTCTTTGCATTTACAATACTGTTAAGCTAAGTCCTTAACAAAACGACAAACAACTCTGAACAGTACATATTCTCTGGAGTGTGTTGATGGAATGGTCTTTCTGTAAGTGCTTTTAAAATGAAGACGTTATTCTATTTGAGCTCCTGTAAGAGTAACAGTTTCACCTCTCAATGAGGTTGCCATTGTCTGTTGGTCTTAGATGCACTAAGAGTAGACCACTCTCTTTCATCTTTGCTTCTTTCATCTGGCAAAGGAGGAAATAAACATCAGTAATAAGGGTAAACGAGGCTTACGTAATCTGTGTATTTTACAAAATAGAAGTTACAATTAAAGGGGAAAATTGCAGATCCTTTTGCCCTTGAACAAAATATAATAGCTGACCTTAATTTGACTTTGTCCCTAGCTTTCTTGGTTTATGAGTTATCTCTGGAAATAATGAAATCTGCATTCGCTCATATTTCTCAGAAACATCATTGCTATTGAAACCCAGCATCAAAGTGTGACCCCTTAAATAAATCTATCATTTTCCCTTATTATCTTTATATACCCTGCAATCACTTTGAAGAGAATGTCTGCCTTTGATCAGGGTGTGACTCAATGCTCCTGTTGAAGTGTATTAGATCCAGGTTTTAATAATAGGGTTTCATTCACTTAGGGTTTCATTCACTTTTTTCATACCACAAACAAGTTGTGGTTTATATAACCGAGATTCTAATATACAACTTTATTCTTTTAAATGTGATGACTATATCATTTTTTGATAATTTTCTATAGAATGAACACCCTTCGGGTAAAAAAGCAAAATATAGTTCACTCAGCGTATAAATTAACACTGGTACATTGTTTTCATTGAGGTGAACGATTGGAGCTTCAAGTCTATGAAGGGCATTGACAAAACTAATCCATGCAAAGTTTTCACTGTGGTAACAGATGCAAATATTGAGGACATCAGTGACAGTTAGAAAACTTGGAGTAAGACAGGAAGCTAAGATAGAACTTTTTCACACTAAAGGTAAAGGACTTGTGGAATAAGTTACAAGAGAAGGCCAGTGGAAATGGGTTCAAGAAGCTGTTAGAATTTTTTTTCCAGAGAGAGGAGATTGAAGGATTTGGTGAAAGGATGGTAAATTGGGATGATCAGTCTAAAAAGTACAGGCTTGTTGGGCCTACTAGCATTTCTCTCTTCACAAAGGCATGCAAGCACAGTACCCACTTCAGATGTTTTTTATTGAAACAACCTTTTCTACTCTAAGAAGTAAGCTAGCCATATAGAGTTCTTTCTAACCTGTAGCAGTTTTGTATTGATTGTCAGCTTATGTACTATATCACACATCTTTAGTAATTATATATTTTGATAGACTTCGATTTTAATGGACTCTTGACCAGAGATCGGATTATGAATTCTGTTCTCGATTGCTTGATACCATCCAGGCTTCAATGAAATCACTGGGAGAGAGGGAAGAAGAACTCTTTGCAAACCATCCCTTGCTACACTAGGGAACGGTAGCATAGTGGTTATGTTACTGGACTAGTTAACCTAGAGGCCTGGATTAATGATCAGTGTTAGATATGAGTTCAAATGCCACCACGGCAGCTGGGGTATTTAAATTTCAGTTAATTAAATAAATCTGGAATTAAAAACCCCATCTGGTTCACTAATGTCCTTTTAGGGAAGGAAATCTGTTGTCCTTACCTGATCTGGCCTATATGTGACTCCAGACCCACAGCAATGTGGTTGACCAGAAAGCCACTTAGTTGTTTCACCACCACCTTCTCAAGGGCAATTAGGGATGGGAAATAAATGCTGGCCTTGCCAGTGACACCCACATCCAATGAATGAAAAAAAACACTGCTCTAGTGGGCCAATCAAGAAACAGTGTTGATTTTGTTCATGGGGTTATTAGGCTGGATTGCCTGTCCCTTCATCCAAAGCAGATAACATGGATGTAGAGGTAACTAACTCGCAGAAAGAAGAGAAGAATAATAAAAATTTCAAGGTATTGTTTCAAGGTTGATGTTTTCTTATAATTAAAAATTCTTTATTAAATGTGTTATAATAATTACAGAAACCAGAAAATGAATTATGTTCAATGCTTGTTCTCAGATGATTAATGTTCTTCAAATGCTTTGTGACTTCGAATGTTATGTTATTGACTGAGGCTACATACTATTTTGCATTTATTAATAAATTCAGGTCACGGTGACTTTAGCCAAATTATTGTGTGTAATATTTTATGAATGCTTAACGAGTTTACATGAAATCCTTCTGTCCGCTAACTACCTTAAAATAATTTGGTGACCGCCTCTGTTAAAAGAACTGCAAAGGAATTTGAATAAGCATTTATCATACACAGAGATTTCAAGGCTTTTATTTTAAACTGTAACTTGTTCTGAGAATAAATAATTGCACAATAAATGTGTAAAGCTAGTAATAGTTACAAATGATTTTTTTAAAAACCCAGTCAAAAGTAATGAAAACTTTAATAAATGGAGGCTGTCTGTGTGAGTTATTTCTGGTGCGTTTTTTTCATGAGTATGAAAGCTCCATAGAACCAAAAGCAATTAATTCTGATCATCATTTCCACAAGTGAAGGAATGCTGGAACCCATCATCACTGGTGGTTTGGTTAAAATTTCAGCATACTTTAAAATCCCTTCTAGAATGTTTCTAACTGTTTGAGAACAAATTAAGTCCACGTTAGAATTGTTTTACATACATGTGAATTATCGATGTGCTGACCAGTGAAGACAGTGCTGTGCCATCAATTCTCTTCCACGAGTACAAGGTTAACAAGGCTCCAACAAGACGTGGAACAGACAAACAGAAAAACTGTTGCCTCCCTCACCATGCACGTCATTGAGTGTTGCCATGACATCATTGTGGTTTGGGCCCTTCAATCCTACCATGACACTGCTGCTCAACCTGGGGAAGGGCCAGCTAGTGGAAGCATCAAGCTACAGAGCCATTCCTGCCTTCAGCCTTTCGGTCAATTCACCCCGATGTTCTCTCCCCTGCACTCTCAGTGTTCTTCATCATACTACCAGCCTTTATTCCACTCATCTTCCCTTTCTTAGTAATCAGCCATTTCAAGCTCCAGCAAAGGCCAACAATCCACCTCTGCCACCTAACTGCCACCACCCACATCTCTACACTTGGCAACAACTTTATAGCTTTTAGAATCTTTCTATCAAGTCTCTCCTCTAACCTTCTTTTCCACTGAAATACCAGATCCACTATGTGTGAGCTGTTTATCCACTATACCATTGCAGCATATGCAACCTAAGGTCGGTGCTAATTATCTGCAGCAGAAAGGAGCCAAGGTCTTCTGTCAATTGACAATCTTTTGTGCCAATCAATCATTCCTCTTCACCTCTTCCCACCACTCCTCATTTACTGCCGTCCTTCACCTAACTCAGTTAGTGCCTGCTCTTTTTGATTTCCGTGCTTTACCTTTCCATCTGCTGCACCATATCTTGAACAGCCTCCATTCCCTGATTATGGTGCCACGTGTGCATCCATAATGAAGCATTGCACACCAACGGGATGTGTTCCAAATTGGTGAACCTCTGCCCCACTGAACCCCTACACACCAAACTCGCCCTGGTTAGCAGCACCCTGGTTAGATACACCTCCTACCAAGAACCTAACTGGACACCGACCCAGAGCTTCTCCATATTATTACACACTGACCGAATACCCCTCATACCTAAGCTGCTGGCACCATAGAACAATCACGCAATGGGGGGCCATGAGTCAAAACTGATGATGTAACATAACAACAGTTTAAAATTAGATTAAATGTTTGAAAATTTCCTTTGCTCTTTACAAAATTAAATTGGTTGTGATCGAGTCCATAATAGAACAGAATGGCAACAGCAGGATAAATGTTCACTTTTCCTGATTTCTTATGTCCATCTCAGTCAGCCAGGCCATGAAGTAGAGTGCCATCTGATAATAATAATGTCCTGCTTCAAAGGAGTGTCTAGCAGAATAGATTTTCACAAATAAAGACTGGCCCTCGGCCCAGGTAGCACAGATGCCCCTCAGCTCCCTTAACCTTCTCCACACAGCTATCAATATCTCCTGAGGCCACCAGCTCATCTGTCCCCGCCCCCTCCCCACCCCCCCGCCAACCACCATAATTGCTGTTGGCATTACCCATCCCCTACAACTGGTGCCCACCCCCCCTCCTCCACAACCCACCAAAGTGATGTTGAACACGTTCGTTCTTGAAGTCTCTCTTCCTCCAGCTGACCGTTGATTTAAACAGATTGCCAGGATGTATGAACTACTATTTCAACCTTTAAATAGTATATTCCGCATGAAATCATCTATTTGAATTCTAACAAAATTCTATAACCAAAATGTCAATCTGTCTTTTCTCTTCTCGGATGCTGATGAATCTACTGTGCATTTCGAGCATTTTCTCCTTTTGTTATCTATTTCAATGACTACTTTAAAAGCACCCCACTGTTAATCTATTGTCTTCTAGGAAACCATATCAGTAATGGCAGAAATTAAGGGCTGGATTTTGATACTGGGGCGGGTTGGGGTCGTGTCATCCGCATTTCATGTTATCCACCCGACTGCAATTGGATGTGGGAGATTGATGCAATTTTCACTTAATTGGGCAATTGAGTTACAGCATGTGGGAACCCATGAACCAATTAGTGGTTTCAGTCTGAAAGTCGCCTCTGATGATGTCATCATTGCTGCTGCTTTGAAGGCTTTCAGACACTGCCTGGCCTTTGCTGTGAGAGGACCTGGATGCAAAATGAGCAGCATCTCAGAGAGAGAGAGAGAGAGAATGAATTTTTTTGCAACCAAGTCCTCCCAGGCAGTCTCTGAAGACATTCAATGCAGCAGCATCAGAGGCGACTTTCAGACCTAATACTACTACTACCTTCATCACAATACTACTACTACCTTCATCACATCTCCGTTGTAATAGTGGACCTGCAGCTGATAGTCAGCTATCCACTTGTGCTCCCGCCAGGTTTCACTGGCGTGTTTCACATCAGGCATGCTTCACGTCAGAAAAGGGTTAAACTAGCTAAAACGTTTCAAAATGGCATTACAGAGCCAATTTAGGGCTTGTTAAGGGCTTTAATGGCCTCTCCCGCCTCTTGGAGGCGGGACAGAGTCGGGAACCCTGCGACCGATTTTGTCAAAATTGCATGGAGTCGGGATCAGGTCCGCCCACCACTTTTCGCTATTTTAACCCCCCACACGCCTCCAAACCTGACTCCACGGGTCATTGAAAATCCAGCCCTAAGAGTTTTATTAGTTGCTGTTAAGATTTTAAACTTTGAGAAAGTATTCGCATTTTATATTTGCTGTCTGAAGTTATATTCTTTATTAATAGCGTATGTGAGAACTGTAGAAATTATCATTGCCAGTACTCATATGCTGTGCCAATTCTAGCCAAGCCCATTCACTGAATCATCTTTTCAACCCATTGACTGTCCAAGAAAAAGAGGACTTCCCTCCTCTTACAAACTTGCTTCACCAGAGCTCCACAGGTGAATCCGAAACATCTAACACCCTGCTGGAACTCTTCTTGCCATCAGACAGCTTCCTGCAGCCCAACAATCTTCCCTCCCTGCTTGGCCAGAAAGAATACATCTTCCCTTTAAGCTGCTGCAGGCCCCGAAGAACCTACAGCAGCGTCTGATTTCCCGCCCCCTAACAAGTGAGCTGCCTATAAGAAGCATGTATCATGCTGACAGCTTGCCTGAAGAATACTAATCAGTGGTGCGGAGACCTGTGTGAAGGAGCCCGCAGGGTGATGTTAGCACAGTCAATGATGCCCTGGATTTAGGGGAATCCTGTAATCCACAGTAATCCCAGAGTCCTCTCCTGCTGCTTCCAGAGATCTTTGGAGAAAGTGATGAATCTATCTGCTGTAGCATCGGTCGCCTGTTTAATACCCTCTGATATCTTCTGTGGCAACCTGGAAGGAGCCAGCTGCATAGTAGTTCAGGGCTGCAGTGACCTTGATCGTAGCATGCAGTGTTGTGTGACCTGTAGCAGTTGACTGCAAGCCTTCTCGCAGGATCTGACAACTCTATCGCTGCCTCCTCGAAGAAGCAAAGCCTCATTATATATTGTTCCTTAGCAAACCGCAGGTCTGTTGTTCTGGACCTTTAAACTCTATTGGGGAGGGTAAGGATTTCTCGGAGCATGGCTCCTTCTATTTGCTCTCTCTCTAGGTGCAGCTCTGTTTACTCTTTCCTCCACTCCCCTGCCCAAGAATGGTATTCCTAGAAGTTTTCCCATGAAGATAAAAGTTTGACAACTTGAATGCCGAAAGCCCCTGCACAGTCCAGAAAATACAATAGCAAATAATAAATTTGTATGAGCTGAAAGGACAAGTTACCCACAAGCCAGTACAAGAATATATATCCAAAAGCTCCTGTAAGAAAATGTATCCATGAGCTCTATGAAGCATTACCTGAGAGCAGCTATGGACCCCTTTAAATGTCCGTCTGAGATCTTCTACAACCCATGGTTTGTGAGTGGGATCAGGAAATGATGATAGTGGGGCAGTAAGGTTAAGAAATTACATTGGCATTGTATCCATGAGATACCCGCCTGTTTCAGCTGTGGCTACCAGGAAATCCCCTCCCAGAGGAAACTAGGGCAACATCTGAAACCAGCTCTAACCAAATTCTGCACCATCTCCTGCTTTATGTTCAAGTGCAAAGATGGCAGTAAGGAAATGAAAACTGCCCCACATATATATATATATATAAGACTTGCATTTATATAGCACCTTTCACGACCACCAGATGTCCCAAAGCGCTTTACAGCCAATGAAGTACTCTTTGGAGTGTAGTCACTGTTGTAATAAAGTAGATTTATACAGCACAGAGAGAGGCCCTTCGGCCCATCATGTCCGCACCGGCCATCAAGCCCTGTCTATTCTAATCCCATTTTCCAGCACTTGGTCCGTAGCCTTGTATGCTATGGCGTCTCAAGTGCTCATCTAAATGCTTCTTGATTGTTGTGAGGGTTCCTGCCTCTACCACCCTTTCAGGCAGTGAGTTCCAGATTCCAACCACCCTCTGGGTGAAAAAGTTTTTCCTCAAATCCCATCTAAACCTCCTGCCCCTTACCTTGATACTATGCCCCCTGGTTATTGACCCCTCTACTAAGGGGAAAAGTTCCTTTCTATCTACCCTACCTATGCCCCTTATAATTTTGTACACCTCAATCAGGTCCCCCCTCAGCCTTCTCTGCTCCAAGGAAAACAACCCCAGCCTGTCCAGTCTCTCTTCATAGCTGAAGCGCTCCAGCCCAGGTAACATCCTGGTGAATCTCCTCTGCACCCTCTCCAATGCAATCACATCCTTCCTATAGTGTGGCGACCAGAACTGCACACAGTATTCCAGCTGTGGCCTAACTAGCGTTTTGTACAGCTCCATCATAACCTCCCTGCTCTTATATTCTATGCCTCGGCTAATGAAGGCAAGTATCCCATATGCCTTTTTAACTACCTTATCTACCTGTCCTGCAGCCTTCAGGGATCTATGTACATGCACACCAAGGTCCCTCTGATCCTCTGTCCTTCCTAGGGTCCTGCCATTCATTGTGTATTCCCTTGCCTTGTTAGTCCTCCCAAAATGCATCACCTCACACTTTTCAGGGTTAAATTCCATTTGCCACTGTTCTACCCATCCGACCAACCCATCTATATCGTCCTGTAGCCTGAGGCTTCCCTCCTCGCTATTTACCACTCCACCAATTATCGTGTCATCTGCGAACTTACTGATCATACCTCCTACATTCATATCTAAATCATTAATGTACACTACAAACAGCAAAGGACCCAGCACCGATCCCTGTGGTACACCACTGGACACAGGCTTCCAGTCACAAAAACAACCTTCGACCATCACCCTCTGCCTCCTGCCACTAAGCCAATTTTGGATCCAATGTGCCAAATTGCCCTGGATCCCATGGGCTCTTACCTTCTTGACCAGTCTCCCATGCGGGACTTTGTCAAAAGCCTTACTGAAGTCCATGTAGACTACATCAACTGCACTACCCTCATCCGCACACCTAGTCACCCCCTCGAAAAATTCAATCAAATTGGTTAGACATGATCTCCCACTGACAAAGCCATGCTGACTATCCTTGATTAATCTTTGCCTCTCCAAGTGGAGACTAATTCTGTCCCTCAGAATTTTTTCCAATAATTTCCCTACCACTGATGTTAGGCTCACTGGCCTGCAATTCCCTGGTTTATCCCTACTATGCTTCTTGAATAATGGTACTACGTTAGCTGTCCTCCAGTCCTCTGGCACCTCCCCTGTGGCCAGAGAGGTTCTGAAAATTTGTGTCAGAGCCCCTGCAATCTCCTCCCTTGCCTCACACAGCAGCCTGGGATACATCTCGTCTGGGCCTGGGGATTTATCCACTTTTAAGCCCGCTAAAACCGCTAGTACCTCCTCCCTCTCAATACTAATTTGTTCAAGTATATCACAATACCCCTGCCTGATTTCTATGCCTACATCGTCCTTCTCCATAGTGAACACAGATGCAAAATATTCATTTAAAACCTCACCCACATCTTCCGGCTCTATACACAGATTGCCACTTTGGTCCCTAATGGGCCCTACTCTTTCCCTGGTTATCCTCTTGCCCTTAATATACTTATAAAACACCTTGGGATTTTCCTTTATTTTGCCCGCCAGTGTTTTTTCATGCCCCCTCTTCGCTCTCCTAATTTCTTTTTTAAGTACCCCCCTGCACTTTCTATACTCCTCTAGGGCTTCAACTGTTTTTCGTCCTTTGTATCTGCCAAAAGCCTCCCTTTTTTTCCTAATCCATTCTTGTATATCCCTTGACATCCAGGGTTCCCTGGGCTTGTTGGTCCCACCCTTGACCTTTACGGGAACATGTTGGCGTAGTACTCTCTCTATTTCCTTTCTGAAAGACTCCCACTACTCATATGTGGATTTTCCTACAAGTAGCTGATCCCAGCCCACTTTGGCCAGATCCTGCCTTATCATATTAAAATCGGCCTTCCCCCAATTTAGAACCTCTATTTCCGGTCCATCTTTGTCCTTTTCCATGACTACCTTAAATCTCACCGAATTATGGTCACTGCCACCAAAATGCTCTCCTACTGACACTTCCACCACTTGCCCGGCTACATTCCCTAGAATTAGGTCCAGTACCGCCCCCTTTCTTGTAGGACTTTCTACATGCTGGCTCAAAAAGCTCTCCTGGATGCACTTTAAGAATTCCGCACCCTCTAAGCCTTTCACACTCTGACTATCCCAGTTAATATTGGGGAAGTTGAAATCCCCTACTATTATTACCCTATTATTTCTACACTTCTCTGAGATTTGCTTACATATCTGTTCCTCTATCTCCCCCTGACTGTTTGGGGGCCTATAGTACACTCCCAGCAAAGTGCTTGCCCCCTTTTTGTTTTTAAGTTCTACCCATATGGCCTCATTAGAGGAACCTGCTAAGATATCATCCCTCCTTACAGCAGTAATTGACTCCTTGATTAATATTGCGACACCCCCTCCTCTTTTACACCCCCCTCTGTCTCGCCTGAAGATTCTATACCCCGGAATATTGAGCTGCCAGTCCTGCCCCTCCCGCAACCATGTCTGTGTATAGCAACAATATCATACTCCCATGTGTTCATCAACACCTTCAATTCATCTGCCTTACTCGCAAGACTCCTTGCATTAAAATAAATGCCATCAAGTCTTGCCATACTCCCTTGTGCCATTACATATTTGCTTTGCCTTGCAGGCTGACTTGTTTTTTCCTCTATATTTGGCTGTGCATCACCCCCTACTATAGCCCCCTGCCAAGTTAGTTTAACCCCCCCCAACAGTACTAGCAAACCTCCCTGCAAGGATGTTGGTCCCGTTCTGGTTCAGGTGCAACCCATCCGACTTGTACAGGTCCCACCTTCCCCAGAAGCAGACCCAGTGATCCAGGAAACTAAAGCCCTCCCTCCTGCACCAACTCTTTAGCCACGCATTCATCTGCTCTATCCTCCTATTCCTATACTCACTAGCACATGGCACCGGGAGTAATCCAGAGATTATAACCTTTGAGGTCCTGCTTTTTAATCTGCTACCTAAATTCTTGTTGCAGGACCTCATCCCTCTTTCTACCCATGTCGTTGGTACCAATGTGAACCACGACCTCTGACTGTTTACCCTCCCCCTTCAGAATGCCCTGCAGCCATTCAGTGACATCCTTGACCCTGGCACCAGGGAGGCAACATACCATCCTGGAGTCACGTCTGCGGCCACAGAAACGTCTATCTGTTCACCGTACGATAGAATCCCCTATCACTATTGCTCTCCCACTCTTTTTCCTCCCCTCCTGTGCAGCTGAGCCACTCGTAGTGCCACGGACTTGGCTCTTGCTGCATTCCCCTGAGAAACCATCTCCCCCAGCAGTATCCAAAACGGAAAATCTGTTGGAGAGGGAGATGGACCCAGGGGACTCCTGCACTACCTTCCTAGTTCTTTTACTCTGTCTGGCGGTCACCCATTCCCTGTCTGACTGTGCACTCTTTACCTGTGGTGTGACCACCTCGTTAAACGTGCTATCCACGAAGATCTCAGCTTCGCGGATGCTCCACAGTGACTCCAGCCCCGAAACGCGGATTTCGAGTAGCTGCAGCTGGAAACACTTCTGCACATGCGTTCGCCCTGGACACCGAAAGTGTCCCTGACTTTCCTCATAGCACAGGAGGAGCACTCCACGCTGCCGAGCTGCCCTGCCATGTCATGTCCTACCCTTAATTTACTCCCTTTAAATTAATGTAGAAACGCAGCAGCCAATTTGCACACAGCAAGCTCACACAAACAGTAATGTGATAATGACCAGATAATCTGTTTTTGTTATGTTGATTGAGGGATAAATATTGGCCAGGACACCAGGGATAACTCGATAGCAAAATACTGCGGATGCTGGAAATCCGAAATAACAACAGAAAACGCTGGAAAAACTCAGCAGGCCAGGCAGCATCCGTGGAGAGAGAAAGAGAGTTAACGTTTCAGGTCGATCGACCTGAAACGTTAACTCTCTTTCTCTCTCCACGGATGCTGCCTGGCCTGCTGAGTTTTTCCAGCATTTTCTGTTGTTACCAGGGATAACTCCCCTGCTCTTCTTCAAAATAGTGCCATGGGATCTTTTACATCCACCTGAGAGAGCAGACAGGGCCTCGGTTTTAATGTCTCATCTGAAAGACAGCACCTCCGACAGTTCAGCACTCCCTCAATATTGCACTGGAGCGTCAGCCTAGATTTTTGTGCTTAAATCTCTGGAGTGGGACACGAACTCACAACCTTCTGACTCAGAATTCTGACTCAGAGGCGAGGGTGCTACCCACTGAGCCACAACTGACACATATTCCTCTTACGTACAAAGGTGCTAGGTATTGGTTCACTGATATCAGCAACAGTAACTTCTACCCGATACTCTCCTTTAAAATATGCAAACCTAGCCAAGTCCCAGTTGGCTCTCGACATTGTAAATACTGAGACTGGAGTTATTGAGATACGTAGGGCTAGAATTTCCACTGGGGTTTCCCAATCCCCCACCGTGACTTTGGTGGAAGTTCTCCAGAGTTTCCGCCAATCTTCTGCCGCAGTTATGGCAGGAGGTCGGGAGAACCCCCATGGGAACCACTGGCGGTAGCATTTTATATGTGTCCAAACAAGAGAGTGAGACAGACAGCTATTGCCATAACACAGATAGTTCAGTTATTAGTGCAGCAGATGGTTTAAAGAATAACCCAATGATCTGAGCATACACAATTCAGCTCCCTGTTTAAGCATTGTTTTGCTGGTTTGAAGCTGGTTCGATGAGTCAATGGCCAATTATCCTTTTTTTGTGTGTTCTAAAATGATATTATCTCATATTCAAAAAATGCATCAAAATAATTAGAATGATTACTACCTTCAAAATAGTACAGCTAATTATATCATACTGGGTGGCGTTGGGATTTGTTGAGACAAAACTAGGCTATGACTGTGATCAACTTAATGTTGTTGGTCTAATAAAATAGGATTCAGAGCACCGTTCCTTGGTGCTTCCTACAGGAGTGTATCTTTTCTTTGCACGGTTGTAGGCAGATCAATAGACCATAATTATTCAATATGTAACTTGCACTGACCATAATACAGAATATTTTGCTTCACTGAGGAGGGCTACAGGCTTCTTTCTAGTGAAATGAATGCTCGGAGCTTATGGATGTGAATAATCACAACTAGCCGACTGCAGGTTGAATGTGAAATTATATCTAATCCAATAATAAAGCTCACTGTTTGTCCAGTTCTTTTCGTTTCTGCAGAAATGTATTGTCACACCATTTTCCATTCTTTTTGCTCCGGTGTACATGATCAGGGCTCAATTGGACAATCCCGTGTTTCACAAATAACAAAAGGTCCAACTTCTGAGTAAAGTAATTCTCTTTTCCTGCTCTAATCTGCTTTCTCCCTTCAAAATGGGCAGATTAAGAGATCAAAATGAAAATGAATATTGGCAACTGCCAGCCCAAAATCACTTGTAATGAGGAGAACTACGTGTGTGGTCTTTGTTTGTCAGGGGAGTAACATGACCGATCACCATCTCCATTTTGTCAAAGAACAGCAGTGGCCTTCTTTTGTCTGTCCATTGTGATTTTCGCTGCATGACTGCAGTGAGTTCTCCTGGATACCAGACCAAGACGACAGGCCCAATCTGTATTTAGCATGTGGAGCACTTTGCATACATTTAACATATCTACAAGGACTGGGCCTGATATATCTTTCAGTGTTTCATTTGCTGTCAGGATTGTTCCTTTTAACATAAGCCTCCCTGTAAATCCCCTATTGGCGTGTAAACTGTTTATTTTTGATCAATAAATTACGAAATATGCCGGGAATCACAAGAACTTACATTTTCACACAAATTTTCTCCGTTTTTCTTCACAGTGTCTGGCCATTGCCTCATTTCATCTAGTAACTGGAAAAGTTTGGTCAATGCAGGAGGCCCTACTCGTTGCAGGTTTTCAGAAACTGCGTTTCCCACCTCATCCTCAAAACCCGGGGGCCCGTCAATCAGCAGCTCGCCCTGCCATTTTTGTGGCTTTAAAACTGCTTTCTCTTCAATGCAGCCAAGGTTTAAGAGGTGCAGGCAGCCTTTAAATGGCATCACAGATGCCCGATTTTCACCTCTCACCCGCCCCCTCCCCAATCAGGTGAACAGCCAATTCGCAGCTCGGGTAGCGCTGACAGCTCACCTTTTCTGATGCAATGAGGAAGACCGGACCTATTTGGCGTGGTCCTTGCGCCCACAGGAATGGACGGGCGCAGCGTGCGCTCCGCCCCATGTCACGCACATAATCAGGCGCGAACCAATTTCTCGGCCCTCAAGCCCATGGGTAATTTTCCCATTTTGAGCTGCCAGTGGGGAATTTAAGTTAACTATCAGGAACTATTTAGGGCCCAAATTTCCGATCTGCGCTCCCTAAGAGTGACATTTCCAGCTGGAGGTCTCAGGTCAGAAAATTACCATTTATTCCTTTTGCATAACAAGATAGCACATAATGTAAGGAAACTGATACAAACTGAAGGAGAACCTGGAAATTGCATATACTCTGGAGGAGGCCATGTTGGATATTCTTGTATATAAGAGGATGGAGGGAGTAGGTGAAGGTGAATCTACCGGCTTCCCCCAGCTCAGGGACAGTCCTATCTTCTTGAATGTCTTGTTCCACCTTCTCACTCCCCCCCACACAAGTATAGACACAACCAAGCAGATATTGAGCGCAGTCGGAGGGGGGATTTTGGGTTGGGTGCTTAATGAAGGTAGTATCGGCGGTGTGCCCACGGTTATCACCAACGCTGCAGCCAAGAGGCCTCCAACACATTCAGATTCGGGCCTCATTAATAACGTTTTCTCCACGAACTACAGCCACCAAACGGGCATCCTGCTCGCCGATCTGGCGAGGAGGAAAGTCGGCTGGCTATTGCGTGCAGCTGGCCAGCAGGTAAGGCCTATTGGTGTGGGGGGTGTGGGGGGGGAGGGGGTGGGGGGGGGAAGGGAGAGGTGAGTGTGTGCCGGAAGTGAATCAGGGGACTTTTGTGGGGCACAGAGGAGCCCGCAAATGTATTAAAAAAGCGAAACACTTACCTTTTGGGAGAGGCCTCCGGTGGTCCCTTTAATGATCACTAGTTAGGCCGCTCAACGCTTGGAGAAAGTGGGACTGGCCACGTTTGCTTCACCCATTTCTCCTTGAAAATTGCAATCAGGGTCCTACAACAAGTGTACGACCCCGATTCGCACATTTAAACAGCCACCCGCCAGTTTTGGGCAGGAGTGCTGGGCGGCCATTTTTTTAAAGGGCTGCCTGTTCAGCTGGGCAAATGGATGCACAAGGTCCCCCACCAGATTTTGAACAGCCAATAGCCTGTCTTTCAGTTGAGAAAAGGGTGGCCAGCAATTTTAAGTCTTATATTGCTAGGTCTGTTTGGATTCAGTGAGCGATCCAGTTAAAGGCATTCCCAAATAATCCTGTCACTGCAGAAAATATACCTTTGCAACAGGTGATTTATTTGTGCGATTTCAATGTTAGATTTGAACTTTTTTTCAGTTTTCTCCCCCTCTTCTGGAGTCATTGAGGTTGAAACTAGTCATTGTTGCTCCATTTTCTGGGCACTATACCCTGTGCCCCAAGGACACCTGAAAAATTTCCAGCACCATATTGACCGTGGACGATTTTCAGGCATCTGGGGCGGCCACCTTAAACAGCCGTCGGGCTCTTTGCCGATGCCAATGAAGAGCCCAACGCCTGCTTCAGGACTCCTCAGGAAAATTGGGCTGCCCTGAATAGTTCCAGCGCCGGGCTTGCTCCGCTCAGATATTGCTGAGTGTCCCTCCGGGCTCCACAGCACTCCTGCCGGCCGCCATTGCCCTCCCTCCTGCTGTCTTCCACTCCCTCTCCTGGGACATACATTAAAAAAAGAACGAAAGACTTGCATTTATAAATCGCCTTTCACGACCACCGGACATCTCAAAGCGCTTTACAGTCAATGAAGTACTTTTGGAGTGTAGTCACTGTTAAAATGTAGGAAACGCGGCAGCCAATCTGCACACAGCAAGGTCCCACAAACAGCAATGTGATAATGACCAGATAATCTGTTTTTGTTATGTTGGTTGAGGGATAAATATTGGCCAGGACACCGGGGATAACTCCCCTACTCTTCTTCGAAATAGTGCCATGGGATCTTTTACGTCCACCTGAGAGGGCAGACGGGGCCTCGGTTTAATGTCTCATCCGAAAGACGGCACCTCCGACAGTGCAGCACTCCCTCAGCACTGCACTGGAGTGTCAGCCTAGCTTCTTGTGCTCCTGTCCCTGGAGTGGGACTTGAACCCACGACCTTCATGACTCAGAGGCGAGTGTGCTACTAACTGAGCCACAGCTGACACTAAGACCGCTGCTGGGGAGGAGAGCAGCCCAAAATTCAATCTTTCTGAAGGGCAAGCTGTTTGTGGAGGCACCAGCAGCTCACCCAGAAATTTAGACGAGGCCCGAGACCCAATTTTGGGCCGGTCTCGGGCCTCTCTGTTCAGGCACAAAAACGCGCCCGGACTCATTCCTACCCCACTAGCTCTTGATGGAGTAATGTTATATGAGTGAGAACCCCAGGTGGTTTTCCTTTCTGTAGCCAAGGCGTTCTGAACACCCTTACTGCCATCACAACTGAGATTGATTGACTAACCCTGTCAGCTGTGGCCCAGTGGGCAGCACTCTCGCTTCGGAGTCAGAAGGTGGTGGGTTTCATAGTCCCACTCCAGAGACTTCAACACAAAAATCTAGGCTGGTGCTGCACTGTGCCAAAGGAGTGCTGCACTGTCGGAGGTGCTGTCTTTCGGATGAGACATTAAACCGAGGCCCCGTCTGCTCTCTCTCTCTCTCTCTCGAGTGGACGTAAAAGATCCCATGGCACTATTTTGAAGAAGAGCAGGGGAGTTATCCCCGGTGTCCTGCCCAATATTTATCCCTCAATCAACATAACAAAAATCAGATTATCTGGTCATTATCACATTGGTTGCTGCGTTTCCTACATTACAACAGTGACTACACTTCAAAAAGTACTTAATTGGCTGTAGAGCACTTTGAGATGTCCTGAAGTCTGTCTTTCTTTTCTTTAACCAAGCCTAGACCTGTGATCAAACCTGGCACTTTCATAGTGTGTGTGGCCCAGTCTTCTTCTTCTCTTCTTAGGCAGTCCCTCGGAACCGAGGATGACTTGCTTCCACATTAAAAAATTAGTTCTCAGGTGACTAATGAGTCCAATGCGGGACCTACAGTCTCTGTCACAGGTGGGGCAGACGGTGGTTGAAGGGGCAGGTGGGTGGGGTGCTTGGGTTGACGTGCGCTCCTTCCGCTGTTTGCGCTTGGCTTCCGCTTGCTCCCGGCGAAAAGACTCGAGGTGTTCGGCGCCTTCCCGGATGCTTCTCTTCCACTTTGTGCGGTCTTGGGCCAGGGATTCCCAGGTGTCGGTGGGGATGTTGCACTTTTTCAAGGAGGCTTTGAGGGTGTCCTTGAAGCATTTCCTCTGCCCACCTGGGGCTCTCTTGCCGTGCCGGAGCTCCGAGTAGAACGCTTGTTTTGGGAGTCTCGTATCGGGCATGCGGACAATGTGACCTGTCCGTCGGAGCTGATCAAGCGTGGTCAAAGCTTCGATGCTGGGGATGCTGGCCTGAGCAAGAACACTGACGTTGGTGCGCCTATCCTGCCAATGGATTTGCAGGATCTTGCGGAGGCAGCGTTGGTGGTACCTCTCCAGTGCTTTGAGGTGCCTGCTGTACATGGTCCATGTCTCTGAGGCATACAGCAGGGCGGGTATCACTGCTGCTCTGTAGACCATGAGCTTAGTGCCGGGTTTGAGGTCCTGGTCTTCAAACACTCTCTTCCTCAGGCGACCGAAGGCTGCACTGGCACACTGAAGGCGGTGTTGGACTTCGTCGTCGACGTCTGCCCTTGTTGACAGTAGGCCCCCGAGGTATGGAAAGTGGTCCACGTTGTCCAAGGCCTTGGCCCAGTACCTCACCAGGTAATGCATTTACACATTGGGCCATAGGGAGAGCAAAACTGGGTTTGAACAGCTAGAAATTCCAATTAACGCAGTTCTAATGCTCAATGTGCTTGTACTACATTCCCGTGTGCTATTTTTATGCAGGCATTAACCTGTTGTTCACTGACTGGAACTTGTACCCTTCCCTCTCCAAATTTGGAAACCATGCTACGATGAGACACTTCACCTAGTATCTGGAATGAATAGGTGTAAGTTCACTCCTTGCGGCAAAATTTCCTCTGGTTGCTGTGTGTTATGGACAATTAAAGGTAGCAGAAAGATTTCCTCTGACTGTTATTTCTAGCATAATAGTAACCTCTTTCTTTTGGAACATGTCTGTGATTTTGCCAATAACAGCAATTGAAGGTAATCCCACAATGCTAATGATGCCATTAAAAAAGCTCCCTCCACCACCGGCGTACCGTGGCTGCAGTGTGCACCATCTACAAGATGCACTGCAGCAACTCGTCAAGGCTTCTTCAGCAGCACCTCCCAAACCCGCGACCTCTTCCACCTAGAAGGACAAGGGCAGCAGGCACATGGGAACACCACCACCTCCAAGCTCACCTCCAAGTCACACACCATTCTGACTTGGAAGTATATCGTCGTTCCTTCATCGTCGCTGGGTCAAAATCCTGGAACTCCCTCCCTAACAGCACTGTGGGAGTACCTTCACTACACGGACTGCAGCGGTTCAAGAAGGCGGCTCACCACCACCTTCTCAAGGGCAATTCGGGATGGGCAATAAATGCTGGCCTTGCCAGTGATGCCCACATCCCATAAACGAATAAAAAATAAAAATAAAGTGACAAGTGAAAATCCTCCCTGCAGGAGTGGTTGACAGTAACCAAACAAAAACATATATTTTACATGCTTTAATGTCAGGATGTGTACAATTCCCTCACTGCAATTTTCACATCGGTTGTCATACTCCTGCTTTTGTTTGTTTTTATTTTTCAAGGTAAGAGGCACATACACACAAATGCGACTAAACAGGAGGAAGGCTTGATTCTAACCGTTAGGTTCAAATGCTGCCTGTCACTGGAGTTCCTTTTCTCACTGACATTTGTCAGTTTTCCGGCAGCCTACCTGTTGAAGCATCGGCAGAGGTATTTCTAGATTTGGATGATCAGCCATGATCGCATTGAATGGCGGAGCAGGCTCGAGGGGCCGAATGGCCTACTCCTGCTCCTATCTTCTATGTTTCTATGTTCACACTGCTGGAAGTAAGACTGATATAAATCAACGGAACCACCTGTCTGGTGACAGTAGTCCTGCAGGAATCAATGGGCTAAAGGTTTAAAGAACTGGGTCTGTGCACTTTAGAGAAGTGTAAACTCAGGAGCGATTTGATGGAGATTTATAAAATAATGAAGGGACCACACTGACTTTGCACGTACAAATTATTTCAACTGGATAGGTGAGGGAGGACCAAGGGGTCACACTTATAAGTTACTTGAGTGCAGAACTAGGTTGGATGCTAGGAGGATCTTGCTTTCCCAGATAATAGCAGACCTGTGGAACAGGTTGCTGGCTCGTGCAGTGAACGCTGATGCGTTGCATATCTTCAAGAGAGAGCTGGACCTGTTTCTGGCCGGAGTGGAGATCACCTCGTACAAGAGGTAGGTATCCTATAATATAAATCAGGGTCAACGTAATCTCCTGGATTAGTTTTGATTGCCGAAAGAGGAATTTTCCAGACTTTTTTCCCTTTTTGGACCAGGTTTTTACCCACTTTATCGTCTCTTTAGGAGATTACATGGCTCCGGGTGGGTAGGGAGGTGCTTCAGGCATCACGACTGTATGGGAGAGGCTAGATGGACTAGCTGGTCTTTTCCTGTCTGACATTTTCCAATCTATTCGTATGAGCTGCCAGTCATCCTGAACAGAGGGGGATCCATGAGGGTAACTGGTTGCACTGTGAAAAAAATCAGGGAATAATATTGATTATAAAAGTTCTGATCTTATTTAAGGCGGATATGCTTCCTTCTTGGCTTTGGGCCTGTAGCTGCTGACAGTTTATGCTGGTCATAAATCAAGCAGGACGTGCTTCCTGTCGATCCATTATTCTATAGATTGTTACTTCTCCACTTTAATGGGTAGCCTTAACTGCTACCCATGTAGATTTTAAATATACGTGTCCACTGAATGCCCAGGAGCTCATCAATCTGGGCTATAATGATAGCACCAATTGCCCAACCTGAAATTAACCTGTCAGAAACTAGCGAGGATGTTTTTTTTCCTGCTTGGATTCCTATCATAACACTGAAACAGTCCTCAATACTATACAGGTACCTCAATACATGAAAAAAGAAAGAAGACCTGCATCTATCTAGTGCCTTACCACATCACTCAGAAATATCTGAAAGCACAATTAATCCCTTTGAAGTTCAATGACAGAATGCAAGGAAATGTGGCAACCATTGTGTGCACAACAAGATCCCATGAGCAGCAAGCCGAATGACCAGTTAAGCTATTTTTTGGTGGTGTTGGTTTAGGGAGGAATGTTGGCCAGGGCACCAGGAGCGCCAAGGAAACAGACAAATAGAGCTTTGGTTTAACATCTCAGCTGAAAGATGGCACTTCCAACATTTCAGCGCCCCCCTCGTTACTGCATTGGAATGCTAGCCTCGTTTATGTGCTCAGCTCCTGCAATATATCACTGCAATAAGTATTGATTAATAGCAAGTAGTTAAATAATTCATGACTTTACAGCACAGGACCTCATTGTTGTAGCCTTCCATAAGTTCTTGTTACAAGACTGCAACAAAACGATGTGCAATACAAAGAATATTGATGTTTGTTTAATCCGATGAAATCACGGTTACAACAATTTGGACACACTGCTGTCAGTTGGCGTCACAATAATTCCTCCACCTACTTAAAAACATGGAAGTACTCTGGTTATATTAGTTTACATTCAGTCGGGTAAGAGATAGTTCGCACAACAAAATGCAGTAGGTTGTTTGTATTGACTGAAGGTACTTTGGGGGTGAAATTGGTCTCGGAGAAACTCGACAAAATAAGTACAAATGGTTGTGCATTCACAGCAGAAGAAAAGACTGACTGTTTTCCGGTATTTTTTTTAAAGATGGGAAATATCTTAAATGGTTCTTTTCGCACCTATAATGGAAAGTTTAATTTAAAACTCTATCAGCTTATCTTCAATGTAACACCAAATGATTTCTTGATTCAAAATTGTCAGCGGCAAGGTAGAAACGTTTAAAATGTGCAAACTGGACCACAAAAGAAATTCAATCAGCCATAACTACTTCCCCCGCAGGAGGTTAATAGAGGTGTATGATTGATGTGCTAAATAAATGGTGTGTAGAACTTATTTGCTTCAGGGTGTTTAAGTTGACATCTTGAGTATTTCTCCTAAATGCTAAATGAACAGTATTCACTTAGACAACTGTGAAACCGGGAATTGTGACACCAGTGGTGACATTTCACGTTTATTGTAAGATTTTTTGTGTTTTCATATTTCACAGCCAGCTTTCTTTCAAGTGCTTGAAGGCTCCACTCAATTATTTCTCCTTGTTTTAAACCTGTCACTGAGATTCAGGATGGATTAGCATAATATAACTCAGACACCTTCAATTTGCAGTAGGGGGAAAAAAAATAGATGGTGTTTCGCCATCAAACGCCATGAAAATAAAGTCTTCAGTCCTAACATATGATTTGAGTAAATGTTTCATAATGTCGGGCATGTGATAAACTGGCAAATGTAACAAGGGATTCTTTCAAACAGCTGTATCTAATGCATGTAAGGGTCTAAATGATTTTCTTCAGAGCTGGGTATTTTTAATTAAACTGAAAATGGCATTTTTTATTCATTCTCGGGATATGGGTATCGCTGGCAAGACCGGCATTTATTGCCCATCCCTAGTTGCCCTGAGAAGGCGGTGGTGGGCCTTCTTCTAGAACCACTGCAAACGGTTTGACAAAACTGAGTGACTTACTAGGCCTCATCGACCACATTGAACGGCAGGTTTCCTTCCCTAAAGGACATTAGTGAACCAGTTCGGTTTCTACAACAATCCGACAGCTTCATGGTCGCTTTTTACTGATTTTCCAGATTTTTTTGTTAAACTGAATTCAAATGCACAAACTGCCATGTTGGGGATTTGAACTCATGCTCTCTGGATTATTAGTCCAGGCCCTTGGATTACTAGTCTAGTAACCACAAAAGCTACACCCGCAACTAAAAAGGTTCTTATTCTTCTCATAGTAATAACATTGGAAATAGTGTATATCTCTCTCTCTCTCTCGAGATTGTCTCTGGTGTCACCTAATCAGTTATTTTACCTTCACTTACTTAGCTTGCTGTTTTGCCCAGTGCTGCCAATATAAACACAGCTTTGGTGCCAGTTGGCTGCAGGGTTGGCAACTCTGGCTTGACATATTCCTGGCGGTTTCATCACATGACCTCCTACTTCCAACTGCCCTGCTCGCTCAAACAACCTCTTTTCCCCCCATCTCCAATATTTTTCTGACTAATAAACAAAAGTCTTCAAAGAAAATGAGGGAAAAACCTACAATTTTTTAATAATGCCCCGACAATTTTTCCCCTGGGTTGCTCGCATCAGTGTCCAGGAGATCAATCCTTAATTCCTGAAGACACCAGGGCAATCCTGGAAGGTTGGCAACCCTAGTTTGCGGTGGTTGCGGCAGCTGTTCTTCTCCCATTACAAGAACAATTATTTTATTTTCACCAATGTTCCCTCCTAAAAGCTGCAACCTATGCTGGAATAGTTCCACAGTATTACTATATTCTCACCTCTGAGTCAGAAGGTTGTGCATTCAAATCCCACTCCAGGGGAACTTGAACCCACTCCTTGTTTTGATGTCTAAACATCCATGCTTGTTTCTAGTTGTTCGTATCAATGTTACCGTGTGGAACTCGCTGCCACATGGAGTGGTTGAAGCAGATACCATTGATGCATTTAAGGGGAGGCTTGATGCATACATGAGGGAGAAGGGAATAGAGGGATATGGGGGCAGGGTGAGAAGAGGTAGTTACAGCGTGAGGAAGCCCGTGTGGTGTATAATGACCAGCATAGACCAGTTGGGCCGAATGACCTGTTGCTGTGCTGTAGATTCTATGTAATAATGGCAATCCTGAAGACACTCCTTAATTTGTGCCATTGAGCATAAGATTCATTTGAGTCATTTTAACTTTGGGTGAGGGCGATATCGAATTGGCTGACCGAATTTCCCTTCCGTTGCCTTCAATAGAAAGGAAAAATTGGGTGCGGCGTATAATGGGGGGGCTAATTCGATATCGTCCATTTTGCACCCTCACCCAAAGTTAAAATTACACCCATTCTGCTCCTGACAGGCCACTTGATTGCCAGTAAAATTATTTGAACTAATTGGAAGGCCCAGTTTAATGACCCTGAAGCCTGGGAAAGAGAACTGTAAAAAGATATCAGCTTTGGAAATGATAAGTCTATAGTATTAAAGAAAATCCAATCCAGTTTGACTAAATGACTTGTCAGTATGCATTAGTGATGTCTTAGTTGTCGAGTTACAGCTATTGAGAATAAACGTCATTTTTCTCCAAGTTGTAGAGCTAATTCGCCCAGCTGTCTTTGATGCCAGCCAATGAGAAGTAATCTACCAACAACCCAGCTAATCAGCTTAACTAAGTGGAAATTATGCAAATAATATACAAAAGCACTCACGCTGTCGTGTGTAAAATGGCACTGCAACAAGAAAGTAAACATTCTATGACTGAAGAAGGGTCATTAATGGTTGAAGTGTCGAGGCACTTTTGGCGTAAGTTATAGAATCCTGAGTCATAAGAACATAAGAATTAGGAGCAGGAGTAGGCCATACGGCCCCTCAAGTCTGCTTCGCCATTCAATAAGATCATGACTGATCTTCGACCTCAACTCCACTTTCCCGCCTGATCTCCATATCCCTTGATACCCCTAGAGTCCAAAATCTATCTAGCTCAGCCTTGAATCTACTCAACGATTCAGCATCCACAGCCCTTTTAGGTAGAGAATTCCTAAGATTCACAACCTTCTGAGTGAAGAAATTCCTCCTCAACTCAGTCTTAAATGGCCGACCCCTTATCCTGAGGCTATGCCCCCTAGTTCTAGACTCTCCAGCCATAGGAAACAACCTCTCAGCATCTACCCTGTCAATCCCCCTCAGAATCTTACATGTTTCAATGAGATCACCTCTCATTCTTCTAAACTCAAGAGAGTATAGGCCCAATCTACTCAATCTCTCATCATAGGACAACCCTCTCATCCCAGGGATCAATCTAGTGAACCTTTGTTGCGCCGCCTCCAAGGCAAGTATGTCCTTCCTCAGATAAGTAGACCAAAACTGTGCACAGTACTCCAGGTGCGGTCTCACCAAAGCCCTGTACAATTGTAGTAAGACCGCCTTACTCTTGTACTCCAACCCCCTTGCAATAAAGGCCAACATGCCATTTGCCTTCCTAATTGCTTGCTGTACCTGTACGCTAACTTACTGTGTTTCCTGTACAAGGACACCTAAATCTCTCTGAACAGCAACATTTCATAGTTTCTCACCATTTAAAATATTCTGTTTTTCTATTCCTCTTACCAAAGTGAATAACCTCACATTTCCCCCCATTATACTCCATCTGCCACTTTATTGCCCACCTCACTTAACCTGTCTTTATCCCTTTGCAGGCTCTTTGGGGGAGAAATTCATTATAGCCCAGGAATGGGCGGTAACTTCAGAAAAGTTACAGATTTAGTACCAGGCACTAATGAATCACGCTGCATGCTAAATTAAGTCTCATCGCTCTAAGAAAGGATGGGAGCGCTAATTCAAGCGCTAATGGCCTAGCTCAGTGGCGATACACTCAAAGTGCTAACCAATATCAGGTGCAGGCTAATCGCAAGTCATCCTTGTCGCAGGTTCTTTCCAGTTCTTAAAGGGGAAGTTCATTGATGCTGCAGAACCTCATTCTCAGTATTGCTGGCTGTGAACCTGTGTCAGCAAGCAGGAACAGGCCAAGTTCAAAGAGCCGGATGACTCACCCAGCTCTCATGATGGCAGATCTATGCCCCAGGGAGAGAGCCTTCAGATTCTCGGACCAAGCATTGGCAGAGTTGGTATCCGCTGTGGAGAGACGGAGGGCGGTCTTGTACCCGGCAAGTGGCAGGAGGCCCTCGCCGCAAGTCTTCCGCGCCATGTGGAGGGAGGTTGCCCATCATGTCACGGGCAGCACTGTGGTCCCCAGGACCTATACACAGTGCAGGAAGAAGTTTAATGACCTCACTCATGTGGTCAGGGTGAGTCAATGCCTCAACAAATACTACATACCACCGTCAGAGTCTTCACACACTGGCCAAAGCACCACACCCCCAGCATTCACCCACCTACAATCTCTACCTACCAACATTCGCACTCACATCTCACACCCTGCACACAATGAAAGCTATTCAATTATGGCAGGCACATCGCCCTAAACACATTGCTCCACACTCACTTACACACTTTCCTTTCTCTTGAAGGCCAAGGTGGCTCACAACAGGAGGGAGCAGGAGCGCACAGGCGGGGGGCAAGCCGACACCCAACCACTGTCTGTGCTGGAGAATAGAGTGCTGGAGATTATTGGGCGCCAGGTGCGGGCGCCGTGGCCACCGGTGACGTGACCCCCTTGGGGACAACAACGGTATGTTCATCCCTACTCCTTCTTCTCACATCCCACTTCCCCCTCACCCCACAAGCCTTTCGCACTTTCCAGCTAATCATGCTGTATGCATGCATTTCTCCCTTCCTGCCCCCTCCCCTCGCCTTAACCCGACTCTTGTGCCTTTATGCTTTCAGATAATGAGCAAGCACCGGAACAGCCTGTCCCTGAGGGTACCGTAGAGACCGAGATGGGAGAAGAGGAGGAGGAAGAACACACCGCGTCACTGCATGTCTCACCCGCAGGCACCAGCTCAGATAGTGACACTACGTGTTCTTTAGAGGCTAGTATAGAAGCGGGATCTGCACAGGGTGATGCACCAGGGATGCACGGGCTGCAGCAAGGCCAGGGGGAAAGGGTAGCTCGGGGGCCAGCTCCCCGGAGGGCAAGTTCGTGCATGAGATCTGCTGCACCGGACTCAGATGAGGACCTCGATGGGGAGGCCTTTAGAAGAAGGGTGATGGGCATGCACACGGAAATGATAGGTGCACTGGCAAGGGTGCCCGAGAGCCTTTTGGCAATGGTAAGGAGCGTGGAGGTGTCCGCCTCCAACATTGCACAAAGCTCTGCGCACACCATGGAGCCCATCATTTCCAGTCTGCAAAGGATGGTAGACTCCCAGAGAGACCGTGGCGACCCAGACCTGATGCCGCGTGTGATGGGCGATCTGGCAGCTTCCTCTACCACCTGGAATGACAAGGGCAGCAGGCGCATGGCAACACCACCAACTTCAAATTCCCCTCCAAGTCACACACCATCCTGACTTGGAAGTATATCGCCGTTCCTTCATCGTCGCTGGGTCAAAATCCTAGAACTCTCTCCCTAACAGCACTGTGGGAGTACCTTCACCTCACGGAGTGCAGCGGTTCAAGAAGGCAGCTCACCAGCACATTCTCAAGGGCAATTAGGGATGGGCAATAAATGCTGGCCTTGCCAGCGACGCCCAGATCCCATGAACGAATATAAAGAAAAATTGAAGGTAGGAGAAGTGCTGTCGGAATACCCTTGGAGGGTAAGGCCTACTGTTGAGAGCCCTGATGGCCCTCCTCCTCCCATGGCCACATGTTCCAATCTCTCTCGCTATCAGCGCTCCCTCCGCCGTAGATCCTGGAGGGCGAGGTCGACTGCCAGTACAGCCCCCATTAATGTAACCAAGTGTAGCACTTTGATATGTTGTCAGAATAAATGTAACTAATTTTTAGTAGACACAACACTCCGAAGACTTGTCTTCTTATGCAGTCCCTCGGAACCGAGGATGACTTGCTTCCACACTAAAAATGAGTTCTCAGGTGACTAATGAGTCCAATGCGGGACCTACAGTCTCTGTCACAGGTGGGGCAGACGGTGGTTGAAGGGGCGGGTGGGTGGGGTGCTTGGGTTGATGTGCGCTCCTTCCGCTCTTTGCGCTTGGCTTCCACTTGCTCCCGGCGAAGAGACTCGAGGTGTTCGGCGCCTTCCCGGATACTTCTCCTCCACTTTGTGCGGTCTTGAGCCAGGGATTCCCAGGTGTCGGTGGGGATGTTGCACTTTTTCAAGGAGGCTTTGAGGGTGTCCTTGAAGCATTTCCTCTGCCCACCTGGGGCTCTCTTGCCGTGTCGGAGCTCCGAGTAGAGCGCTTGTTTTGGGAGTCTCGTATCGGGCATGCGGACAATGTGACCCGTCCATTGTAGCTGATCAAGCGTGGTCAAAGCTTCGATGCTGGGGATGTTGGCCTGAGCGAGAACACTGACGTTGGTGCGCCTATCCTGCCAATGGATTTGCAGGATCTTGCGGAGGCAGCGTTGGTGGTACCTCTCCAGTGCTTTGAGGTGCCTGCTGTACATGGTCCATGTCTCTGAGGCATACAGGAGGGCTGGAATCACTGCTGCTCTGTAGACCATGAGCTTAGTGCCGGGTCTGAGGTCCTGGTCTTCAAACACTCTCTTCCTCAGGCGACCGAAGGCTGCACTGGCACACTGAAGGCGGTGTTGGACTTCGTCGTCGACGTCTGCCCTTGTTGACAGTAGGCTCCCGAGGTATGGAAAGTGGTCAACGTTGTCCAAGGCCTTGTCGTGGATTTTGATAATCCAGTACTGTGTGGCGGGGGCAGGTTGGTAGAGGACCTTTGTCTTACGGATGTTTAGTGTAAGGCCCATGCTCTCGTACGCTTCGGTGAAGGTGTTGACGATGGTTTGGAGTTCGACCTCCGAGTGAGCACAGACGCAAGCGTCGTCTGCATACTGTAATTCGACGATTACAGAATCTTTAAGAGCCTTTAAGTGACTGAATGAAACTGTTCCACAATGTGAAACTGGCACGGAAGTGGAGAAACAGCACTAACCTGAGAGCTGAGTCTTATTACTCATGATCTCTTTAAGTAGCACCCCTGGAGCCGGCATCCGCCTGCTACACGCCTCCTCTCCCTGTCGTTGTCGGGGCGAGATGCTAAGACAAGGGGCGATACTCAATTTGGCAGATCAGGCACCCAGTGAGCGTTGCTGACATCACAATCTGCCTGGCGCTAAAGTCCCCAGTGCTAACTCGTAGCGGCGGCGCTGGGGGGCGAGGGGGCTGAATTTGGCTTGTTGCGCTGAATTCGCCTCACCCCGGTGCTACTGCCTCAGCGCCCCGTTAGCGCCCCCACCAGGCGTTAACTGGTGGCGCTAACCAACCGAATTTCTCTCCCTCACAGCTTACTTTCCCACCTAGCTTTGTATTGTCAGCAAACATGGATACATTCCACTCAAGAAGGAAAGAACAGGAAAAGGTAGAAGCCTAAATAAATGGAGTGACTTATCTACAATTGTGGGCACCAGACTTTAGTATTATATAAATTACATAGAATTACATAGAATATAGAGCTCAGAAACAGACCATCCGGCCCAAATAATCTGTGCTGGTGTTTATACTCCACACGAGTCTCCTCCCATTCCATCTGCCTCATCTCAGCCCTTCAGCATATCTTTCTATTCCCTTTTCTCTCATGTACTCGTCTAGTTTCCTTTTGAAACCATCTAAGCTATTTGCCTCAGTCACTTCCTGTGGTAGTGAGTTCCACGTTCTAACTACAGGGATGCCAAGGCCTTGTGAGGGTACAGAGGAGGTTCACCAGGATGATACCAGGGATGAGGGACCTCAGTTATGTGGCGAGATTGGAGAAGCTGGGATTGTTCTCCTTAGAGCAGAGAAGGTTAAAGGGAGACTTAACAGGGATACTCAAAATTATGAAGGGGTTTGATAGAGCAAGTAGGGAGAAACTGTTTCCTCTGGCAAGTGGGTTGGTAACCAAAGGTCACAGATTTAAAATAATTGGCAGAAGAACTAGAAGGGAAATGAGCAGAAATGTTTCCACACAGAGGGTTGTTAAGATCTGGAACACACTACCTAAAAGGGTGGTGGAATCAGATTCCATAGGAACTTTCAAAAGGCAATTGCACATGTAAAAAGAAAAGAAAGACTTGCATTTATATAGCGCCTTTCACGACCACCGGACATCCCAAAGCACTTTACAGCCAATGAAGTTCTTTTTTTGAAGTGTAGTCACTGTTGTAATGTGGGAAACACGGCAGCCAATTTGCGCACAGCAAGCTCCCACAAACAGCAATGTGATAATGACCAGATAATCTGTTTTAGTGATGTTGATTGAGGGATAAATATTGGCCAGGACACCGGGGATAACTCACCTGCTCTTCTTCAAAATAGTGGCATGGGATCCGTTACGTCCACCCGAGAGGGCAGACGGGGCCTCGGTTTAACGTCTCATCCGAAAGACGGCTCCTCCGACAGTGCAGCACTCCCTTACTTGAAAAGGACTAATTTGCAGGGTTATGGGGAAAAAGCTGGGGAGTGGGGCTAATTGGACAGCTCTTTCAAAGAGCCGGCACAGGGAGGATGGGCCGAACGGCCTCCTTCTGCGCTGCAACATTCTATGATTCCATGATTCTAAGTAAAAGGCGCAGGAGCTCGTATACATCTGTCTATAGGTAAAATCTTATGCTTTAGAGATAAAGTAGTAGAAAAAGTGAAGGAGCGGGCACGGAAAAATACTTTGTACTCAAAGTACTTCTTTAGTGTTATAGTTTACTTTATAGGGCAAGTAAACCTCATTTCCCACTTTTCTTGTCATTTACTTCTGCCTCAGCTGGTTATTATGCCTTTGTCTCTTTTGGTCGACATATTTGCCCATCTGGTTTGTTATAATGGACCTGAAATTGCGGTCGGAGGCTTCCTGCGGGTGAATGCCTCCGATCCACGAGAAAAGTACGCACCTACCTGGCGCTTCCGTATCTTCGGACTCTCGCGCTCCTGGGCCTGCGGGCGCTGCCTGCTTAAAGGCCCACCTATCCCAGGGGCGCACGCGGTTCGCAAGCGTCCCTGGGCTCACGTGGGCCGGCCCAATCAATCACACAACCTAAATAAAAATAAATCATCGCATGTTTAAAATTCATTAAAAGTACAATTTAATTAAACATTCAAAACAAAAGTTTTCTTTTTCGAAAAATAATTTTAAACATTTGTAAAGGGGCCTAAAATAACCTAAACTAATTTTAAAGGTTTTTCAATGTTTAACTGATATTTTAATATTTATTTAAACCCTTACGCTGGTAAAAGAAGGCCTTACACCTGCTTTTACCAGGCGTAAGAGTTTCATGGGCATTCGCTGGGCAAATAGCCCAACTCTCCACCAGCGAATGTCCATTTCCTGCACATGCGGATGATCTGTCGAGCTCAATCTTGACAGATCGCAAATTCCGGGTTTTCGCACATGCGCAGCGCATGTGGAAACCCTGGACCTTGCAGGGCACTTATGACAGCGTCATAGGCCCCGGGAAATCCGGGCCATTTTATTTTTGCCACTAAGAATTATAGGCAAATTTTATTGTGAATGTTTTTGCTAACTGATGTGAGAGATAAACCAACAATGTAATTAAAGGTTTAGTCCCTATGTAAACTCTACCCAACACTTAGCCCTAAAGCATTTTGTATTGTTATAAGAAAGAAAGAAAAAGCCGGCACAAAATTAAATTACAAGAAAAGTAGGAAATGAGGTTTACTTTCCCTATAAAGTAAACTATAACTCTAAAGAAGTACTTTGAATACAAAGTATTTTTCCATGCCCTCTCCTTCACTTTTTCTTTCTTTTCTTTTAATGTTATAAGCACCTTCCAACAGAAGATTTTTTTTATTATTCGCTCCTGGGATGTGGGTGTCGCTGGCAAGGCCAGCATTTATTGCCCATCCCTAGTTGCCCTTGAGAAGGTGGTGGTGAGCCACCTTCTTGAACCACTGCAGTCCGTGTGGTGAAGGTACTCCCACAGTGCTGTTAGGGAGGGAGTTCCAGATTTTGACCCAGCGACGATGAAGGAACGGTGATATATTTCCAAGTCAGGATGGTGTGTGACTTGGAGGGGAACTTGCAGGTGATGGTGTTCCCATGCACCTGCTGCCCCTGTCCTTCTAGGTGGAAGAGGTCATGGGTTTGGGAGGTGCTGTCGAAGAAGCCTTGGCGAGTTGCTGCAGTGCATCTTGTAGATGGTGCACACTGCAGCCACAGTGCACCGGTGGTGGAGGGAGTGAATGTTTAAGGTGGTGGACGGGGTGCCAATCAAGCGGGCTGCTTTGTCCTGGATGGTGTCGCGCTTCATTGAGTGTTGTTGGAGTTGCACTCGTCCAGGCAAGTGGAGAGTATTCCATCACACTGCTGACTTGTGCCTTGTAGATGGTGGAAAGACATTGGGAAGTCAGGAGGTGAGACACTCGCCACAGAATACCCAGCCTCTGGCCTGTTCTTGTAGCCACAGTATTTATGTGGCTGGTCCAGTTAAGTTTCTGGTCAATGGTGACCTCCAGAATGTTGATGGTGGGGGATTCGGCGATGGTAATGCAGTTGAATATCAAGGCGAAGTGGTTAGACTCTCTCTTGTTGGAAATAGTCATTTCCTGGCACTTGTGTAGCGCGAATGTAACCTGCCACTTATCAGCCCAAGCCTGAACATCGTCCAGGTCTTGCTGCATGGACTGCTTCATTATCTGAGGAGATGCGAATGGAACTGAACACTGTGCAGGGTAAAGGATGGAAGGAACGTGGGAAGTTGACAAACACCTGCTGATAAATCTTGCAACATAAACGTACTTGTGTGATGACTGAACTGGGTTCAAATTGCAATAAGTTATTTTCGGGTGATGCAAGGATAACTGGACCAGTGAGCTGTTGTAGCCCATTAACTTTCCCCATAATGTGGGCATCTTTAGCAGTTTCTTTTCAACAACCAACGCCTAAAAGAGATTATCTGATAATTTATTTAATTGCTGTTTGTGGGACCTTGCTGTGCGAAGTTTGGCTACCACATTTCCTACATTACAACAGTGACTATACTTCAAAAGTGCTTCATTAGTTGTAAAGCACTTTGGGACGTCCTGAGGTCATGAAAGGCACTATATAAATGCGGGTCTTTTGTTTTCATTTTTTAAAGCATATTGTTGGATCCTCACCATTATTTCTATTGCACAAATAGCATTTTATATTAAATATTTGTATATTCCAGGCACCAGTTGGTAATACTCCTTACTCTGGACCGCAGCGTATTGGGTTCCAGTCCCATTTGTGCCATTTCAGTTCCTATGAAACAAATGTAATTTCACTGACTTGATGGAGACACATGGGTGGATTTATGACTTCTGCCTAAAACAAGTGTGAAGTTGGCAGACCGGCTACACCGCCTGCCTGAAGCCAATGTTGGGAGGCCATTTTCAGGTTCGGGTCTTAGTTGAATGTAGCCGGCAAGATGCAGGCACCAAACAGGCACCCCATTGCAGCACACCTGTGGTGGAGGGTGCCGGAAATCGGCCAGCTTCTAGGCTGAGCCGGCCGCCAACTTGGGCCTGGAGAGGTGCTGATGGGGGCGGGGAGATGAGGAGTGAGGTGCGCACAGGCTGGAAGCAGGCTGCGGTATTTTTGTGGAGTCACGAGAAGCACCCCTGCTCCGCCCGGTCAAAAATAAAAGGAAAATAAGGGTTTGGGGGCCCTTTGGTTGAGCACTCACCAGTTCCTTTAAGGACTGCTGGCTAGGCCTCTCATCGCCTGGTACAAATGGGCTGAGCCTGTGCTATACACAATCTGCCCATTTGTACTTCAAAATTGCAGTCTGGGTCATCAGTGTGTGTGTAAACAGCCTCTCGGCCCAAAACAGGCGGGCATTTATGGGCCCTCCTGAAAAGTGCATCAAGTGGGCCTTGGGTATCCAAGGAGCGGCTAAGGTGTGCCCCCTAATTTACAACTACTAGCCGCCCATTTTTCAGATGAAAAGCAAGCAGTCGGCAATTGGGAATTGCCCCTATTGTCCTTCAGAAGAGGTGTTTAAACAAAGTCTCATCTATTTTTCACACTGCGAGATAAAGATTCCATATCTATAATTGCAAGTGTGTACATCAGTGTCTTGACCAACATGTCTCCTACAAAAACCCTCCCCCCAGCTCCATTTTTCCTGGGTCCCTAATTCAGAGTGCATTTGCAGTACAACTGTAGCATCAGTGCAAAGTGAAACCATATTAGCACTACAGCTATACTGTAAATGTAACCTGAGTCAGGTCCAACTTTTTTTTTAAATTCGCTTATGGGATCTGGGCGTCGCTGGCAAGGCCAGCATTTATTGCCCATCCCTAGTTGCCCTTGAAAAGATGGTGGTGAGCCGTCTTCTTGAACAGCTGCAGTCCGTGTGGTGAAGGTGCTCCCACAGTGCTGTTAGGGAGGGAGTTCCAGGACTTTGACCCAGCGACGATGAAGGATCGGCAATATACTTCTAAGTCAGGATGGTGTGTGACTTGGAGGGGAACTTGGAGGTGGTGGTGTTCCCATGTGCCTGCTGCCCTTGTCCTTCTAGGTGGAAGAGGTCGCGGGTTTGAGAGGTGCTGCCGAAGAAGCCTTGGCGAGTTGCTGCAGTGCGTCTTGTAGATGGTACACACTGCAGCCACGGTACGCCGGTGATGGAGGGAGTGAATGTTTAAGATGGTTTTAACCAATGTTTTAGCAAAGTGGTTCCTCCATCTCCCAGAGCAATGTTGGATGCCAGGATTTAAATCTATGTATTCACTGCTACGGTGCTGCAAGTTTGGGTTCCAACACGTCAGGTCATTTGCATACCTTAACGTTCTTTGGTAAAACTTGCTATTCACTTGGCCACTTTCCCATATTTATTCCATGAGAACACCCAGATCGTTTTCTTGATCTACCTTATTCAATAATCAGCATTGCTATGTTGCAGAAAACACATCAGATGACGCATTCATGTCATTTGCATTGTATTGCAATATGCCTACCCCTATGTTTCTAATATTATGTTAACTCAAAGTACACCATATTTCACGTAAAGTCTATCATTTTCTGTTGGAAACATTTATCTTTGCTGAATTAAACTTGCTGATTGAAACTGTGAACACTTAAGAACATTGCAACAACAAAAGAAATGTCGTTCAGCTCGCCTCATCATCTACCCCCACATTCAGGACCTGCATCAACAATTTTTATCTCCCTGCTGCCAAGTCACCAATCTGGTTCCCTCGCCTTCTTGTTGAGCCTGGGATCTGTTAATCGGTTTTCCTCAAAGCTTCAATTAAGTTTGCATCATAAGCGAGCGTCTGTTTCGTGATTTTCACAACCCTAAGTGTGAGGTAGTCATTCCTTAAGTAATATTTAGATTGTGGTTTACTCAGCTTATAATCGTGCCCTTTTGTTCTTCTCTCAGGCGGCACAAAGAACGAATCCATATCCAGTTCTCTTCATGATTTAAAAACTTGAATATTATCCCATCCTCCAATGGTTTTTTTTAGTAAAGAATAAATGTAGCTTTCTTTGTAGCCCATTAAATTAAAAGCTAATATCGCCCTTGTTGTCCTTATTTGTATTCTTTCTTGGATCTACTTTTAGTGACCAAACCTGACTGAATACTCTTAAGTGCTGTCTTGCTGGTGCTTTACAGAGAGTAAGCCTCATTTCATTAGATTTAATTACATGGAACTAATGACTTATTTTTTACTTTCCTCAGTCCCTCTCGGTTCCCAAGGTTACATACTCCCTAATGGATACTTGTCCAACTTACTCCCTGGTCTCCAGCAACATCATAGTAGAATATTCCTGTAGGGCAAGACCAATCAATCCAACCTGTCCATTAACTTATCATCTTTCTTTCCTGTCACATCTCTATACCATTTATAAAATGTGATAACTATGAATTCCTTCAGATGCTCAGAACTTAACCGATTTGCTTTTTGAGTTTAGTTTCCTGGCAAACAACTGCACTCTGAACTATTACATACAGAGACACACGACAAGGGACTTTTCCTCTTTTTCCTACCCCTTCTTCCCCCTCCCCACTCCACCCCGTGGAGATAGCTGGTCACCATTATATTGCCTTCACGCAGCATTGTAGTTAAAATCAGAAACAGGATAGTGTAAGGATTTAAATCTTTTGCATCCACTGCTATAGTGCTGCAGGTCTTTGTTCCAACATGTTGTGTATGCACCCTAACATTTAATATTCTTTGGCAACAGCTCCTATTCAGTGTGCCACTTTCCAAGTTTATTCAACTGGAACACCCAGATCTTCTCCTTGCTCCACCTTATTTAATGATCACTGTATAATCATTTGTTATATTTGGCACCAATGATATAGTAGATTCATCCAAATTTCTATAGAATTTCTGTATAAGAATAGAATCATAGAATGGTTACAGCACAGTAGGAGGCCATTCTGCCCGTCGAGTCCATGCCAGCTCTCTGAAAGAGCACTTCAGTAGTCCCACTCCTCTGCCTTTTCCCCATAGCCCTGCAAATTTTTTTCCTTCAGGTATTTATCTAATTCCCTTTTGAAAGCCACGATTGAATCTGCCTCCACCACCCTTTCAGGCAGTGCATTCCAGATCCTAACCACTCGCTGCGTAAAAAAGTTTTTCCTCATGTCGTCTTTGGATCTTCTGCCAATCACCTTAAATCTGTGTCCTCTGGTTCTCGACCCTTCCGCCAATGGGAACAGTTTCTCTCTATCTACTCTGTCTAGACCCCTCATGATTTTGAAAGACCCCTCATGATTTTTGAAAGACCCCTCATGATTTTGAAAGACCCCTCATGATTTTTGAAAGACCCCTCATGATTTTGAAAGACCCCTCATGATTTTGAAAGACCCCTCATGATTTTGAAAGACCCCTCATGATTTTGAAAGACCCCTCATGATTTTGAAAGACCCCTCATGATTTTGAAAGACCCCTCATGATTTTGAAAGACCCCTCATGATTTTGAATCCTACTCAGTATTTATGTGAGATGATAGGTTTTGTTTGTTTGTTTCTCAGGATGTATTTTGTAGAGCTTCTGGCAGCAAAACTGTATATGATTTTCAAAGTACTGATTGTCAAGTCAGTTGAAAGATTTTCAGCAGTTTCATTTCCTCCACACTGCTGCGCTATGAGTGTCAGCTTTGTTTAGTTGGTAATACTCTTGTGACTGAGCCAGAAGATTGTGGGTTCAAGCCACACACCAGGATTGAACACATAAGCTGACAGTGAAGTAGTGAGGAGGTGCTGTAAGCAATGAGACATTAAACTAAAACACTGTTTGCCTGTTGCAATGTTACAAATCCACATTCAAAGGAAAACAGGGAGTTCTCCCAATCTCCTGGCCAACATTCCTTCCTTCAACAACACTATCAAAAACAGATTGACTGGCTAATCATCTCATTGCTGTTTGTGATAGCTTAATTTACACAAGGTGCTATGTTTGTCACGTTACAATAGTCGCTGCATTCAAAAATAATCCATTGTATATGAACTGATTTAAGATGTTTCTGAGAGACATGATAAGATGCTACACAAATCTTTCATTTCTTTCACTTTTGAGAGTCAGTAAAAGGAAATTGTGATGCTCTCTAATACTAAAGGAAAAAAAGACTTGCATTTCTATAGCGCCTTTCACGACCTCAGGGCGTCCCAAAGTGCATTACAGCCAATGAAGTACTTTTGAGGTGTTGTCACTGTTGTAATGTAGGAAGCGCAGCAGCCAATTTGCGCACAGCAAGGTCCCACAAACAGCAATGTGATACTGACCAGCTAATTGGTTTTAGTGATGTTGGTTAAGGGATAAATATTGGCTAGGACACCGGAGAAAACTCTCCTGCTCGTCTTTGAAATAGTGCCATGGGATCTTTTACGTCCACCTGAGGGGCAGACGGGGCCTCGGTTTAATGTCTCATCCAAAAGACGGCACCTCCGACAGTGCAGCACTCCTTCAGTACTGCACTGGCGTGTCAGCCTAGATTTTGTGCTCAAGTCTCTGGAGTGGGACTTGAACCCACAACCTTCTGACTCAGAGGCGAGGGTGCTACCAACTGAGCCACTGCTGCAACCTACATTTAAAATGTTGAGAGACTAGTCTTAAAATTAAACGCTTATGGATGGAACCCAACTCTAGGTTCGCAGAGTTTCTGGACTCGTCAATCTGACTCATGGAAAGAGATATAATTGTCCTGTTTTTGGAAAGATCTCTTTAATTCCCAGTTTTGCATTCCCACTTTCAGTCTCTCAGCCACCAAAATGTCATTCTGCAACTGGGACAACAAAAAAATCTGTCCTGGAGACCCTACCCCCTCCACCCCTCTCCCGACCACAATCAATTTCACTACTCATTTCAATTATCATAAGAAGCTCCCTGTAGTAATCCACTTGAGAAGCTGTAAAACTTGGCCGAGGATGATAGCTGGCTCTAGTTGGCTGTCATAAGATTGGATTTAAACTTGTGTCTCCTGTATATATCACTTCACCACCTTAAAATACGAGCTATGAGCTCACTTCTTAAAAAAAACAGTCAAAGCAACTTAGGTTGGATTATAAACCACTACGACTTTAGAGAAGAAAAACCTGCCAATAAGATGCTAATTAAGTTTGAGGTATATAAAAGGAAGGAAAAACCTTGATTAACTGTGTTTGATGGGACACTCATACCTAACTGTGTCATGTACTTGAGTGATTCCAATGACTACGCTGCAACACTGTCCACTTGTGTTAACAGATCATAGCAAATTCATGCAACTTATCAAAATCTCTCATGATAAACAGCGTACTTGTTTATGATACACTTAATTAGTTGCCATTGAGCAGCTTTTATAATGATCATATCTTGGCCCAGAAATGGCTGTAAGAATGACGGCAAGTTCACGGCGCCCATCATTATTAGTGCCTAAAAAACCCAGCAATTTGTGGCGTGGAAGAGATACACCGTGAGTTGTGAATCGCCATAAGCTGCTGGATGATTTGTGCCGCTCCGCCATTAGCCTCGCAAAAACAGAAGCTCACCGTCAACCTCCCCGTGAGTTTCAGGAAATTGCTGGATTTACGCCATAAATACGAATGAATCACGCCACATCCATTTAGGGCTGGTATTTCATGTTGTAAAGACCTTGTTAATGACATGATTTATGGTCCTGACATGCCACTCATCTTTGGAGGCCCAGAAAGGGAACAATTGAAATTGTGGAGTCTCTCTCCTCCAGGTAGCGAATTGTTCCTCGCGGTTTTTTACATTTAAATTTTCATAAATTTTAAATATTTACATTTTTTTAACTTTTCCTTTCGGTCTCTTTTTTCTCTCTCTTTCTTTCCCTCTCTTTATTTCTCTTTCTGTATCTAATTTGACTCGAATTAACTAAATTTCTTTCTCTGTCATTCGCTCTGTTTCTTTTACTGTCCTTAAATTTCATTGGTTAAGGAGATAGACTATTGGACCTGATGTTCAGGAGGTCCCAGATACCATGCTGACCTCGCCGCGGTGTTATCAATTTGCATTTCCAGAAATTAGCAGCACAAAAATAACACGATCGATGGGCGAGGTTAAGAAATAAAAACAGAAAATGCTGGAAATACTTAGCAGGTCAGGCAGCATCTGTGGATAGAGAAACAGAGTTAACATTTCAGGTCGATGACCCTTCGTCAGAACTGGAAAAAGCTGGAGATGGAACAGGTTTTTAAGCAAGTGCAGGGGCAGGGAAGGGGGGGGAAGGGAGGAAAGAACAAAAGGGAAGGTCTGTGATAGAATGGAAGGCAGGAGAGATTAAGAGACACGATAGCAAAATACTGCGGATGCTGGAAATCCGAAATAACAACAGAAAACGCTGGAAAAACTCAGCAGACCAGGCAGCATCCGTGGAGAGAGAAACAGAGTTAACGTTTCAGGTCAAAGACCTTTCGTCAGAACTGGAAACAAGCAGGAAATGAAATAGAATTAAAGCAAGGATAAAGCTGGGAAAAGGGGGAGGGGATGAAAGAACAAAAGGAGAGATTAAGAGACATTGAGAGACATTAAGAGATGATCAAGGCAAGAGGAGGTGTTAATGTGACAGGTTGAGGCTAAAAGAAGTGTGAAATGCACTGGCAGAATGAAGGACAGCTTAAGAGACATTAAGAGATGGTGCAAGGCAAAAGGAGATGGTAATGGGACAAGTTAAGAAACAAAAGATGGCTCTAGATAAAGTGTAAATGGCACTGGCAGAATGAAAGACAGCTGTCATGTGAGAGAGAAAAAAAATAAATAAATAAATGAATAAAAATAATAAGGTTAAGAATCCGATTCACAGCTCTCACCATGAGAAGCGCCCCTCCAACAATTTCTGGGCCAATGTGTTGCTTTGACAAAATACATATCCCTCGACGTTGGATTACTCTTTTCTCCCTGTCCTCCCAACAAGCCGACCATTCAATCACAACACTCCTACGCTCTGCACTTCTCTTCCAGTGAGAAGTCGCACAACACCAGGTTATACTCCAACAGCTTTATTTGAAATCACAAGCTTTCGGAGTGCTGCTCCTTCGTCAGGTGAAGGAGCAGCGCTCGGAAAGCTTGTGATTTCAAATAAAACTGTTGGACTATAACCTGGTGTTGTGCGACTTCTCACTTTTGTCCACCCCAGTCCAACACCGGCATCTCCATATCATGGCTTCTCTTCCAGGATCACTGTGCCACCTTATCTGCCTGCAAAAGCCACCTAAATGCCCATCTGTCTGGCTGTTTCCTTGCTTCTTCCTCCCCTAAACTCCTCCACTGCCTGTTGTTTGTCCAACTCTCCCCCTGTAAGGTGCTGTGAAATGTTCTCCTATAATTGTTGTATGTGGCAATTGAACATGTTACCTCCACAGCAAAATAAACCTCCCCAAATCATAAATAGTTACTGTAAAAACGTGTTCATATTCTGCTAAAACTTTCAATTCCTTTCCATAGTTGGTAAACATAGATTCATAAACCCTACGTTATTTTTTTGTGACTAACACTTTTCAGAACAAAGTTGATCATTTCCAGTAGTTCTCAACGAATACCACATTTCTGCTGCTGTTAATCGCTCAATCTAACTGTTCGCGGGTTATATTAGAATACACGGTATAGTGGCTGGACTTTGTCGGAAGATCTGCAACAGGACATAATGCAGAGTTATAAAAAAACTAGGGTGATTTTTTTTAAGTTTAAATAAAAATCAACAAAATAGATACTCAGTGAAGTGAGTCGATTGCTAGTTAACTATCTATAATACCTAAATCTTTCGGGGCGGTCCATGGGCTGATCCCGCTCCTCATTGACCTAGAAATTGTGTCAATCAACATCCTTAATCCATCAAGTGGCCAGAAATGAATGAAGGACAAACATAAAAACAATGCCCGAGACACACACTATCGGAATCTGAAACCACACAGGAGCCAGGCATTTTCACCACTGATAAGCTACCCTCGGGTTTCTTCAGAAGAATTTGATATATTTATTTGTATACATTTTAGTCTCAGCCATTTTGTTTAATAATTGGATGTCATAATCAGATAAGGTGAGTTAGTAATGCTGAAGATAACGAATTTACCTCAGAGTAAAGTGTGACTCGATCGGATGGCTTCTAAATGCATGTATAAATCCGAAATATTTAGACTGGGCCAATTGTTTCTATCTATCTATCTATCTATCTATCTATCTATCTATCTATCTATCTATCTATCTATCTATCTAACTGACATCTATCCATCTATCAATCTATCTATCTATCTAACATCTATCCATCTATCTATCTATCTATCTAACTGACATCTATCTATCAATCTATATCTATCTAACATCAATCTATCAATCTATCTATCTAACATCTATCCATCTATCGATCTAACATCTATCTATCCTGTCTATCTTACTCTGTACTATATACACAGAAGTTATTAAGAAAATGCTTTTTAGTTTGTTATTTAGCTCTAATCATAGAAGTACATTACTCGTCCATTGAGATTTACACTCTCTAAATTCATATGTTCTGTTATGTTGCCTAACGAAATGATCTTTTCACCTTGGTTTTTTCCCTCTCTTCCCTGTGTTTTGTGAGGCTCGGTGTTTCTCTCGAAGGGGAACAAACTGATATAATAATGGCCCAATGTCATACAGATCGAAAACATCCCGAGCCGACCCCAGGTATGGCTTATTCAAATCGGTTCTTTTTTTCTCGTTGAAGTATTAATGGAAACGCTGTTTTTTAAAAAAAAAATCAATGAATTGGCGTTGTCTTAAAATTGAGACACAACCCTCTTGTTGAGCAGTGTACCGTGCGCTGCCCTGTCCAGCTCGCTTCCATTGTAATTTCCTTGTCATGCATTGTCGCACTGAAACCAATCTATCTTCCCATGGTTAGGGGCATCATAACCGAGCAAGCTCTACCGTTCCTGTAATTATGTGGCTCACAATTAGCTGCCTGTCAGCTTTGATCATGTCCATAGACTTGGGGATCATGAGCTTCACCATCCAGCAGGTTCATCGAGGGTCACTGCTCCCCCCTTCTCTTCATAATCCCACGTCGACGTTTGATCTTTTGATTCTAGGTTGCCACAATCGGGGGTTTGAAGCCTTCGGTCATGTAGACTTTTATTTGGAAATAACCCGATTTGTTTTAATCATTCTGGGGGATTTGGAACAAGCATTTACAAGAGAAGCCGACTATTGAAGATCCAGGTGCTGCTCTTAATCTGGACTCTTCGACTTCTTTCAATGAAGTCGATTTGTTCATGAAAGTTTTCAGTGCGTTTGAGAAGTCCCATGTTGAGGGTCCCATTAATTCCAAACTTGAAAAAACACCAATATTAACATTGCAAAAGCCTATAAATCTTAATCTCGATATGCATTAACTTAATTTTACAAAAGGGAAATTATAATATAGGATATGAGTCAAATAAGAAGTGAAGTTAATGGCCTCATAAAAATGCTTCTGAGATAAGACAGCAGTTATGTACTGAAGCCGGAGTAAATTGCTTTTTAGGGTTCAATTCCACACGCTCCACAGCCACTGTGTTCTGAATAGAGATATCTTTCTGCAGGTCAGTTCTGCGCCAGATTCGTTTAAAACGAGTTAAGTGCGATGTCTAAACCCGGGTTTGTTCTGTTACTTTTCAGCTACAAATCCAAACGGTACCGGGACAAGCTCCGACAACAACTCCGTGATCTGGAGAGCACGCTTCCGATTGACAGAACATCTCTCCATCGGAAGCTGAACAGCCAGGCCGTGTTCCGACTGGTTATCTCATACTTCAAGATTAAAAAAAGCTTACTCTCAGGTAAGCTACAAAAAAAAAATAGTCGGTTGGAAGGCTGACAAGGGAAGCCAGATCAACACCAAAAATGTGTTTAGCGAAATAGATCTCGTTAAATATTAGTGGATGTACTTTATCTTTGCAAACGTATTGCATTTCTAGTAGGCAATTCTGATTGTGTGACAAGTACACAATGCATGTAACTAATTTTCAACGACTAAACTGTCCTGGATTAATTTGAATGACTTGTTTTCAAAGTAAAATTGGAAAACACACGCCAACCGTTTGCTAAAGTCGGTGTTGTGTTACAAAGTGTACATTCATTGACTTCCGAGGGACAACTGTGCAACAGGGTGAGTTGGAATATGTATTCTACTTACTAAATCATTCAAATATAGTGATAGTAACCGCAAATTTAAGAGAGCAAGCCCTCCTGCTTCAAATGATTCCATATTAAATCAGGCTTCCTTCAGGCCGTAGAACTGAAATAGCTTCACTAAAAGATGTTGAGTCCGCGTTCAGGGGAAAGAAACCATCGCCCACCAAGATTGAGTCCGCGTTCAGGGGAAAGAAACCGTCGCCCGCCATTCGAATCAGCAGGCAGGCAGGCACCAGTTATCGATTAACCTTAACTCAAAATGAGATTCTTTTCTGTAAATCACTATCTTCTACAATCTATTTAGATCTACATACAGTATTTCACTTATTTTCAAAGTAACACTTTGCGATGCATTGTTGAGGATACCGGTAATATTCTATTTCTGTTTGTCTGAGATTATTGAATACAGGGGCGTATGGATTCATGCCTTGTGAGTTGGGGATATATCTGCACTTCAAGTGCGACTTTTGTCAGTATTACTCTACAAAGCCATAACATTTGGCTTGGAATTTGCAGTTGTAATGATGGTGAAACTGTCAGCACTGGCCGTCATTACTGTGTAAAACTGACAGTAACTTCTGGCGTCTGCACATGTGCAGTTAAACGCGGAAATCCGGAAGTGGCTGTCAGTGATACCCTGCTCCTCGGCAGTTGCAGTCTTTGCAGATGCAATCAACACAGAATCAGTGATTTGATGTGAACTTCAACCTTTTACACACTATTCTTGCTTTAAAAACCATTGAAAATGTTAAGCCTTGTTGAATGAGGTGTAACTGAGTTTTTAACGGCATACTAAGTCATAATTACTGCTGAACAACCTCTCTGGCCCTGAAAAATGAATTTTACATATTTGGAGTGTCATTCCCGCAGAATAACATTTAAGAATTCCATAAATTTTTTAAATAATTAAAAAAAATTAAGTTTACTTATGATATTTCAGCTCCTACCTTAGTCCCATGTGAATGTCTCAATTTTATTTCACTTTCTGTAAAATGATTAAAAATTAAATTATAATCCGTGCTTTTTACTTCCTGGTTTGCTGTCTGTGAGAATTCTTCAATCTGATTGGCTGTGCAGCCTGCTTTTTGACTTCACTGTTCCTGGATACCACAGATCCCCTATAGATGGCACCAGATTGAAATTCTTGTCAGAAAAGGGAAATCGATGCCTGCTAAATCCTTGTGGGCAGCTTTCTTCGAGGTCAGCGGCGAGTGCCATCCCTTCGCAGCTGACCACAAAATCCGGGCCATTATGTTACCTACATAACAGTCACTACACGTCAATGACAATTCATTTGTGAAGTACTTTGAAATGCTTCAAATGATAAGACACAATATCAATATATGTATTATAATATAACATTACCGTCAATGTCTTTTGATCATTTTGAAGCTATGTGTTTGAGGGGGATAAGTATCCATCACTTGCAGAACCATTGTATTTGAAACACCATCCTAACAGGTCACAGGATAAATTGTGCAATGACTGTGCAGGTCTAGTTATAGCAGGAATAATTACAGACTGTATTTTTTTTTAAAGAGGGAAGAGCATTCAAAACTGTGAAGTAGCCAGTACTGAGAAAATAAGTGCTTCAAAACATAGATCTGCAACTACCTTCTCAGGCACCTTACTACTATTTCCTTTGCTTATATATAAAGGGTTTCTGCAACTGTACAAACTCAACACAGAAGATGAGTTGTTGTCACTCTGAGAAGATGACGAGGTCCAAACCCAGGGGAAAGCGAGAACGTTCTCTAAGCTGGTGGATTCGAAGTCTCTTCTTGAGGTCAGCTAAAACTGCCTGCCAATAAATATGTGAATTGATACATATTTAGACGAACAAAAGTGTTTCTGATTCTTGTCTTTATGTCATCCTGAAAACCATTATTAATAAATAGCCATAAAAATTTAAAAACTGGCTGGTCCTGACATATTTTTCAGTAAAATAAGTATTAAAAATTCTATTTGTCACCTTCTGAATTTAGATTTATCATAGAAAAGTACAAATTTTCTAAAAGACATTTTCAAAAAGAAAATGTGATCATTCTGATTAATAAAATATAACTTGACGTTTCAATAGTACTACCTTTTTAGATATTCCAATGTTATTATTTCATTAAGCCTGCACAGCTTTTTTGTGAAACACCTGGGGGGAATTTTTTTTTGGGGGGGGGGGGCGGTCAGTGGGCGCGTTCGGTGGCGGGTTAGGTGGGAAAAATATTTTTTTTTTGACAGCGGGGTTCCAACCCACTGCCACGCGCCTTTCCCAGATATCGGGTCTGTCAGCGCTGAACAGTCCCGACATGTAGCAGCGGTGGAGGCAATTCAGGTCATTATGATCTTGTTAACAGCCCATTAAGAAGTATTTTGAGCTCAACTTTACATTTTACGAGGTTGCTAACGGGGTCCATGCTGCTCGGGGATCACATCAGGTAAGCAGGTTGGGAGTTGTATGACCATGGAATCATCTCATTACTTGACAGCTGCAAATGTGCTATAAAAGCTCCCATCTCACATGTGTTCACTTTCCAAGCTCAGAAGCTGTTGCTTACTGCATTTGGAACACAGATTGAGCTTTATGCAGGTTGCACATGTTTGGAGTAAACTCTCTATCCAGTGTCACCTCATTGGAACAACCTCTCTCACCATTGACAGATCGCTTCTGTCATCTCAACTTCACCTGCCATCTATTACATCAGCATTGGTGCCCTTGAAACTATCTCACCTTGGTCCTCAGAGTCTGACCACGATCAGCCACAACACCAGCAGCACAAGGCACAACAGCAGCACCAACAACAACACCAACCTTCTCCGCAATCAACTGTTGCTGCACAGGACACAGGGCATCAGCACCCAACCACATTGCTGGCCAGGACGCCAGGGATGGCCTCGACGCCAGGGATGGCCTCACCATGGCCTGATTTACTTCACTTGTTGCTGTACACCCTGGCAGCTACATGATGCGCCAGGTTGGCACCACCCCACACCAACAACACAAAGCATCCCTACAATGCCCAAGCCATTCATTTCACACTCATGACCATTGCGGGGGATACCGTTATGTCTCACCATTCACTACAACTCACTAAGCCACTTCCAAAGGTTTACACAAATCTGTCCAAGAACGCAAAGTGTTGAAAATAAAGATTTCAATGTTTGACAGCACATTAACAGAAACTTTACATGAACATTGGCAATAACACCCAACTGCCTACTCTTGTGTGTTGTTAGTTGGTATGATTGGACTAGGATGAGTTAACAAAGTGAGCGTTGGTCCTATAAAAAGTGAGTCTGGGAAATTAATAATGGAAAATAAGGAGATGGCAGTTGAATTGAACAGGTATTTTGCATCGGTCTTCACTATAGAGGAAATAGCTGTAAATCAGGAAATGGAAGGGAGGGAGGAACTCAAGAAAATTATAATCACCAGGGAAGTGGTACTGAGCAAATTGTTGGAGCTGCGGGCTGACAAGTCCCCGGGTCCTGATGGACTTCATCCTAGGGTCTTAAAAGAAGTGGCTAGTGAGATAGTTGATGCGTTAGTTTTAATTTTCCAAAATTCCCTAGATTCGGGGAAGGTTACATTAGATTGGAAAATAGCGAATGTAACTCCTTTATTCAAAAAGGGAGGGAGACAGAAAGCAGGAAACTACAGGCCAGTTAGCTTAACATCTGTCTTAGGGAAGATGTTAGAAGCTATTATTAAAGACGTTATAGCAGGGCACTTAGAAAAATTCAAAGTAATCAGGCAGAGTCAACATGGTTTTGTGCAAGGGAAATCATGTTTAACCAACTTATTGGAGTTCTTTGAGGAAGTAACATGTGCTGTTGATAAAGGGGAACAGGTGGATGTACTGTACTTAGATTTCCAGAAGGCATTTGATAAGGTGCCACATCAAAGGTTATTGTGTAAAATAAAAGCTCATGGTGTAGGGGGTAACATATTGGCATGGATAGAAGATTGACTAGCTAACAGGAAACAGAGAGTAGGCATAAATGGGTCATTTTCTGATTGGCAAGATGTAACGAGTGGTATGCCACAGGGATCAGTGCTGGGGCCTCAACTTTTTACAATTTATATAAATGACTTGGATGAAGGGACCGAAGATATGGTTGCTAAATTTGCTGATGACACAAAGATAGGTAGGAAAGTAAATTGTGAAGAGGCTACAAAGGGATATAGATAGGTTAAGTGAGTGGGCAAAAATCTGGCAAATGGAGTATAATGTGGAAAAATGTGAAGTTGCCCATTTTGGCAGGAAGAATAAAAAAGATGCATAATGTCTAAATGGTGAGAGATTGCAGAGCTCTGAGATGCAGAGGGATCTGGGTGTTCTAGTGCATGAATCGCAAAAGGTTACTGTGCAGGTACAGCAAGTAATTAGGAAAGCTAATAGAATGTTATCATTTATTGCGAGGGGAATTGAATACAAAAGTAGGGAGGTTATGCTTCAGTTATACAGGGCATTGGTGAGACCACATCTGGAGTACTGTGTACAGTATTGGTCTCCTTATTTAAGGAAGGATGTAAATGCGTTGGAGGCAGTTCAGAGAAGGTTTACTAGACTAATACCTGGAATGGGCGGGTTGTCTTATGAGGAAAGGTTGGACAGGCTAGGCTTGTATCCGCTGGAGTTTAGAAGAGTAAGAGGTGACTTGATTGAAACATATAAGATCCTGAGGGGTCTGGACAGGGTGGATGTGGAGAGGATGTTTCCTCTTGTGGGAGAATCTAGAACTAGGGGTCAATGTTTAAAAATAAGTGGTCGCCCATTTAAGACAGAGATGAGGAGAAATCTTTTCTCACAGAGGGTCGTGAGTCTTTGGAACTCTCTTCCTCAGAGGGCGGTGGAAGCAGAGTCTTTGAATATTTTTAAGGCAGAGGTAGATAGATTCTTGGTAAGCAAGGGGGTGAAAAGTTATCGGGGGTAGGCGGGAATGTGGAGTAATCAGATCAGCCATGATCTTATTGAATGGCGGAGCAGGCTCGAAGGGCCGAGTGGTCTACTCCTGCTCCTAATTCGTATGTTCGTATGAGGGTGAGTGTGAGGGGTGGCTAGTGAGATGGGGATGTGATAATGTAGGTAGAGAGAGAGGAGGTGCAAGGTAAGTTAATGTGAGTAAGGATGTGCAGGAGTAGGGTAGGGAAGGCAGAGTGATGGGAATGTGATGAGTGGCACAGCAGGATGAGGTTCAGTGTGGCTTTGCAGTAACGTTTCGTGATCTACTGAAATCATTGAAAGGTTTGCGCCACTGCAGCCTCGTCTTCCTGATGACATCCCTACTTGTGTCCTCCTGTGCAATGTGCAACCAGGCTGCGTTGATCTCCTGGGGAGGTCTCTTCTGCCCATTGGAAGGGAAAAGAACCTCCCTGCATGCTGGGTGAAGCCGTGCACCTTTGTGCAGTGCTTGTCAGTGTTTGCAGCACCTAAATGCTGTAGAACGCTGACAGCACAACTGTCAAAGTAAATTTGCGCATGGTCCCTTTAGGAAACTGGCTGATGGCGCGTCATCAAATGACATCATCAGACCCGCTTCCTTCAATTGGCCGGCAAACGTGCTGGGCGAGCTTAACAAGCCCAATCAGTGGAAACTCATTTTGGACAGTGGGCTGGAGCCGGGAGCTGAGCCGGGACCCGTCACCGACGTTGTCCTCCACGGACCCGCCGAGGTTGGTAAAACCCAGCCCCTCTGGATGGTTGCTGTATTTCATTTATGGAAAGTATGTGTTATAGTTGATACCTTTGCCCACATAACAGACATTATGAAGTAATATATTGTGGGATGTTTTACTGTGATCAGGTGCTACATAAATGCAGTTATTTTAATCAAATGTTTAATTGTGTGAGCTATTGTTGAGACAATACAATTATGATATTTAGAGAACAATGGCATTTTAATGCAGTTTTATTATTCAACTAATTTCAAGACCATTAATATCTTTTATTACTTTAAAATACAAAATATTTTACATATTACAATACTTTCTAATTTTCAGACATTGGATGGGTTTATCATGGTTTTATCATGAGATGGGAAAGCTATATATGTATCAGATAACATTGCTTACATGCTAGGACTACACCAGGTAAATAATGATAATTTATATCTGTAACGTTTCTTTTCTACATCTCCTTTAACCCAGTGTCCCTCCATCGTTCAGCCTTCCGCAGCAGAGGGAAACCTATCTTTAGGCCATAGCCATTGCTCCACAGCTAGACCTTTGGACCTCCAATTTTTCATTCCTCATCTAGGGAAGCACCTGCTCTCATGGCCTCCTCCTTGGTAGCAGATTGAGACCCACAAGTCTGTGGGTGAAAGATTTGTCCCCTTAGCGCCTCCCGTTAGCACCAGCAGATGGTGCTAACGGGGCGCTAGAGCATTATTGCCGGAGCGAGGCGAATCCAGCACCGCACGCCAAATCCCACCCCCACCCCCCCTGTAGCACCGCCGGTAACAGTTATCGGCGAGAGCCTCAACACCAGGAGGATCATGACATCAGTGAGTGTGCAACGCTCACTGAGCGCCCGATCTGCGAAATTGATTGTCACCACTTACCTTAGCGCCTGGAGTAAACAGCAACAGGGAGAGCTGGCATGAAGCAGCAGGGACGGTATTTAAAGGGATCGTCATTAATGACTCACAACTGTCAGGTTACTGGAGTTTCAGTGGTTTCTTGTCAGTTTCACATAGTCCAACAGTTTCATTCAATAATTTCAAGGTTATTTTGTATGAGGAGTGTTGTGGCAACTAAAAAGTAGCTACATTTATTCTTAAAAAAATCAAACTGCTACACTTGGTTACATTAATGGGGGCTGTACTGGCAGTCAAACTCGCCCTCCAGGATCTACGGTGGAGGGAGCGGAGGCAGCGAGAAAGACTGGAACATGGCCCAGAGGGAGGACCAGGCCCATCAGCACTCTCAACAGGAGGCCTTACCCTCTGACGGTATTCCGAGAGCACTTCCCCTACCTCCAATTAAGTGAGGATCAGTGTATTAGAAGGCTCCACTTCACCAAGGAGGTGGTCACAGGACTCTGCCACCTCCTGCAACCAGACCTCCAGCCTCAGATCAGGGCGACCACGGCTCTCTCAGTGGCAGTCAAGGTCATCGTCACCCTCAATTTCTTCGCCAGCGGATCCTTCCAGTCTGCAACAGGAGACATAGCTAACACCTCGCAGTTCGCCATTCATCGCTGCATCCGGGAGGTCATAGAGGCTCTCTACAGTAGGAGAAGGGATTACATTTCCTTCCCCATCACCAGAGAGAAGCAGGACGAGCGTGCATGTGGCTTTGTCAGGATAGCGGGATTCCCCATGGTGCAGGGCACCATTGACTGCACCCACGTGGCTTTGTGGTCACTGCATAACAATCCTGACATCTTCCGTAACCGCAAAGGCTATCACTCACCTAATGTGCAGTTGGTGTGCGACCACAGACAGCGAATCCTCAATATCAATGTCCACTCTCCTGGCAGCAGCGATGATGCCTTCATTCTGCGCCAGACTGGTGTGCCAGCACCACGTCAAGGTCACGGCTGGCTGTTCGGAGACAAGGGCTAGCCACTCTCCACCTGGCTCATGACTCCCCTCTGCAACCCCAACACTCTTGCCCAGCACTCAAATAATGAGAGCTATGCTGCCACCAGAACATCATCGAGCAGACCATCGGCCTGCTAAAGCAACAGTTCCGCTGCCTTGACCACTCGGGAGGAGCCCTCCAGTACTCGGCTGAGCGGGTGTCTCATTTCGTGGTGGTAGTCATCAGACCCGCTTTCTTCAATTGGCCGGTAAACGTGCTGGGCGGGCTTAACAAGCCCAATCAAAGTAAAATCACCTTGGTCAGCGGGCTGGAGCCGGCAGCGAGGTCGCAACCTGCCATTGACCCCGGCCACACCGGACCCGCCGAGGTGGGTGAAATCGCGGCTGTTGAGTCGCTTCCGCCTGTGCTGCAATGGAAGCTGCCAGATCGCCCATCACACGCAGCATCAGGTCTGGGTCGCCACGGTCACTCTGGGAGTCGACCATCCTTTGCAAACTGGAAATGATGGGCTCCATGGTGTGAGCAGAGCCTTGCACAATGTTGGAGGTAGGGAATCACCCATCATGGAAAACATCCTTAAACCATCGCGTCTTGACTTGGACCCAAACACCCCAGCAGCCGGTAAGGTGTGGAAACACTGGTATCGCACGTTTGACAATTTTCTCGAATATTGCAAGGCTGATGATGACTCAAAGTTGCAGATACTCATCAACTGTGTCACCCCGAATGTATTTCAGTATGTGGAGGAATGGGGCAGTTACGAGGAGGCAATTCGGAAGCTTAAAAGACTATATACTAAGACACCGAATGAGGTCTATGCCAGACATCTACTAGCTACAGCCCAACAAGGGCCGGAGGAATCCATTGATAAATTCCTCCAAGAGCTTCGCAGACTTAGTATGGACTGTAACTTTCAGGCGGCCTCAGCTGAGCTGTACCGTGAAGAAATGATCCGTGATGCTTTCATCTGCGGGCTTGCCTCCCCATTTATACGCCAGCGTCTACTGGAAAGTAAGACACTTGAGCTTCAGAGAGCTTATGACATGGCTTGCTCTCTAGATCTGGCAAAAAGAAATGCAGACCTTTATACAGTGCCCAGACCTCGGTTTGCTGCCTTAACTACAGTCAGGCAATTTAAGAGGCCACAGGTGAACTCTATTAGGGAGGACTTTATCCCTGACGATCAATCTGATGACTTCACTGATGAAGAGGATGATGACCCCACTGTGGCAGGCTCTTGGCAATCTAAGAAATGCTTCTTTTGTGGTGATGAGTTTCACCCTCGGAAATTCTGCCCTGCTCGCAATGCGTTTTGCAGTCATTGCAACAAAAAGGGTCATTTTGCAAAGGTTTGCCTATCAAGAGCCTCTACGAGGGCTTATCAAGCTAAGTCCTACCGAACTGCCCCGGTAAGGGCCTATCAAGATGTTCCGGCTAAAATCTATCGTGCTTCCTCTCGGGTTTTCTCTCGAAGAAACACACCTAGAGTTTCAGCCACTCTTTGTGCAACGACACCAATTACAGCTGCTTGTCCTCAGAACCTATTCCATGCAGCTACAAAAGCATCAATTAATGGACATACTTTAGATGCCTTAATTGACTCAGGTAGCACTGATAGTTTCATTAGGGAACAGATTGTTGCAGAGTTAAAGCTACATGTTTTCCCATCGGACCAGGCAATTGCGATGGCTCAGTCATCACTTAATACCAGAATTTCTGGCTTTTGTATGGTTGAAATAACACTTAATGGTCACAGGTATCCCTCCACCCGGCTTTCGGTGCTCAAGGACTTATGTAGTGATCTTATCTTAGGGCTGGATTTTCAAAAGCAGCATAAGAAGCTCACCATTGAGTTCGGCGGATCCAAACCTGAACTCACTATTTCTAATATACGACCTCGATTACCGTTCTGTGCATTGTCAGCAGCTTCACTGGATGAACCCTCACTGTTTACCAGTATCCCTCCTCGATGCAAACCGATTATAACAAAGTCACGACGTTTCAGTCAGGAAGACCAGTCTTTTATTGCGGCTGAGATTTCTCGGCTTTTAGCAGAGGATATCATCGAGCCTTGTTCGTCGCCATGGCGCGCCCAGGTCGTTATTGTTAAGAACCCTCTACAACCTCACAAGAAACGGCTGTGCATTGACTATTCACAGACCATCAATCAATATACGGACTTGGACGCATACCCATTGCCGCGCATCGATGATATGGTTAATAAACTGGCTGAGTACACGGTGTTCTCAACATATGATCTGAAAAGTGCCTATCATCAGGTACCCTTGAAGGTCTCAGACAAGCAGTATACGGCCTTTGAAGCCAATGGACGGCTGTATCAATTTCGTCGCCTCCCCTTTGGGGTCACTAATGGAGTGGCTGTCTTCCAGCGAGCAATGGATGACCTGGTCAAACAGGAAGACTTGAAGGATACGTTTCCTTATCTGGACAATATTACTGTCGCAGGTCGCAATCAGCGGGAACATGACGCCAATCTCCAACGATTTTGGGATGCACTCCAGCACCGTAATTTGACATTAAATGCGGCTAAATCCATTGAGTCACAACCAACCATCAACATCCTTGGCTATTGTGTGGGCAATGGCATCATTAAACCTGACCCTGAAAGGCTTCGCCCACTCCAAGAACTCCCGCCACCTAAGAATCCGGCCTCCTTGCGCCGGGCCCTCGGCCTGTTTGCATACTATGCTAAATGGATTCCTAACTTCTTGGACCGAATCCAACCTCTACTGAAGGCCAGCACATTCCCACTAGACACAGCGGCTGTTGCAGCCTTTAACCTCCTGAAAAAACAGTTGGAGAAAGCGGCTCTTCACTCCATCGATGAGAGTCTTCCTTTTGTTGTTGAGTGTGATGCCTCGGAGGTGGCGATCTCGGCCACTCTGAATCAGGAAGGTCGTCCGGTGGCATTTTTGTCCAGGACTTTTCAAGGGGCTGAGCTACATTATCCTCCAGTCGAGAAAGAAGCTACAGCCATCATAGAGGCAGTACGGAAGTGGACTCATCTCCTAGCTCGCCAGCACTTTACCTTAATCACGGACCAGCGATCGGTCGCCTTCATGCTCGATAATCGAAAATGGACCAAAATTAAAAATAATAAAATCCAGCTTTGGCGGCTGGAATTGGCCTCTTTTGGTTACACCATCCACTATCGACCTGGCAAGGAGAATGTGGCTCCGGATACCCTCACACGAGCATTCTGCTCCGCCATGGCACCCTCTACGCTCGTAGACATCCATGATGGGTTGTGTCATCCGGGCGTTACTCGCATGCTACACTTCGTGCGGTCCCGAAATCTCCCATTCTCTACCGGGGATGTAAAGAAGATGTGCTCGGACTGCAGAGTCTGTGCGGAATTGAAACCTCAGTTTTTCCGCCCCTCGGGTGGTATACTCATACATGCGACCCAGCCAATGCAACGGCTTAGCATCGATTTGAAGGGGCCGTTGCCCTCTTAAACTCGCAACACTTATCTATTGACCATGGTTCGATGAGTATTCCCGTTTTCCGTTTGCCTTTCCCTGCCCCAATATGCTGACGACCACGGTTATCAGCTGCCTTGAGCAGGTGTTTGCTTTCTGTGGCATGGCATCCTATGTTCATTCGGATCGGGGCCCTTCTTTTATGTCAGGAGAACTCAAGGCCTATCTCTCGGAACGGGGTATTGCTGCCAGCAGAACGACGCCTTATCATCCGGTCGGGAATGGGCAAGTCGAACGTTTTAACGCTATCATCCGGAATGCGGTACGTCTGGCTTTGATATCTCGGGGCCTACCCAACCAGCAATGGGAAGCAGTACTTCCAGACGCATTACACTCCACACGGTCCCTCCTTTCGACCGCCACAAATACGACGCCTCATGAACGGTTCTTCCGATTTCAGCGTCGCTCATCCTATGGGATATCTCTCCCGTCGTGGCTGACTGCACCGGGACCAGTGCTACTCCGAAGATATGTTCGGGCGTCTAAGAATGACCCCCTGGTAGATGAGGTTGAGCTCACTGACGTCAACCCTACCTACGCCTAGATTCGGTATCCTGACGGTCGGGAATCTACCGTGTCATTGCAGGATCTGGCTCCCTGCCCGCCGAAACATGGAGGGACACCAGGGGATGATATTATACCAGGCACATCTCTGGGCTCGCCAGGTGCCTCTCATCACGATTTGGATCTGACGCCGGCTGGTACCTCACTCCAGCGTGCCGACCTGGGGCAGACTGACTATGAGCCCGTCGGGGCTCGCACGCGCAGCCACGATCCACCCCGTACCGTACGCTCGGAAACGGATCTGCCACAGCCCTGCCGGACACCCGTTCGGGCACCAGTACACAGTCAGGATCGTTCTGACCCCTCACAGAGCGGGCTGGATCACTCGGACTCTGGTCCACGGCCCGCGGCGGGTAAATGGGCTAGGGGCCCTCTACCGCTACGAGAACCCAAACGGGTGCGGCTCTCCCTCGTCCGGCGGCTACGAAATGGAGGGAGCATCCCGGCCTCCTAATCTTTTGGGGGGGGAGAATGTGGTAACACAATACAGCTTCCTGTGACTCGAACTTTATTGCATCACTTCCTGTGATTAGTCCAGGATAAATACTGGACTGATCAGTTGGATCCTGGAGAGGCATAGAGTAAGACCTCTTTTGTATGTAGCACCTTTTTAGTTGATTAAAGCTTACTTTAAGTTCACCATGCGTAAGGCTCATTCTTACGACAGAATCCTCCACGCTCCTTACCATTGCCGACAGGGTCTCGGGCACCCTTGCCATTGCACCTATCATCTCCGTGTGCATGTCCATCACCCTTCTTCTAAAGGCCTCCCCATCGAGGTCCTCATCTGAGTCCTGTGCAGCAGAACTCGCACGTGAACTCGCCCTCCGGGGAGCTGGCTCCCGAGCTACCCTTTCCCCCTGGCCTTGCTGCAGCCCACTCGTCCCTGGTGCATCACCCAGTGCAGATCCCGCTACTATACTAGCTTCTAAAGAACGCGTAGTGCCAGCATCTGAGCTGGTGTCTGCAGGTGAGACATGCAGTGATGCGGTGTGTTCTTCCTCCTCCTCTTCTCCCACCTCGCTCTCTACGGTGCCCTCAGGGACAGGCTGCTCAGGTGCTTGCTCAGTATCTGAAAGCATAAAGACACAAGAGTCGAGTTAAGGTGAGGGGAGGGGAGCAGGAAGGGAGAAATGCATGCATACAGCATGATTAGCTGGAAAGTGCGAAAGGCTTATGGGATGAGGGGGAAGTGGGATGTGAGAAGAAGGAGTAGGGATGAACATATCGTTGTTTTCCCCAAAGGTGTCAACATCGCCAGTGGCCACGGCACCCACCACCTGGCACCCAATAATCTGCAGCACTCTATTCTCCAGCACAGACAGTGGCTGGGTGTCGGCTTGTCCCCCACCTGTGCGCTCCTGCTCCCTCCTGTTGTGAGCCACCTTGGCCTGCAAGAGAAAGGAAAGTATGTGACTGAGTGTGGAGCAATGTGTTTGGGTGATGTGCCTGCCATAGTTGAATAGCTGTCATTGTGTCGAAGGTGTGAGATGTGGGTGTGAGTGTTGGTAGGTAGAGATTGTTGGTGGGTGAGTGCTGGGGGTGTGGTGCTTTGGGCAGTGTGTAAAGACTGTGGTTCAGACGGTGGTATGTAGCATTTGTTGAAGCATTCACTCACCTTGACCACCCGAGTGAGGTCATTAAATTTCTTCCTGCACTGTGTGTGGGTTTTGGGGACCACAGTGCTGCCCGAAACATGCTGCGCAACCTCCCTCCACATGGTTTGGAAGACTTGCGGCCAGGGCCTCCTGCCACTTGCTGGGTAGAGCTCCGCCCGCCGTCTCTCCACAGTGAACACCAACTCCTCCAATGCTTGATCTCAGAATCTGTGGTCTCTCTCCCTGGGGCGTGGATCTGCCATGAGTATAGCTGCTTCAGTCCTCCGGCTCCTTCTACTTGTCATGCTTCTGCTTGCTGAGGCAGCTGCACAGCCAGCAATGCTGAGAATGAGGTTCTGCATCATCAAGGAACCTCCCCTTTAAGTACTGAAAAATGCCTGTGGCAATCATGACTTACGATTAGACTGCACCCAATATTGGTCCACCCTTTCAGTGTAATACCAATGAGCTTAGGATTTAAGACTTGAATTAGGACTCCAATCATTTTTTTGAGCAGTGAGAATAAATTTTGCGTGCAGTCTAAAGCATTAGTGCCAGGAGCTAATTCTCCAACTTTTCTACTGATACCGCCCATTCCTGGGCTATAATGAATTTCTAGCCCTGAGTGCCTACTCAAATGCATGATCTTCCCCCTTTCACCATATGGTATAAGGTGTTGGACCTCCAGCTCACTGTCACTGTCCTAATTGTCTCTTATTTTTATTGTAACTGTCTGATGATTGGAGAACTCAACATTTAATATTTTACCAGAAGACTAAATAATGTTATTATAAATTAAGCAATATTGCACAAACTAAAAATAACGTGAATTATTTATAGGTCGACCTTCTTCATCGGTCCATTTATAACGTTATACATCCAGATGACCACCAAGAAATGATGACAGTTTTAGAAGGGGATTATCAATCTTTATTCATGAAGGTACATAATACCAGTCGCGGTTTTATTCATGAAGGTATTTTCTCTGTTTTATTCTATACGCAGTTCCTACAGAATGACGTTAAGATTATTCTAGCAAACGTGTACTTTAAAGATTTCCAGCATCTGCAGTATTTTCTTTTTGTATTTGTGCACTTTAAATTGCTTGTTTTTGTTACATCATTGTAAACTGATTTATACCTATACCACTTATTCATGACTTAAAGTATGAATTGGTGCTATACATATGAGAGTAATAAATATTAATAATATCAAATGTGAAAACAGCTTTATTTTAATGATTGCTGATCTTTGACTATTTTTAGGATTCTGCCAATGGTGTACCGCCTATTTCATTCATTTTCCGAATGAGGTGTTCCACGGGAGTCAACGCTGCCAGTTATGTGGTGAGCTAAAATGTTGACGATTAATGAAATTAGTGTGTAAACTCAAATCACAATTCGTACTCGTAATAAATTGTGTTCTGTTTGGCTTTTCAGAAGATACACTGCTCAGGTAGAATGTGTTCTCCTGTGACGGAGGAACCAGTGCAGACATCCAATCAGGTTCTCATCACCATTTGCAGGTTGCTTTTCTCTACAGTCAGTGATTCAGCCACTGAATTTCAGTGCCCTGCCTTTTGGACAAAGCATTATATGGATCTTTCAATCAGATCACTTCATTTCAGTTATCCATCCGTGGAGGTCCTAACCATTTTAAGTATCGCTGCATCGCACAGTTGTTTTTCTAAAACTTATTTCTATTGATCAACTTCCATGAATAGTTTTCTTAAGAGTAAGTGAACTAAAAGTCAATTTGTATGCGGGGAAAGCCTTACTAATCCTCCAGCGCTACTCATAATTTCTGTCATGCAATATTGATTCACAAAGTATATTCTGTATCTGAAATAGAGATATTAGGCCAGTATTGCAACTGATACTGGCAAAGGTCACTAGCTTAACATATTTGTTAATGATAATACAGTATAAGAACGCACTGAATGAGAGATAACATTTGGCACATGAGGCGATAGCTCTAGGATATCAAGCTGATATTATAATATATTATTCAGCCCTGACTAATTGCATTCATCGTCTCAATAAAGACTGTAACTATAATTGCCCATATATCATATTGTGTCTCTGTGTTTCCTCATAACCACCAGTGCTCGTCTCGTAGGAAAGAAGGAACATAGGAACAGGAGGAGGCCATTCAGCCCCTCGAGCCTGTTCCGCCATTCAATGAGATCATGGCTGATCTGTATCGTAACTCCATCTCCCCGCCTCAGTCAGTATTCAGCCAGCTCCTTTTAAAAGGAATCCATCGACATAACTTTAACGGTTATTCTGAATATCTACAACACTGTGCATGAAAAAAAAACCTTTCAACTCTAGTTTCACTTGATGCTTGCCAGTTCAGACTCGCGCACAAGTCGATTAATAACAGAGACAGAAATATCTTCAGGAACATTAAAATGTTAAAGGTCTCTCTTACAGACTTTTTTTTGGCATATCATACATTTATTTTTCTTTTATGTTCCTTACGCTGTCCATCATTCTTCAGGCAATCTTGTCTGAGGCCTCTGCTAAAGCTATTTTTGAGTCACCAACAACAGGCGTTTGAGGGAAGGGGAAGGGGAAAGGTAGGGTACACGTGCCCTCTGATTTTCCCTCCCTCACTCAAGGGAAGTGCTTTTCCACCATTTAGATCGTGTCCTGTTGGTAACGCTAAAATCAGGAATTTACCACGTGGGAAGCTGGAGGATTGTACCAATGAGGAACCACTCCATGATGTATCACTTGGTACAATGCACTGTGCTGTCCTGCAGACTTTTTTGTGGTCAATCTTCTCCCATTTTCCTCACCTGAAGGAGCTGATCCTTGTCGGGCGACAGTTCCACCAGTGCTGGTCACCCTCCAGTACCCTCCAGTATCCTCATACATGACTATGACCATCTGGGGCATCAGAATCAAACCCAGTCCAGTTCTCACTCGACGCACATTTGCCAGCAGGAGTCACTGGATAGTTGGTACCATGAACGTTGGCTGATTTGTTTTCCCTCTCCTTAGTCCAGGGGTGCTCAGGCCAATTAGGGCATCTATCCTGCTCCTTAGCTTATTCAATATAAACCGGAATTCACACCTGGGACTTTATGATCTGGGTGGATCAGCTGGCTTTACCTATTGAGCCATCAGGGGAGCTCCTGCAGATTTTTTGACTGCCAAATCTTGTTTTGATAACAGTCATTCATTTATTGCATAAGTAATCCCAGGCGAAAACAACTTATTCAATAAATTGATTTATTACAAATTGACAGCACATGGTGTTAAAATGTTAATGTTTTAAAACAAGACTATTTACTTTGGATGACTGTACATAAACGAATCATGTTTTGTGTTCAATATTTTAATCACTTTATTTTTCCAGGGCTTGTCAGGTCATTGGTGTGACGAGTGGAAACCTTGAAGAAAAATCATTCTACCAGCTGATTCACCCTGATGCTGCTGCTGATGTTACACATTTTCACACATCCTGTAACTTTCAATTCCTGATTATCCAAGTGTTCATGCATTCCCAAAGTGAAACTATCATGAATGTAATAAAATTAACTACATTAAAATATTTGCAGCTAATACTCCAGATTTAATGAGTAAGATTAATCTAAAGGGAAGTGCTTTGTTGTAACGCAAAAGCAAAATACTGGGGATGCTGGAAATCTGAAATAAAAACAGAAAACGCTGGAAATACTCAGCAGGTCAGGCAGCATCTGTGAAGAGAGAAACAGAGTTAACGTTTCAGTTCGGTGACCCTTCGTCAGAACTGGAAAAAGCTGGAGATGGAACAGATTTTTAAGCAAGTGCAGGGGCTGGGAAAGGGGGGAGGGGAGGAAAGAACAAAAGGGAAGGTCTGTGATAGGATGGAAGGCAGGAGAGATTAAGAGACAAAAGGGATGATGGTGCAAGGCAAAAGGAGATGGTAAAATGGGACAAGTTAAGAAACAAAAGATGGCTCTGGATGAAGTGTAAATGGCGATGGCAGAATGATCGTCAGCTGCTCTCCTGCCTTCCATCCTATCACAGACCTTCCCTTTTGTTCTTTCCTCCCCTCCCCCCTCTCCCTGCCCCTGCACTTGCTTAAAAACCTGTTCCATCTCCAGCTTTTTCCAGTTCTGACGAAGGGTCATCGACCTGAAACGTTAACTCTGTTTCTCTCTCCACAGATGCTGCCTGACCTGCTGAGTGTTTCCAGCATTTTCTGCTTTGTTATAATGCAGTCTCTTCAACATGCTCACTAAACACGGTGGCATAGTGGTTAGCACTGGTGCCTCACAGCGCCAGAGACCCGGGTTCGAATCTGACCTCGGGTGACTGTCTGTGTGGAGTTTGCACATTCTCCCCGTGTCTGCGTGGGTTTCCTCCGGGTGCTCCGGTTTCCTCCCACAGTCCAAAAATGTGTGGGTTAGGTTGATTTGGCTATGATAAATTGACCCTTAGTGTTAGGGGGGATTAAATATGTGGGGTTATGGGGATAGGATGGGATATGTTAGAGGGAATTAAATACGTGGGGTTACGGGGGTAGGGTGGGATATGTGTACTGTGGGGATTAAAGCAGGGACAGGGTACTGGATTTGGATGATCAGCCATGATCGTATTGAATGGCGGAGCAGGCTCGACGGGCCGAATGGCCTACTCCTGTTCCTAGATTCTATGTTTCTATGTTTAAAACAAATGTTTAAAATGTCTTGTAAGATGTACTTAAAATAAGCTGTTTTCTGGCCCTCATGGAGACTCACAGTTTCTGGTCTCCAAACTTAGTGGGGAACAGCTCAGGTGAAGTCACCTATGTGATTTTTTTTCACCAAATGACTCCTTTGAGAATAAAAGTGAGAAGTCGCACTATTCCTTTGAGAATAACATTCATCAGCATCTTCTAGTCTCAATCATAAATCATCTGAGGCGGGAATATTGTTGGTGATATGCGCCTATTTGCCTAACATTGCATTTAAGAGGGGGTGGATTGAATTTAACCTCTAATAGCCTAGTAATGAGTACATGTCTGCTACCTTGGCAATGTTGGGGGCTAGTTGATGTTTGGAGTGTCTGCGTCTAATGCCTGGAGGTACAAAGTTGTCTGTACATCTATTTATACTGACAGTCAACAGGGTGGGAGAGATTCCCTGCAAATATATCTAAGTAAATTGTGCAGTTTGAAAAAAAATCTGTATCTTTTGCTGGTGATCAAAACGTCTGAAGTGAAAACAATATATTTAAGAATTAAAAAGCAAAATGGAAGCTGGCTTTGGCTCCAGTGTAAAGGAAAAAACTCTGCTGAAAGGCTCCGTGATGCACACAATTGTGTTATCACATTATCCAATAAGGTAAATTCACTGTGACTTTAAGTAAATGGTAAGGTCTTTTGATAAAAATCAATGAAGAAAACTACTGAATGAAAGAGTGATCTGCAGCCATAAGCATGTTTGTGCTTTTTTTTTCCTGTTTATTTTCCATTCGCTCCCTTTTTTTAGGTTGTTTTCCTCACCTATTCAAGTTCCCTATGCCACATGCCAATTCTTAGACTAGAGAGCAAACCAGTGACCTATACTTGGCCTCTGTCAATGCTGCTCTGTACTAGCTGCAAGGCATCATGTGGGAGAAGATTTCTTCTGCGTGTTAAACCTACTCTTTATCATCTGACTGTGGCCCCTGGATGGTATTATGAGTATCACTAGTCTAAGCAGTGAGTGTCAACAGGATATTCCATTATGGGAGCTGTCACGGCCAAATCCAGTCCTGTCCTCACTCCTTACGTGGGGGGTAGATCTTGTCTTTGTGCAGTAGTATAAAACGGGTGATAGCGAATAGCAGCCCATTTTACATCTCTCCCAATATTTTTTCCATTAAAGTCGGTGGAAAGAAAAATTGGGTGTGGTGTATACCAGGTGGCTAATACGATATCGCCCATTTTACATTATCGCCCAAAGTTAAAATTACCCCCAGGCAATTTCCATCGGTGCTCAATAAAGCTCCTTATGAACTTTGTTCATGCATCTTTTTGAACACCTAATGATCTTGGACCTGAATTTCACAATGGGATATCAGCATATTAAAGTTTAATGGATTTGCATGAAATTTCTCTTATTGCTATTTTGTTGGTGTCCTTAATCCAACAGTTTAAGTGGATTAAAATGGTAAAGAAAGGAATTTCAGATGAATGCATTTAGCAAATATATGGTTGTACGCCATGGCATAATTCAAGGATTAAACAAATTCTAGTAGTTTACATTAGATTGAACTGTTCTGAGATGAAGAGAGTGTCTGATTTTTTTGTCTTTTTAACCCAGGGATGATGACATTTCATATCTCCACCAAGAATCCATATTGCGGCAGAGAATTGGACACCAAAATTTTGCAGCCAAAGCAAGTGTCCTCGTGCTACCCAGCTCTCTCTCACTGGAAAACGGTTCGCTTGTTGCAGACAGCATTCAGATAAACAGAGTTCCACATCAACTCATCGGCACCAAATGTTTTCAAGACCATTCTTTCTGCATGCCCTGCTCTGTAGAAAATAAAAACTCTGACGAAGCCCGCAAAACATGCCTTCTGGAACATTCTAGCGCTAAATGTTCTTCAAGGACAACCAGGGGTTGCCCTCCATATTCATGCCACCAGTATCTGAGAATCATCAGCCACCGTGTTAATGTCTCGCATGAGTTTTGCCCACTTCGGATGTGTGCACACACATTTCTCAATTCATCAGTTGAATCTACCAGAAGGAAATGTTCATCCAGTGACGCACCACTACAGTGGGAGCCGGCTAATATATGTCAGCAATCCATTGTTACAACAAACTGGTAGTTTAAGCCTTGTTCTCAAGAATATGATCATAACAAACTAAGACCAAATTATGGGCAACCTTTGGAAGATGGCCAAATTGATGACCAGCCATTAATAACAGAGATGCCACTCCCTTGTCCCATGCAGAGAGCACAGAGGAGATGTCTTGCTTTAAAGCCAATGAAAGAAGTACACAATGAACAAAATCATTCTTTAAATCAGATTACAGAGCAATGCTCCGTAACACAGTTCTCAATCCCAAATGTAAGCCTCAAGGAAAATTGTTCTAACCAGAAATGTCTCCTGGTACCTCCCCAGGAGTCCCAAACTGTACTATCCCCTTTGCTGCCAGTTCACAGCTACTTAGATCTTCTCACAGACTCCCCATCATCACCTTAGGAAAATGTTTGAAAAAGAAAATAAAGACTTGTATTTATATAGCACCTTTCACAACCACCAGACATCTCAAAGCACTTTACAGCCAATGAAGTGGCAGGAAGCACAGCAGCCAATTTGCACACAGCAAGCTCCCACAAACAGCAATGTGACAATGACCAGATAATCTGTTTTTTGAGGGATAAATTTTGGCCAGGATACTGAGGATAACTCCCCTGCTCTTCTTTGAAATGGTGCCATGGGATCTTTTACATCTCCCTGAGAGAGTAGACACAGCCTCAGTTTAACATCTCATCTGAAAGACAGCCCCTCTGATAGTGCAGCATTCCACTGGAGGGTCAGCCTAGATCTATGTATACTCAAGTCCCTGGCGTGGGATTTGAACCCACAACCTTCATAACATCAGAAGCAAGTGTGCTACCAACTGAGCCACAGCTGACACTGAAGTAGCAAAGAGTGTCTTTGCAACCTGTGCATTACAGTGCTGTGGTACAGCTTACATCCACTAAGAAACTACTGTGTAATATAACTTGTTTGATGCTTATAATTCATATTTCCTATTTAAACAGAGTCAGTAATGTCAATTTTTTACTGAATGGCTTGAATCTACGCAATAAGTAAGGAAAAATATTTTAGCCCATTTATACATAATTATTTTAGATAAGCTGACAGGATATTAAGTAATTCTGGAACTTTCCAATCCGATACAAATGAAGCCACAAAACCTATTGACCAACACTTGACAGAAAGAAAATCTGACAATTTGCTTACCTAGTTTTTGTGATTTGTCAACACCTGTATAAATACAATGGGGGCGATTTTGCCAGCCCTGGGAAGGCGGGTATGGAGGCGGGACTGCCGGGAAAATGGCAGAATCTGGGAGCGGGTATACATCCCGCCCCCAACCCGCCTCCGTGCCATCTTCCCAGGAGGCGGGTACCCGAGCCGCGCCGGGTCCCGTCTCCTCGAGGCCGGATGGGGATTAGTGCCAATTAACTGCCTGTTAACAGGTAGTTAACAGGCAGTTTTTTGGCTAATCCCTATTTTGCCACCTAAAGTGTGGGCTTCCCGACGGCTCCGAACCTCGCCAGGGTCAGCGAGGCGAGCCGTGGGTCTGCGGGGGTTGGAGGGGCCGAAATGTCCGGTGTGCAGGTGAGTGATGAGTGCAAGTGTGGAGAGGTAAGTGTGTGAGGTGAGTGTAGAGTGTTTTAATAAGATTACTTACCTTTGCTTCTTCCTCCAGGCTTCATCCCTTTAGGCTGCGGAGCTGCCTCATCTCACCAGCAGAAAAAGCAGAATGGGCGCTGCATTCTTAAATGCAGCAGCCTTCTGCTTTCTGCTCAGGAAAGCTTTCTAAGTGAGTCTTCAGTACAAAGACTCAGCTTAGAAGACAGATTGTCAGTGTTTGACAGCTTCACAGAGCTGTCAAATGATGACAATTCATCTGTCAAAAAATCTTGACAGATGAAACGTCATACGCTGACGTTCTCTGCAACCGGCTTCCCCTTAATTGGCCTGCTAAGCCTGCTGGGCGGGCTTAACAAGGTCAATCAAGGGAAAATAGTGTGGATTGGCCGGACGTCGATGGAGGCGGGACTAAAACCCGATAAGCAGCAGTCCCGCCTCCATCACGTCACCATTGATAAAATCAACCCCCATGTCTCTAAATCCCCCCTCACTCCAGAAGAAGTTCCAATTGTCTCCTGAACCTTTTTATATTGTCCATTTCAATGGCCTTTCCTGGTAACACATCCTACAACTCTTACCCCTTGGGTGAAAAGTGCCTCCTGACTTTTCTTCTTACTTTTAATGTCCTAATTTTTGAATTGTGACCCATGATATTTGAACCCTTCATCACGTTGAACAACTTGTCTAGATCGGTGTTGTCAATTCCCTTCAAGATCTTGAAAACTTCAATTAGATCACCCCAAAGTCTCCTCTTGTGCAAAGAAAAACGAGCCCAATTTTCATGGATTTTCCTCATAATTTAAATTTCAAATCATATTTTTTTTAAAAGGTTACAAATATTGCAGGTAATTGATTCACTCCAGAAAAGAGACAGAACACACAGGCAATCTAAACTTGATCAGTTAAACTGAGACCTGACCTGGGCTGTTTGGAAGTAGATAACTAGATTTTTTATAAATAAATGGAATTTACCTGTTTTTAAGCTAAAATCCATTTTTGATTGTTCCTGGCTTGTATTTAAATCATTTAGGGCACTTTTATGGTGAGTTCAGCACCTTGTAATTTAGACTATTTTTATTGATGAAAGCTCTGACCTAAATGATCTTTCTCTTCCAGATGGTGACTGACCTGCAGTCCATTTATAGCAAGTTACTTTTATAGTGGACATAGGTGATTAGCTTAAGTGTTCAATAGTCTTGGAAAAGTAGGCCTTGTTCTTGGCATTGGAGAGTAATTCTGATTCCGGGTTAGCTAAAAGAGGGCACCGTAATGAAAGAAAGATTTGTATTTATAAAGTTTCTCTAAAATGTCAAGTGCACTTATTGTTATGTAGGGAAAGGTGGCAGCTATTTGCACACAACAAGATCCAACAAACAGTGAGAGGAAAGGTCAGTTGATCTGTTATTGGTTGGGGGGGAATCTTTAGTCCCAGGATACTAGGAGAACTCTGTGCTCTTTTTCAAATAGCCCCAGATGAGGCAGACAAGGCTTCAGTTTAACATCTCAAAGAAGACACCTCTGACAATGTACCTTCAGTACTGCAGCAAAGTGTTTGGCTAAATTACTGGCCCGTAATTTCCGATAGGAGGCTTCCTGCGTGCGGCTGCCTCCTATTGGGATAAAATTGACGCCTTTACCTGAGGGCTCCCGAGGTCCAGCCATTTCCGCTCCTGGGCCTCTCCTGGTGCGCGCGTGCAGAGGCCCAGGTATCCCAGGGGCGCAGGCGGTTCACAAGCGTCCCTGGGATCACGTGGGCCAGGCAAGCCAATGAAAGAAGGGAATCCCCCTTCATACTTTTGACAGATAGACCTGTCAAAAGTATGGTGTCACATGGCAGTCAAGCAGTAGTCTTTTTTAGTATAATAACCCTTTCCTGTAGTTTGTGTCAGCTGTGGCTCAGTGGGTAGCACTCTTGCCTCTGAGTCAGAAGGTTGTGGGTTTAAGTTACACTCCAGGGACTTGAGCACAAAAATTCTAGGCTGACACCCCAGTGCAGTGGTGAGGGAGTGCTGCATTGTTGGAGGTGTCGCCTTTCGGGTGAGAAGTTAAACTGATTTCTCAGGTGGATGTAAAATATCCCATGCCACTATTTCGAAGAAAAGCAGGGGAGTTATCCCCGGTGTCCTGGCTAATATTTATCCCTCAATCAATATAACAAAAAACGATTATCTGGTCATTAACACATTGCTGTTTGTGGGACCTTGCTGTGTGCAAATTGGCTGCCGCGTTTCCTACATTACAACAGTGAATACACTTCAAAAAAGTACTTCATTGGCTGTAAAGCGTTTTGAGACATCTGGTGGTTGTGAAAGGCGCTATAGAAATACAAGTCTTTTTTTCGTACTAGAGTGCTAAATTTGTACTTTTCTTACTGAACACTACTGATAGTGTTTTGGTTTGTGCAGCAAGTTCAATAGATTTCATTCCAATTGCACTCAAGCAACAAGAAAAGAACTTGTGCTGAGACCAGCACTAAAAGGTGTTTGTTTTACTTGATTTATTGCACTAATAGCTACATTTTGTGTTTGTGCTAAAATTTACATTGGCGTTCACCTCTTGTGCACACAACTATAGTTTAGTTCAAGTTCAATGAAGATTTCCAACAAAACTTTAAACTTTAATAGTTAACTTCAAATACCATGTCTTGTTTCAACATTTTGATTATATCTCTCTTATATAATTGTTTAGTCTCTTACATGGTTATGCTTTTTCTGTCTGTTTTAGCTGAATTTAGATTCTACAATTGTAAGCATGCTTTCTAAATCAATGTCATTAAAAGCCAATGCTTTGGCTAGGCGCATATTCTTAGTTTTTATTTACAAGTAGAAACCTGGGTAGAAGACCACGCTTTGTGTTTTCATGGTTTGTTCTAAAATGTACTGCTGTGATTAAAAATTTGAAGAGCTTTGGAAGTTACAGAACATTCTTAAAGCTTTTAGTGAAGCAGCGGGATGGTGGGTGTGGGGAGAATAGGGAGACTTTGATCTCAGGTGTTCTAACGAGATTCATGTACCTACCAGTGGGATTCGGATCTTCAGCTGAGCTTTGCACTTTCAAATGTTTTTAAATGTAATTCTTCCATCCCGTGCCAACTGTGGCGCTCACTCTCTGGTAACTTGCTCAAGTGGCATTCTTCATATGTGCGCCTCGGCGCTGAAGGTTGGCAGGCTGTTTAATCATAGGGACCAAAAGGCCAGATGTTCTCCCCAGATGTTCACGTATTTGCACCTTCTATTAAAGGTCACCGGATATCGCCGGACTGTTGTCAGTCATAGTCTGGAAATGATTTGCACCCCTTCTATGATCTCTACGTTCCCTGGACACCTTCTCCTCCCAACAAGTTTTTTTTTAAAAGCATTTCTCCATCATGTTTTACTCCTTTTTAGAAGAGATATAAATCCTCAAACTAGTTCATCGGAACTTTCTCCCAACATTTCAGGACAATTTGTTTTTTTTATAAAAATGAACAGAGAGAAATATCAGCCTCAATGTGACATTTTCCTCACTGGAAGATTTAGGATCTGATTCGCTTCACCTCCATGTTGACACAATTATTTCTCTTTATCATATCCATAACCAGCACAAGCATTACCTCACAGAATCCTTTGGCATGCATAAATCAACCCTTTCTCTTTTTTTCCTGCAATACATCAGCGGGCCCAGCTGCTCTCTGCACATCTTCTGGGTCTTTTCCTCAATGAAAGATTTTCACTCATCCTGCAGAGAATGGATAGGATGATCATCATTACAGGAAATTAAGAAAAGATTGGGAAAAAAGTATTCTTTTGATGGGTATTGGTGAGGTTTATGCAGCTATGCCCCTTGGCTACAGCCCTGGTTTCAGTTTTTCAGATGTCCCATAGCATCGCTAGTAACATTAGTCTTAATGAATCCATACATTCTTAGAAATTTTTACTAACACTGATTTATAGCAAGTGCTATGTAGAGGGAATATTTCCACTATGTACTATTTGCAACAAATCTGTAAACGTAAGTATAAAGAAAGCATTTATGATGCCTCTACAAATAACAAAGAGAGCAAATTTCACCCACCCCTCATAGTTCGTATAATGGAAGCCGGTGCCTCCCAAATAGGAGGTTGTTTTAAGTTCCCTCCAGATCCTTTATCTTGTGCCCAATGCAAAAATTGCCTTCCATAGGTGAGCCTCCGATGAGCTGAAACGTGACCTCATATACGATGTAATCTGTGACAGCAGGCAGCAGACTAAGAATTAACCCTTTTTACTGTACAGGATATGGTACAGGATCTTATTGCACCCTCCTGAGGCCAAATTTATGGAGACTTGTAAGCTTTTTATTTCGACTGGCATTAAATTGACAGCAAGACCAATTCTTTTGAAACAATTTGGAATAAGTTTATTAAACACACACACTCATGCAAGTTTATTAAACACACACACTCATGCACATCAAAACAGTAGCCTACTGGTATTTATGGACTCTACTCGATTACAACACGTAAGGTAATGGGTTAGATTTACAGAGACTTGTACTTCCCTGAGTCAAGCAATGCACGCGGCCTTTTTCCTTGCTTCTTGGCCTGGTCTGTAGAGGGAGGGCTTCTTGTTTTTCTGCGTGGTCATCCGGAGAGAGTGAGAGAGAGAGAGCCTTTGGGTTCCTTGTTTTATATCTTTTTAAGTCCATTGGGGGAGAAATTCAGTATCGCCCCATTTGGGGCGCAATTATCGGCCGGGCGCAAAGATTAGTGCTTGGCGCTAATTATCGCCACCAACTGCAAACTTGACTTTTATCGCCCCTGGAGGTGATTGGAGCGCTAAATCAGGCGCTTCACACCTGTCTTAAGGCGCAAAGGCCGAGGAGCGAGGCGCTACCTCAGAGCGCCGGCGAAGCTCATGTAATGTCAGTCAGCAATGGAACACACACACAATGGCACGGGCCAGTTCTTAAAGGGGATGGTTAATCTTGCTTTCCATCCACATCCTGCTCATTGCAGCCTTGAATCTCGACCTGGAGAGACCTGCACATCAAATGTGCTGGAAAGAACAATGGAGAGTACCAGGCAAAGAGCTCAGAGTGCAGCCCCCACAGTCTCTTCTAAATCAATACAAGGAATGGGAAATCAAAATGAACCTGCAAAGTGCTGCTCAGTACCCAAAACTCCTTCACACAACGTTGAATCTCTCCAGAAGTCTCTCTCTCTCTCTCTCAGAATGCGTAGTTCAGAAATGGCACCAACAATAAAAGGCAGGAAGCGGTCACCTTTAAATAGCGCTCCCCCTTTCCCTTCATGACTGCAGAACGCTCCCCTCAACCTGTCGTTGCTAGCGTCAGGCGGTAAGGCAGGGGGCGCCACTCAATATCCGCTCCGGGGCGATACCGGGGCGTTGCGCACTCGACTGACGTCACGATCTGCCGACGCAGGAGATCGTGGCGGTAGTGTTTAGAGCCGCCGCAAAATGTCTAGTTAATTTCACGAGCGCCGCAAACTTCGCCCGCGCCTGGGCGCTAGATGCTTTGCGCCCCATTAGCGCCCTCTTAAGGCGCTAATGGGAGGCGCAACCAACTGAATTTTTCTCCCATTGTCTCTAGTCTAAAATTGCTAAGACCCCAGGATTGGGTCATAGTTTCATGGCATTTCTTGATTGGCTTTCCTTTGAACATGTGTTTGTCTGCACTGGTTGGTGCCATTTCTTGCTTAAGTTAATTGTTTGTTGACACCTTTTAGTGGCTCTTGAGTTTCGATGGTGAGTTTCGATGGTGAGTTTCGATGGTGAGTTTCGATGGTGAGTTTCGATGGTGTCTCTGTGGGGGGTTATCCTGTTATGCAGGTTTCCTTTGTTAAGTTTCACGCCGTTGCCTTACCCAGGGGAGATCCATACACATCAAATTTATCTTTATTACATACATCTTATATTAATAGTCTCGAGTCCATCACACACACAAAACATATATTTTTATTCTTACAGACTCCACATTTACAGGGCCATGGATTGGAGAATTGGGCACAAAGGTCTGTATATCCAATTAGCAACACTCCTGATTTTCCAGCCATTAAATGACCTCTGCAGCTAATTCTCTGATCCTTATTCCCACTGAGTGAGTCTCCAGGCTGGGAGCGGAGTCTCTGAAAATTTACCGACAATCTCTCCGACTCACGGACAAAACACTCTGACAGACCAATATGAGGAAATGTAATGAGTTCTTAGTCCCAGCAAATTTAATTTAAATGGATCAAAACATGAACCTGAATTCCTGATATGTGCTCCGTGTTGGGAGCATGGATTTGTAAAATGACCCCTTAGATCTCAAGCTTAAAGTACAAATCAAGTTTATTAAGAAATAAGATTAACAGAATAAAAATTAAAAGCAGCAAGAGTTAGATAACTCGCAGACTCTCTTTTAAAAGAATAATAGTAAACCTTTTAGCTTGGACTAGGCAAATGGTTCATTTTCATGAGACTGAATCACTCATGGAATCCTTTAGCACCCTCTGTCAAACATAAGGCTATAAGAACATAAGAATTAGGAGCAGGAGTAGGCCATACTGCCCCTCGAGCCTGCTCCGCCATTCAATAAGATCATGGCTGATCTTTGACCTCAACTCCATTCTCCCACCCGATCCCCAAACATAGCAGTACAGTGAGCCGTAGACTAAAAAGTCAGTGTTAACATACCTAGTTGTATCTCTGTTTTAGTTTTGAAGTCCAAAATGAAAGATAAAAGGGAGTGATTTCACAAAGCTATCAATCAAAATAGACTCAAACCAATAAATTGTAAGTATAGACCAATGATAGCCTAGGCCTCAGACACCAATTCACCCAACTTTTAGGACACTGCCTCGGTCTCAGGATAACGGGTCAGCCATTTAGTTTCAAGATAAGGGGTCGGCCATTTAGGACTGAGATGAGGAGAAATTTCTTCACTCAGAGGGTTGTGAATCTTTGGAATTTTTCTACCCCAGAGGGTTGTGGATGCTCAGTCGTTGAGTATATTCAAGGCTGAAATCGATAGATTTTTGGACTCTAAGGGAATCAAGGGATATGGCGATCGGGGGTGGGGGGTGGGGGTAGTGGAGTTGTGATCGAAGATCAGCCATGATCTTATTGAATGGCGGAGCAGGCTCGAGAGGCCATGTGGCCTACTCCTGCTCCTAATTCTTATGTTCTTGTAACTCCTGAAGGGAGAATTGCAAAGGCCATTGACAGCCATAAGCAGTTGATGGTGTGGTGATCAATATTAATTATTTATGAGATCTGGGTTGAACCTTACAGTTACCACTCCATTAGGCCATCTACATAGTCAGAGATGACCCATTTATCTTTGGTGTGGTATCTGCACATGAGCCAAGAATATGGATTCTTCTACTTTCAACAAAGGGAGCAGATAATCTCCCCTAGAATGCAGTAATCAATTTAGAGAGGCCACAACACGGCTGCGTGTATTTGCCCCGCGTGTTGGCAGGAGCAGATTTCTTATTGGCACCGTTGGAGGACAAGATACACCCAATACTTTGTCTGGAATATGTCATTTGATCCTGTCTACGCATGCGCAGAAGTACTCATTCACTGCGTCAGTAATCACAGCGCCACACATACAGGCACAGATACAACCCCACATCTCCAAAAAAATATAAACAACAACAACTTGCATTTATATTGCACCTTTAACATAGAGAAAACACCCCAAGGTGATTCACGTAATAGGTGTAAGGAAAATATAGAGGTTCTTATATAATATAATATAAAATAAAAACAAAAATTGCTGGAAACACTCAGCAGGTCAGGCAGCATCTGTGGAGAGAGAAACAGAGTTAAAGTTTCAGGTCAATGACCTTTCATCAGAACTGGAAAAAGTTAGAGATTTAACAGGATTTAAGCAGATACAGAGGCAGGGACGGGGGGAGGGGAGGAAAGAACAAAAGGGAAGGTCTGTGATAGGGTGGAAGACAGGAATGATTAAATGACAAAAGGGATGATGGTGCAAGGCAAAAAGTGATGGTAATGGGACAAGTAAAGAAACAAAAGATGGGTCTAGAGGAGGTGTAAATGGCAATGGCAACATCATTACCAACAGCTGCTACCATAGAGGTTCTTATGCTATTAAACAATCTGTTGCAGTCTGTCACATGGGTGTTAACTTTCTGTAGGCGTTCTCCTGATTGTCTGCTGTAAGATCAGTGGAGGATCCCTGGAAACCCCAGAGAAATGGTGTCAATGTTGTGTACGCCATTTCTCCAGGAGCTCCGTGAATATTCCACCAAAGTCAATTCAACCCCATGATATATATCAGCAAGCAATCTGCATAATAGTTTTTTTTAAAGAAAGAGAAAAGAATGCAGTACGAATGACAAAAATAACAAACACCTATCCGTACAGGTAAGATCAAGTCATGAATGCTGGAAATCAAACAAAAACAGGAATTGCATAAGTCAATCTGCATTTGTTGTGCTTTATTTGTTCTGATGAAAGGTCTAACAGAAACATTTAGCAATGTTACTTTTTCAAATGCTGATTAACCTGCTGCGTCTTTTAGCATTTTCTAGTTTTATTTTAAATGGCCCCAAATTTGCTGAATAAATAAAGGCGTGTGAATGATGCACATCGTTATTAATGCGCAAATCGGCCAGCCACTTGTGGCGAGGAAGAGATACCCCGTGAATTGCGAATCGCCACAAGTTGCTGGACGATTTCTGCCGCTCCACCGTTAGCTTCATGAAAGCAGCATCTCGCTCTTAACCTCCCCGTGATTTTCATGAAGTTGCTGCATTTGCACATTAATTGCCCATTAAACTTGCCACAGAAAGTTAAGTCTAGTAATTAACAATGTAAGTTGTCTTTTAACGACGTGATGATTGTTAATGACTGCCATGCAACCTCTCTTGCCCACAAAGTGAACAATTAAAAGTGTGGAGTCTCATTCCTTCAGGTTGTGAATTGTTGTTGGAGATTTTTAAAATGTCAAATTTTACATTTTTCAATTTTTTTCTTACTTTTCCTTTCTGTCTCTTTTTTTAATCTCTTTTTTATTTATTCATGGGATGTGGGCATCTCTGACAAGGCCAGCATTTATTGCCCATCCATAATTACCCTTGAGAAGGTGGTGGTGAGCTGCCTTCTTGAACCACTGCAGTCTGTGTGGTGAAGGTACTCCCACAGTGCTATTAGGTAGGGAGTTCCAGGATTTTGACCCAGCAACGATGAAGGAAAGGTGATATATTTCCAAGTCAGGATGGTGTGTTATTTGGAGGAGAACTTGGAGGTGGTGGTATTCCCATACACCTGCTGCCCTTGTCCTTCTAGGTGGTAGAGGTCACGGGTTTGGGAGGTGCTGCCGAAGAAGCCTTGGCGAGTTGCTGCAGTGTTTCTTGTAGATGGTACACACTGTAGCCACGGTACGCCGGTGGTGGAGGGAGTGAATGTTTAAGGTGGTAGCTGGGGTGCCGATCAAGCGGGCTGCTTTGTCCTGGATGGTGTCGAGCTTCCTGAGTGTTGTTGGAGTTGCACTCATCCAGACAAGTGGAGAGTATTCCATCACACTCCTGACTTGTACCTTGTAGATGGTGGAAAGCTTTGGGGAGTCAGGAGATGAGTCACTTGCTGCAGAATATCCAGCCTCTGACCTGCTCTTGTAGCCACAGTATTTACGTGGCTGGTCCAGTTAAGTTTCTGCTCAATGGTGACCCCCAGGATGTTGATGGTGAGGGATTCAAAGATGGTAATGCCATTGAATGTCAAGGGAAGTGGTTAGTCTCTCTCTTGTTGGAAATGGCCATTGCCTGGCACTAGTGTGGCGCAAATGTTACTTGACACTTATCAGCCCAAGTCTGGATGTTTTCCAGGTCTTGCTGCATGCAGGCAATCTCTTAATGCAATCTTTCTTTCCCTCTCTTTATTTTGTCTTTCTGAACCTGATTTGACATTGAATTCACCCACTCTAATCCACCCTCCTTCTCAGTCCTTCCTCTGTTTATTTCTCAATCTTTTAATCTCATTGGCTAAGGGGATACACTGTTGGTCCTGCCGTTCCCCAAGGTCCCAGATGCCCTGTTGCCCTCGCTGTGCTGTTATCAGCTCGAACTTCCAGCAACTTTGTGGGCGAAAATTTTTTGAGTTGAAGGGTGCAGGAACAAGTCTAACTAATTGGGCACATCGTGAAATGCCCTGCTCCAGCAAATTCTGGGCCAATTTCTTTTGATTCTGATTCAGGCTTTTGAATAAATTCATAACTAAGCTTTTACTTTTTGGGAATTGGTCTGAGCCCTTCAATTGGATGATCGTTTTTCAACTGAACTTTAGCTTTGTTATTTGCTTCTATTATATTACAAATATTAATTTACAAACCTTTGATACAAAGATGTTTATGAACTCCACACAGTCAAGAATATTAGTTTTATATTTCCACAGGAGAGGCCAAGGGCAGCAGGCACCTGGGAACACCACCAGCTCCAAGTTCCCCTCCAAGTCACACACCATCCTGACTTGGAAATATATCGCCGTTCCTTCATTGTCGCTGGGTCAAAATCCTGAAACTCTCTCCCTAACAGCACTGTGGGAGTACCTTCACCACACGGACTGCAGCGGTTCACCACCACCTTCTCAAGGGCAATTTTTTTTTGTATTTGTTCACGGGATGTGGGCGTCGCCGGCAAGGCCAGCATTTATTGTTCATCCCTAATTACCCTCGAGAAGGTGGTGGTGAGCCGCCTTCTTCAATACAACTGAATGACTTGCTAGGCCATTTCAGAGGGCAGTTAAGAGTCAACCACATTGCTGTGGGTCTGGAGTCACATATCGGCCAGACCGGGTAAGGGCAGCAGATTTCCTTCCCTAACAGACACTAGTGAACCAGATGGGTTTTTATGACAATCCGGTAGTTTCATGGTCACCATTACTGATATTAGCTTTTTATTCCAGATTTATTTAATGAATTTAAATTCCTCAGGTGCCATGGTGGGATTTGAACTCATGTCTCGGGATCATTAGTTCAGTCCTCTGGATTACTAGTCCAGTAACATAACCACTATGCTACTGTACCCGGAAATTAGAAAAGAGCAATAAATGCTGGCCTTGCCAGCAACCCCCACATCCCGTGAATGAATAAAAAAAAAAGGTGCTTTAAATTCTCAGACAGAGTAATGTTATAAAGACCTGTGTTATTCCTAAACTGCAAGTTTAACAGTGTCAATGATTGTAATGAAGAAATCATTAAATGTTGGTGTTTAGAAATCAACAGAAAAGTTTTGAAATCAACGGAAATGAAAGTCAGGTGGTTTTAACAATGGACTGTGGGTCTGCAATGTCATTATTACTCCCGGGAGGCAAGTTGAAAACCTACCCACATGTCATCTCTCCTACTCTTTTGAATCTAGGTGGTGCTCCGCACTATTGCCCTTGAACTAGGTCTCTCAATAAAAAAATGTTTTTTAAATATCTTCCTTAAAAATATACAATGCTGTGGTACTGCTTTGGAGAACAAGAATCGTGCTTTTGACTGAAGGGCTCAGATTTAGGGTACTTTCTGAAATGTGCCATATTGTAATTTAACATTGTACCTTCTGCATTTTGCGAAGTTATCAAAAGGCATTGATAATAGCTGTGATTTGTCTAGAAGTGAATAAGCTGCTGGTGTTTATGTGAAGAGACGACAGAGATGTTGACCCCGAACATACTCCAGACAATAGATTCTGCAGGAGCTTTCGGGTCCTTTGCCCTAATTATTGAAAACACCACTTATAATTTATGAGTTGCAGAACTGAGCTATAATTGCTGATGATGTCTGATCTATATGGAGGTATTGAGCCAAGAGATCATGAAAAGAAAGACTTGCATTTATATAACGTCTTTCACGACCTCAGGATGTCCCAAAGCGTTTTACAGCCAATGAAGTCGTTTTTGAAGTGTAGTCACTGTTGTAATGTGGGAAACGCGGCAGCCAATCTGCGCACAGCAAGCTCCCACAACCAGATAATCTGTTTTTGTTATGTTGATTGAGGGATAAATATTAGCCAGGACACCAGGGATCACTCCCCTGCTCTTCTTCGAAATAGTGTGTGGGATCTTTTGCGTTCACCTGAGAGAGCAGACGGGGCCTCGGTTTAACGTCTCATCTGAAAGTCGTCTAATCTACATCTGAAAACAATTCCTGCCTTGTCCTCAAAAACTGAATGAAGATTTGGTGGAGTTATGTTTTCTTGTGAATTTCCGATACGAACGTGTATGGATCACTATTCAGACCGCTCTTAAAATAGTTCCACAGTATCATCCACCTCCCACTTTTACAGAATTAGGCTGAAGGGAAGTTTATTTTATGTCCACAAGATGGCATCCAAGATACGTGAATGAAGATGAACCTTTTCTAACATAGAAATGTTTAAATCAATTACTATTTAATTGCTTAAATGAAAGCAATGTGTTTCTTCTAACTGCTGTAACCTAATATTCATACACTATTTTCGATGATGCGCGTCTTGTGTGTGTGTGTGTGTGGAGTGCTTATTTATAAAAATAAGTGGGACATGAGTTCCTGCAACAAGGTTGCGAAAGGCAAGTTTAAGACAGTGGCCTGGAATTTATTTTTTATATTAAAGGGTGCTTAACAGCTGGAAAGGTTTAGCAGCTGGACAAGTGGCTGAGACCAAAGTACTGGCCTCGTTTTAAGAAACAGCTGGACGGTGTAATGGGAGGGCAGTAGGTTTGGTATTCTAGAAGGATGGGATGAAATAGGCAAAAGAGCCTCCTTCATCTCAATTTATCTTGCGCGAAAAAGCTCCCAGTGTCTCACATCACCACTATCGTTATAGGAGAAAATCTCCAGAAAGCATTATTAGTGAATCAATATCCTAATAAAAATAAAATAAAGTATGTAGGTCTGTTGAGAGCTTCTCCAGAACCCCTGGTGTCTTTCACTTTTATTGATTGAACTAATGTGTGACTTTTCTTTTTCTTCTATGTCTATTTTACTTTCACAGCCTTTTACATTTACTTGCCATCCTTGGTTGAATTTTAGTTTACTTCCTTTATTAATCAATTGATTTTTCCTAATCCTAATAGACTATTTTTCCTTCATGCTTTATTTGCCCCTGTAGTCTCCAATGGGGGTAAGCATTGCTCAGGTAGCCATATGTAGTTTCATTCTGCTAGATTTTCCAGATGGTGGGATTACTCACACCAGTACTGGATGGGAAAACAAAGGCTGGGAAATTAGGTGAATCGTATGATCCTTGCCTGAATCACACGGGATTTAATGCCTCAGGCACATTCTGTGGAAGTGCTTCATTTTAATAATATAACATATGCTGGTGGTATTGAAATGAGGCTACACTCTCACAGAGACGGCACAATGCATTCAGCTCACCCATATGAAATAGGCAATGAATGGAAGTCATGTTTAAAAGGAAAAGAAAGACTTGCATTTATATAGCGCCTTTCACAACCTCAGGACGACTCAAAGCGCTTTACAAAGCCAATGAAGCACTTTTGAAGTGTAGTCACTGTCGCAATGTGGGGAACGCGGCAGCCCAAGTTGCGCACAGCAAGCTCCCACAAACAGCAATGTGATAAAAACCAGATAGTTTGGGACTGGAAATCACTAATTAAAGTTGTTTTGCTGGATTTTTTCATTGCTGCAACCTAATTTCGTAAAACGGGTGTTGAATTGAGTACTTCCCTCTGCTTGAGATTTTTTGGAGGTGGAGCAAGAGGAGCAATGGGTGGACCTGAGGCAGGTTTATTTGCACCAGAGCTGGGCACTCACCCTTAGCCACACCGCCATGTGTACAGATAAAGGAACACTATCTAAGAAAGTCTGAGGAAACCTGCCTTCACAGGCTCTGCTTCACGCAGGAAGCAAAAACAACAACAACTTGCATTTATATAGCGCCTCAAATGTAGTAAAGTTTCCCACGGTGTTTGACAGGAGCGTTATAAAACAAAATTTGACACAGAGCCACATAAGGAGATATTAGGAGAGATGACCAAAAGCTTGGTCAAAGAAGTTTTAAGGAGCGTCTTAAAGGAGGAGGGAGAGGTAGAGAGGTGGAGAGGTTTAGGGAGGGAATTCCAGAGCTTAGGGCCCAGACAGCTGAAAGCACGGCCGCCAATGACTGAGTTGTGTGGTGTGCTGGAATCTGATAAGTAGACACACTCCACCATAGGGCTGGCACTGCCAGTGGCAGTGAAGGTCACTTCACCGCTGAACTTTTATGCCTCAGGCTCATTCCGAACTATATCAGGGAACGTCAGCAACATCAATGAATCTGAAGTTTACAAATCCAAACAGGTCACTGATGCGCTGTTTTGTCAGTCAAAAACATTCATCACTTTCCCCAGCAATAGAATGAGAGGATTTTTTCCACATTGGAGGATTCTCCAAAGTCCAGGGCATTACGTATGGCACCCATTTTGCCCGCCTGGGCCCCTACTCACAACTCATGAACCACAAAGAGTTCCAGTCCACCGCAGTTCGGCAACACAAGATCGCGCAGGTTTGTGCCTGCTTACCAGGTGGCAGTCATCAGTCCGTCAATTTAAGATAGATAGGAGAAGCTAAACTGGAGAGGTGGCTTCGAGGAGAACAAAGGCTCCCATCTAGTTCCTGACACCCTTGCGATGATGAGGAACACAGGTGAACATAGATGTGAGAAGGTCTGTGCAGCCATGACTTCCATTCATTGCCTGTTTCATGATTGAACACACTAGAGACATTTTGATGTCTGAACCGATCAAGGAGCAAATCACAATGCAACTTCTCCAGGATATCCAAGCTCAACATTGCTGTACGCTACATCACTTTGCCATCTAGAGAGGCTTAACTATGCCCCAAGTGGAGGAGAAGGCTCACTTTCAGCCAAAGACAGAACGGGATACTGGCAATGATGCTGAAACATCTTTGCAGGTAACAAGATTGATATTCCAGCCTGTCATAGATGAGATGCTCACCGAAGAGCCTCAGCTGCCCAATTCAGTCATGTACATGTGTACTCTGCAGTGGTTCAATACATTTTCACCAACTTTGTTCTCTGCACTACCTTCACTACCACTGATGCCTTCTTATTGTTGCAACCTTTTCTTTCACTAACACAAAGGGCGCGATCTTGCCAGCCCTGGGGAGGCGGGTTTGGAGGCGGGACTGCCGGGAAAATGGCAGAATCTGGGGGCGGGTGCCCATCCCGTCCCCAACCCGCCTCCGTGCCATCTTCCCAGGAGGCGGGTAGCCGACCCCGCGCCGGGTCCCATCTCCTGGAGGGGGGAAGGGAATTACAGCCACTTAACTGCCTGTTAACAGGTAGTTAACAGGCAGTTAAGAGGATTATCCCCATTTTTCCAACAGAGGTTCGGTCTTCCCGACGTCGGGAAACCCCGGCAGGGTCAGCGAGGCGAGCAGTGGGTCTGCGGGGGTTGGAGGGGTGCAAAAGTGCGCTGTGGAGGTAAGTGATGGGTGCAAGTGTGGAGAGGTGAGTATGTGAGGTGAGTGAAAAGTGATAGAAAATGTTTACTTACCTTTGTTTCTTCCTGCAGGCTTCAACAGTTGGGGATGCGGAGAGTCTCGCATCTCACCGGCAGAGATGACAGATGGCTGCTGCATTCTCCGATGCAACAACCATCTCATTTCTGCTCACAAAAGAGGTTTGAATACAAGGACTCATCAAACAACATAGAATGTCAGTATTTTTGACAGATGAAACTTCATACGCTGACGTTCTCTGTAACCGGCTTCCCCTTAATTGGCCTGCTATGCCCGCTGGGCGGGCTTAACAAGGTCAATCAAGGGAAAATAGCGTGGGTTGGCCACAAGTCGATGGAGGCGGGACTAAAGCCCGACAAGCAGCAGTCCCGCCTCCAACGTGCCCCCATTGGCACAATCGCCCCCAAAGAAATTCTTTCGACAAAGTTCAAATAAACTGCAAATGATTTATTTCCCTACAAATCATGCATGCATGTTTGACCCGGGTACATTCTCTTGTGACAGTGGGGGTGAGGTTAGATTAAAATTGGGCCTTGTGCTTTCCAGAAGCTATTTTAGTCCTTCCCCAGTGGAAGGTGTCAGCTGGCTAGCTGGTTGGTCGGAGTCTTTGGGAGCCTACAGTAACCCATGATATAATTTCAGGACCATAGTGAGCAGAGAAATTCTTGCTTCAATAGTTTCCACTCTCATTACTTTCCTGGTTTCCTCCTGTGGTCTCTTTCTTTGATTTATCTCTCAATCCCCTGGCTGGGGAGTCTAGAACCAGGGGTCACAGTCTCAGAATAAGGGGTCGGCCATTTAGGACTGAGATGAGGAGAAATTTCTTCACTCAGAGGGTGGTGAATCTTTGGCATTCTCTACCCCAGAGGGCTGTGGAGGCTCAGTCGTTGAGTATATTCAAGACAGAGATCGATAGATTTTTGAATATTAAGGAATCAAGGGATATGGGGATAGTGCAGGAAAGTGGAGTTGAGATAGAAGATCAGCCATGGTCTTATTGAATGGCGGAGCAGGCTCGAGGGGCCGAATGGCCTACTCCTGCTCCTATTTCTTATGTTCTTATTTTGTTTTTTCACTCTTCTTATTTACCTTAAAACCTAATTGTGTTATGAAGTGTGATGCATAAATATTTTCCCCATGACGCAACATAATGAGAATAGAATTTATTTGTTTATTACACAGAATTACATAGAAATTACAACATGGAAACAGGCCATTCGGCCCAACTAGCCCGTGTTGGTGTTGATCCTCCACACCAGCAGTAGTCCTAATCCCATGTGCCCTCCTGTTTCCATATCCCTTTATCTCCATTGCTTCAACCACCTATCTAACCTATTCTGAAATGTTGACGTGGTCTCTGCATCAATCACTAACTCTCATTATTCATTCCTTACAACGCTCTGTATAAAAAAGTTTCTCCTGTTCTCTGTCCTGCATCTCTTACATTTAATCTTATGTCTCCCCGTTCTTGACCCCTCAACCACTGGAAACAGCCTGTTTCTATCCACTCTGTCGAATCCCTTCATAATTAAAAAAAAATCCATCCAATCATCCCCACAGTCTCCTCTGTGCTGACAAACAGTAAAGTATTTCTTATAACCACAAGATGGCATCCAAAGCATAGGATTTGCTGTGAAAAACAGTTTGAGAATTGCTCTAAACAATTATGGGGTCCAATTGACATTGAGAGTTAGGGATAGTGCACATGTTAAAAGGAGGAGCATATTTATGAATTTTCACTAAAGTATTAACCCTAGTGCAAGCTCCTAATATTACTCCTACAAGCAAAATAGCATAATGCATAAGAACCTGCACATATACATTCTTTAACATACCAAACCATCTCACCGCGCTTTACACAGGGTATCAGACACTGAGCAAGAGGTGGGAGAAGAGTTGGGGAGGTGACAAAAGGTGTGGTCAAAGAAATAGGTTTTGAGAAGACTTGTTAAGGTGGGGAACAACATAGCTAGGCAGAAGAGATTACGAAGAGAATCGCAAAGTGCAGCGAATGATAGCTGAAGTCGCTGGCATGATGGTGAAGCAAAAGGAGGAAGAGGATGCAAGCTGGGATGTAGGACTGGAGGAAGTTGCAGAGGAAGGATGATGCAAGGCCAAAGGGGTGGTGGTGGGGGGGGGGGGGGGTTGTAAATGAGGCAGAGGATGTTGAAATCATTGCACTGGGGGCCAGGGAACCAGTGGAGGTCGGTGAGTTCCAGGCTATGAAGTTAGTGAGACTTTGTACGGGATAGGATGCAGGTGGCAGAGTTCTGCGTGAGTTGGACTTTATGTAAGGCGGAGCTCAAGAGGCAAGTGAGGAGAGTCTGGGAGTAATGAAGACATGATGTGGGCTTCGGGAGTGGTGGGAGTGATGATGGATATTTGATAGTTAGGCGATATTTGGGACATGGTCTTAATGATGGACCAGATGTGTGGTATGAAGCTCAGCACAATAATGCACAGACCTGGAACACTGTTTTCCCATGTTAATTATGCAAATTTCCAACAGTGATGATTTGCATTAATTACTCATATTTCAACCAAGAATTAAAGCAACTGAGAGTGCAGAAAGAGTTCACAGGGTCAGCAAAGCTACACATGCCTCACAGTTATTGGCAACAAAGGAGTTTAGGTAGCACGATCATTATCACCTCCAAGTTCCCCTACCAGTTAAATCCTTTGGACATATATTACCATTGCTTCATTGTCACTGGGTCAATATCCAGGAATTTCTTACCTAACACCATCATGGGAGTGCCATCATCATAAGGGTTGGCGATTCAAGGCGAAGGTCCACCTTCTCAGGGCAGCTAGGGTTGGGCAATAAATGCAGCCTTGCCAACATCATCAACATCTCAAAACCTAAAAGAAAGTCCATTGCTGGACATATTGGGAGAGAATGTCCTGGCCATTCTTTCTTCATGTCATTGTGCACTATGCACTCCAAAGCCGGAATTTTCCGGGAGATCAGCGGGCGGGATCGGTGGCGGGTCAGGTGGGAAAGTGTTTTCTTTTGACAGCGATTCGGGACCCCGCTGTCAACCCGCCGCCACACGCCTTTCCCAATGTCGGGTCTGTCAGCGCTGAGCAGACCCGACAGGCAGCAGCAGGGAACCCAATTAAACTCATTATAATGTCATTAACAGATCATTAACAGGCATTTTTAACTTCCCTTTTCACTTTAACTTCATGGCCACGGGAACCACGCTGTTCGGGGACCACAGCTGTCAACCTGAGGCGGGAGTTCAGTGGCCATTGCTCCAGCTGATTACTTGACAGCTTCAAATGTACAGTAAAAGCCCCCACCTGACAGATCATCACTTGCCTCAGCCACAAGCTGTTTCTCAGTCAATTTCCGGCACAGATTCTGCAGGCTTTCCACTTTCCACTCTCTATCCACTGTTTCCTCATTGGAAGAACTCTCTCACCATTGACAGAATGCTTCTGTCATCTCTACTTCACCTGCCATCTATTCCATCAACATGGGTGCCCTTTATACTGTCTCACCTTGGTCCTCAGAATCCGACCACGATCAGCCCCAACACCAGCAGCACCAACAACAACACCAACCTTCTCTGCAATCATCTGATGCTGCACAGGACAGAGCGTATCAGCACCCGAGCACATCCGCTCTGTCATCTCCATCAACGTAGCCCCAAAACAGCAGCGGCAACAGAAGCAATGCCGCAGGAAAATCAACGTTGGAGCACTCAAAGACCCTGCTAAGAAAGCTCTATTCAGCCTGCGTCTCACAACCAACCTGACGACTCCCAGTGATTCAGAGACACCGAGGGTTCACAGCACCTGGTCTGCACTCAAGGCCTCCATAATCAGCACCTGTGAAGAGACGCTCGGTCACTCGACCAGGAAACACCAAGACTGGTTCGACGAGAACGACCAGGAGATCCAGGAGCTAATAAGCCACAAGCGCAAGGCACTCCTGATCTGGAAACAGAAACAGAACTCGAGAGCAATAAAGCAGCTCTACAGACGCCTGAAGGCCGAGGTCCAACAAAAAACTCGCAACCTAAAGAACAGATGGTGGGTGGAGAAAGTGCAGGAGATCCAGCAGCTAGCCGACAACCACAACGTGCGTGGATTCTTTAGCACAGTCAAGACCACCTACGGCCCAAGCACCCAAGGTCCTACCCCACTGTGGGCCAAGAACGGAGAGGTACTCATCAAGGACAGAGAGGCAGTCAGTGCCCGCTGGAAGGAGCACTTCAAAGATCTCCTTAACCAAGACTCTGTCTTCGACGCAAGTGTCCTCAACTCCATCCCGCAGCATGCTACCCGCCACCATCTCAGCACAACCCCAGACCGGCATGAGGTTGAAAAGGCCATCCGACAACTGAAGAACAACAAGGCCTCAGGAGCAGATGGAATCCCCACCGAGGCGCTAAAACATGGCGGAGAAGCACTATTGGCACGAATACATGAACTAATTTCTCTTATTTGGAAGGAGGAGAGCATGCCAGGGGATCTCAGAGATGCCATAATCGTGACCATCTTCAAGAAAGGTGACAAGCTCGATTGCGGTAAATACAGAGGAGTCCCCTGCTGTCTGCCACAGGGAAAGTCATCGCAAGAATCCTCCTCAATCGCCTTCTCCCAGTGGCTGAAGAGCTCCTCCCAGAGTCGCAATGCGGATTCCGCCCACTAAGGGGCACAATGAACATGATCTTCACCGCGTGTCAAGTACAAGAGAAATGCAGGGAACAGCACCAACCGCTGTACATGGGCTTCTTTGAACTCACAAAGGCCTTCGACAACGTCAACTGTGAGGGATTATGGAGTGTCCTCCTCAAATTCGGCTGCCCCCAAAAGTTTCTTACCATCCTCCACCTGCTTCACGACGACATGCAAGCCATGATCCTAACCAACGGATCCACCACAGACCCAATTTACGTACGGACTGGGGTCAAGCAAGGCTGTGTCATCGCACCAACGCTCTTCTCGATCTTCCTGGCTGCAATGCTCCATCTCACCCTCAGTAAGCTCCCCGCTGGAGTGGAGCTAACCTACAGAACAAACAGAAAACTGTTCAACCTCCGTCACCTCCAGTCCAGATCCAAGGTCGTCCCATCCTCTGTCATCGAATTACAGTATGCAGACGATGCTTGCGTCTGCGCACACTCTGAGACTGAACTCCAAACCATCGTCAACACCTTCACCGAAGCGTACGAGAGCATGGGCCTTACACTAAACATCCGTAAGACAAAGGTCCTCTACCAACCTGCCCCCGCCACACAGTACTGCCCCCCGATTATCAAAATCCATGACAAGGCCTTGGACAACGTGGACCACTTTCCATACCTCGGGAGCCTACTGTCAACAAGGGCAGACGTCGATGGCGAAGTCCAACACCGCCTTCAGTGTGCCAGTGCAGCCTTCGGTCACCTGAGGAAGAGAGTGTTTGAAGACCAGGACCTCAAACCCAGCACCAAGCTCATGGTCTACAGAGCAGTAGTGATACCTGCCCTCCTGTATGCCTCAGAAACATGGACCATGTACAGCAGGCACCTCAAAGCACTGGAAAGGTACCACCAATGCTGCCTCCGCAAGATCCTACAAATCCATTGGCAGGATAGGCGCACCAACGTCAGTGTTCTCGCTCAGGCCAACATCCCCAGCATCGAAGCTTTGACCACGCTCGATCAGTTCCGATGGACGGATCACATCGTCCGCATGCCCGATATGAGACTCCCAAAACAAGCACTCTACTCGGAGCTCCAACATGGCAAGAGAGCCCCAGGTGGGCAGAGGAAACGCTTCAAGGACACCTTCAAAGCCTCCTTGAAAAAGTGCAACATTCCCACCGACACCTGGGAATATCTGTCACAAGACCGCACAAAGTGGAGGAGAAGCATCCGGGAAGGCGCCGAACACCTCGAGTCTCTTCGCCGGGAGCAAACGGAAGCCAAGCGCAAACAGTGGAAGGAGCGCACGTCAACCCAAGCACCCCACCCACCTGCCCCTTCAACCACCATCTGCCCCACCTGTTATAGAGACTGTAGGTCCCGCATTGGACTCATCAGTCACCTGAGAACTCATTTTTAGTGTGGAAGCAAGTCATCCTCGGTTCCGAGGGATTGCCTAAGAAGAAGAGAAGAATATTGCTGCCTGGGAGGCCAGGGATGGCCTCACCATGGCCAGATTTACTTCACTTGACACTGTACACCCTGGCTGCCACATGATGCACCAGGTTGGCACGACCCCACACCAACACCATAAAACATCCCTACAATGTCCAAGCCATTCCTTTCATGCTCACCACCATTGCGGTGGTATAGTTCTGTCTCACCATTCACTGTGACTCACTAAGCCACTTCCAAAGGTGTACACAAATCTGTCCAACAACAGAAAGTGTTGAAAATAAAGGTTTCAATGTTTGACAGCACATTAACAGAAACTCTAAATAAACATTGGATAAAACACCCAAGTGCCTACCCTTGTGTGTTGTTAGTTGGTATGATTGCACTAGGATGAGGGTGAGTGTGCGGGGTGGCTAGTGAGATGGGGATGTGATAATGTAGATAGAGAGAGAGAGAGGGATAGGTGGAGGTGTGAGGTAAGTTGGTGTGAGTAAGGATGTACAGGAATAGAGTAGGGAAGGCAGAGTGATGGGGATGTGATGAGAGGCACAGCAGGTTGAGGTTGATCTACTGAGATCATTGAAAGGTTTGCGCCACTGCAGCCAGGTCCTCCTGACCACCTCCCTGCTTGTGCCCTCCTCTGCAAAGTGCAACCAGGTTGTTTAGGTCTCCTGGGGAGGTCTCTTCTACCCATCGGCAGGGAAGAGGACATCCCAGCGTGCTGTGACTCCCTCCGTAAGCACATGGAGCGAGTCAGGGGAGAACCTGGGTGCAGCCATGTGCATCTGTGCAGTCATTGTCCGTGTTTGCAGCACCTCAATGCTGTAGAACACTGACAGCACAAATGTCAAAATAAATTTGGAATGGTCCCTTTAAGGAAACCGGCTGATGACGCATCATGAAATGGCGTCACCAGACCCGCTTCCACTAATTGGCTGGGAAATGCGCTGGGCGGTCTTAACAAGCCCAATCAAGGGAAAATCATTTTGGACAGCGGGATGGAACCAGCAGCGGGGTCGGGACCCGCCACCGACCCCGGCCGCACGGACCCACCGAGGTAAGTAAAATCGCGGCCCACATCTCTATTCCTGATCCAGTTCTATCTTCAAATGACTAACTCTGTTCTTACGCCCTCTTAACACTTCTGCTTCCAATCACACCTCTTGGTGCGAGAGACCTTAAGATTAACAACATAAAAGCTGGAGCTTTCCGATCCTCCTCTGCGCAAATAAAACCATTTTAAGAATTGGGATATTAAAAAGTACAGGCCACTCACAGGACTGCGCAACACATTGGGTTAACACACTATCCTTTCACCTCTGGGACCCAGATTTCAATCCAGCCTGGGTGGGCAGGGGGAAGGCAGGTTGGGGGAGAGGGTGAACATTTCCTTTCTCTGTTGGCTTTGAGGTGCCCACTTGATACGCGCTTGGGCAGTCTGATCCCAGTGCCCAGTTGGTGCAGATTCATAGTGCAAAAATGTTCACAAATTAGGCGAAAATTGAACAGAGAGGAATTAAGGAAGGCTACAGTGAGAAATGATGCAGTTTGGAATGCTTCACATAGATCAGGGTTGAGGCATCAAGAAAATGCTGGAAACACTCAGCAGGTCAGGCTGCATCTCTGGAAAGAGACACAGAGTTAACGTTACAGGTCGATGACCTTTTGTCAGAACTGGCATGTTGTTCGACGAGGATAGATGGATCTTTAATCAACATCTGACTTGGGGATGCTTTATACTAACACTGGGTGCCAAAAGTGGAAAGGTGCCCCATTCCCAATCAGTGATAGTTCTCCTTCCTCGCCTTGTTGAGCACAAAAGTGCACTCAAAGTCTAAGTGCAACTGCATTCCAATTTGGAAGCAATCCCTCTTAAAAGTAATTTTCAAAAATTCAGTTCCAGTCTGTTGGCTATTAAGCAAGGTTCATCTAAATAATTTGTTGAACTGTTAACTATCCAATCATAATTCTTGCTCTATCTTTTATAAAGTTACTTTGCTCTACTTTCTCAATTTCTATTTAAAGCACGTGGTTCAAATGTACTGGTTGGGGATCAATTAGCAACATTAGAAAAATGATTTTGCGAAGAATAATTTTTATTATGAGCTCATTTTAACTTCACAAATTAAATTATTCCACTAACATGATGAACTATGTGCTGAAATAGGAAAGTTGGCAATCATTATTTTAATGATATTTGTACATTGCAGCATCAAGAATGCATATGTATTGTTTGTTATTCCAATCAATATTCTATACCCTGTTGTGCTTGTCTGTTGCATGGAGTGCTCAGCTATTTCGGTCTTGATTCCAAGTGAATTGCATTTGGTCCCTTAGGCAGCTTGAATACTTTGTGAGATTAATAATAGGCTGGAATTTGCTGAAGAAATAACAGGGTGAACTATGCACATCATTATTAATGTGCAAATCAGCCAGCCACTTGTGGTGAGGAAGAGATATCCTGTGAATTGCAGAGCGCCACAAGTTGCTGGATGATTTGCGCCGCTCCGCCATTAGATTCACGAATACAGCATCTCACCCTTAACCTCCCCATGAGTTTCATGAAGTTGCTACATTTGCACATTAATTGCCCATTAATCTCACCACAGAAAGTTAAATCTAGTAATTAATAGAGTGCTAAATGTTGATGACTGTCAATCAACCGCTCTTACCCAGAAAGTGAACAATTAAAAGTGTGGGGTCTCATTCCTTCAGGTAGCGTATTGTTGTTGGAGATTTTAAAATTGTCAAAAGAAAATCTTACTTTTTCTTTCTGTCTCTTTGTTCTCTTTCTCTTAATCCAATCTTTCTTTCCCTCTCTTACTTCTGTTTCTGCACCTGATTTGACATTGAATTCACCCAGTCTAATTTACCCTTCTCCTCAGTTCTTCCTCTGTTTATTTCTCAATCCTTAAATCCCTATTGGTCCTGTCGTTCACCAAGGTCCCAGATGCCCTATAGTCCTTGCTGTGCTGTAATCAGCCGTACTTCCAGCAACTTACAGGCCAAAGAAATTTTGAGCTGGAGGGTGCAGAAAACAATCGAACTAACCGGGCACGTCCCAAGATGCTCTGCTCCAGCAAATTCCGGCCCAATATGGTAGAAGCAGGACACAATTTTATTATGAAAATATGATGTATGTTCAGGTATGGATGAGGGTTTCAGCAGCAAATGGCCTGAGGCAGGGCAGAGGTGGGTGATGATACGGAGGTGGATGTAGGAACTCTCTGTAATTACCATGCTTACCATAATAATGATTTATGTAAAATTGCAAGATTCAAGAGCCCAACCCAAATGCTCATTTCCAACAAAATACTGTAGATGCTGGAAACCTGAAACTAAAATAGAATTTTTTTAAAAAAATTCGTTCATGGGATGTGGGCATCACTGGCAAGGCCAGCATTTATTACCCATCCCTAGTTGCCCTTGAGAAGGTGGTGGTGAGCCGCCTTCTTGAACCGTTGCAGTCCGTGTGGTGAAGGTACTCCCACAGTGCTGTTAGGGAGGGAGTTCCAGGATTTTGACCCAGCGACGATGAAGGAACGACGATATACTTCCAAGTCAGGATGGTGTGTGACTTGGAGGGGAACTTGGAGGTGGTGGTGTTCCCATGCGCCCGCTGCCCTTGTTCTTCTAGGTCGTGCGTTTGGGAGGTGCTGCCGAAGAAGCCTTGGCGAGTTGCTGCAGTGCATCTTGTAGATGTTGGATAGACATAGTCAGGCAGTGTCTGTAAAGAAATTAAAAATGTTGACCTTTCAGGCATTGTCCTTCATCAGAACTGGGTCTGGTCAATCTTGACCAAACTGTAGCTCTTTCACTCATTTTAACTAATAAAATTACATACATCAAAAACAGAAAGCTCAGGCACGAGTTCAATAGTAAAGAAACAACTTACATTTATATAGCGCCTCTCATAAGTTCAGGACGTCCCAAAGCGCTTTACAGTCAATGAAATACTTTTTGAAGTGCAATCACTGCTGTAATGTAGGAAACATAGCAGCCAATTTGTGCACAGCAAGCTCCCACAAACAGCAATGTAATAATGATCAGATAATCTGTTTTAGTGATGTTGGTTGAGGGGTAAACGTTGGCCAGGACACTGGGGAGAACTCCCTTGCTCGTCTTCATAAAGTGCCATGGGATCTTTTACATTCACCTGAGAAGTCAGACGGGGCCTGGGTTTAACGTCTCATCCGAAAGACAGCACCTGCGACAGTGCAGCACTCCCTCAGCTTGGATTATGTGCTCAAGTCGCTGGAGTGGGACTTGATCCCCTAGACCTTCTGACTCCGCAGGTGAATGTGCTACCACTGAGCCATAGCTGACACCAAAGGTTGCAGACAAATGATTGTGGTGAAGTCTCTGATTGACTGCTGCAGGTTGAAAGATGCAGGGTTTGGCACATTTTCCTTCATCCGTGACAGCCTCTTTGAAGCATACTTTGAAAAGAGAGGTTTCACAGTGCTTGTAACAAACATTTCCTATTGGACTTGCCATAAGATGGCATCCCAAACTGCACATAGACATCTTTACCTCCTTCAGGGACTTTACACCCACCTCCCGCAACCCCCCCCCCCCCACCCCCCCTCCCCACACCCCTGCCCTGCTCCCCACCAAAGATCTTAAACTGTTATTTGATTGGCACAGCCAGCAAGTGGCCTCAATCTTCCTGCCAAAAGTGGATGGAACACCCTTCATTAGAATACTTCAATCCTGTCAAAGAAACCTTCACACAACAAGTAATCCATCTGTATACAGACTCTCTCCTTCCCCTGTTCAATTGTATTCTCTGAACGTATGTCCTCTGAATATATATTACTGTACTTGACACGCGATATTTAACAGACTCCAACCGTTGAAGAATAGAGAGATTTACTGAGACAGTCATTGAAAGGTTTGCCGAAAATAATTCAAACCAAGTGTATTTTACTGGAAGTTTGGAGACATTATTATAGCTTGGAACAAAGTCACAAAGGAACAGAAAATGAGCAACAGCACTGAGAGAGATTCTGATTTTACTAAGTAGGACATTTCCGTCAACAATAGAACATAGAAATTGGTTTGCTGTCCATAAAGATAGAAAAAGAAACTGCTCAGTAGATCAATCATTGTGTATAATCCAGCAAAGGACAGGACCTTTACCTAAAGGGGCATTTTTCCCTGATGACATACTTCGTAAGAATTTTGTAACATTATTTTGTATGCATATTGCCACTTTAGCCCCACTGTGAATCAGTTTCTGCAATGCAATCAAGTGACAATATAAGTCAAAAACATATTTTATTTAAACATAGTTTTAATAAATAATTTACAAAGTATCCACATCCCCAAAAAAATGATGCATCACCTGAACTCTCAGCTGAGATTATAGCCTTGAAATCATTCTCACACCATCTGTGGGTGCCATGTCACCAGTGCACACAGTGTATTGGAAGTATGCTCATGTCCACTATAAAACACTGCAATGCTGGCTGCAATGCTCCATCTCACTCTCAGTAAGCTCCCCGCTGGAGTGGAGCTAATCTACAGAACAAACGGGAAACTGTTCAACCTCCGCCGCCTCCAGTCCAGATCCAAGGTCGTCCCTTCCTCTGTCATCGAATTAAAGTATGCAGACGACGCTTGCGCCTGCGCACACTCGGAGGTCGAACTCCAAACCATCGTCAACACCTTCACTGAAGCATACGAGAGCATGGGCCTTACACTAAACATCAGTAAGACAAAGGTCCACTACCAACCTGCCCCCGCCACATTTACTGCTCCCCGATTATCAAAATCCATGATGAGGCCTTGGACAACGTGGACCACTTTCCATGCCTCGGGAGCCTACTGTCAACAAGGGCAGACGTCGATGACGAAGTCCAGCACCGCCTTCAGTGTGCCAGTGCAGCCTTCGGTCGCCTGAGGAAGAGAGTGTTTGAAGACCAGGACCTCAAACCCGGCACCAAGCTCATGGTCTACAGAGCAGTAGTGATACCCGTCCTCCTGTATGCCTCAGAGACATGGACCATGTACAGCAGGCACCTCAAAGCACTGGAGAGGTACCACCAACGCTACCTCCGCAAGATCCTGCAAATCCATTGGCAGGATAGGCGCACCAACGTCAGTGTTCTCGCTCAGGCCAACATCCCCAGCACCGAAGCTTTGACCACGCTCAATCAGCTACGACGGACAGGCCACATCATCCGCATGCCTGATACGAGACTCCCAAAGCAAGCGCTCTACTCGGAGCTCCGACACGGCAAGAGAGCCCCAGGTGGGCAGAGGAAACGCTTCAAGGACACCCTCAAAGCCTCCTTGAAAAAGTGCAACATCCCCACCGACACCTGGGAATCCCTGGCCTAAGACTGCACAAAGTGGAGGAGAAGCCGAACACCTCGAGTCTCTTCGCCGGGAGCAAGCGGAAGCCAAGCGCAAACAGCGGAAGGAGCGCACGTCAACCCAAGAACCCCACCCACCCACCCATTCAACCAACGTCTGCCCCACCTGTGACAGAGACTGTAGGTCCCGCATTGGACTCATCAGTCACCTGAGAACTCATTTCTAGTGTGAAAGCAAGTCACCCTCGGTTCCGAGGGACTGCCTAAGATGAAGAAAACACTAACAACTTGGATGCAATCACAATAAATACAGTTAGTATATCAATATAGTATTAAAGATTTTGTGTGGGGCACACAATCCCTATCCATAATCCTCACTTCCTGCTCTTATGATTTTTGCTAATTGTTATGTCAACATTTCCCATTCAATTTTGCTGCGTCAACTATCATGCTGCAGTTATACATTCTGGCCAATAGGTGGCTTTGTGGAGTGAGTTTCTGAAGTTTCTTTTCAACTCATCTTATATATAAAATGGGTGCCCTCTATATCCAGCTAAAGATTATTTTAAATATTACAAAGATCAATAGTTCCAACACTCATCCCCAGGGGACATTACCATTTATATCCCTCCAGTCCAAAACACATCCACTAAACAATACGCTCTGCTTTCTCTCCATTAATCAACTTGCTATCCCTGCTGCCACACTATCTTTAATATCATGTGTTTTCATTTTATCAACTAGTCTCAGATGCGACACTTTATTACACACCTGTTAAAATTCATATGCACAATATTCACAGCACTTTCTTTATCAGTAAACTCCATTATTTCCTCAAAGCACTTGATTACATTTGCCAGACATGACAGGGAGTTTAACAATTCCATGCTGGTTGTGCTTAACTAACACATGTCTTTCTAGGTGAGCATTCATTTTATCCCATATAGTGGCTCTAAGAGCTTACCCACCTACCAATGTTATGGTGATTGGTCTATAGTTACCTGGCGGGGGGGGGGGGGGTGGTTGGGGGGGGAAGTCGTTTAGGCCCATTTTTGGGCCCAAAATGATCGCCACACTCACAGCGCGTGCCAGAAGCCGGAGGCCAGAGTATCGTCTAGAACTGAGCCTTGAGCCTCATCTGAATAATTCCAGCGAGCTGCAGGAGCCTGTCAGGCCTCATGAGGCAGCTTGCAGGGCTCCTCTGGACCAATCTGGGCCAGCAGTGACTCTCAGGTAGGCCCTGGAGGGATGGGAGATGTTACCAGACAATCTTCTTTCATACCTTTTGCTTCCCTTTGATATTTTCTATATTTGGCTTGGTTTTCTTTTGTATTATTAGCCCTAGGTTTCTCATATACCATTTTTTAAGTCTCATTTAATTTCAATTTCTCTATTTATCCAATTTTTGTTGTACCAACTTAACCCCCACCCCCCACTTACATTTTTGGAAATCTTAACCATTGTATTCCATCATCCTTCTGATTTGTGTTCCTCTTTTCTACCTCCTGAACTCTGTTTCTTTTGCTCTCCTTTCTGATTCCTCATCTCAATTTTTTCCCCTCTCTTTCGAAGATTAGTTTAAAACTTAGTTTTCCTTACTAACAAATCTGAGTGGTTTAATTTCCAACTCTAAAGAGTTAATCTGCAGTTATAGATAAAAAAAAAAGCCTCACACCAATTCAATTAAGTTGGGTCTTTTTTTTGAGTGTTTCAGACAGGCTTTTTTTTCACGACAAAGCACACAGCAATTTCCATGTGACAATTGATTCAGTTCTTTTTCATTACTCACTCTGTCGATTGAATTTGCTTTTTTGAGCCCCTGGTACTTTCTGGTTTCAAACCCATTGTTTAAGGCTCCAAACAGCACAACTTAAAAAATTGAAGGGCAAGTGATCTGCTTTTGTGCTCAGGGTGGCATATCATGGGGCAAGGGGTGCACAGTATCAAGAGATGCACCTCCGATGTGCACCGAGAGTGTAGAAGCAGAAAATTTACCCTCTGTTGTAATTTATCCTAATTCATTGTCTGGGACTCTGTTACACTTAAAATATAACTGTTGGCTTATCTTCAGTTACTAGGTGCACTTATATATTTTTTTATTCGTTTATGGGATGTGGCCGACGCTGGCAAGGCCAGCATTTATTGCCATCCCTAATTGCCCTTGAGAAGGTGGTGGTGAGCCACCTTCTTGAACCGCTGCAGTCCGTGTGGTGAAGGTGCTCCCACAGTGCTGTTAGGTAGCGAGATCCAGGATTTTGACCCAGCGACGATGAAGGATCGGCGATATATTTCCAAGTCAGGATGGTGTGTGACTTGGAGGGGAACTTGGAGGTGGTGGTGCTCCCATGCGCCTGCTGCCCTTGTCCTTCTAGGTGGAAGAGGTTGCGGGTTTGGGAGGTGCTGCCGAAGAAACCTTGGCGAGTTGCTGCAGTGCATCTTGTAGATGGTGCACACTGCAGCCACGGTGCGCTGGTGGTGGAGGGAGTGAATGTTTAAGGTGGTAGATCGGGTGCCAATCAAGCAGGCTGCTTTGTCCTGGATGGTGTCGAGCTTCTTGAGTGTTGTTGAGTCCTCCAGGCAAGTGGAGAGTATTCCATCACACTCCTTACTTGTACCTTGTAGATGGTGGAAAGGCTTATATTTGTACCATTTACTGTTGGAAATGCATTTTTATTAATACAGAAGCTACAGATTTGTGCTTGAAGCACCAATGAAGGCTTTCTCCCCTTTTAGTGTTTAAATGCTCATGATAACATTATTTGACAGGGTCGTATTTCTTGAGGATAATAATTCTCATTTTAAAAAGTTGGAACGTACTATGTCACACACACACACAACAGCTATTATATTATAGAGCAAAATGACAGATTGACTGCCCATATCTATTCATGTTAACACTGGTTTTAATTTCAGAAGTGAATTCCACTATCTTCAGGTCATTACTTTTCAGTGGAGTATATATCTGTTTACTCCAAATGTTGTTTTCCTATACTCTAATAGTGCAGTGAGGCGAAGGGTTAGTTGTGCAAGATACGATGCACTGTAAAGTTGCAATGACAGTGTTGTTAAAGCTAAATATGGTAATTCAATCCAGGATTTCAATTAGAGGTAGTGAATTCATATGGGAATTTATAAAGAGAACCCGTATGATTTATGAGGTAATGGGCTAGAAATTCATTATAGCCCAGGAATGGGCGGTACCATTAGAAAAGTTGGAGAATTAGCGCCAGGCGCTAATGCTTTAGACTGCACGCAAAATTCGTGCCCACTGCTCAAAAAAATGATTGGAGTCCTAAATCAAGTCTTAGGGGAAAAAATTCAGTTGCCTCCCACTGGCACTAATGGGGCGCTGATGCAGTAGCGCCGGGGCGAGGCGAATCCAGCGACGCACTGCAAATCCGGTCCCCCCCGTTGCGCCGTCGGTACTGGCTCACTGGGCGCCCGATCTGCAAAACTGGTTTTCGCCACCTACCTTAGCGCCTCGACCAGACAGCGACAGGGAGAGGAGGCGTCAACAGGCCGAAGCTGGCTCCAGGGATGTTATTTAAAGGGATCATGAGTCAGGTTAGTGGAGTTTCAGTGCTTTCTTGTCAGTTTGACATTGTGCAACAGTTTAATTCAGTCATTTAAAAGTTCTTTTGTTTCAGGAGTGTTGTGGTAACTAAAAAGTAGTTAAATTTATTCTTAAAAAATATCAAAGTGTTACATTTGGTTACAATAATGGGGGCTGTACTGGTCATCTACCTGGCCTTCCATATCTATGGTGGAGGGAGCGGAGGCAGCGAGAAAGACATGCAGCCAGGGGCAGGAGGAGGAGGGCCATCAGGGCTCTCAACAGGAGGCCTTACTCTCTGAGGGTATTCTGAGAACACTTCTCCAACCTCCAATTAAGTGAGGAGCAGTGTATTAGAAGGCTCCGCATCACCAAGGTGGTGGTCACAGAACTCTGCCACCTCCTGCAACCAGACCTCCAGCCTCACAGCAGGATAACTTAAACTCCAGATCCCTTTTGCTCACCACATGCCCATCATACCATCCCTGTGTCATGCCATATCACAGCGTCCTCCTGGGCGCAAAGGTGAAATGAGATAGACCACAAAATATTGCAAACTCCATTAATAAATTTTTGCATAAACATATCACATTCATTCTAATAACTAATGACCCTTGTGCCTGCCATAGTTGAATAGCTGTCATTGTGTGCAAGGCGTGAGATGCGGGTGTGAGTGTTGGTAGGTAGAGATTGCTGGCAGTGGGTCAGTGGATCAGGAACCCGCTGTCCTCTCTCAGGATGACAGCGTTCCTGCTCCCACCACTGCCACTCCGCCATTGCCCTTGTCGCTGCCTGTCATCCAGCCAGCCCAGACTGCTGCCGCCCATGCTGAGGTGGTGCAGTCTATAGCCGGGCCTTCCAGCCCAGAGCTGGTTGAGGACGTCCTGCAAGGCCATCTGAAGTCTCCCGCACCGACAGTCAGCAGCCTTCCACCAGCCCTGCTGCAGCCACTGGGCCAACACTTCGTAGGAGCTCTAGAGTAGGCAAAGGCACAGTAACGAGAGGCACTAAGGGATCGCACAAGGGTAAATAGTTAATATTTCTGTTGTAAATATGTGTCCACTGATTTTTGATAAATTTATTAATTCACTTACCATTCTTTTGTGGTGTCTGTCATTTCAGCTTTGCGGTATGAAACGGCCTGTGAGAGGGATGGAATGATGGGGATGTGGTGAGCAAAGGGGATCTGGGCTTTAAGTCATCCTGGCGTGAGGCTGGCGGTCTGTTTGGAGGAGGTGGCAGAGTTCTGTGACCACCTCTTTGGTGAAGCAGAGCCATCTAATACACTGCTCCTTTGTTCATTGAGAAGGAGAAGTGCTCTCGGAATATCCTCGGAGGGTAAGGCCTCCTGGTGAGAGCCCTGATGTCCCTCCTCATCTCTCTGTGCACATGTTCCCATCATTCTCGCTGCCTACGCTCCCTCCACCATAGATCCTGGAGGGCGAGGTGGCATGCCAGTACAGCACCCACTAATGTTACCAAGTGTAGCAGTTTGAGTTTTTTAAGAATAAATGTAGCTAATTTTCAGTTGCCACAGCACTCCTGATACAAAATAACCTTAAACGTACTGAATGAAACTGTTGGACTATGTTAAACTGACAAGAAACCACAGAAACTCCACTAATCTGACAGCTGCAAGTCATTACTGATGATCCCTTTAAATAACATCCCTGGAGCCGGCTTCCTGGTGCTTCACACCAACTCTCCCTGTCCCTGTTTACTTCAGGCGCTAAAGTAGGTGGCAACAATCAATTTCACAGATTGGGTGGTCAGTGAGCGTTGCACACTCACTGACGTCACGATCCATCTGGCGTTGAGGCTCCTGGCGATAACTGTTGCCGGCGGCACTGCAGGGAGGGTGCAGGATTTGGCATGCGGCGCTGGATTCACCTCCCCCTGACGATAATGCTCTAGTGCCCCGTTCGCGCCATCTGCTGGCACTAATGGGAGGCACTAAGGTACCGAATTTTCCATCAGTATTTCTCTATTCTGAATTTTTACTGTGTTGTGATTTGTTCCTAATTAAAACAATGCATTAGCATCAAAAACTTGATTAAATATAAGGCTCTAGAATTTCAGTGGAGGTTCTCCCAACCTCCCACTGTAATATCAGTACAAAGGGCTGAATTTTCCCTGGGTGGTTGCGGGTGAGATCGGTTGGCAAAGTTGTTATTTTTGACAGTGGGTCGGGAACCCGCTGACATCTTGCTCCCACGTGCCTTTCCCCCAGGTGTGTCTGTCATCGTGGAGCCGACCCGACCGGCAGCAGTGGGGAACCCAATTGAGATGATTATCAGGTAGTTTACAGGCACTTAAGAGCCTTTTTTCACTTACTTTTTAAATTTCCCTGCATGGCCACGTGATTCACACAGCTCGGGAACCACGTCTGTCAACCTGAGGTGAGAGTTCCGTGGCCATTGCCAGTGATGCCCACATCCCATGAATGAATATAAAAGAGAGAGAAAAAAAAGAGACAGAAAGGAAAAGTAAAAAAAAAAATTGAAAAATGTAATAATTCACAAGAAATGAGACTCCACACTTTTAATTGTTCACTTTCTGGGCCAGAAAGGTTAATTGGCAGTCATTAACAATTATCACATCATTAAAATGCAACTTACGTTGTTAATTACTTGATTTAACTTTCCGTGGTGAATTTAATGGGCAATTAATGTACAAATGCAACATCTTCATGGAAATCATGGGGAGGTTAAGAGCGACATGACATTTTCGCGAAGCTAACGGCAGAGTGGCACAAATCGTCCAGCAACTTGTGGCGATTCACAATTCACGGGGTATCTCTTCCTCGCCACAAGTGGCTGGCCGATTTGTGCAATAATAACGACATACGTCATTCACACGCCTTTATTTTTGTTAGCAAGTTCTGGACCATTTAAAATAAAACTAGAAAATGCTAACAGACGCAGCAGGTTAATCAGCATTTGAAAAAGTAACATTGCTGAATGTTTCTGTTATACCTTTCAGCAGACCAAATAAAGCACAACATGTTACTCTATTGTTCTGTCTCAAATGCAGATTGACTTATGCAATTCCTGTTTTTGTTTGATTTCCCACATTTATGATTTGATTTTACCTGTGCGGAAAGGAGTTTGTTATTTTGTCATACATACTACATTCTTTCCTCTTTCTTTAAAAAAAATTATGTAGATTGCTTGCTGATATATATCATGGGGTTGAATTTACGTGGGGGATCTCTCGATTGTTCACCGTGACTTTGGTGGATGATTCACAGAGGTCCTGGAAAAAATGGCGTACACAACGTTTACACCATTTCTCTGGGGTTTCCATGGATCCTCCTCTGAACTTACAGCAGACAATCAAAAGAACACCTATAGAAAGTTATAAGTGTCCAATCTCTTGAAGCAGTGGGCTGGATCCTTGTGATGCAACCAGCGAGTGGGTGGAATCTGATTAAGAGTGCATTTACATTGCAATTGCGTCGATACAAAACAGAAAGCACTTTGCTCTGATGCTAAAGCTGTAATATAAATAAGGTTCCACATGGCAGACTGGTCACGAAGTTAAAAGCCCATGGGATCCAGGGCAAAGTGTCAAGTTGGATTCAAAACTGGCTCGGAGGCAGGAAGCAGAGGGTAATGGTTGATGGGTGTTTTTGCGACTGGAAGGCTGTTTCCAGTGGGGTTCCGCAGGGCTCAGTACTGTGTCCCTTGCTTTTTGTGGTATATATCAACGATCTAGACTTGAATATAGGGGGTATGATTAAGAAGTTTGTAGATGATACTAAAATCGGCTGTATGGTTGATACTGAAGAAGGAAGCTGTAGACTGCAGGAAGATATCAATAAATTGGTCAGGCGGGCAGAACAGTGGCAAATGGAATTCAATCCGGAGAAGTGTGGGGTAATGCATTTGGGAGGGCTACCAAGGAAAGGGAATACCCATTAAATGGTAGGACACTGAGTAGTGTAGAGGAACAAAGGGACCTTGAAGTGCATGTCCACAGATCCCTGAAGGTAGCAGGCCAGGTAGATAAGGTGGTTAAGAAGGCATACGGAATGCTTGCCTTTATTAGCCGTGGCATAGAATACAAGAGCAGGGGGGTTATGCTTGAACTGTATAAAACACTAGTTAGGCCTCAGCTAGAGTACTGCATGCAGTTCTGGTCACCACATTACAGGAAAGATGTGATTGCACTAGAGAGGGTACAGAGGAGATTTACAAGGATGTTGCCGGGAGTAGAGAATCTTAGCTGTGAGGAAAGACTGGATAGGCTGGGTTTGTTTTCCTTGGAACAGAGGAGGCTGAGGGGAGACCTTATTGAGGTGTATAAAATTATGAGGGGCCTAGATAAAGTGGATAGAAAGGACCTATTTCCCTTAGCAGAGGGGTCAAAAACCAGGGGGCACAGATTTAAAGTAATTGGTGGAAGGTTTAGAGGGGATTTGAGGGGAAATTTCTTCACCCAGAGGGCTCTGGGGGTCTGGAACTCACTGCCTGAAAGGGTGGTAGAGGCAGAAACCCTAAGCACATTTAAACAGTACTTGGATGTGCACTTGGGATGCTGTAACCTGCAGGGCTACGGACCAAGAGCAGGGAAGTGGGATTAGGCTGGATAGCTCTTTGTTGGCCGGCGCAGACATGATGGGCCGAAATGGCCTCCTTCCGTGCTGTAACTTTCTATGATTCTATGATTTACCTGGCTCAGGAATACACAATACCTCATGCCTGACTGCATTATTGGTGTTATTCAAAAAGTGAGATTTTAAGCCAATTTGTTTTTAAAAAATGTATACAAAATATTATAGCTACATTGAATACCTGGCAAACCATTTCTAATTTAGCTGTTTCATTTTTAGTCGGATTTGACAAAAAATGGTTGAACAAGGTGACATTTTCAGAGATAAAATTCTTTGACTGATACTGTTATACTGTGGTCACAGAAAGAACATAATAGGCCAACAACAAGATACAGATCAAAGCATTGCGATAGTTGATGCTGAATTCAAGATCAAAAAATCTTACCATAAAAGAGGGCATCACCGCTTTTCCATTGTTTGATTTAAACAGGACTTGGTGCTTCTCAGCCCTGAGTCTATCCCTCCCTAAAGCAGCACATCATGTTTCTGTGCTATTTTTATAACTCTTAAGTGGTGCAAATTGATAGGGCTCGTTCCTGTGGCACATTGGATTAGGTTAGAGATGCTAACTGCTCTTACATCTATAATGACGCTGCAAGTTGAATAAAACAATACTGTAGACCAAATTCTGATGATGAATGTCACATTGAGTCATAGTAAATAACCTGATAGAACCCAATGTCTGAACAGTGTCTTTTGTTACACAAATAAGTCTTTCATCCCAAATATTTGAATGGCCTTTTTACATTTGAGGAATAACTTTGCATTTATTCTAAATTTTCGGTAACATTTCATTGCACAGTGAAATATAAATGGGTCTAAACCATTTTCTCCAATTGTAATTGAAAGCAAGCTCCCTCCCCTTTTAGGGGAACGGTAGCGCAGTGGTAATGTCACTGGGCTAGTAATCCAGCAGGCCTGGACTAATGATACCTAGTAGACGTGAATTCAAATCCCACCACGGCAACTGGGGAATTTAAATTCAGTTAATTAAATAAATCTGGAATTAAAAAGCTAGTATGCCCTTTAGGGAAGGAAATCTGCTGTCCTTACCTGGTCTGGCCTATATATGACTCCAGACCCACAGCAATGTGGTTGACTCTTAACTGCCTGCTGAAATGGCCTAGCAAGTCACTCAGTTGTAACTAACCGCTACAAAACATAATAAGACCTAACAGCACTGTGGGAGTACCTTCACCACACGGACTGCAGTGGCTCACCACCACCTTCTCAAGGGCAATTAGGGATGGGCAATAAATGCTGGCCTTGCCAGCGATGCCCAGACCCCATAAGCAAATAAAAAAACATTCTTGCACTGTGAGTTTACTTCAGCTGAGAACATGGAATTTGAACCAGGTTGGTAGAAACATCTACTTCAATCTCCTGGTTTTTTTTTTAGCAGTTGGAGGAAGTCTGGGTACATATTGATGATGATAATTTAATACTGTCCAACGCACTAGTTAAATCTGCTCAGCTCGCACCATTAACCCTAGGAGATTACATTCAATGAGGATTATCCCTGTGCAAGCTAAACTGACTTCCATGGGATGTAGAATGTAAAGTGTATTGATAAGATTGCTGATTAAGAATATAAGAATGTACAGGACTGGATTAAATCATATGATCCATATGGCCAGTCCCAGTGTTGAGGAAATATCAAATCCCATGATATTTCTCATACTTTGCTATCATTTTTTCCCCCAGATAATTATCCGTCTCTCTTGAATCTGCTGCTACAGTCAGTCCCCACTGCAACCCTTGGCTGTGTTTTCCATACATTCACCAACCTCTGTGTAAAGTACATTAATCTAAACTGTCTTTTTACCCTTTTAAATTGTAAGTCATTCTCCTGATTCATTGACAAAAACCACAACTTGCATTTATATAGTGTTCCAACTTTGAAAAACATCCCAGAGGCGTAATTTAAAAATGGACGCCAAGCCAAAGAAGGAGGTATTAGGATGGATGGCCAAAAGCTTGGTCAAAGTGTTGGGGAAGTTATTCGCATAATTTTAACTTCCTCTGATAAGTGATGGGGAAAATGTAGCAACAACTCCTTTCCTGGGCCCACTCCATTCCACCCTCCCAGTTGAGGCTAATCTCACCGGGTCCGAGTCAATCAGTTCAGATAGGATTTCTTTATCCTTGCATGTTACTGCTTTAGCTGGCTCACCCTAATACAATCTGGTTTGAGATTTTGGTGTCCAATCATATGACAAATATATCTAAACCTCCCTCGCTTTAAATGGTGGTCCTCAGTCAGTAAAAGAAGGTTGTTTTCAGAAAGAAAGAACTTTGAGCAGGGCTGAGATTTGCCTGTAAATGCTTTGGAATGATGCTGAAATTGTTTTTCTTAGTAAACCAATAGTAGCTGAAAAAACATGTCCAAAACTCAGCTACCCGTATCCTGACTCCTGCTTGCTATCATTTCCATCCATTGTGAGCAACATTACCAATTTGTCCCCAACACATTAAATCTAAAATCCTCATCCTTATCGACAAATCCCTTCGTGGTCTCATTCCACCCTATTTCTGTGATCTCCTTGAGCCCGAATCCCTTCCCATATGCTCTAGTTCTCAGACTCTGGCTTCATGTTCAGCCCCACTTCCTTTGTCCCACCATTGGCGACAGAGCCTTCAGCCACCTCGAACCCCCTCTGTTAACATACTGACAGCAAGGGACTTCCAACTCTCCCGCTGTTAATAGATGTCTGTTGCCTCTGCAGCAACCTCTTTTACCCTGTTCTCTGGAACTCACCGGCATGGACTTGATGGGCCGAATGGCCTCCTTCTGTGCCGTTATGACTCTATGACTCACTCCCTAAGCCCCTCAACCTCTCTGTTATTCTCTGTACCTTTAAAAACTTTCCCAAAACCCATCTTTTCAACCAACCTTTGTCATCAAGTCCTTATCTCTCCCTTCATGGCTCGGCGTCCATTCCCTGATCTATCTCTATCTGTGAAGTACCTTGGAACGTGTTGTACACTGAATGTACTACGTCAATGCAAGTTGATGTTGTCTCCTCAGGTTAGAAAAGAATGAGAAATTATGCAGCAGGTGGAAATAGTCTTACATTGCACCTTAAGGAAAGATCACAATAGTTTCTGTCTAAAAACCCTTACTCTGCCAGGTTGTTGACTTACCTTACCCATAACATGTCAAATTTGGAAAATAAGCCTTGCTTACTCTCCTTTTCCAGAAGATGTTAAAAATAGATATATCTTTGGCTGTGAATTTCCTTGAAGCTGCTCCCACTCCTCTGGTGTAATTTAGTTGGAAGTATAATGGAAACCCCATTTTAGTGTATAACCGGGGTTTCCACCACACTTCCGGCAAAGTTACAGCGATGGAGCAGGATCAGCCCCAAGGAAATCCCCTGTCTTTATGTTCTGGCGTTTTCCCCTGTGTTGTGTAAGATTTATGATGGAGTTTTTTTTTACATTGGTTCAATTACTCATCAATAGAAACCATATTTATCTCTCAGAGTTGAAGTCCTTTGTTTCCTCCTGGTGGCCCAGTTAGGCAAAGACAGTGTCTGGTATGGCACTGAACCATAAAGACCAGAAGGGCCCAAGTGTTACTTCTGCTGAGTTAGCTTATATAATGGAGGCCAGTAGTTTGGGGGCAAAGAAAAAAATCCTCTGAAAATTTACAGGCTTCCAAAGTATTTGTTGGATTGAATGTAAGGACTTCCAGTGAAGAAAGGAAGAAAGACTTGCATTTACATAGCGCCTTTCACGACCACTGGACGTCTCAAAGCGCTTTACAGCCAATGAAGTACTTTTAAAAGTGGAGTCACTGTTGTAATGGGGAAACACGGCAGCCAATTTGCACACAGCAAGCTCCCACACGCAGCTATGTGATAATGACCAGATAATCTGTTTTTGTTATGTTGGTTGAGGGATAAATATTGGCCAGGACACCGGGGATGACTCCCCTGCTCTTCTTCGAAATAGTGCCATGGGATCTTTTACGTCCACCTGAGAGAGCAGACGAGGCCTCGGTTTAACGTCTCATCCGAAAGATGGCACCTCCGACAGTGCAGCGCTCCCTCAGCACTGCACTGGAGAGTCAGCCTAGCTTTTTGTGCTCAAGTCCCTGGAGTGGGACTTGAAACCCTACAACCTTCTAGAACTCAGAGGCGAGTGTGCTACCACTGAGCCACAGCTGACGGCTGAAAAGTAATACCATGCGGAAACAATATCTAAAGCTACACATCAATTTGAAAGCTTTAGACAGTCCTACAACAAATTGGCAATAAGTATAAATGCAGGGAAAGCGTGACTGGATGTTTGTTTCACATATCTGTGGCTGAAGACTGACAGTTCTGGCAGATCCACAAACCTCCCTGTGAACTGTGTGATAAAAATTATTATCAGCCTATGATTGGTTGGGCTTTCACTGTTTAAGCAAAAAAAAACTCCAGCAGGATCCTGGTTTACTGAACTGGACCGTCAAGCTGTGGTGTGTTTCTTGTTGGCTGATTTGCAGGAGAATGTTTTGGCAAATCTGGATTTGTAAATGTGCCTTAAAGATGAAATCCTTGGTTTTTCTAACTCTGTTGAGAAGATCTTTCACGCCCATTTTTTAAAAGATTAGTCCAAGTATTGTCTCTCATAACTATTCAGTTTGTAAGTAATACTAGTATTGTAATGGGACCATGATTAAAGATGCATGTTAATGCAAGAACTACCAGGTTAACGAATCATTCAATATGCCTCGGAACAATGAAACTGGTGAAGTAATTGCCTGAATGGTGCATAATAATGATATATTCCATTGGCATTTATTTATTCCTCTTGTTGCTTTAATAGTCTGCATTTACCCTAGCTTCTTATACAAGAAACATGGCTCCCACCCCCCACATTCTGAGAGAATAACAGTTTCTCAATAAGACCTAATGGTCCTCAGGCAAGGCAAGGCAAGGACACTTATTTTTCTGAATTATTGAGTTCAGCAGATATTATGAGAAGGATTTGCTATAAAGGGACTTTTACATAACAGAACAAACTAACTTACTTCAAATTGCAGCAGAGTGGGGAACAGGTAGACTGCTGGGATGGAGCCTGAATGCATAGGCCCGAGGCAGTTCAGAGACGATTCACACGGTTGATTCCTGAGATGAGGGGGTTGACTTATGAGGAAAGGTTGAGCAGGCTGGGCCTATACTCATTGGAATTTAGAAGAATGAGAGGTGATCTTATTGAAACATAAGATACTGAGGGGGCTCGACAAGGTAGATGCAGAGAGGATGTTTCCCCTCGTGGGGAAATCTAGAACTCGGGGGCACAGTTTCAGAATAAAGGGTTGCCCTTTTAGAACTGAGATGAGGAGGAATTTCTTCTCTCAGAGGGTCATAAATCTGTGGAATTCTCTGCCCCAGAGAGCTGTGGAGGCTGGGTCATTAAATACATTTAAGGTGGAGATAGACAAATTTTTGCAAGTTAAGGGAGTGAAGGGTTATGGAGAGCGGGCGGGGAAGTGGCTTTGAGCCCAAGATCAGCCATGATCTTATTGAATGGCGGAGCAGGCTCGAGGGGCCAAGTGGCCTATTCCTGCTCCTATTTCTTATGTTCTTATGTCCATTTGCAACCTGATGAAGACAGACTCAGAGCAAGAACACTGTGGGGTAGAAATTCATTTGCGCCACTAGGCCAGTGCAAACTGGGCACAGGGAACAATCCCTGCGCCCGAACAAGTAGGCCCGAGGCCTGATCGAAATTGGGCCTCGGGCCTCATCTGAAAATTTGGAGCCAACTGTCAGCACCTGACCCGCCTTCGGAGACAGTTCACCCATGTAGAGGCAGTGGCCCTCAGGTAAGTGCTGGCTGCGGGGGGCGGGGACGGGTGGGGTGGGGTGGTGGGAGGAAGGAGAATGGGAGGGGGCGATTGCAGACTGGCAGTGGCCCTCAGGAGTGTCGTGGAGCTGGAAGGCGCACTCCTGCTCCTGCTGGCTCCACACGAAAGTTTCTTTTTAAACGAACCTCACCTTTTGTTGGAGGCTGCTTTCTATAGGCTGCATCCATGGCTGAAAAACCTGAGTGGAGCAGGCCTATAATTGAGTGCCAATTAACATATGCAAGAGGCCTAAGTAATGCCTGATTCAGGCAGCCACCAGGAATGCCGGAAATATCGCCCGATCTCAAATGAGGTTGGATATATTTCAGCAGTCTTTGGGCATAGCCCTGAGAAATTGGTCTTATTTGCCCCTGTTTAAGCACAACAAGGTCCAAATTCTAGACCTGAGACTCAGATTTCTAAGATCAGGCTATGAGAAGCGGCATGCTGTCACTCCGTACGTCAACCCTACTACAGGCTGGCTTGACGATATTATTTATAACACCTATAATTAATAGCAAATCATGGCCCTCACGTTTGAATTCAGCCACAAGAATCCCAACAAAACATAGATTTACAGGAAAAGATTATGCAAAGCAGCCCGCTTGATTGGCACCCCATCCACCACCTTAAACATTCACTCCCTCCACCACCGGCGCACCGTGACTGCAGTGTGTACCATCTACAAGATGCACTGCAGCAACTCGTCAAGGCTTCTTCGGCAGCATCTCCCAAACCCGCGACCTCTACCACCTAGAAGGACAAGGGCAGCAGGCGCATGGGAATACCACCACCTCCAAGTTCCCCTCCAAGTCACACACCATCCTGACTTGGAAATATATCGTCATTCCTTCATCGTCGCTGGGTCAAAATCCTGGAACTCCCTACCTAACAGCACTGTGGGAGTACCTTCACCACAGGACTGCAGCGGTTCAAGAAGGCGGCTCACCACCATCTTCTCAAGGGCAACTAGAGATGGGCAATAAATGCTGGCCTTGCCAGCGATGCCCACATCCCGGAACAAATTTTTAAAAATGTGGTAATCAGTGCATTTTACGTGGAATGAAATAGACATCTGAGACTTAATAGCAGGGCTTTGTGACAGGTTTCAGTGAATCATAACAGCAGCTGTTTTGAACACGCTCATATTTAACCTTTTCAGGATTGTCTTTCATTAGATTTTTAGCCGTGGCCTGAGAAAAGGGCTGCTTGAATTCAACGTGACAGGCCGTGATTTGCTATTTGAATATGGGTGTTACAAATAAAATAGCGTCCTGTAACAAGGCTGCTGTATAGGAAGAAAGTATGACTGAGCCTTGTGGGTCAGTTGTTATTTTCCACATGTTGTGGAGCCATTATGTATTATTATTATACACTCTATCGCTAGATCACAGAACATTTCATCAATTATGCTTATTAAGCGATCTTCTGAATGTCCTTGTCCGATTACTCAAGTTTTTTGAAACTGTAAGTTAATGGCACTCGAGGAATCATAACCCAGGAAGATGGTATTCTCACTAATTCTCAACAATTTTTAATCAGAATCGAGTGTCTAACCAACGACAGCCCCAATCTCCCTAAACCAAATTATTATAATACCATTGGATTTATTAGCAAGGCTGGATCTGGAATACTTACCTTTAGCAGAGCATTGATATGTCAAAATGGTTTTGGAGAAGAGCCAAACAAGGATGATTCTGGGATATGAACATAAGAACATAAGAAATAGGTGCAGGAGTCGACCATACGGCCCCTTGAGCCTGCTCCGCCATTCAATAAGATCATGGCTGATCTTCATGGCTCAACTCCACTTTCCCGCCCGATCCCCATATCCCTCGATTCCCCTAGAGTCCAAAAATCTATCTATCTCAGCCTTTCACAATATTGGCCCAGAACTTGCAGTCCTGATGATGGCGAACTGGCAGCGTTCGCCATCATTTCGCCTTTTAAACTGACCGCAACTTCAGGGAACTGACCGCAACTTCAGGGAACTGACCGCAACTTCAGGAAACTGACCGCAACTTCAGGGAACTGACCGCAACTTCAGGAAACTGACCGCAACTTCAGGGAACTGACCGCAACTTCAGAAAACTGACTGCAACTTCAGGATTTAGTGCATGCGCCACCTAACACGGAAATCCTGAAGTTGCGGTCTGTCATTCACTGCTCCGACACTGGCTGCACTGTGGACCATTGGTAATACTGCTGTTAAATATCTCATTAAAAGTTAGATCCTTTTGGATTAGGTGTAACTGGGCTTTTAGCAGCGTATTGACTGCTAAACAAAAGGTTATGGTCCTGAGAAACAAATTCTAATTTTGTGGAGTGATAAATGTATCCATTTTAATAAAAATTAATTTTTCAAGAAACTTTAAAAAAAATATTTTGTTTTTCAAGTTTGTTCATCTTTATTTCGGGTTTGCCTTTTCCCCATGTGAGAGCCCCAATCTTTGTTTTGCTCTCTCTAATGTTTTTAAAAAGTTAGACTCAAAGGCGCTTACCCACTTCCTGGTTCCCGGTCTGTGCGAATTCTGCAGTGTGATTAGCTGCTTAGACAGCTTGTTGACGTCACAGCATCTCGCGTTAGGGAATCCCCATTAACTTGCGTTGATTTCAATTACGCATCGGAAAACCTGAACTTCTCGCCACAGAAATCGCGAGATCTTTGTGGGAAGCTTACTTTCAGGGCCAGTGGCAAACGCCTTTGCTTCGCCGCTGACCGCAAATTACGGGCCATTAAGTCATGGTAATAAGCTCGGAACTGAATGTAACTAGATTATTTATTCTAAATTATGATCATAGATACTAAGAGGTATAAGGCAAATGCAAACAATTAGAAAAATGGATGGGTAGAGACCGGTTACACTAGATTTCCATCCATTTGACCAGTCCAGATTTCTGGTTGGGTTTAGTACTGCAGCCAGAAGTGCCCACCAGTTTGTATTTAAGAACATAAGAATGTAAGAAATAGGAGCAGGAGTAGGCCATTTGGCCCTTCGAGCCTGCTCTGTCATTCAATAAGATCATGGCTGATCTTCTACCCCATCTCCACTTTCCTGCACTATCCCCATATCCCTTGATTCCCTTAATATTCAAAAATCTATCGATTTCTGTCTTGAATATACTCAATGACTGAGCCGCCACAGCCCTCTGAGGTAGAGAATTCCAAAGATTCACCACCCTCTGAGTGAAGAAATTTCTCCTCATCTCAGTCCTAAATGGCCGACCCCTTATTCTTTTTTTAAATTCGTTTATGGGATGTGGCGTCGCTGGCAAGGCCAGCATTTATTGCCCATCCCTAACTGCCCTTGAGAAGGTGGTGGTGAGCTGCCTCCTTAAACCGCTGCAGTCCGTGTGGTGAAGGTACTCCCACAGTGTTGTTAGGGAGGGAGTTCCAGGATTTTGACCCAGTGACGATGAAGGATCAGCGATATACTTCTAAGTAATTCTTCATTAGGATGGAGAGTAAAGTAGTTGAATCAGAGACTAGGGTCCTGAATTTAAATAAAAGAAACTACGATGGTATGAGGCGCAAATTGGGTAGGCTTGATTGGGGAATGTCACTCAAAGGGTTGACGGTGGATAGGCAATGGCAAACATTCAAAGACTGCATGGATGAACTACATAATTTGTTCATCCCAGTGTGGCATAAGAATAAAACAAAAAGGGTGACTCAACCGTGGCTAACAAGGGAAATTAGGGATAGCATAAGATCCAAGGAGAGGGCATATAGATTGGCCAGAAAAAGCGGTAACCCTGAGGATTGGGAGCAGTTTAGGATTCAACAAAGGAGGACAAAGGGATTAATTAAGAAGGGGTAAATAGAATATGAAAGTAAGCTTTCTGGGAACATAAAAACTGACTGTAAGAGCTTTTATAGATATGTGAAGAGAAAAAGATTAGTGAAATCAAGTGTAGGTCCCTTGCAGTCAGAAGCTCGGGAAGTTGTAATGGGGAACAAAGAAATGGCAGCCCAATTAAATGCATATTTTGGTTCTGTCTTCACAAAGGAGGACACAAATAACCTCCCAGAGATGTTGGAGAACATACGGTCTGATGAAAGGGAGGAACTGAAAGAAATCAGGATTTGCAGGGAAATGGTGTTAGGGAAATGGATGGGATTGAAGGCGATAAATTCCCAGGGCCTGATAATCTACATCCTAGGGTACTTAAGGAAGTGGCCCTAGAAATAGTAGATGCATTGCTGATCATCTTCCAGCATTCGATGGAATCTGAAACTGTACCCATGGATTGGAGGGTAGCTAATGTTACCCCACTATTCAAAAAGGGTGGTAGAAAGAAAGCGGGGAATTACAGACCGGTAAGCCTGACATCGGTAGTGGGGAAAATGCTAGAGTCCATTATAAAGGATGTAATAGCTGAGCACTTGAAAAACAGTGACAGGATCGGACAAAGTCAACATGGATTTACAAAAGGTAAATCGTGCTTGACTAATCTACTGGAATTTTTTGAGGATGTAACTGGGAAAATAGATCAGGGAGAACCAGTAGATGTGGTGTATTTGGACTTTCAAAAGGCTTTCGATAAGGTCCCGCATAAGAGATTAGCGTGTAAAGGTAAGGCACATGGGATTGGGGGCAAGGTATTGACTTGGATAGAGAACTGGTTGGCGGACAGAAAGCAGAGAGTAGGAATTAATAGGTCCTTTTCCGAGTGGCAGGCAGTGACTAGTGGGATCTGTCCTTGGACCCCAGCTATTCACAATATACATTAATGATCTAGATAAGGGAACTAAATGTAATATCTCCAAGTTTGCAGATGACACAAAGCTGGGTGGGAGTGTGTGCTGCGAGGAGGATACCGAGAAACTCCAGGATGATTTGGACAGGTTGGGTGAGTGGGCAGAAGCGTGGCAGATGCAATATAACGTGGATAAGTGCGAGGTTATCCACTTTGGTGTCAAAAACAGAAAGGCAGACTATTATCTGAATGGCAATAGATTGGGAGAAGGGGAAGTGCAATGAGACCTGGGTGTCCTTGTGCACCAGTCGCTGAAGGTAAGCATGCAGGTGCAGCAGGCAGTGAAGAAGGCAAATGGTATGTTGGCCTTCATAGCGAAAGGGTTTGAGTATAGGAACAGGGATGTCCTGCTGCAGTTGTACAGGGCCTTGGTGAGACCACACCTTGAGTCCTGTGTGCAGTTTTGGTCGCCTTATCTGAGGAAGGATGTTCTTGCCATGGAAGGAGTTCAGCGAAGATTCACAAAGCTGATACCTGGGATAGCAGGAATGACATATGAGGAGAGATTGGGTCGATTGGGCTTATACTCGCTGGAGTATAGAAGAGTGAGAGGGGATCTCATCGAAACATATAAAATTCTGACAGGTCTGGACAAACTAGATGCAGGAAGAATGTTCCCAATGGTCGGAGAGTCCAGAACCAGGGGTCATAATCTAAGGATAAGGGGTAAGCCATTTAGGACAGAAATTAGGAGGAATTTCTTCACCCAGAGAGTGGTGAACCTGTGGAATTCTCTACCACAGAAGGTAGTTGAGGCCAAGTCATTAAATATATTCAAGAATGAGTTAGATATATTTCTTAAAGCTAAAGGTATCAAGGGATATGGGGAGAAGGCAGGTACAGGGTACTGAGTTTGGATGATCAGCCATGATCTCATCGAACGGCAGAGCAGGCTCGAGGGGCCGAATGGCCTACTCCTGCTCCTATCTTCTATGTTTCTATGTTTCTATGTTAAGTCAGGATGGTGTGTGACTTGGAGGGGAACTTGGAGGTGGTGGTGTTCCCATGCGCCTGCTGCCCTTGTCCTTCTAGGTGGAAGAGGTCGCAGGTTTTGGAGATGCTGTCGAAGAAGCCTTGGTGAGTTGCTGCAGTGCATCTTGTAGATGGTACACACTGCAGACACGGTGTGCCGGTGGTGGAGGGAGTGAATGTTTAAGGTGGTGGATGGGGTGCTTTGTCCTGGATGGCGTCGAGCTTCTTGAGTGTTGTTGGAGCTGCACTCATCCAGGCAAGTGGAGAGTATTCCATCACACTCCTTACTTGTGCCTTGTAGATTGTGGAAATGTTTTGGGGAGTCAGGAGGTGAGACACTCGCCGCAGAATACCTAGCCTCTGACCTGCTCTTGTTGCCACAGTATTTTTGTTTCTGGTCAATGTTGACCCCCAGGATGTTGATGGTGAGGGATTCGGCAATGGTAATAACGTTGAATGTCAAGGGGAGGTGGTTAGACTCTCGCTTGTTGGAGATAGTCATTGCCTGGCACTTCTGTGGCACAAATGTTACCTGCCACTTATCAGCCCAAGCCTGAACGTCGTCCAGGTCTTGTTGCATGCGGGCATGGACTGCTTCATTATCTGTGGAGTTGCGAATGGCGCTGAACACTGTGCAGTCATCAGCGAACATCCCCATTTCTGACCTTATGTTGGAGGGAAGGTCATTGATGAAGCAGCTGAAGATGGTTGGGCCTAGGACACTGCCCTGAGGAACACCTGCAGCGATGTCCTGGGGCTGTGATGATTGACCTTCAACCACCACAACCATCTTCCTTTGTGTTAGGTATGACTCCAGCCAGTGGAGCGTTTTCCCCCCGATTCCCATTGACTTCAGTTTTACTAGGGCTCCTTGATGCCACACTCGGTCAAATGCTGCCTTGATGTCAAGGGCAGTCACTCTCACCTCACCTCTGGAATTCAGCTCCTTTGTCCATGTTTGGACCAAGGCCGTAATGAGGTCGGGAGCCAAGTGGTCCTGGCGGAACTCAAACTGGGCATCTGTGAGCAGGTTATTGGTGAGTAAGTGCTGCTTGATGGTACTGTCAATGACACCTTCCATCACTTTGCTGATGATTGAGAGTAGACTGATGGGGCGGTAATTGGCCGGGTTGGATTTGTCCTGCTTTTTGTGGACAGGACATACCTGGGCAGTTTTCCACATTGTCGGATAGATGCCAGTGTTGTAGCTGTACTGGAACAGCTTGGCTAGAGGCGCGGCTAGTTCTGGAGACTGTGACCCCTGGTTCTAGACTCCTCAGTCAGGGGAAACATCCTCCCTGCATCTACCCTGTCAAGCCCTGTAAGAATTTTGTATGTTTCAATGAGATCACCTCTCATTCTTCTAGACTCTGGAGAATATATGCCTAGTCTACTCAATCTCTCCTCATAGGACAATCCCCCCATCCCAGGAACCAGTCTGGTGAACCTTCGTTGCACTCCCTCTAACATAAGAATATAAGAACATAAGAAAGAGAGCAGGAGTAGGTCATTCGGCCCCTTGAGCCTGCTCCGCCATTCAATAAGATCATGGCTGATCTGATCTTGGCTTCAGCTCCACTTTCCTGCCTGTTCCCCATAACCCTCGACTCCCTTGTAGCTCAAATATCTGTTGAGCTCCGCTTTGAATATATTCACTGACTCAGCCTCCACAGCTCTCTGGGGTAGAGAATTCCAAAGATCACGACCCTCAGAGAGAAGATATTCCTCCTCATCTCCGTTTTAAATGGGCGACCCCTTATCTTGAAGCTATGCCCCCTAGTTCTAGATTCCCCCACGAGGGAAAATATCCTCTCAGCATCTACCCTGTCAAGCCCCCTCAGAATCTTATATGTTTCAACAAGATCACCTCTCATTCTTCTAAACTCCAATGAGTATAGGCCTGACCTGCTCAACCTTTCCTCATAAGACAACCCTTTCATCGCAGGAATCAACCTAGTGAACCTTCTCTGAACTGCCTCCAATGCAAGTATATCCCTCCTTAAATAGGGAGACCAAAACTGTACGCAGTACTCCAGGTGTGGTCTCACCAATGCCCTGTACAGTTATATTAATATTAGGCCCCAAGGACATTGCCTGTGGAATTTCTAGGCATTTATACCAGAGCAGTGCTCAGCCATCTACCGGTCCATATAAAATGGGTGTCCAGGGTTGCTGTAGTACATTTAAAGAGTCCTATAGTAAGAAGGACTTGCATTTATATAGCGCCTTTCACAACCTCAGGACATCCCAAAGCACTTTACAGCCAATGAAGTACTTTTGAAGTGTAATCACTATTGCAATGTAGGAAATGTAGCAGCCAATTTGCAACAGCAAGCTCCCACAAACAGCAATGTGATAATGACCAGATAATCTGTTTTTTAGTGATGTTGATTGAGGGATAAATATTGACCAGGACACCGGGGATAACTCCCCTGCTCTTCTTCAAAATAGTGCCACGAGATCTTTTACGTCCACCTGAGAGGCAGCCTTGGTTTAACGTCTCATCTGAAAGACGGCAGCTCCGACAGTGCAGCACTCCCTCAGTACTGCACTGGAGTGTCGGCCTAGAATTTTTGTGCTCAAGTCTTCGGGTGAGGATTTGAACCCACAACCTCTTGTCTCAGAGGTGAGGGTGCTACCCACTGACATACGAATTATCCTGACATTTTGAAACTGCTCCTGATTATTTTTCTTGCTCATTAGGCGGCTCGTTAAGGACTGCTTACATGCAATTTCTCACCATCTTCTAGTGAGCTCCCAATGCCAGGCTAAATCTGGTGAGAGCTTGCTCACACCATGTAAATGAAATTAAATTAGGTCAGCATACTAATGGTTGGGTAGATGCTAATACCATATTGCTAACTAATAGTTGATTGAAAAATCTCCCTTCTAGGTCTAGAAGAAATGAAAATAAGGGAAAATACAAAACCTTTTCCCCATACATACTTATGTGGAATAGATCCAATCAAAAGTAATTGTATTAGCTCCTACAAAAAAACTTACACGATTGGTTCAATGAAACAAGTCATTCATCTTATTTAGTTACATCCTTCTAGGATATCTACAGTCTTCCCATTACAACATCTAGCTGTTTTTTAAATAAGTTCAATGTACTGGCCTCAACCTTCTGGCAACCTGTTCTTAATATCTACTGCGTAAAGAAATTCATCATAATGCCTGTTGTAAATATTACTTCCAAATCCTGAGGCTATGCCCTCTTGACCTGCTACGATGGCATATCTGAAAGTGTGTTTCAGGTTCACTTTCTCCATCCACTTAAATATCTTATCTACTTCTTAAGGGTCCCACCTGATCTGACTCTTTTGAGGCTGAAGATCTCTAGCTTACCTAGTTGTTCCTCAAAGCTTTTCTTGGGGATTAGCCTTATTGTTGTCCTTTACACTGCCTTGATGGCCTAGATGGCTCACTTATGACATCAGAAATATACACAGTACTCCTCATGGAACCTCACCAGGTCACTGAACAGTTTCAACATGAGCTTTGTGGATATAGGTTCAACTGACTAGTGTAAGGGGTTACGTGTGGCTCTGTGCTTAGCCTGGGTGCTAGTGCGGGGTTAGGCCTTGTTGCCTGTTCTGGTCTCCAGCCAGCCTGGTAACACTAGACACCTGTGAGTGGTTCGACCCACTCGCCCTTACGGTTCTGACACTGGACTTAGGTGCGAGAGCAATAATGCAGAGAAAACTCAGGTAGACCCGGTTGAATAGTGCGAAATGGAAAATCTTTATTGCATATTATTCAAGATTACGAAATACATGTCATAAGCACAGATTAATGACAGTACAAACTTACATACATTTATGCAACTAGGTTTAGGGAAACGAGGAGCGCATGACACATCGTAAAAGGGGACACACATTATAATTATCCTTAAAACTTAAACCCTCCCCTATCAATACCTGTCCTAATCTAGATTTGTAGGATCGAGACTCATGCTCACCACTCGTGATAACTCGGAGAATTCCGAAACTCTGCTCGGATGTTTTTACCGCAGCACCTGACTATCCACGTGTTGATCAGGGGTCTCTGTACCCCACTTGTTTACTCGCTTCTGCTCCGGCTAGCAGGCTGGACCGTCTGCTGTCATGAAGATCTGTGTTGTCCTCGGAACTCTGATAAAACTCAAAGAAGAGTCTTCCTATGCCCGGCACCAGTTGCCTGTAAAATTCAAAGAAGTCTTCCTGGGCCAGTTGTGGAGTAGCCGATAGAATTCGAAGAAATGGTCCTTATATTTAGAGGCGCGGTCGGGGTTTACTGACCGTGGCGACACGTATTGTCGTCTTCTTCTCTTCTCATCTCATCTCATCTCATCTCCTCTCGGGCCTTCGGTTCCAACACCGTTTACCGACTTCTCGGGATGGTGCGCCCGCTTCCAGGCCTTCACAGCCCAGTTCTCCACAGATCTTCGCGGCAAGCCACGAGGTTGATCCTGGCGGATCAGAGTCCAGAGTCGTCAGGCAAGAGAATAAGAGTTCAGCAGCCTTCCAGCGAGTCAAAGCAGCAAGAGAGAGATGGACGGTTGTACTTTACAGTTATAGTGCTGTAATTCCTATTTTCCCGCCCAATCTTAATGTCTATCTTTTGTCATGTTTTGGCACTCAAAACTTCTTGTATGGGGTGATCTCAGTCTTTAATGGGTTTCGGTGACACTTGTAACTGTTTGAGTACCCGTTAATATTTCTCCCATTGTGGAACCGGCTAGTAGTCTCCCTGAAGGGGTTTTGGGGCTTCCAAATGCTTGCTGTGAGTACCCGCGAACGGCTCTCTCATCGTAGAGCCGTGGGGATTTTGCATATTAATGTCTTTGGATGGGTCCTTGATCGCCCAGTACAATAGCCCTTGTTTGTACCTGGAAGACCGATTCCAGTATTTATGTTTAAAATGCAAACCCATCGCGTCTTGTCATTATCTCAAATGTGCTGAGTCCTGTCCGATCTCACTGAAATGTTTATTGAAACGCCATCTTGTCTGCCTACTGAAAGTCTAGAACTTTCTGCCACGAGGCGTGGCGGCCATTTTACAGGCTGCTTGTGTCCTTTTTGAAACATGACAGCATTTTGCCGAAATAAAGCTGTTTATACGAAACTTTATGTCTCCTTCTTATTATTATAAAATCGCGATAATTTTGCGAATTCTACACTAGGCAATACAACCGAGCATCCCTTTTGTTTTGTTTATTACCTCATAAATTCTATCCCACCCTTAGGGTACGTGTACTTACCATTTTACTTCCAATACGCAATACAATGAACATGTCCAAATTGGACTTGATTTGCCATTGATTTCCTAGGATCAAACCATGTTGAGTTCTCTTAGTCAGATCTTGACTATTTCCTCTGAGCCCCAGTTCCACTTAGCTTGCAGTCATTTTTAAATGTGGCTACTTTGCATTGAGACTGTGATTCCAGGTTATTTAAGCATACAAGAAGAAGGAAGGGGTCAAGCACAGATCCCTGCGTTCATTCAATACCTCCCCCTATTATGACCTAGCTACTTTTATGACTATCCTCTGCTTCTTTCCCATTGCCCATCTATATCCATAGTTTATCCTTAATATCCACTGGTGCTAAAGTTTATAAAAGAGTATCTCATGTAATACGTTATCAAAGACTTTTTGGTGGTCTAGAACAATATCTTAAGTTGCTTCCTCATGCACAATTTGGGTTGTCCCATTCTCAAATAAATCTGTGGTTGATCACTTTCTAAAGCCATGTTGTGAATTCGATTATTTCCATGTTGTTCCTGATTATCAATTTTATTAGTCTTCCGAGATCAGCTAAAAGTCTGTCATGCTTCTTGAACATTTGCCTGTTATAAAAAGGAGGGAATGATAGGATAAAGCCCTGGAGTACACCAGAGGTTACCATGTGGACATGGGAAGAAAAGCCATTATAGGAGATATAAGAATAGATTTTAGGGGGGGGGGGGAGTTTTCGGGGGGTCAGCGGGCACGTTCGGTGGTGGGTCGGGTGGGAATTTTTTTTTTCGACAGCGGGTCGGGACCCCGCTGTCAACCCGCCGCCACACGACTTTTCCAGATGTCGGGTCTGTCAGCGCTGAACAGACTCAACACGCAGCGGCGGGGGAGGCAATTCAGGTCATTATGATCTTGTTAACAGCCCATTAAAAAGTATTTTGAGCTCACCTTACCATTTTACGAGGTCACCTACGGGGATCTTGCTGCTCGGGGATCACGTCAGATAAGGAGGTCGGGAGTTGTATGACCACAGAATCATTTCATTACTTGACAGCTGCAAATGTACTATAAAAGCTCCCATCTCACAGCTGTTCACTTTCCAAGCTCAGAAGCTGTTGCTTACTGCATTTGGAAGACAGATTGAGCTTTAGGCAGTTGCAAGTGTTTGGAGCAAACTCTCTATCCAGTGTCACCTCATTGGAACAACCTCTCTCACCATTGACAGATCGCTTCTGTCATCTCAACTTCACCTGCCATCTATTACATCAGCATCGGTGCCCTTGAAACTATCTCACCTTAGTCCTCAGAATCTCACCATGGTCAGCCCCAACACCAGCAGCACCAGGCACACCAGCAGCACCAACAACAACACCAACCTTCTCCACAATCAACTGATGCTGCACAGGACACAGGGCATCAGCACCCGACCACGTTGCTGCCCGGGACGCCGGGGATGGCCTCACCATGGCCACATTTACTTCACTTGATGCTGTACATCCTGGCTGCCACATGATGTGCCAGGTTGGCACCACCCCACACCGACACCATAAAGCATCCCTACAATGCCCAAACCATTCCTTTCCCACTCATCACCATTGCGGAGGGTACCGTTATGTCTCACTATTCACTGCAAATCACTAAGCCACTTCCAAAGGTGCACACAGATCTGTCCAAGAACGCAAAGTGTTGAAAATAAAGATTTCAATGTTTGACAGCACATTAACAGAAACTTCACATGAACATTGGCTAAAACACCGAAGTGCCTACCCTTGTGTGGTGTTAGTTGGTATGATTGGACTGGGATGAGGGTGAGTGTGAGGGCTGGTTAGTGACATGGGGAAGTGATAATGTAGATATAGTGGGATGGATGAAGGTGCAAGGTAAGTTGGTTTGAGTAAGGATGTGCAGGAGTAGGGTAGGGAAGGCAGAGTGATGGGGCTGTGATGAATGGCGCAGCAGGATAAGGTTGAGTGTGGCTTTGCAGTAACGTTTTGTGATCTACTGAGATCATTGAAAGGTTTGCGCCACTGCAGCCTGGTCCTCCTGACGTCATCCCTGCTTGTGTCCTCCTGTGCAACGTGCAACCAGGCTGCTTTGGTCTCCTGGGGAGATCTTTTCCGCCTATTGGAAGGGACTAGAACCTCACTGCTTGCTGTGACTCCCTCCATAAGCATATGGAGGGATTCATGGGAGAGCCTGGATGCAGCCCTGCACCTCTGCGCAGTGCTTGTCAGTGTTTGTAGCACCTCAATGCTGTAGAACACTGACAGCACAAATGTCAAAATCAATTTGCGCGTAGTCTCTTTAAGGAAACCGGCTGATGACGTGTCATCAAATGACGTCATCAGACCCGCTTCCTTCAATTGGTCGCCAAACGCGCTGGGCAGGCTTAACAAGCCCAATCAGGGGAAAAACATTCTACAGAGTGGGCTGGAGCCAGCAACGGGGTTGGGACCCGCCACTGACGTCGCCCGCCACGGACCCACCGAGATAGGGGAAATCGCGGCCTATGACTTTGTGCTCCTGGTGTGGAGATTAGTTTGTCGGGAGGTCATAATGAAGAGCTTCACATTCCATGTTAGTATATTGTGATTTGTTGTGGTCAGCACACGCCACAGGATTTTTTTTATCCATTTACTTTAGCGGCGCGTCCTGCAGGGCAATGGTGATTCTGGGCCTGAATTCATGATATGGAGGGTCATTTTCACCCTCACCACCTGGGTGCTAATCTGGTGGAACACACCACCTGCCCCTTGTAGAACCTACCTAATTTTCACCCTACTGATTTCAATAGGATGAAAATCTGGTGGGTTTACAATGGGTGGGCAATCCACTCCGCCAGATTACAGCCCAGGAAGTGAGGGTGAAAATTCCCCCCACACTGCCCTGGCATATGGAGCTCTGAGGCGGAAAGTGTACTCTACAACGTTCATGATGCCACAATTATGAATGGAAACAAGCGAACCCCGTGGGCGACCTGTAGATATATTGAAGGAGAATGGAATGGTTGATGGTGTCAAAGGCAGTATTGAGGTCAAGGAGTAAGCGGAGAGACAGCAAACAACCAACACGATCATACGGGATATCATTGGTGGTGCAGTCTCCGTGCTGGCGGGAAGGGCATGAATTATTTTAGTGCAATATACATGTTTATATTTCATAACAAGATCTCTTTCCTATTCCATTCTAATTTCAGACAGTTCAAGTCCCCTCTCAATAAAGAAAAATAATGAATTCTGATGTGTTTCAGCTCTTGTAAACAGGTGCAGACAATGCTGCATGATGTGAAATCGGGCAGAGTTCATGCAATGAACATTGCTAAATAGCCGAGCAGATCCACTCTTTCTCAGATCGGTGATTTCTGTGTTTTTTTCACTCCCTGCAACCGATTGGGTTCTGGTTTCAGACAGGTTCGTCCTTTCGGCCAAAGGAAAATGTAACTTTGTTGAGAGAACCGCTTGGAAAACGATCTCATTCCAAGAGGCACTCGGCGAATTCATGAAAGCGGCGAAGAACCGGGCGAGGAATGAAGGAGAGAAGCAGTGAGGTGAAAAAAAATAATTGTTTTTGGCCGCATCCGAAAACACAGGGTTTTATACTAAAGCAATTCTCCCCGGCTACCTAGTGGGAACAAGGCTGTGTCACAGTACATCCTGTTCGAGATCTGCTTGGATTGATGTCCTGTTTAGTTTACAGATGACACTAATCTTTAATCTTATTTGTGGTTGGCGTCGCAGCTTGTACTGCAAGCAGGTTCAAGCACTGCCATTCATACTGTGGGAGGAAACTGAGGCAGACAGATCGAAAATCATTTCATCCACCAGCCTTTATTCTATTTGTCAGCGCACGTTTTGATCTATTCGATCGCTCTCTTTAAAAAAGAGCAGGTACAGCGGTGTAACTTTGAGCGGCGGAGCGCCCTTGGGTAGTCAAGGATATCTTAGAAAAGCTATCCATCACATATTTTAATACAACTCTAATTCCGAAGAAAATTCTCTCTGCCTTGCTTCGTGTGACAGATAAGACACGAAGCAATGCAAGAGAACAGGGCAAGCTAATGGACTGAATACCTGTCCCCTTACAACTGAGGACAGGTAAGTATATGAGGGAGAAGGGAACAGAGGGTCAGGCTGATAGAGTTAGATGAGGAAAGACGGGAGGAGGCTCGAGTGGAGCATAAACACCAGCATGGACTGGTTGGGCCGAATGGCCTGTTTCTGTGCTGCAGATCCTATGACACGTGATGAAGTATGACTTTGTGTGCAATTAACCTTGACTTAGCCAGGAAATGTTACTTCTTGACAATGGCCCCGTAAAGCCAACGTTAAGAGTAGCATTCGTCTCCCTCAATATGGCGCAGTTTATAATTTATATATAACTAGAATTTAGATTTGTACATAATTTCCCATCTGCAATTGGGAGACCCGCTTTCATGAGTTTAGAATACCCATCAAAAAGGTTTGATCATCCTATAATTCGTAGGCATTTCAGTACAGATGCGAGACATTCTAGCTCCACACCACAGCTTGCGACTCTAACAATAGAGCTTATTAAGAGTTACGCCAAGGGGCATAAGAGGTAATTCCTGGATTTCGAACAGGGAAGACCACTTGCCCCCATAACCCATGCCAAAGAAAATTGGGACCACATATCCGCAGCATAACTAAGACCGCCTATTTCCACCTCCGTAACATCGCCCGTCTCTGCCCTTTCCTCGGCTCATCCGCTGCTGAAACCCTCATCCATGCCTTTGTTACCCCTAGACTTGACTATTCCAACGCACTCCTGCGTAAACTTGAGGTCATCCAAAACTCAGCTGCCCGTGTCCTAACTCGCACCAAGTCCCGTTCGCCCATCACCCCTGTGCTCGCTGACCTACATTGGCTTCCGGTTAAGCAACACCTCGATTTCAAAATTCTCATCTTTGTTTTCAAATCCTCCATGGCCTCACCCCTCCCTATCTCTGTAATCTCCTCCAGCCCCACAACCCTCTGAGATATCTGCGCTCCTCTAATTCTGCCCTCTTGAGCATCCCTGATTATAATCGCTCAACCTTTGGTGGCCGTGCCTTCTGTTACCTAGGCCCTAAGCTCTGGAATTCCCTGCCTAAATCTCTCCGCCTCGCTACCTCTCTTTCCTCCTTTAAGACGGTCCTTAAAAGCGACCTCTTTGACCAAGCTTTTGGTCAGCGGTCCTAATTTCTCCTTATGTGACTCGGTGTCAAATTTTTGTCTTATGTGTGAAGCGCCTTGGGACGTTTTACTACATTAAAGACGCTATATAAATACAAGTTGTTGTTTGTTGTTGTTGCCCCCTCCCAATGTGCCCTAATCTCATTCCCCTGCTCTCTCCCCACACTATTATGTGCTATATTAATATATAAATATAACGGTCAGAAGGTGCGACAATGGTTACACGCCATGCGTGTCTTGTTTGTTCCCAATCAGTACTTAGAGACAGTCTGTTCTTTTGCATCTGAGCTATGCTTTATTTACAAAACCACGCTGGCCATGACACAGTGCGCAGTTGGAGCCACTTTCTGGTTGCGCCAGGTGAACATTTTCTTGAGCTCCCCTCTGAAGCTGTCGTGAAGCCAGGCGTAGATGAAGGCGTTGTAACAGGCGGAGCTCATGGCCAGCCAGTGGCACAGCAGCTGAATCAGGTTGAAGTACTGCTTGTCGATCAGGTCGATGTCGATGTCTTTGATGACGTTGAAGAGGTGGAGAGGGAGCCAGCACAGGCCGAAGACGGCCACCACCAGCACCAGCAGGCGGAAGGTCTTCCGGCGCCTGGCCCGCTCCCACTCGGCTTGGCTCTGGGTGACGTTGCCGGGCACCACGCGGTTCTTCAGCTTGACCGAGATCCTCAGGTAGGACAGGGAGATGACCGAGAAGGGCAGCAGGTAGGTGACGACCAGGGTACTGTAAGCGTAGACCAGGCGGGGCTTCTCCATCCCCATCCAGAACTCCTCGCAGATGGTCAGGTCCTGGTGGTAGAACTCCACGTAATAGGTGTGCACCAGGGCTGGGGCGGCCAGGAGGCAAGCCAACAGCCAGATGGCCGCCAGCAGATAGGCACAGGTGGGGATGCTCAGCCTCCTCTTGAGCGGGTGCACGGTGGCATAGTACCGGTCCACGGCTATGACAGTCAAGGTGAAGATCGAAACGAACACGGTGACGGGCTGCATCAGGAAGACGAAGTAGCACATGAACCGGCCGTAGATCCATCCCCGCGGCTCGAAGACGTACGCCAATGTGAAGGGGACACAGGTAGCGCACATCAGCATGTCCGAGAAAGCCAGGTTGCCCAGCAGGAAATTGGTGATGTTGTGCATCTTCTTCGTCTTGCAGATCACGTAGATGAGCAGGTAGTTCCCGAAGATGCCGATGAACACCACCAGCGCGTAGCACGGGATGATCAGGGGCTTGAACGACTGGATGAGCTGGATGCCCTGAAACTGAGACGAGAGGTTGCCGGGTTCCTCCAAGGTGCTGTGGCCAGCGGTGAGGTTCTCGGAGCTGCCCTCCCAGCTTACCAGCCCAGATATTTTCTGTTCCATGGTCTTGTGGCGAGTTCCACCGGGTTTCGATCCCCAAGTGTCAGAATTTCCGAGTCTGAAACCCCCTATTTAAAAAAAAGAACAAAAGTCAACGTATTACTAAAATAAACCCACCTCGCTTCACTTCTAGGCTTTTACTCCAATCCGATCATATCTTGACTGAAAATGCCACCAAATATTTAAACAGCTGTTGCAGAAATCTGATTTTCTCATTGCAACTTTAAATTGACCGATATCTGTTTTAGTAAATAAGGACATCGCAGGGACAGCATCAAACCGTTTTGTTTTCAAGAGGCGAAGATCAACTTTGTGCACTTAACGATCCGTAAATCACTTCTTAATCTCATACGCACGAATAGATAAATACTTTTCCGATAGAAATTACTTACGGACTGTTTCGAATTCAGGCTTGGCTGGGCATAGTGCGAGGACACAATCGCCGAGTCTCTTGTTTTGCCCCCCCCCCCCCCCTGGTTAGACAGGTTGGCCGCTGCCCTCTTTGCAAAACCGATCAGAAAAAGCACACCCAGCACAGACAGTGACCGCGACTCACTCCAGTTCCAGCACCCGCTTAATCGCCGGCTTTCTTGATCCGTGTGAACATGGTCATGGATAACACGCAAGAATTCTCTGGTTAAAGGGGCGTCGCCAAGCCGCCACTGGTCTGTCGAGCTGTTTTTCGTGTGTGTTTCGCCGTTTTGGCCAGTTCCTCCCCACCCACCCCTTTTACCTCGGTTGAGTCGTGAGCAACGACGCTGTCAAACGTGAGAGGTGGCGATTTATGCGAGAGAGCCAATTGTCACAGGGAGGGATCCGCAAATGGATTTTCTTTTGACTTTTGATTAGAAGTACAGCCAGTTTCCCCGTCTGTTACAATACAAGACGTTTATTGGTGAAAGGTACTGCCCAAAAAAATCACTGGCTGGCGCCATCATTTCCAACGCCTATGTAAAATAAATGGTAATGTCATGACAGTCAGCCCGAGTAAGTGAAGGCACACATTTAAAACAAAATGAACATTGGTGAAGTAAAACCCATTAACACGAACGTTTCATTCTCATCCACATATTACAGTAATTGAAAAGCATGGAGAGAGCCAATAGTGTTTTGTTCCATATCTTCTAATTCTTGTTGAAATATTGCGGAGGTTCCGACCAGAATCTTCCTGTCCTCCTTGGACTTGGGGGTGGTGCCAGAGGACTGGAGGATTGCAAATGTTACACCCCTATTTAAAAAAGGGGAGAAGGATATAAACAAGGTAACTACAGGCCAGTCACCCTAACGTCGGTGGTGGGGAAACTTTTAGAGACAATAAACCAGGACAAAATTAAGTAGCATTTAGGAAAGTATGGTCTAATAAATGAAAGTCAGCACAGATTCGTTAAAGGCAAATCATGTTTGACTAACTTGATCGAGTTCTTTGCTGAAGTAACGGAGAGGGTTGATGAAGGTAGTGCGGTTGATTTTGTGTATATGGACTTTCAAAAGGCATTTAACAAAGTACCACATAATAGACTTGTTAGCAAAATGAAAGCCGGTGGGATTAAAGGGTCAGTGGCAGCATTGATACAAAATTGGCTGAGGGACAGAAAACAGAGAGTAGTGGTGAGCGGTTGTTTTTCAGACTGGAGGGAAGTATACAGTGGTGTTCCCCAGGGGTCGGTATTAAGACCATTGCTCTTTTTGATATATAATGGGCCGAAAATTGATCCCGGGTATTCCCACTCCAATTGCCGGTTTTCTGCATGCCCTGCGCATGCGCTGAAAACCGGCAATTGCTCTTCTGAAAAGGGGGCGGGTCCTCGGTGCATCGCGTGCGTGCTACAGGCTGCGCGCACGCTGTGCACTTCATGCTTTGGACGCGCAGGTAAGTACGGAAGATTTTGGAAATGTAAAAAGGAGGAGTAAGACCCGCTTTTAAGAAGGTAAGTAGTGAATTAAGTATTTTTTTGAATTTTTTTTTACAGGTATATCTTTTTTAGAGACTTTAAAGACAGGTAAGTTTATTTTTATAACTTTTTAAAAGATTTTAAATTTTTTCAAAAATTTAATTTTTTATTTAAAATGGTTAATTTAATTAACTATACTTATTTTATTAATGTGATGGTTTTTTAAAAAAATTTAATTGAGGTTTAGCTGTTATTTTGGGGGGGTGTAAGATTCATAGATTTCACAGCCGTGCTGTGAAACTTATGAATGGAAGATGGTGTGCTGCCATTGGCTCTAACTGAGTCACGTGATCCCACAGCTCGCACGAATTCACTACGCCGCTGGGATACGCAAGCACTGCCCAGCTGATCTCTAGAACATGAAGTTCGTGCGAGCTGGATCTGAAAAAGCACAAGCGAGGTGAGAGATCGCGGGAAAGCCTTACTCCCGCGGGAACAGAGCGAGATCAATTTCTGGGCCATTAATGACCTGGACTTGGGTATAGAGGACACAATTACAAAGTTTGCAGATGATACGAAACTCAGAAATGTAGTAAACAGTGAGGAGGATAGTAACAGACTTCAGGAGGACATAGACAGACTGGTGAAATAGGCAGACACATGGCTGATGAAATTTAACACAGAGAAATGTGAAGTGTTACATTTTGGAAGGAAGAATGAGGAGAGGCAAAATTAACTAAATGGTACAATTTTAAAGGAGGTGCAGGAACAGAGAGACCTGGGGATGTATGTACCCAATCTTTGAAGGTGACAGGACAAGTTGAGAAGGCTGTTAAAAAAGCATATAAGATCCTTGGCTTTATTAATAGCAGAATAGATTACAAAAGCAAGCAAGTTATGCTAAACTTTTATAAAACACTGGTTAGACCTCAGCTGGAGTATTGAGTTCAATTCTGGGCACCACACTTTAGGAAGGATGTCAAGGCCTTGGGGAGGGTGCAAAAGAGATTTACTAGAATGGTACCAGGGATGAGGGACTTCAGTTACGTGGAGAGGCTGGAGAAGCTGAGGTTGTTCACCTTAGAGCAGAGAAGGCTAAGAGGAGATTTGATAGAGGTGTTCAAAATCATGAAGGGTTTTGATAGAGTAAATAAAGAGAAACTGTTTCCAGTGGCAGAAGAGTCGGTAACAAAGGACACAGATTTAAATTGATTGGCAAAAGAACCAGAGGTGACTTGAGGAAACATTTTTTACACAGCAAGTTGTTGTGATCTGGAATGGACTACCTGAAAGGGTGGTGGAAGGAGATTCAGTAGTAACATTCAGAAGAGAATTGGATAAATACTTGAAGGGGGAAAAAATACTTAGCTATGGGGAGAGAGCAGGGGAGTGGGATTAATTGGATAGCTCTACCAAAGAGCTGGCACAGGCACGATGGGCTGAATGGCCCACGGTGCTGTATCATTCTATGATTCTATGATTGCAGGAACAGCTCTTTAGCCTGGGGCACAGTCATTATAATGAGGTGAGGTGCGTTTGGGCACAAGGTTTAATAGGCTGGCATAAAAGATCAAGGAAATTCGGGTGTAGCATAACTACATGCATAAAGCACTTGCGCCTGAGTTTCCTCAATCTTTTACAATGAGTATTTGCTTTACGCCCCAATTGAATCTATGGTCTTTCTGGCATGTGCGGCTCAGGATCAAACCACACTGTGCGCTTACCCATCGAGCTCCCGAATGAGTGAAGTTTGTTGACCCTGTTAAAGTAAGGATTTTATTTTCTTTAACAAATTTCATCATTTTTTGAGCGAGTAATAAAATATACAGTTGATTTTTTAAATTTATTTTCTGCATGTTTGTTTCTCAACTGCAATCAAGAGCAGAGTTCAGAAGAAAGTGGGCAAAGATTTTGTACTAAAATACTGACCTAGCCAATGTCAATGTTATTTAGGTTCAGTATTTTCCGGGAACAATGAGATGTTCATTGCTGGTTTTACATTCAGACGCTGCAGTCCAGCAGGGGGTTCATTTCACAAGATAGGACATAGCCATCTTAATTAGTGATGAAATAGAACAATTCAGTGGAAGCTGTTAGTCTGTTCTAACTAGCCGTTTGATTCTAATTTCTGGAACTGAGACATTTTGAGGAGATTGGTTTGGAGTATATCCCTGCTGATATATTCTGTGTCTGAAACAGGCTTCCAACATCTTTTTGGTGTCTTTACGTGCTTTATCTTGCAGCTGCCTTCTTTACTTTCACATGTGACTTACGGTGAAGACAGAAATTAAGTTTGGCATTTGTTTTTTATTCTTATTGCTTTTGTTTAGTGACTTTAATGGGTGATGATTAAGCTGACGATTCCTCTGTGACTATGAGTAGTGAAGTGGTAAACCCATTCTTTATTAACACATTTATGACTTTGCTATCACAAATGCACAAAGGAAATCTTTCTCTACTATCAAGTGGAACAGCATGCAAATTTCAACTGGGGAAATAACAAATGTTTCTGACATATTGGTATTAGATATGTCAAAAGGACAGGATTACCAAACGACTATTATATTTAAAATGGGACTGAAAATACAGTTCAACAAAAGAAAACAATTTTACAAGAAAGAATGGGCACCTTGTAATGAATGCCTGGGAGTTCAACTGGGAAATATAACCCCTGATATAAAATACATACACTCAAATATGTGTATAACTCCACACACTTTATTGCTGACATGGACTTTGGTTCAGATTACATGTCATAAACACAATGTAACACGCAGAATAAATTATTACGCACTGCACAATTATTTTCAATATGCGTCAACATTCTCAGCTGTTATTATACTTTGTAAAGGCATCAATTGGTCACAGACTTTGCAGTTAACCTAAGGCTAAACCATTACTTGAACACAATGCTCTGTTTACTGCAGTTAGCCTTACTGACAGTTCTGCCACCGGCTGCATTTGGTCATTCACGCATCTTCTGGCTTTTGTTGGCTGCCTCCAGCCTTTCCATATTGGTCTTCGCTCGGCTTCTGCGCAACCTTGCTTTGTTTGGCCAATTCCATCACAAATCTTTTGGTTGCCTTGCCATGGTTGTTTTTTGTGCCACGAGCAATGTTCCCTTTAATTTTTTTTTTGGGTGAGCGGCCCATTCGAGATACCGCGTATGCACAGTTTTTCCTATTTAAAAGCCGGCGAGCTGGCTGCGCGGGAGCTGCAGAGCGCTGCACGGCCGCACAGCTTAAAGGGAACATTGGCCACGAGGCAAGCTCATACCTGATGCACCCCCCACACCACCCATCCCGATAAAAAGAAAACTGGCAAATCCAATAAAGAATTCAGGAGTAACTTCTTTACCCAGAGCGTGGTCAGAATGTGAAACTCGCTGCCACAAGGAGTAGTTGAGGCGAATAGCACAGATGCCTTTTATGGGAAGCTGGATAAGTACATGAGGGAGAAAGGAATAGAAGGATTATGCAGATAGGGTTCGATGACGTAGGGTGGGAGGAGGCTCTTGTGGAGCTTAAACACTGGCACAGACCAGTTGGGCCGAATGGCTTGTTTCGGTGCTGTACATTCTGGGCCAGAAATTCGGGTCTCCACGGGTGAGTACGCGCTGTGTACTCACCCGTAGACCCAACGAAAGTGCCAGTTTCGCGCATGCACTGGAAACCGGAACTTCCGTTCCTCTGAAGGAAGGGGTTCAGAGGTCGAACGCGTGCGCCGGAGAGGCAGCGCGCACGCAGCGAACTTCGGGGTTTTTTTCAGGCTTCGAACTAATTGCACCCCTGGGATACGCAAGCACTGCGCGCCGGCAGCTGCAGGAGGCCCAGGAGCCGAATTCCACGTGGGCCCGAAGCACAACGGCAGGTGCGCTAGGTAAGTACGTGTGCGATCCTTGCACCCGCAGGAAGCCGGAGAGCTGAATTTCTGGCCCTCTATGTAATTCTATGCTGGAAATCAAAAATAAGAACAGAAACTGTTGGAAATGCACAGGAGATTCATCAGCATATGAAAAAGGAAAAGACAGGATAATACTTCCGGTGAGGCCCTATAGGAAAGTAAGAGATCACCTTTATAACTGTGTCCAAAACAAAGAGGGAAAAGAAAACTGGTAGAGGCAAAGAATACAGATATATTAATCACTACTACTAAAAGGCAGCTAATGAGTTTAATAGCCCCTCCAAAAAGCATTATTACATAGAATTACATAGAATATACAGTACGGAAACGGGCCATTCAGCCCAACTATTAAAAGCTTGAAACACAGGAAAAGCACTGGATGTCTTTTTACAACCTGACAGAGATTACTTTTGTACATTATCCAACATTTCACATCTTCTTCCGGCTTTTGAAAAATGCTTATAAATTACTAGCTTTCAGAATAGCCACAGAGGGAGCTATTGATATGTATAACACGGAAAGGATTTGAGCAAGCTAGATATGAATAACTGATATCATTCAGCATCATCTTAGGCAGGACTCACAATAATGTCTGCACTGTAGCGAGGCATCAGATACATAAAATGTACTCATTACGGCAATGGGCAGCTGTTTCAAGGAATGTTGATGTCAAATGTAAGTATCGGATCCAGAGAGAGGTGAATCATCAGAAACTGTAGAGACAGAGGGCAGAATTTTCATTGACCCGTGGAGGCGGGTTTGGAGGCATGTTGGGGGTTAAAATTGTGAAAACTGGCGGGCGGGCACAAGCCCGCCTCCATCCCGCCTCCACGCAATTTTCATTAAATCGTGTCTGCTGGTCCCGACTCCGTCCCGCCTCCAAGAGGCGGGATAGGCCGTTAAGGCCCTTAACAAGCACTAAATGGCCTCTATAATGCCATTTTTAAAGGCCTTTGTGATTTTAACCCTTTTTCCACGTGAAGCATGCCTGTTCTGAACCACGAATGTGAAACCTGGCGGTAGCACATTTGGATTGCTGACTATCAGCTGCAGCTCAACCATGAAATAGGAGATGTGATCAGCCATCATTTGCAGTTGGCAGGACTTCGTTGTCTGAGGTCTGGGGGAACTTTTATATCGCATAACCACAGCTGTGGAAGTTTGGAGCCTGACACCCATCTCCAGTGTGACCTCCTGGGAAACCCCTCTCGCCACCTTGACTGAGCGCTTCCTCAACTGAGGCATATACCAGAAGCATGGGAACCATTTATTTCCTTTCCTCCTGGACATCAAATTCGGACGAGGACCAGCCGTGGCAGCAGCAGAACCATGAACAACAGCACCAGCAGCAGCAGCAGCATCAACAGGAGTGCCAAGCTGCTCCTCACCCACCTGAAGCTGCACAGGCCAGAAGGTGCCAGCGTGCGACCACATTGCTGCCCGAGATGCAAGGAACGCACTTGACCACATTTGCTAAGCCTGCACAATCAAACACTTTTGCCTCGCACCTTCTTATCAGACCATCGACAATGGCCAGGAACCTGTGGATTCCTATCACTCTGACCACCATACTGACAATTGCAAGTCATCCTAAGCCCTCAATGTGGAAGTCCCATTTGCAAAATGACAGATGCCACAACTTCAGCAGTTTGCCAGCAGAATTTTTAATCATACCAAGCAAGTGCTGGCATTTCAAGATTAAACACAACATTACACCCCAGTGACTACCCTTGTGACTACTTGTGCATTATTTTTCTTTTACGCGTGCTCCTACGTGGTGCTTCCCCTGTGGCTTTAGCAGATGTGGAGGCCCCTTGTTCACTTTCTTGCTGCTCCTGCCTCGACACCTTTGGCGGGCGTCCTCTGTGGTTGCGAGCCTGTGCGGGCTCAGCAACAGTCTGCTACTCCTGCGGCTGTGCAGGGGTTGAGACGCCCATCTCAGTTGGGTGAGGACTCTGGTGGGGCTCTGACCGAGGGCTTTGCAGTGGCATGGCCGTGTGAGCGCTTGGAGAGGAGCCCCCGCTTGTTGTCTGCCACCAACATCCCTCTCATGGGTCAGCCCCACCTCAGCGCTTGCAAGTGGATTGAGAGCACCTTGCTGCACATCAGGGGGGCCATGGTGACCCGTATCTGTACTGGAAGTCCTACTCAGAAGGACTTCCATGAAGGTCTGGTTTCTGTGTTCAATAGATGGCCATCGCTCCTCAAGAGATGCCAGTCTATTCTGAACAATGACCATGTTTTCTACACTCTGGCAACTTATCTTCTCCATAGCCGTAGCCATCCTCTCCTCTACTGTAGCCATCCTTTCCACGGAGGTTGCCATCCTTTCCGTGGTGATGCGTTCATGCACCAATGACTCCACAAAGGCTCTGCTCATGTTCGCTATGGACTCCTCCATTCGCTCCACACTCGCAGCGACCCTGGAGACAAAACCTGCCAGAGACTCCTGCATCTGTTCCTGGAGTTCCAGGACCACTGATCTTATGGATGGACCCAGAGGCAGAGGGTCGACATGCAGCTGAGCCGAGCTAGGAGAGTCCTGCACCCTCCGACTAGAACTCTCCACTGTTGTCCCTGTCTCCACTATCTGCTGATGCTCACTTGTGAGCTGTGATACACCAGGTGACAACACTACTCTATCTCGCAATGTTCCCTCCGAGGTGTGAGTGTCTGCGCTGGTGCTGGGTGCGCTGAATTCTGCTGACATGGCGCCCTCAGAGGTTGCAGCTTCCTCTGAGGAGTGGTGAGGCTCATGCTCTTCCTCCTGGATGGTGGGGACGGCTGCTCGCGATGGTCCTGGGGGGGAGTAAAGGAAAGAGTCAGAGATGTGAGTCCAAGGTTACATGCACATTGCATATTGCAGATGATCATAAGTCAGTCTGCTGGAGCATCAGAATCATTATCAGTGACTCATGCAATGTCAATGAGAGAGATGATAAACTATTCTGTCACCAGCTTGCTCTGATGCACCTGTCTGTCCGTCCCCCACTTGCGCATCCTCCTCCACTCCCATGATCTCCAGGACCGCCTCCTCCCAGGTGGTGAGCTGGGCTACTCAGGGTGGCCCTCCTCCTGTCCTCGCTCTTTCCCTCTTATTGTGAGCTCTCTTTTCCTGCAATGAGGGAGACAAGTGGAGTTTGAGTGAGAATGAAGGAGTGAGTGTAGAGAATCTATATCATTGATGGTTAGAAGGAGACAAATTCGGAGTGAGGTGGCAAGACCATGGGCCCTCCCTGTGTGTTGTAAGTTGTTTTCATAGCATCACAGCGATAGGGAGTGTGAGGGCTGCATAGTCGAATAGTTAGGTGAATGTGACCATACAGAGAGAGGGAATGGGTAAGGGTGCAGGGATGTCAGTGTCAAGTGGGATGTGGAGGAAGAGGTTGTCAAAGCTGAGTGCTGGTGAGGAGAGGCAATGGGGATCAGAATGAGGGTGATGGGAAATTCATACTCACTTTTCCAGTGCGCAGCAGGTCATGAAACCTCTTCCTGCACTGAAGCCAGGTTCTGCGGGTTATGGACAACGAGTTGACCTCCTCTGCCACCTGGATCCACACAGCCTTGGTTTGATGGGAAGGCTTCTTCCTCCCTGAAGAAGGGAAGAGCACCTCCTTATTAGCTCTGGCTCCCTCAATTAAAGCTTGCAGGGCGACGTCATCAAATCGAGGTGCAGACCTAGGTCTCTGGCTGGCCATTCCTCCTGCAGGTGCCTCTAACATGCAAAGGCAGAAGCTTGGCAGTCTGCAGAGGAAGCAAGGCTTGTTGCAGACCTTAAATGCTGCAGCAATGATGACGTCATCAGAAGCATCTTGCAGACTGGAAAAACTCACTGGCCATGGGTTCCCACACGTTGGAACTCAATTGGCCAATTATGTTAAAATCGCATCAATCTCCCACATCGATTTAGATTCGGGTGGCTAACACGAAATGCGGATTACACGACCCCAGCCCGCCCTGAATCAAAATCCAGCACAGAAAGTGCATTTTCACACCAGTTCCCCGCAAACAAAAATGACAATTTTGTGTCTGAATACATCAGGCAGTCCCAGGCCATGAAGCAGAGCCTAGACAGAGGATAAAGCTATCTCTCTTAGACCGCAACAATATGCTTTAAAAGCTTGAAACACAGGAAAAGCACTGGATGTCTTTTTACAACCTGACAAGAGATTACTTTTGTAAATTATCCAACATTTCACATCTTCTTCCAGCTTTCGAAATGCCTGAGAATGCCGCCTCTGCACCAGTGGGACATTTCCATGTTCCATACCAGCCTGCCTTTATAGTCTTTGTAAATTTTCTATCAACTGATGCCAAATAATTGCCAGTTTCATGCTCTGGGAACTGGCTTGAAACTGCCTGAACTCATTTCACTTAGCAACTTTACAGCTGGCAAAGAGAAGCAACTTCTATCACAGGATTCAGGGCTGGATTCCAATTGTGGGCATAATATTAACCTAACCCGCCCAGCGGGAAACTGACAAGATCGGATCAATTTTACTTTCCATTGAAGTCATTTAGTTTGAAGGGTTCTGTTGAATGTCAAGTTATTTATTTATTTTTACTTCCAGGATTCTATAAGCTCCAGTCCCAAGTGCTAGTTTATTTTTTCTACTGAACCCTAACAAAGGGATAGAAACCCTATGGCTTTTGAAGCATCCTAAGGTTTAAAGTATAACTAAAGAATAGGGTTGAACAGATTTTAATATTGCCAGGTCATAATGTCTGTCGTGATATTGTCGTAATGTAATTGTTAACATTCATTCAGTCTTGACTTCCCTTACTATCTTCAATATCTGCTGTTGGTACTTCCTTTTTTTGATTATGAAATGTTTGGAATAATAAAACACTGCTGTTCCTCTTTGAGAAGTGATCCCAGCAGCCATCCTCTGTGCATTTTTGTAAAAGTCACAGTGTAGGTGTGGAAGTGTGTGCCTTATTCATTATTGGCTCATGTAAGGATTAAGGTCGTATTGCACATAGTGAGTTGACAAGTGGAGACCAGCTGGTTGGAGGGGGAAAAGGAAAGAAAAACTTGCATTTATATAGTGCCTTTCATAACCTCAGGACGTCCCAAAGCACTTTACAGCCAATGGAGTACTTTTGAAGTGTAGTCACTGTTGTAATGTAGGAATCAGAATGAGAGCATCACTGGGCATTTCTTCCTGGTCACAGAGAGCCATTGGGACCATCAGGCGGCAGGGCACCACTTCTCTCCCATCTTGCCATATGTGGTGCATGAAGGTAGGGGACCAAGAAGGTTGAAGAAATAAAAGCTGCATCTCTCTATGGAAAATTTGATAAACAATGATCAGTGCAAATGAGAACAGATTGGACTTTAATATATTTCTAAGCCTTCACAATAAAAGACCACACCCTAACTAGGCGGATGCAGAAATTTATTTCATTAATTGTGGTATTTATTTACCTGCATTAGGTAAGAAAAAAATAATTTCTTTTCAGGAAATAATCAAAAAACAGTTACTTCACAGTGGAAATATTTTACAAACTTAATTTTTTTTCACTGGACATGCGGATGCCATCCATACCCTCTTTGCAACACTGACTAGCTACGAGAGTGTTATGGGAGATCAGCTAGTATTCTAAATAAAAATTGTGAACCAATTGTAACGGCAACTTGCATTTCTATAGTGCCTTTAACATAGTAAAGTGTCCCAAGGTGCTTCACAAGAGCATACTCAGACCAAAATTGGCACCAAGCCAAGGAGGCAAACATTAAGACAGGTAATTTCCAGACATCAAAATGTGGCTGAAAATGGCAAATCTAACTTAGTGATTTGCAAAACATGACCAACCTATCACAAGAGCAGATGGAAGAATGTGGTTTAATGCAGCAATCTAAGCTCGAGTCAGATAATGAGTTATAAGCCAATCAGACTTCACTCGTGGTTGATGTCATCTAAGCCCTCTGTTTAGGTTAGACAGTGTAATCAATTCATGTTTTCCATTATTCTGTACATATTTGATTAGACTACACATGAATGACCCTTTTTAAAATTGAAATAGTTTTTTTTTTAAACGCCATTTCTAATCAAATTAGTGGTGCTAAATGCTGTCCTAAGCTCAATAACTCACACTAAATACAACCTCCTTAAACTTCTTTTCATGCTGACAGACTGTTTAAAAAAGTTTCACTGGCTGTGAAAGATTAATAAATGTTAAAATTGCACTCACTGTTAAAATGACTACACAAAAGATAACGGCAGAAGATCATTTCATGCATGAGGGATGGCTACCACTTGTTTCTCTGAGAGACAATTATGACTGAGAACTTGAAGAGTTATTTTGGCATGCTTCATAAACATTCTGTCACCATTTCATTACATATCCTTGAATGCCCTCAGAATGTTCTGAAAGTTATAGCTATTGACGTGTTGGATGAACATTTAAATGGGAACGATGTTCAAATGGGAAAATTAGATTTGTTTTTCTTCAGTATATAATAAATGTTGAACGATGTTATATGTGGTATTTCTGTATCCATAAGCAGACATTATTATTGCACCATAAATCCATCATTGGCGACTCACTTCCTCTTTCTGTAAACTCTAAGGGGGAGAAATTCGGTATCGCCCTGTTTGGGGCGCAATTATCAGCCGGGCGCAAAGATTAGCGCCTGGCGCTAATTATCGCCTCTGACTGCAAACTTGGCTTCTATTGCCCCTGGAGGTGATTGGAGCGCTAAATCAGGCGCTACACACCTCTCTTAAGGCGCTAACGCCGAGGAGCGAGGCGCTAACTCAGAGCGCTGGCGAAGCTCATGTGATGTCAGTCAGCAATGGAACACAGACACACTGGCACTGGCCAGTTTTTAAAGGGGAGGGTCGATCTTGCTCTCCATCCACATCCTGCTCATTGCAGCCTTGAATCTCGGCCTGGAGAGACCTGTACATCAATTCTGCTGGAAAGAACAATGGAGAGGCCATGGGAAAGAGCTCAGAGTGCAGCCCCCATAGTCTCTTCTAAATCGATGCAAGGAAGGTCAAATCAAAATGGACCTGCAAAGTGCTGCTCAGTGCCCAAAACTCCTTCACACAGCATTGAATCTCTCCAGAAGTAACTCTCCCTCTCTCAGAATGCGTGGTGCAAAAAAGGCAGGAAGTGGCCGCCTTTAAATAGCGCTCCCCCAGTCCCTTCCCAAGTGCAAAACATTCCCCTCAACCTGTCGTTGCTAGCAGCAGGCGGTAAGGCAGGGGCCAATACTCAATATCCGGTCCGGGGCACGACTGGGGCGTTGCACGCTCGACTGACGTCACGATCTGCGGGCGCAGGAGATCGTGGCGGTAATGTTTAGCGCTGCCGCAAAATGTCTGGTCAATTTCGCGAGTGGCGCAAACATCGCCATGCCCGGGTGCTAGTTGCTTTACGCCCCATTAGCGCCCTCTTAGGGCGCTAACAGGAGGCGCAAAGCAACCAAATTTCCCCCCCTAATAGTCCTTATTATGTTAGGTTATAATACATGACATGTTAGACAGCAATTCCAAATTCTGTTACTTTTAGCTGCTTCACTAGTTTAGAATATTGTCACAAAAGCAAAATACTGCAGATGCTGGAAATCTGAAATAAAAACAGAAAATGCTGGAAATACTCAGCAGGTCAGGCAGCATCTGTGGAGAGAGGAAACAGAGTTAGCATTTGACCTCGTCCTCACCAATCTACCTGTCGCAGATGCATCTATCCATGACAGCATTGGTAGCAGTGACCACTGCACAGTCATTGTGGAAACGAGGTCCCGTCTTCACACTGAGGACACCCTGCATCGTGTTGTGTGGCACTACCATCGTGCTAAATGGGATAGATTCAGAACAGATCTAGCAACTCAAAACTGGACATCCATGAGGCGTTGTGGGCCATCAGCAGCAGAATTGTTTTCCACCACAATCTGTAAACTCATGGCCCGGCATATCCCTCACTCTACCATTACCATCAAGCCAGGGGACCAACCCTGGTTCAATAAGGAGTGTAGCCATTCACAACTCCTCAGATAATGAAGCAGCCCATGCCCGCATGCAGCAATACCTGGACGACATTCAGGCTTGGGCTGATAAGTGGCAGGTAGCATTCACGCCACACAAGTGCCAGGCAATGACTATCTCCAACAAGCGAGCATCTAATCACTGCCCCATGACATTCAACGGCATTACCATCGCCAAATCCCCCACCATCAATATCCTGGGGGACACCATTGATGCCACACTTGGTCAAATGCTGCCTTGATGTCAACGGCAGTTACTCTCACCTCACCTCTGGAATTCAGCTCTTTAGTCCAAATAGGCTGAAGACTGGCTTCTGTGATGGTGGGGACCTCAGGAGGCGGCTGAGATCATCCACTCGGCACTTCTGGCTGAAGATGGTTGCAAACGCTTCAGCCTTGTCTTTTGCACTCATGTGCTGGGCTCCACCATCATTGAGGAACCAACTAGAGATCAGGCCATCTTAGACTGGGTATTATGTAATGAGAAAGAATTAATTAGCAATCTTGTTGTGTGAGGCCCCTTGGGGAGGAGCGATCATAATATGATAGAATTCTTCATTAAAATGGAGAGTGAAGTAGTTGACTCAGAGACTAGGGTCCTGAATTTAAATAAAGGAAACTATGATGGTATGAGGCGTGAGTTGGCTAGGATGGATTGGGGAATGTTACTTAAAGGGTTGACGATGGATAGGCAATGGCAAACATTTAAAGATCGCATGGATGAACTACAGAATTTGTTCATCCCTGTTTGGCATAAAAATAAAACAAAAAAGGTGACTCAACCGTGGCTAACAAGGGAAATTAGGGATAGCATAATATCCAAGGAGAGGACATATAAATTGGCCAGAAAAAGCAGCAAACCTGAGGATTGGGAGCAGTTTAAGATTCAACAAAGGAGGACAAAGGGATTAATTAAGAAGGTGAAAATAGAATACGAGAGTAAGCTTTCAGGGAACATAAAAACTGACTGTAAAAGCTTCTATAGATATGTGAAGAGAAAAATATTGGTGAAGTCAAGCGTAGGTCCCTTGCAGTCAGAATCAGGGGAATTTATAATGGGGAACAAAGAAATGGCTGACCAATTAAATACATACTTTGGTTCTGTCTTCACAAAGGAGGACACAAATAACCTCCCAGAGATGTCGGGGAACATAGGGTCTAATGAGAGGGAGGAATTGAATGAAATCAGTATTTGTAGGGAAATGGTGTTAGGGAAATTGACGGGATTGAAGGCCGATAAATCCCCAGGGCCTGATAATCTACATCCTAGGGTACTTAAGGAAGTGGCCCTAGAAATAGTAGATGCATTGCTGATCATCTTCCAAAATTCTATAGACTCTGGAACAGTTCCCATGGATTGGAGGGTAGCTAATGTAACCCCACTATTTAAAAAAGGTGGTAGAGAGAAAACGGGGAATTATAGACCGGTAAGCCTGACATCGGTAGTGGGGAAAATGCTAGAGTCCATTATAAAAGATGTAATAGCAGAGCACTTGGAAAACAGTGACAGGATCGGACAAAGTCAACATGGATTTACAAAAGGTAAATCATGCTTGACTAATCTACTGGAATTTTTTGAGGATGTAACTGGTAAAATAGATAAGGGAGAACCAGTGGATGTGGTGTATTTGGACTTTCAGAAGGCTTTCGATAAGGTCCCGCATAAGAGATTAGCGTGCAAAGTTAAAGCACACGGGATTGGGGGTAAGGTACTGTCTTGGATAGAGAACTGGTTGGCAGACAAGAAGCAAAGAATTGGAATAAACAGTTTTTTTTCCGAGTGGCAGTCAGTGACTAGTGGGGTACCGCAGGGATTGGTGCTAGGACCCCAGCTATTCACAATATATATAAATGATCTAGACGAGGGAACTAGATGTAATATCTCCAAGTTTGCAGATGACACAAAGCTGGGTGGGCGTGTGTGCTGTGAGGAGGATGCAGAGAAACTCCAGTATGATTTGGACAGGTTGGGTGAGTGGGCAGATACATGGCAAATGCAGTATAATGTGGATAAATGCGAGGTTATCCACTTCGGTAGCAAAAACAGGAAGGCAGATTATTATCTGAACAGCAATAGATTGGGAAAAGGGGAAGTGCAACGAGACCTGGGTGTCCTTGTGCACCAGTCGCTGAAGGTAAGCATGCAAGTGCAGCAGGCAGTTAAGAAGGCAAATGGTATGTTGGCCTTCATAGCGAGAGGATTCGAGTACAGGAGCAAGGATGTCTTGCTGCAGTTGTACAGGGCCTTGGTGAGACCACACCTTGAGTATTGTGTGCAGTTTTGGTCACCTTATCTGAGGAAGGATGTTCTTGCCATGGAGAGAGTGCAGCGAATATTCACCAGACTGATACCTGGGATGGCCGGAATGACGTATGAGGAGAGATTGGGTTGATTAGGCTTATATTCGCTAGAGTTCAGAAGAATGAGAGGGGATCTCATTGAAACTTATAAAATTCTAACAGGACTAGACAGACTAGATGCAGGAAGGATGTTCCCGATGGCGGAGGAGTCCAGAACCAGGGGTCACAGTCTAAGGATAAGGGGTAAGCCATTTAGGACTGAGATGAGGAGTAATTTCTTCACCCAGAGAGTGGTGAACCTGTGGAATTCTGTACCACACAAGGCAGTTGAGGCCAATTCATTAAATATATTCATGAAGGAGTTAGATATATTTCTTAAGGCTAAAGGGATCAAGGGATATGGGGAGAAAGCAGGGACAGGGTACTGAATTTGGATGATCAGCCATGATCTCATTAAATGGCAGAACAGGCTCGAGGGGCCGAATGGCCTACTCCTGCTCCTATCTTCTATGTTTCTATGTTTCTATATTCATGGAGCCTCCTCCTCACGTTAGTTGTTTAATGGTCCACCACCATTCACGACTGGATGTGGCAGGACTGCAGAGCTTTGATCTGATCCGTTGATTGTGGGATCGCTTAGCGCTGTCTATAGCATGCTGCTTCCACTTTTTAACATGCATGAAGTCCTGTGGTGCAGCTTCCCCAGGTTGGCACCTCATTTTTAGGTAAGCCTGGTGCTGCTCCTGGCATGCTCTTCTTCACTCCTTCACTCCTTATTGAACCAGGGTTGGTGTCCTGACTTGATGCTAATGGTAGTGAGTGATATGCCGGGCCATGAGGTTACAGGTTGTGGTGGAATATAATTCTGCTGCTGCTGAGGGCCCACAACGCCTCATGGATGCCCAGTATTGAGCTGCTAGATCTGTTCTGAATCTATCCCATTTAGCACGGTGGTAGTGCCACACAGCACAATGGAGGGTGTCCTCAGTGTGAAAACGGGACTTCGTCTCCACAATGACTGTGCGGTGGTCACTGGTACCAATACTGTCATGGACAGATGCATCTGCAACAGGTAGATTGGTGAGGATGAGGTCAAGTAGGTTTTTCTCTCGTGTTGGTTCTCTCACCACCTGTCGCAGGCCCAGACTGGCAGCTATGTCCTTCAGGACTCGGCCAGCTCTGTCAGTAGTGGTGCTACCGAGCCACTCTTGGTGATGGACATTGAAGTCCTGCACCCAGAGTGCATTCTGTGCCCTTGCTACTCTCAGTGCTTCTTCCAAGTGGTGTTCAACTTGGAGGAGGACTGATTCATCAGCTGAGGGAGGGCGGTAGGTGGTAATCAGCAGGAGGTTTCCTTACTCATGCTTGACCTGAAGCCATGAGACTTCATGGGGTCCGGAGTCAATATTGAGGACTCCCAGGGCCATTCCTTCCCGACTGTATACCACTGTGCCACCACCCCTGGTGGGTCTGTCCTGCCGGTGGGACAGGACCTACCCAGGGATGGTGATGGAGGAGTTTGGGACATTGGCTGAAAGGTATGATTCTGTGAGTATGACTATGTCAGGCTGTTGCTTGACAGCTCTCCCAATTTTGGCACAAGTCCCTAGATGTTGGTGAGGAGGACTTTGCAGGGTCGACTGGGCTGGGTGTGCCGTTGCCGTGTCCATAGCTGGTGCCAAGATCGATGCCGGGTGGTCCGTCTGGTTTTATTCTTATTATTGTGTTTCGTAGCGGTTTGTTACAACTGAGTGGCTTGCTCGGCCATTTTAGAGGGCAGTTAAGAGTCAACCACATTGCTGTGGGTCTGGAGTCACATATAGGCCAGACCAGGTAAGGACAGCAGATTTCCTTCCCTAAAGGACATTAGTGACCCAGATGGGTTTTTACGACAATCCAATAGTTTCATTGTCACCATTACTGATACTAGCGATTTTTAAAATTCCAGATTTATTTAATTAACTGAATTTAAATTCCCCAGCTGCCGTGGTGGGATTTGTACTCACGTCTCTAGATTATTAGTCTGGATTATAAATTTGTTGATCTCACCCAGAAGCTAAAAAGAAGAAACCATTTAGGAAAGGGAAAAATCACAGTTCTACAATAAAGAATGTTCTGAGACTGATTGAAATACATCATCAGGGAAATAAAGGGGAGCTCTACTATCCAGCTGCGACTCCTGGCTCAGCAGTATTTGCCGCTATCACTGACTACCAAATGAAGAATTATTTCCTTCTCTAGTCTTCAAGATTAAATCATTTAATTGTGCAGTATGAGCGAGTCAGACATTCTTTCTCTTTATTACATAATCTAATACATATAAGACAACAGACATCTGCCAGCAAGTTACAAGGCATGTTTTGATGGCAAAACGTACAAGAGAATAATTGTTAAATTGAGGAGTTTTATTCAAAATTTGCTCCAAATTTGAATAATGGTAGAGTCCTTCCACATGTTTCTGGTTTGATCATATCAGTCATAATTATTTCTGAGTTCTCAGCATACACAACTGAAAGAAAGACCACTGATGTAACCATTTAGAGTACATAAAGAAAAGGAAAGAGGTCATTTTTAAACATTGCACTTTCAACTGGGATCCTTGCCTGCCAGAAATGCTCATTAGAAATTTGGTGGCGCTGACATATGAATTTCCAACCGTTTAAATTAATGATTGGAAAATCACGTGCAGCGTGCACCCAAATATCAACTGTGAGGGATTATCGAGTGTCCTCCTCAAATTCGGCTGCCCCCAAAAGTTTGTCACCATCCTCCGCCTGCTTCACGTCAACATGCAAGCCGTGATCCTAACCAACGGTTCCACCACAGACCCAATTCACGTACGGACCGGGGTCAAGCAAGGCTGTGTCATCGCACCAACGCTCTTCTCGATCTTCCTTGCTGCAATGCTCCATCTTACCCTCAGTAAGCTCCCCGCTGGAGTGGAGCTAATTTACAGAACAAACGGGAAACTGTTCAACCTCCATCACCTCCAGTCCAGATCCAAGGTCGTCCCATCCTCTGTCATCGAATTACAGTATGCAGACGACGCTTGCGTCTACACACACTCGGAGGTCGAACTCCAAACCATCGTCAACACCTTCACCAAAGCGTACGAGAGCATGGGCCTTACACTAAACATCCGTAAGACAAAGGTCCTCTACCAACCTGCCCCCGCCACACAGTACTACCCCCTGATTATCAAAATCCACGATGAGGCCTTGGACAATGTGGACCACTTTCCATACCTCGGGAGCCTACTGTCAACAAGGGCAGATGTCGATGACGAAGTCCAACACCGCCTTCAGTGTGCCAGTGCAGCCTTCGGTCGCCTGAGGAAGAGAGTGTTTGAAGACCAGGACCTCAAACCCGGCACCAAGCTCATGGTCTACAGAGCAGTAGTGATTCCAGCCCTCCTATATGCTTCAGAGACATGGACCATGTACAGCAGGCACCTCAAAGCATTGGAGAGGTACCACCAACGCTGCCTCCGCAAGATCCTGCAAATCCATTGGCAGGATAGGCGCACCAACGTCAGTGTTCTCGCTCAGGCCAACATCCCCAGCATCGAAGCTTTGACCACGCTCGATCAGTTCCGATGGACGGGCCACATCGTCTGCATGCCTGATACGAGACTCCCAAAACAAGTGCTCTACTCGGAGCTCCGACACGGCAGGAGAGCTCCAGGTGGGCAAAGGAAACGCTTCAAGGACACCCTCAAAGCCTCCTTGAAAAAGTGCAACATCCCCACCGACACCTGGGAATCCCTGGCCCAAGACCACACATAGTGGAGGAGAAGCATCCGGGAAGGCGCTGAACACCTCGAGTCTCTTCGCCGGGAGCAAGCGGAAGCCAAACGCAAACAGCGGAAGGAGCGCACGTCAACCCAAGCACCCCACTCACCCGCCCCTTCGACCACCGTCTGCCCCACCTGTGACAGAGACTGTAGGTCCAGCATTGGACTCATCAGTCACCTGAGTACTCATTTTTAATGTGGAAGCAAGTCATCCTCGGTCCCGAGGGACTGCCTAAGAAGAAGATCCAGTATACACTCCGGGTGGGCAAGACTGGAAGGACAAAGTTGGAAGTTCCCCTAAAGATTGCACTTGGAAATTTGTCATTGTTTAAAGTTAAATTTGTCACACATGTAACATACTGTACTGTAAACAACCACTTGAATACAGTGATCTAATTTTGTTCAGGAAAATTACTTCAGAAAAAGTTGAAGCGTTAATATTCTACTTTGTGTTTGATATGTGACACAAAAGCAACCAAATTCTGGTTTCTTTCGCTATCCTAAAACATGTTTCCAAAGGGCTTGCTTCCTAGTAAATTTCCATTACAAACAGCAAGTCCTTGAACTTTTTGAAAGGTCTAGAAATTACATGCAAAAATAGAACGGGTTTCCCGCAGGCCCTGCCGAATTTAACGGCAGGGCCTGATTCGCATTTCAAAGCTCTGTTTCCCTGCCCGCAGCCAGTCAGATGGAGAGGCTGGCTGGCTGTCGGGCGGGTAGGCCTACGGTACTAGGCCGCAGAGGGGAGGGAGGGAGGGATCGGAGGCTGGAGGAGGATCGAAGCCGGAGGATAGGGGCCGGAGCGGCGAGACCGGAGGAGGATCGGGGCCAGAGTAAGGAGGCCGGGAAGGGGCAGATTGGAGGCCTCGGGTCGGGGGGAGGGGGGGTTGGGTGGAGGGGAAGGTTGGGTAGAGATCGGAGGCCTCAAGGGGGGAGGGCGGAGGCCTTGGGGGGACGAAGTCGGGGGGAGATCGGAAGGGCCGGGGGTTGTCCGATTGCAGGGGTGGGGGTGGGGGGGGGTGAGGCAGGGACGCTGGATCCAGCAGGTCAGTGGAAAGGCCTCCCTTTAGCTGGTGGTTCCCCGAGGCCCGGGAAACCCGGCCACCCACAGGAAAATGTGAAATGGTGGATCACCATGAGGCACGGAGCCTCATTATAATATTTAAATGGGAGACCCGCCTCCTGGGAGCGGGTTGGCTGCCCACCCTGCGTCCCGCCTCCATTAAAACCGGAAGTGGGCGGGTTGGGGTCGGGATTCCGTTTTTTTAACTCTTTAACCTCCCACCCGACCCCAACCCACCCATTTTTGGGGTTAAAATTCCCCCCAATGTGTCAATGAGTCCGGTCATGCATCTATGCAGCTTATTTAAACCACATGCTGCATAACGAGGGTGGGGGTTGGGGGGCGGGGGGGCAGAGGGCGGGGGGAGATATTCAAAAAGTCTATGGTAAGTTCTATTTTTTGGCGTTTATAGTGTGGACATTTTCTTGTGCAGAAATAGGTTGATTACGTTCTGTTAAACATGAAATGAAACATGATATATGGTGCAATAGGCACTGCAAAGTTACAAGATGTTGGGTACAGAGATCAAGGTGGGTGAGGAGGATTCCTAGATTGTAAAGAATGTAAAAGGATTGAAAGAAACCATGACAACTAGAGGCAGGGCTATGAAATATGAAATCACGGCAGGTCAGAGAGCAGGAGACAGCACTCTGCAGTGAATGAGGGCAGAAAGTAGGGCAAAAGATAACAAAGGAGGAAGAAATGGAAGTAGGAAGACAAAGATAAGACAACAGAAATAAAAGAAGAGAATGGAGGAAAGTACGTCATTGACTTTAATAGCACCATCAGTAACAAACTTGCAGTGTAAACATATTATTAAGAACGCATTAAATCCTATTTCCAATATGATCTAGTTACTCTGTGTTCTATTAACATTAACATTTTAGATTCCCTTTACTAAACAGTCATTTAAAGAAACAGTACAGATTATTGAGCATTCTTATAAACAGAAAATGTTGGAAATATGCAGCATCTGTACAAAGAAGACAGGTTAAAATCTCAGGAAAACCTCTTCTTCAGAATTGAAAAATAAGCCAGAATTTTATAACAGTAGGAAAAAGAAGAGTCAGGGGAAGAGACAAAATGTGCAGAGAGGGAATCGCAAACATATTTCCTGCTGTGTGTTTCCAACATTTTCTGTTTTGGTTTCAGATTTCTAGCATTTGCACTTTTGTTCTTTCTACGCGCACTATATACCTTGCCCTTCAAATTCCACAGGGGTTAGAACATAAGAACATAAGAATTAGGAGCAGGAATAGGCCACTTGGCCCCTCGAGCCATGGCTGATCTTGGGCTCAAAGCCACTTCCCTGCCCGCTCCCCATAACCCTTCACTCCCTTATCTTGCAAAAATCTGTCTATCTCCACCTTAAATGTATTTAATGACCCAGCCTCCACAGCTCTCTGAGGCAGAGAATTCCACAGATTTACGACCCTCTGAGAGAAGAAATTCCTCCTCACTTAAGTTCTAAAAGGGCGACCCTTTATTCTGAGACTGTGCCCCCGAGTTCTAGATTTCCCCACGAGGGGAAACATCCTCTCTGCATCTACCTTGTCGAGCCCCCTCAGTATCTTATATGTTTCAATAAGATCACCTCTCATTCTTCTAAATTCCAATGAGTATAGGCCCAGACTGCTCAACCTCTCTTCATAAGTCAACCCCCTCATCTCAGGAATCAACCGTGTGAATCGTCTCTGAACTGCCTCCAATGCAAGTATATCCTTCCTTAAATAAGGAGACCAATAAGGAGACCAAAACTGTACGCAGTACTCAAGGTGTGGTCTCACCAATACCCTGTACAGTTGTAGCAGGACTTCCCTGCTTTTATACTCCAGCCCCCTTGCATTTGCCTTTTTGTCTCAATGTAACTCTGGCAGGAGATCAGCAGAACGCTCAGGAAAATGATGTAAATGGTTAGCAAGAGCTGAACTACAGGGGAGTCAAGGGTTATGGGGAACAGGCATAAAAGTGGAGTTGAGGCCAAGATCAGATCTTATTGAATGGCAGAGCAGGCTCGAGGGGCCGAATGGCCTACTCCTGCTCCTATTTCTTATGTTCTTATGTCTACATAGTTTACCTGGGGCTTCTGCCGGTCTCCCGACGGTGTTACATCGCGAGCTCAATAGAACTCCCACAGAATTTCAGGGTCTCTTAATTTAATTAAACTTGTGCCCTGGTATCTTTGCTCTGCCCTCATGTTTTATGCCAAGATTTGCTCTCACAAAAACTGGCCTAAGCTGGGGCAATACATACTTTCTTAATTATATATATTATTTGGTGGAATAACAGGAGGATAAGACCAGAGGCAACTGTAATGAGGACAGATAGGTTTGGCCTTGGTGGTTGCTGGACGCTCATAAGGACCTGAAGAAATTGCACTGACTTACAAATGAGAAAGTAAGAGATTTTCCATTGCCTAATCCAATCTCAGCAAAGATTGCTACTTGGACATCCCCAAAGTAGCAGGCACCAAGGGAAGTAACTGTGGATTTTCAATCTCCCATGTTCCATAAGTATCTTAAGGGAATAGTCTAAGGCTTACTATGGCTCAATGGGTAAAGAGAGCACTCAGTGTCATGTTCAGGGTTACAGACCAAGACAGTCCCAGGTTCAATCTTTGGATTGTGCTGATTTAGCAGAGCTCAGCTCGGGCAGTGGTAGGAGTGCTACAAAATGTCTTTCAGCACTGCTCGGTAGGGAGAGCAAAAATCAGCTGGAGTCCTCACTTATGATTGCTCTCCAGTGGCTTATACTCGAAAGTGTGTGTGCAAATTATCAGGTTCCACAGCTGTTTCCTAACCCCCCACCCCCCATGGTCAACTGGGTTGCCAACATTTAATGGCTAGTTTCACACATGAAAAATGACTGGTTGAGGTACCAGAGGGCCATCAGCACCTGTGAAATGAAACCCCAGCAACAGTCAGCATTTTTGAGGAGAAAATGAAAATATAACATAAATCTACCTGTTAAATAATTAATTTTTATAGAACCATCTGTCACTAAGATATTTAAGTTTCTTAATGCACTACGAACGAGTTAACTTATATAAATGTAGTCTTCCTCTGCAGGCCACCACCAAGATTCCTTGTTTGTTGGCAGCCCTTTACTGTTTTGATACATAAATACATAACAGAGATTGACTGTGTTGTATCTCTGGCAGGCTGGCAGTACCAATCATTACTTGTCTGGCTTTTGAACTAACTAAAGAAACAGCCTTTGGAATCGTTTTTTTAACCAAATCGCAACTCTTTTATTTTAAAGTTGCTCCCGCCTTCAAAATGGATGGTGATAGCCAAAGCAAGAAAAAAAGAAAGAGATAAGTAAAGAGTATTAAACTATGTAGAAAAATAGGGTAGGGTAGGTAGAAGCAATTAACATTAAAATTGAAGAAAGACAAAAAGAGAATGGGATGGGAGAGAAAATGAATCAAAGCTATAACAAGCTAACCAGACATAAAATGCTTACATTTTCTGATTTTTAATTAAAATGTCATTTTACATATTGATTTTAGTTGTATGGAATTAATGTGAAAGTAAAAAGACTTTACCTGACATTTGACAAGTATTGTTACTGGAATATTAGTGTCAGTAGTTCTTTCTCTCCGCATCACAGTGCATGACCTCAATACTTAAAAAATCTGCCAGCCTTGAGAAGCAGAAATTTTCTTGGACCTGATAATCCAAGAATTAAAAATAGATGCTTGTCTACGCATGCAACTTCCTTTCTTGTCCTTGGATCCCTGCCATTGCAGGGCCACACCTGGGGAACAAAATCTGGGCTCAGTAGTAAATAAAGTGCATATGCTTTCCTCAATGTGATCGCCAACAAAAAGAGAATGAGGTAGATTTTGACTTTGTACGACTGTAAAATGGGCGACAGCGTGTTAGCAGCCCGTTTTACAACTCTCCCATTGAAGTCAATGGAAATAAATATCAGGAGAGATGTAAAACAGGCTGCCGATTCGCTATCACCCACTTTACACTATTGTACAAAGCCAAGATCGACCCCAATATTTTCAAAATGGACGGTGCTCCAAAGAGACATTCACCTCAACTGTTGCGTTACTCAACCACTCTATCATGTCCATCTGTGATGTCCTTGTCCCCAGCAAAACCTTCACTGTCTCCATCCAGTCATTTCCCAAGTACAGCCCCTATCTTTGCTTCTTCACGTCCAAGCTCAGACTTGAGCATATCTGGTGCACAATTGGCAAGAGCATCCATCACATCTGGCTGGACCAGGCCTCATTCTCCTCTGCCAAAACTGACTCATACTCTAGGATCATCCTGGAGAGCAAACACAACCTCAGCTTCTTTTCTCCACTACTAACCATCTCCTTGTCTCCTTTGTCCCTTCACCTTCACCTCTAACAACAAGAGTGAAGATGAATTTCTTTGGCACCAGGATAGAGACTATGCTGCTTTCCACCCTTCTCTTGTCCACCAAGCCAATCATTCTCCTTAATCATAGACTCATAGCATGATACAGCACAGAAGGAGACCATTTGGGCCGACGGGCCTGTCCCGACCCTTTGAAAGAGCTATTCAATTAGTCTCACACCCCTGTTCTTTTCCCATAGCCCTGCAAATTTTTCCACTGCCAATATTTATCCAAATCCCTTTTGAATGTTATTATTGAATCTGCTGCCACCACCCTTTCAGGCAGTGCATTTCAGATCACAACAACTCGCTGTTTTAAAAAAATGTCCTCATGTCGCCTCTGGTTCTTTTGCCAATTACCTTAAATCTGTGTCCTCTGGTTACCGACCCTTCTGCCTACTGGAAACAGTTTCTCCTTATTTACTCTATCAAAACCTTTCATGATTTTGAACACCTCTATCAAATCTCCCCTTAACGTCTGACGAAGGGTCATCGACCTGAAACGTTAACTCTGTTTCTCTCTCCACAGACGCTGCCTGACCTGCTGAGTATTTCCAGCATTTTCTGTTTTTATCTCCCCTTAACCTTCTTTGTTCTAAGGAGAAAAACCCCATTTTCTCTAGTCTCTCCACCTAACTGAAATCTTTCATCCCTGATACCATTTTTAAAAATTTGTTCCTGGGATGTGGACATCGCTGGCAGGACCAACATTTACTGCCCATCCCTAATTGCCCTCGAGAAGGTGGTGGTGAGCCGCCTTCTTGAACCGCTGCAGTCCGTGTGGTGAAGGTACTCCCACAGTGTTGTTAGGGAGGGAGTTCCAGGATTTTGGCCAAGCAACGATGAAGGAATGGCGATATATTTCCAAGTCAGGATGGTGTGTGACTTGGAGGGGAATTTGGAGGCGATGATGTTCCCATGCACCTGCTGCCCTTGTCCTTCTAGGTTGTAGAGGTTGCGGGTTTGGGAGGTGCTGCTGAAGAAGCCTTGGCGAGTTGCTGCAGTGCATCTTGTAGATGGTACACATTGCAGACATGGTGTGCCGGTGGTGGAGGGAGTGAATGTTTAAGGTGGTGGATGGGGTGCCAATCAAGCAGGCTGCTTAACTTGGATGGTGTCGAGCTTCTTGAGTGTTGTTGGAGCTGCACTCATCAGGGCAAGTGGAGAGTATTCCATCACACTTCTGATTGGTGCCTTGTTGATGGAAAGCTTTGGGGAGTCAGGAGGTGAGACATTCGCTGCAGAAAACCCAGCCTCTGACCTGCTCGTGTAGCCACAGTATTTATGTGGCTGGTCCAATTAAGTTTCTGGTCAATTCTAGTAAATGTCCTCTTGACATCCTTCCTAAGATATACAAAAATTCACTGAAAAAGGAGAGCTGGGAGATTCTTCATCTGCTCCACCTCTTTTATCCTTGAACGGATCATATGATTCAGACTTAGTAGCGATCTCAAAGTTTGATATGCATCATTGTCACTTTGAGGTCCTGGGGCACATAGCCATGATACACAACACCAGCTGCATGAGACACATACCCCAAAATACAGAGAGCCAGGGTGCACACCCTGAAATACAAAATGCCAGGCCATACACCCAATAGGCACAGTAGCACTGCAGGGGGCACACCCCAAGATACACAGCACCAACTGCAGTTTTGAGATACGGAATTTCAGCTGTAGCGGGCAAATATCCCAGGATACACAGTGCCACGGCCCATATTCAAATATACACTGCGCCAACTGCAGCATACACACCCCATGATGCATAATGCCAACTGCAACCTTGGAGATACAGAGTTCCAGCTCCAGGGGGCACACCTCGGCTGGCATTGGGTATCTTGGAATATGTGCCCTTGGACACATATTCCAGGATACTCACTGCCGGTTGCCGAGCATGCACCACGAGATTTACAGTGACACAGCACACATTCAAACATACACTGCATCAATTGCAGGGCACACACCTCAAGATGCACAGCGGAGGGGCACACAAGGTAAGATACACACCATCAGCTGCAGGGGACACCCTGACATACAGAACTCCAGCTTGGGGCCTGCAGAGCTTTGGTATGGGGTGGTTGTGATTTCATAGTTCTGTCATGTTTTTATTATATGAAATATAATGACATTCATTAACTGAACATTATGTGCAACAGGATCACGAAGTACTAAGTCCATGGCAATTTTCCAACTACAGTATATGAACATATGAACACTTGATGAAAATGTCATAATTTATTCATAATGCAACAAATCAAATGTTTTCCTTAAAGTACAACATTGAGGTTTCTGCTTAGAAAGTGAAATAAAGGCATTTTGGACATTGTTTGGAAAAAAGACATAAATACTTTTACTGTTCACAGTCACATCACAAAATACTCCAGGGGCAGGTTTTCCTATCGACCCAAGCAGTCTGCTCACTTTATTGAATAAAATAGCACTTTCTTCATGTAACCTTAGGGGATAGGTTTTCAAACTGAGGTCCCCATTCCCTAGCGAGTCTGCGGGGGTGGGGGGGGGGTGGGGGGGTGTGGGAAGGGGGGATCTTGGGCAGGGGTGGCAGGCACCCCTCATAGAATCATAATTATACAACACAGAAGGAAGCCATTCGGCCCATCGTGCCTGTCTGTGCCGGCTCTTTGCTAGAGCTATCCAATTAGTCCCACTCCCCTGCTCTTTCCACATAGCCCTGCAAATTATTTCCTTTTCAAGTATTTATTCAATTCCCCTTTGAAAGTTACTGTTGAATCAGCTTCCACCACCCTTTCAGACAGTGCATTCCAGATCACAACAACTCGCTACGTAAAAAAAAACCTCTCCTCATATCCCCCTTGGGTTCTTTTGCAAATTACCCTAAATCTGACCCTCCTGCCAGTGGAAACAGTTTCTCCTTATTTACTCTTATCAAAACCCATCATAATTCCTATCATCAGATATTTGTATTTGCTGTACACTAACAACAAATACATCATTTTCTCCAATACCAGCACGGTTTTCTTTGAGTAGCTGGTACTGTTTTTTTTGGACATTAGGACAGGGGGTGGGGGGGGGGGGGGGGGTGGTCTTTGCGAGTGTGTCCATAGTTGCAGGAGTTTCCCCCAAGTGTGTGCCAACATTTGTAGGGCACCCCCTCCACCCGTAAGCTTGAAAGCCAACTGCCCAGGGACAACTGCACTCAGGAATGTTGCATTTAGTCCATGGATCCAGATGGTTCACAGCGAGAGCTAGTTCTCTAGAGAACAACTGTGACACTCTGCCCTGAAGGAGCCACCTTCCGTCGCCAGGTAAACATCTTTTTCAACTCTTGCAGAAAGCTGTCGTGCAGCCAGGCGTAAATAAAGGGATTATAACAGGCAGAGCTCATGGCAAACCAGTGGCAGGAGAGCTGAACCAGAGTGAAGTAGTATCTGTCTATGAGGCCAATGTTGATATCACGCACAATGTTAAACACGTGGAGAGGCAGCCAGCAGACCCCGAAGACCAGGACCAGCATCACGAGGAGGCAGAAGGTCCTTTTTCTTCTCGCCTTGTCCGCGTTGGCTTGGGTCTGGGTGACGGAGCCTGGCGTGACCCTGTTTCTGAGTTTGGCCCAGATCTTCAGGTAGGAGAGCAGGATGGCCAGGAGGGGCAGGAGGTAGGTCGCCAGCAGCAGGCAGGCGGCGTACGCTTGCCTCTCTTGGTCCTCCCTCTGCCAGAACTCCTCGCAGATGGCCACGCCCGGCTCCTCCAGCTCCAGGTGGGAGGTGTGAGCCAGGGCGGGCACGGCCAGGCAGCCGGCGCCGATCCAGGTGAAGAGCATCAGGTAGGCGCAGAGGCTGAGCGAGATGCGGCGGCGGAGCGGGTGGACGATGGCCAGGTAACGGTCCACGGCGATGGCAGTCAGGGTGAAGATGGAAACGTAGACCGTCACGGGTTGCAGGAAGAGGACCAAGTAGCACATGGTGCTGCCAAACAGCCAGCCCCGGGGCTCGAAGACGTAAGCCAGGGTCAGGGGGATGCAGGTGGTGCACATCAGGACATCCGAGGAAGCCAGGTTGCCAATCAGAAAGTTGGTGACATTGCGCATTTTCTTGATCCTGAGGATCACATAGACCAGAAGGGAGTTCCCGAGGATCCCTATGACCACGACAACCGAGTATAAAAGGATGATCAGCGGCTTTAACTGTTGGATTAACTGCAACCCTTCAAAGTACGTTGCATTGTCCCTAGACCCTGATCTCAGAATCCGCAAAGACGAGTTCAGGGCATCTCCCTGTTGTCCTGAGCCCGTATCTCCGGCAGAATCGTTCATCGTCGCTCCCCTAAAACAAAGCATAAAAAGGTGTACTTTCACCCTAAGATACAGGGCTGACAATAAGAGCAGCGAGACAGAGAGGACAAAGTAATCTTACCTGCTGCAGCTGGTGCTTGGACTTCACTTCAATGATTAAACATTAAATGACAGCAGCCGTATGTCCTCGAGCGCCCTCAGAACAAGTTCACTGTCTCCAGCAAGCTCCTCCTGTACATTGTTTCCGGGCATTAACGCCACTGGTTAGTGCGGTCACTGACAGTGCTGGTCCATCCTGTACAGGCGGACCTGCTCTTCCGACCAGACATGTTTCACCGAGTTTGTAAACCCCGGCAGCACCAATCGACCTACACACTGTGAACACCCAATAATCACCGGCTAAAGGGCACGGTACAATATTACCCGAGTCCACTGTGGGGTTCGCTCTGAATTAGTGGCATTGATTTCCATGTGAAAATAAAGCTCATGATGAGAATTGCTAAGTTTACTTGGACAAGCTGAACGATTTCAGGATGGTCGATGGAGATTGGGGACATTTATTTTAACTCCGTGTTTAAGATTTTTTTTTTCCTAAATTGCAATTCTCCAAGTCATCAAATATCGGCTCTGTGTTCGGACAGGTAATTATATCTGAAATTAAATGGTTAGAAGCAAATTCCGAACACTAACTCTGATCATGCATTTCGACTGCTCCATGTGTGGGTAAAGGCTCCTCCCGCAGTGATACTGAGCAGCACAGCCCATAATATCCCCGGTTCAATCCCCAGCCTGTGCTGAGTTAGTTGACCTCAGTCAAGGTAACAGTTTCAGTGCTACAATTGGCTTCAGTGCCTTGTAGCTGGTGATGGGGGGGGGGGGAGGGGAACCTTACATCTATTTGTAGTCCAGAGACCTCTGCTGAACCTATTGTGTGTGATAGGATTGGGGTCAGACCCTCCAGTGACCCCTGCTGGAATCTATAGTGTGATAAGATTGGGGTCAGACCCTCCATGGCTTTATCGGTTCCCAATGTTCACAGCTTCACACATAAAGCATGACTACTAGGGTCAGGTACCCGAGGGCTGCCAGCATAAGTGAAACCATAACCAAGCAAGATTTGAAGAGGAGAGATAATAGATTGAAAATGAGAAGTGCCTAGTATTTTAGTATTTACTGCAGGCATCTGGGACTGTGCTTTACTAGATTATTCTGGCATATTATGTAAGACAGCAGGACTCAGGACAGACTCCTGCAGACTACACCAGTTGGACAACAGCGTGCCAATTTATCATCACTTCCTGCCTTCTGTTTTCAGGTTAGCAGGCTATTTTTGCCGTTACTTTATTTAAAATATAAAAGGGGTTTTATTAAATAAACTAATCAAACTCAAAGAGGATAAAATCCCTGGTCCGGGTGGATTGCATCCACGCATTTTAAAAGAATCTAGGGAAGAGATAGCAGAGGCATTACTACGCATATGAATAATTCATTAGAAAAAGGTGTAGTGCCAGAGGACTGGTGGATAGCTAATGTAATACTGATATTTAAGAAGGGGGATAGAACATGTCCAGGGAATTATAGACCAGTCAGCTTAACATCGGTGGTAGGAAAAATAATAGAATCCCTACTAAAGGAGAAAATAGAAGAGCATCCAGCAACCAAAAATATAATAATGAATAGTCAACATGGATTTCAAAAGGGAAAGTCTTGCTTGACCAACCTCACTGAATGTTTTGAAGAGGTAACAGAGAGAGTAGACAATGGTAATGCAGTAGATGTAATCTATCTAGATTTTCAAAAGGCCTTCGATAAGGTACCACATAATTGACTAATGAATAAGGTCAGAGAATGTGGAGTCAGGGGACAAGTAGCAGAATGGATAGTTAGCTGGCTTCAAGACAGAAAGCAGAGAGTAGGGGTAAAGGGTAGCTATTCACAGTGGCAGAAGGTGGGTAGTGGTGTTCCACAAGGATCAGTGCTGGGACCACTGCTGTTCACAATTTATATTAACGATTTAGACTTTGGAATCAAAAACACAATTTCTAAATTGGGGGGGATAGATAATACTGAGGAGGACTGCAACAAATTACAGGAGGACATTAATAAACTTGCAGAATAGGCATATAATTGGCAAATGAAGTTCAACACAGATAAATGTGAGGTATTACATTTTGGTAGGAAAAATAAGAATGTCACTTATCACTTGGAGGGTGCGAGTCTAGGTGGGGTAGAGGAACAAAGGGATCTCGGAGTACAAATACACAAATCCCTAAAAGTTGCAACACAGTTTAGCAAGGCCATAAAAAAAAGCAAACCAAGCACTAGGGTTTATTTCTGGAGGTATAGAATTGAAAAGTAGGGAAGTTATGCTAAAACCTGTATCGAACCTTGGTTAGACCACACTTAGAGTACTGCATACAGTTCTGGTCGCCATATTATAAAAAGGATATAGAGGCACTGGAGAGGGTGCAGAGAAGATTTACAAGGCTAATACCAGAAATGCGAGGGTATACATATCAGGAAAGGATGAACAGGCTGGGTCTCTTTTCTCTTGAAAAAAGAAGGCTGAGGGGTGACCTAATAGCGGTCTTTAAAATTATGAAAAATTTTGATAGAGTGAATACAGAGAGAATGTTTCCACTTGTGGGGAAGAGCTTAACTAGAGGCCATCAATATAAGATAGTCGCCAAGAAATCCAATAGGGAATTCAGAAGGAACTTCTTTACCCAAAGAGTGGTGAGAATGTGGAACTTGCTACCACAGGGAGTGGTTGAAGCGAATAGTATAGATGCATTTAAGGGGAGGCTAGACAAGCATATGAGGGAGAAGAGAATAGAGGGTTATGCTGATAGATTTAGATGAGGAAAGACGGGAGGAGGCTCGAGTGGAGCATAAACGCCGGCATGGACTGGTTGGGCCGAATGGCCTGTTTCTGTGCCGTATATCCTATGTAATCCTATGTAATTACTTCCAGATACAGGAAACTCTTTGGTATCCGGCACCGACGGGACCGGCGTGGTGCCGGTTGATCAAAAGTTCCGGATAACGGAGAGTTATATCTACTGAGGCTATTTTTAACAAACAAAAATCAGACTCCTGTTACTGCCGTGTTCGGACTTCCGACAGTGCCAGGAGGCCGAGTAGTGGCACTTTGGAGAACTACCCCCACTGACTAACTCGGCGTTCGCGGGAGACTCGGACTCGGACTCGGCAACATTGCCGGTTATTTGAGAGGAGTTTTCGGAGTATGATTTTTGCCGGTTAAGAGAGAATTCCGGATATTTAGGTGCCGGTTAAACAAGAGTTTCCTGTACTTTTCTTAACTTTCTTTTTTTAGATAATGAACTTGTAAAATGCCTTCTGAAAATCCAAGTGTGTTATATCCACTGACTATTCCTCATTAACTAAGTTCATTCAAAGAGTTCCAATAGAGCTGTGTGGGTGAGATATTTGATTTTCCATTGTTACAGAATGGAGATGCATCTTCTGCTCACCTCTAAGATGCACCCCTGACCCCTGCTGATTTTCCAGCCTTGGGAACCGTTTACATTAATTTGGGTTAAGAAAAAAAATGATGACATTTTCAAATTTGGCATCACAGCCTGTGCAATCGATCAGCTGAAGTTCAGGCCAGCATTGAATACACCCATCCAAATATGGGCAGGTAAATTCTAATGACGCGTTAGTGATGGGGAAATGTTATTGGATGTATCTATCCTGTCATTGATGTCAAAGCAACGCTTCACACTTGGCATCCTGGCTTGCTAAATCAGGGGGCGATATTTAAAATTGAAGTTCCCCCAGAGAGTGCAGTATAGAATGCATTTTATTGAATTCTTATTAGAAATGAACTGAATATTGTGGCACATGTTCTGCATTTATATGAATAGTAATGGCTGCTTTTGGTAAAAATGTTTAGTTATTGACTTCATTTTAGATAGTCAGAGAAAGGCATCAGAACACAGAACCTTCTCTTCCCCACGATTAATTTCTGTCACTGCTGTGGTGATATTTGGAAATTGTCCTGTTCATTAAGGTTAATAATGTCACTTCTCGATTTGACTATGCAGCTCAGGAAAGCTTTACTAATTCATCGTGGATCAATAAAGAGTTACCTTAATAAAGCTTTAACAAGTTTAAAAAAAACCAGACTTTTTTACTCATTCGTGCTAATGTTCCTTAACCCATTTTTGGAGAGAGTGGAATGCTCCGAACAGTAATGAAATGGAGGGAGGCCACTAGTACTTGCTGTGAGCAGTACACACATCTACTATTCCATTACAATGATCAGAGTGAAATATGGCCTTGTGTGCGAAATAATCTTGTGTGAAGAAAACTAAACAAAAAAAATTTGAAAGCTAAAAATTCTGCACAGAACCAAGCTTGTGTAATCTTTTGATTTTCATAAGAAACATAGAATCTAGGAGCAGGAGTAGGCCATTCGGCCCGTCGAGCCTGCTCCGCCATTCAATACGATCATGGCTGATCATCCAAATCCAGTACCCTGTCCCTGCTTTAATCCCCACATTACACATATCCCACCCTACCCCCGTAACCCCACGTATTTAATTCCCCCTAACATATCCCATCCTATCCCCATAACCCCACATATTTAATCCCCCCTAACACTAAGGGTCAATTTATCAGAGCCAAATCAACCTAACCCACACATTTTTGGACTGTGGGAGGAAACCGGAGCACCCGGAGGAAACCCACGCAGACACGGGGAGAATGTGCAAACTCCACACAGACAGTCACCCGAGGTCAGATTCGAACCCGGGTCTCTGGCGCTGTGAGGCACCAGTGCTAACCACTATGCCACCGTGTTGCCTAAGGGAGAAGTTCATTCATTATAATACTGTAAAACCTGTGAGGTAAAGGAACTGGGCTATGAAAAGTAGGTTCCGCACGTTATGATGCAGCAGTTAGCAGGCATCCCATAGTGTATTATAGAACTGTTGTATTCATCAACAATCAAAGATTGGACACCATTTACTTTTTTTTAATGAGACTTGATTCTTAAAAATGGACACAATTCCTGCCGTGAAAGCTGACATTCTATTATCTTTTGTACGATATGGAAAAAGTGCTATAGTTCATTAAATCTGTCTTTTAAACAGCAAGTGATCAGAAATTTATTCCATATACTGGCCCAAAAATTCGTGAGGAAGCCTTCGTGCGAGGGTAAGGCCTCCCCGCGATCTCTCACTGCGCGTTGGCTTTTTCAGTTCCAGCTCGCACGAACTTGATGTTCTGGACAGCTGCTGTGCTGGGCTTGCGTATCCCACAGGCGTAGTTAATTCGTGCGAGCTGTGGGATCACGTGACTCAGTTAGAGCCAATGGCAGCACACCATCTTCCATTCATAACTTTCACATAAGTGCTGTGAAAGCTATGAATACTATAGCCCCCCAAAAGAACCGCTAAACCTCAATTAAATTTTTTTAAAACCCATCACATTAATAAAATAAGTATAGTTAAATAAATTAACCATTTTGAATAAAAAATTAAATTTTTGAAAAAATTTAAAATCTTTTAAAAGTTATAAAAATAAACTTACCTGTCTTTAAAGTCTCTAAAAAAGATATACCTGTTAAAAAAAATTCAAAATAATACTTAATTCACTACTTACCTTGTTAAAAGTGGGTCTTACTCCTTTTTTTATGTGTAGAATCTTCCATACTTACCTGCGCGTTGAAACCACTAAGTGCACTGCATGCGCGCAGCCTGTAGCGCGCACGCGGTTCACCTAGGACCCGCCCCCTTTTCCATTCACCAAGTGCCGGTTTTCAGCGCATGCGCAGTGCATGCAGAAAACCGGCAATTGGAGACAGAATACGCGAGAGTACGCAGTGCGTACTCTCGCGTAGCGGCACTAATTTTTGGGCCATTATATTTTTTTGGTGTCCTCCCTCCCTCCCTCTCTCTCTGATTATGGTATGGTGCATGGCTATCAACATGTATGTAATCCATAGCTGCTATTATCGTTAGGGCTACTAGCTACTGTCGTCAGCTGTGGTTCAGTGGGTAGCACACTCCTCTGAGTTAGAAGGTTGTGGGTTCAAGTCCCACTCCAGGGACTTGAGCACATCAAGCTAGACTGACACTCCAGTGTAGTACTGAGGGAGTGCTGCACTGTCGGGGGTGCCGTCCTTCGGATGAGACATTAAACCGAGGCCCCGTCTGCTCTCTCAGGCGGATGTAAAAGATCCCATGGCACTATTTTGAAGAAGAGCAGGGGCGTTATCCCCGTGTCCTGGCCAATATTTATCCCTCAACCAACATAACAAAAACAGATTATCTGGTCATTATCACATTGCTGTTTGTGGGAGGCTGCCGTGTTTCCCACATTACAACAGTGACTACACTTCATTGGCTGTAAAGCGCTTTGAGACGTCCAGTGGTCATGAAAGGCGCTATATGAATGCAAGTCTTTCTTTCTTAGCAATTCAGGAAAAAGTACAGATTGAGATTGCAAATTATTTTGCAATTCTGCTCATAGGTCAGTCACATTTTATCTGCATAACCTAATTCTTTTTAGGCAAAAAAACAAGTAATTAATCCCTGAACAAAAACTGCTAAGTGAATTACAAAATGCTGTTGTGAAAATACTCTTCCTTCTGATTTCTACTTGTTCTTCAGCATTAACAAAAAGTATCAATGGTACCTGTACATTTATTTCTGCTAACAAAGACTGCACTCCTGTGAGTAATTTTATAATGCTCCTGTGATAAATCAACTTGGACTAAGTATTATTGTTTTTCAATATTGGCATCTGCTATTGATAAGTGCAAATGAGTATTTTTCCAACTATTCCGCCCTCTCGTTAATTCTTGATATATCTGAAAGCACGCATTACGAGCAGTAATTAGCTGTGACCGGAAATACTGAACTATTGGTGCATACGATACATCCTTATACAGTACACTACAGGATAAAAATGCTGTTAAACCCACTCTACCATGGTCCTGTATGTGAAAAGTAAAGCAGTTCCAGATCGTTTACAATGGAGCTTGATTAGGAGCACAATAACACGAGGTGTTGCTAATAGTTTGCTTTCTTGAAGGCAGAGATGATTGAACTACTGCGCCGTTGCAAAGCTATTTTTACATTTCGGAGAACTCCAGTTGGGTTGATATGGATACATTCCTTGCTGTAAAACTGATAACCGACTTCCAGGCAACTGGGATTGTGACATTAAAACCACATTAGGCCCAGTTTGGCCCTGTTGCATTGGTGGGCATAAAATGAAAAATAACTTCAAATTAAGCCGTCACATTTCTGTAGGTTTCAGGCTACTCTTAATAAATGGTTTTGGAATCACATCGTATCATCACTGTGATTACTGGGTTTCCTGTAGTCATGCATCCTTTCCGTCACTATGTTAACAGCTCCACTGATGGTCTTCTGTTCATTGGCTGAGAGAAGCTATTTTTGGCAGGCACTTACAGGAGTTTTTTCCTCACTACACAGGAGTTTTTTCCTTTTATTTTGTTCGATTTGTAATTCCAACTGGACTGATCTCTTCTATTAGTTTGCTTCAATACTGTTGCATAAAGGACGGAGGCATTACTTCTGTCGCTAATTTTCCCCTTTGTCTTTTTCCCCTTGTAGCATTAGAATCTCTTTCTAAGAGAAGTCTTCCCGCATGCAATTGTCCTTTTTCGAATGGGACTTGTTCATTTTCTAAACAATAATTGCTCATATCTGACCCAGACTAACTTAAGCCTGCTCAAATACGTAATGGATAGCTGGCTGCATTATATAATACCCAACCCCTGTAATGTTCGCAGTCAGAGTAAAATTGGTCTATTAGACCTGTGAGTTCCTTTTGAATGTTTTTCATTAGCTATTAGAGTGAGGGACTATTATTTTGCAGGAACGAGTCCCAATACAATAGCGCAGCTCACCACTTCACTAACTGTATCTGCTCTGGGTTTGCCACTCATCTTGTGATTCAGGCTTGTGTTCTGTGGGTAGACTGTTTTTTCAGTTAATGCAATTATGGTGAAAATAAGTGGATTTCCATAACAAATAAGCAGCCTGGATCTAAGTCATTAGCCTGCATATTAATATCATTGCTGTTACTGGAAACTCTGCACTTTAAAAGAGAATAATATTTGCTGCCTTTGTTCTGCAGTTTAAAAGGTTTTCATACCTTTTATAAATGTCCTCCATCTTGTGATATTTTAGCTCTTCCCTGTCTGCACAATACCGCCTGATGTATTGTCAATCACACACATGTCTCGGTGGGGTGAGGGGAGGCACGTGGTTTTATCTGGGGAGTCTAGCCGTCAGTAAGAAGCGCCAGTATGGAATAATGTGGTACTGAACAACAACAAGCAACTTGCATTTATATAGCGCCTTTACTGTAGTAAAATGTCCCAAGGTGCTTCAGAGGAGCGTTATCAAACAAAATTTGACACCGAGCCACTTAAGAAGATATTAGGACAGGTGACTAAAAGTATAAAATTCTTAGAGGGCTTTACAGGGTGGATGCTGAGAGGCTGTTTCCCCTGGCTGGAGAATCTAGAACTAGGGGGCATAACTCAGGATAAGGGGTCAGTCATTTAGAACTGAGATGAGGAGAAATTTCTTCACTCAGAGGGTTGTGAATCTTTGGATTCTCTACCCCAGGGGGCTCTGGATGCTCAATCAGTGAGTATATTCAAGACTGAGATCAATAGATTTTTGGGCACGAAGGTAATCAAGGGATATGGGGATAGGGTGGGAAAGTGAAGTGGATGTAGATGTTCAGCCACGATCTTATTGAATGGCGGAGCAGGCTCGAAGGGTTGTATAGCCTACTCCTGCTCCTATTTCTTATGTTCTCATGTTCTTATGGTCAAAGAGGTAAGTTTTCAGGAGCATCTATAAGGAGGAGAGAGAGAGGTAGAGAGGCAGAGAGGTTTAGGTAGGTAATTTCAGAGCTTAGGGTCTAGGCAACTGAAGGCATGACCGTCAATGGTGGAGCGAAGAAAATCAGGGATGCACAAGAGACCAGAATTGGAGGAGTGCAGAGATCTCAGAGGGTTGTGGGCCTGGAGGAGGTGACAAAGATAGGATAGGGTGAGGCCACAGAGGGATTTGAAAACTAGGATGAGAATTTTAAAATCGAGGCGTTGCTGGACCCATAGCCAATGTGGGTCAGCAAGCACAGGGGTGATGGGTGAACGGGACTTGGTGCAAGTTAGGATACGGGCAGCAGAGTTTTGGATGAGCTCAAGTTTACGGCGGGTGCAAGGTTGGAAGCCGGCCAGGAGTGCATTGGAATAGTCAAGTATAGAGATAACAAAGGCATGGATGAGGGTTTCAACAGCAGATGAGCTGAGGCAGGGGCAGAGACAGACGATGTTACGGAGGTGGAAGTAGGCGGTCTTGATGAACAGCACAAATGCTGTGTTTTCTGGATTGTGTAAGAACCTCCTCATTTATTGGCTGTCCTTTCTCTGTCCTGATATAATATCGGAATATTTCAGGAAACTTTCTCTGGCTAAATGTGCTACTTTCAACAGATGTAGTATGGTTCCTTTCGCCACATTTGTCCATCTCCACAAAAGGAATATCAGTTAATTTTTTTTAAAAACATAGTAAATTAATACTGTTTATATAATTAATTTTGTACTGTTTATGCCTCATGAAGTTTACATCTGCAGAATGTACACCTGCAGGAAGAGGCTCAATGCCGCTTTAACAACATGTAAGCTAGCAGGGCAGCATTCACCATTGTGGCCACTGTTGTGGGCTGCCTTTATTAGTACTGTTTGTGAGCTGTCTTCTCTTTCTTTTTTGCACAGCTGTATCCTGAATTTCTGTCGCAATGCATAGCCCTCTTTGTAAATATCACCAAGTTTCTTTTTCTACAAACCTATATCAGCCCTTTGATGGAATATTACAATCCAGTGTGATAGATTAGAAGAAAATAACATCTTTTTTCTCTTGCAGCCAGTGCATATAAAAGGTACATTTTACATAGTACTTTTGTTGCCAAAAGATAGAGGAGACCATCATCCCAACAATCTGGAGATGAAGGTATAGTCCACTGCAATGGTCTCTGCCTCATCTACTCCCTGTGGCAAAGCACTACATGCTCCAACCACCCTCTGTGTAAATGAATTTCTCCTAACCTCTCTCCTTACTCTTAATGATAGTTTTAAATTACTGACCCCTCATGGCCAACTCTCCAATCAGTGAAAATAGTCTTTTGCCATTCACTCTATCAAAACATCTATTAACTCTTCTCTTAACCTTCTCTGCTCCACTGGAAATAGTCCCAGTGTCTCAAATCTCCCCTCATAACTATAGTTACCCATCCATGGCATAATTCTGGTGAAGTTGTGCTGAATGCTCAATGGCTTGAATGTCTTTCAATAATGAAGCATCCAGAATTGCATGCAATACTCTAATTCAGGCCTAACCAATGTTTTGTATAAATTAATCACTACTTCTTTATTCTTGTACTCTATGCCCCTATATTTTAAACATCAAATTCTGTTAGACTTGGCTGCATCTACCTGCACGCGCACTTTCAGTGAATATGTACTGGCCAGTCTTGTTACCGTCTGAGCAAGTTAAGCATCTGTATGGGAACATATACCACAGTATCTTTCTCTGACTAAGTAACTTTGGTAAACTGTGGCCCTGAATTTATAGTGTGATACTAGCATATGTAGCTTAACACATTCAACAACAACAACTTGTATTTATATAGTGCCTTTAACGTAGTAAAATGTCCCAAGGTGCTTCACAGAAGCGTTATCATACAAAATTTGACACCGAGTCATATAAGGAGATATTAGGACAGGTGACTTGGTCACAAAGGTAGGTTTTAAGGAGCGTCTTAAAGGAAGAGAGAGAACTAGAGAGGCGGAGAGGTTTAGGGAGGGAATTCCAGAGCTTAGGGCCCAGGCAGCTGAAGGCATGGACGCCAATGGTGGAGCGATTAAAATCGGGGATGCGCAAGAGGCCCGAATTGGAGGAGCGCAGAGATCTCGGAGGGTCGAAGGGCTGGAGGAGATTACAGAGATAGGGAGGGGTGAGGCCATGGAAAGATTTGAAAACAAGGATGAGAATTTGCATCTGAAATTCTTATCACTGCTATTTAAGCAGCAGCACCAGAATGTTAAACTAAATAGCTTAATGCCCAGTATCCCACTGTGTAATTTTAGGGCCTGGCCAACACGGATCAATTTCTAGGCCACAGCCTCTCTGTTTCAAAAAAAAAGTCAGTATAAACTTTACTTGAATAAGACTTTAGAAATTTGCCCTCTAGCTTTTCTTCAAATAATGTAGAAAGTAACTGTAGAGTATTTGAAGAAAACTATACTCTCAGTATAGCTGACTGAACAGTACTGACGCATCCTGGGAAATTAGGTACATTGGACAATCCAAATTCAGCTCATGAGGCAGAGCTCTGGGCTCAAATATTGTCCACGACCAGGCTTTGGGAGAGGCTGAGGCCTACAAGTAAAAACTTTTATGAAGTCATAAAGGACAATTCAGTGGATATATTTAATCACGTTAATGTGAAATACGCATTTTTGTTTAACCTTTATTTTGGACATTCAGAGATTTCCGTTATTGAGGAAATAAATGGTTGATCAAAAAATTTTCCAATGAAAGGTTTTCAGCAAGTATTTCTGGGGATTTGTGGGGAAGGATAATACAGTGCCAGCTGGTGTCCAGATTGTGAAATTACAGGGTGACAAGTTTACACAGGGCGTTTGCATTATAAATGTAGAGTTAGGAATTTATAATGGAAAAAAAGTGTGACAAAGAGTGACAACAGGAGGTAGGGTTTTGTAGACAGCAAGTGCATGAAAACATAAGATTTTTAATACCATATATAGATATAGCTACCAATGCCAACGTTGTAAAGGTTCCAGAAGGAAAAATATGCCTCGGAATTTTGTTTTGTTTTAAACACAAAACTAGAAAAACTGTCTGTGTCAAAAATGGGCTGTAACCAATTTGTACCACAAGATTTTTAATAAACAGAGATACTGCCTTAGATCAGATCCCTCACGAAGAGCAGTCAATTAACAATTGACAACTTCCTATTAGTTTAGCTGGAGCCCCTTTTTAATGGAATCAAAATCATAAAAGGTCAAAGAGAAGTTAACAAGAAACAGTAGGTGCTAATAAATCAAGCAAATATGTTCAGAGATATTAATGGCTCCGGGAGTTTTCAGTGGATCTCTTCTATTTAATTACCTTTAACAACATATATAGGAGACTTGGGAGCTGTGATGTGAAACACAAAACCCTTGTGAGTCACTTCACACCAATTACGAATCTTTTACACTTAGGAAATTGGGACTGCGTCACCCCCTTTATCCTTTATGTCTGCATCTTCTACTGATAGAAAGCACCAATTTGTGTTAAGGAGAAACTATATTCTTTTCCTTTTTCAATATGAAGAAAGAAAGACTTTTGATTATACAACATCTTATCATGTCTCTTGTAAACATTTCAAAGTTAATCACACGCAATGAATTACTTTTGAAGTACAACTACTGTTGTTATGCAGCCATTTTGCCCAGAGCAAAATTCCACAAACAGTAATGACCAGTGAGTGTGTTTTTGGTGGTGTTGGCTGAGGGAAAAATATTGGCAAATATACAAGGAGAGCTCCCTGCTCTTCCACGAATAATGCCATGGAATCGTTAACCTCCACCTAAAGCAACTGAACAGGCAGATGAGTCTTGGTTTAACAGCATACGAAGGACAGAACCTCCAACAATGAAGCACCCCTTTAGTACGCCACTGAAATGTGCTGAAATCCTGGAGATGGTGTATGTTGGTGGGACATCTGACCATGAACCATTGCAGTTGGGCCCAAGACAACTTCTCATCCATCCAATATACACACACACCCAAGGAGGAATGCTGGATAGCAATCAGGAGTGGGAACTCAGTCCATTTGATTTTCTCCTTCTCCCTAACTCAAGGACGCTAAGGTTACCTACAGTATTGCCGCGCAATCCTGGCTCACTCAACGTAGGCTTGGGATCAAACTTGCGAACGTGCTGGGGAGTAGGACTCAGTACCACACCACATAGTGCATTTACCCATTGAGTAACTGTTGGGCTGGTGGGCATTCAAAAATATTTGTTGCTCATTACAGGCTGATACAGTCCAACCAGAAGCAGAGAAGGCAGTCATGTTGGTGGATATTTAGTTTTGGAATGATCACTGCACAGTTCTCAGTTCCTTTCCATAACTTATTTTGAGTGATGCAGTCAGTTTCTTTAGTGTAAAATGCCAATTTAGTAAATTGCCTCTTGTAATGTCGTTCATGCTGGAATTCAATTATGCAAATTGTGCAGAAACTATGACTGTATGGAAATGCTAGTATAAAATATTTGACTAAGCAAAAGCATTACAGGGAGGCAACGATGTCAAGTAAATGGATGAGCTGGCGCCGTATTATATATGCAATTAATTAAATAGCAAAACTTCAGGAAAAGGTAAAGCGAAAACCTGTGCCCGTTGCAAGTTTGAAATAAGAACAGAAAATACACAGCACACGACTGAAAGGATCAGAAAGGAGGAAGTACCTAGTACTCACATACTAACAGCTAATACACCACAGTGGCACGGATTTTCCTGCTATTGTGCCTGGGCCTTCTGGATTACCTGAGTGCAGTGCATAGAGGAAAATCGGACATAGAGGATCACATGCCTGTAAGGGAGCCCATTCGATTTTCTGTCCATTCATTTAAATGGACAGAAAATCAGTGGGCTTCCTTACAAGTGTGCAATCCTTACAGGCGCAATAACAGGAAAATCTGCCCTCGTGTTTCCTTCCTTGTATCAGTTGTGGGTACGTGAATATAATCGATCTGTACACTGGCAGGCCGGAAAGAAAGTACCCAATCATAGTTTACTTCAGCTAGACTACAGCTATGAGAAAGACCTACACATATCAGGAGTTGGTGCAAAACGGTAGCGTAGTGAGATAAAAAAAAAGGGCTAATTCAGTGATCCTGCACTTCCAACGGAGGAGGGAGCGCGGGTATGAGATAGGACTATGCAGTGTCGCAGGACAAGTTCGAAGTCTCTTTCAGATCATATGGGGCACAGCATTGTGTCCAGTGGTGCAAATGTTAACATGGGCGCCAGGGTCAGTGACCCTTTGGACTCTGGGAAAGCCAGCATTCTACAAAATTGTGTTGAACCCCCATATCACTGTTGTTGGTCAACGGTGAAAGTGATGGAACTCTGATGAATAATCCATCCATTACCTCCTTGATACAGGATAGCGGTGGGAATATCTGTGGCGTTAGCTAGTTTCTTCTGTGGACAGGAAACTAGCTAACACCACAGATGTTCCCACTGCTGTCCTGAAAGGAACCTGATGCATCAAAATTGAGGGCCAAATGCATCTGATGGTCACTGTTTGTGTCGTACAATGTTATATATTGTCTGGAGTTCATCCTGCAGGAGGTGCCACAGCTCTGTCTCTGCCTTTCCTGTTAAACCTCAGTTTCCTTTGGCATCCTTCTACTATTATTACCAGAAGGCTATGCCTGGTGTGAAAGACTTGCTGTGTAGCAGAGTGGCACGAATTGATGATACATCGTGTGTGCCACCCAACATCACGGGCAGCCCTTTCCTGTACTTGCTGGCACTCCTCTGCCTAGTCCAGTGCCAGTGGGGGCACCGAATGCAGTCCTCATCGTGTGAAAACACCTAGGGCTTGATTTTACCAGGTTCGAGGAGGCGGGATTGGAGGCGTGTGAGTTGTTAAAATCGCCAAAAATGGCGGGCGTGCCCAATCCCGCCTCCATCCCACCTCCAAGCAATTTTCCCAAAAGCGTGTTTTCTGACCCCCTTTCCATCCCGCCTCCAAGAGGCGGGATAGGCCCTTAAGGCCCTTAACAACCACTTAATAGCCTCTATAATCCCATTTTGAGAGGCCTTTCTGATTTTTAGTCATTCCCCCCATCCCTCACGCCTCCTCTGGAACACGCCAGGTAATGCTGGCGGCCTCACAAGTGGATTGCTTACAAACAGCTGCAGCTCCACCATTACAAAGGAGTTTTCACCAATGATCATTTGCAGGTGGCAGAACTTTGTTGTTTCAGGTCTGGGGGAACTTTTAGCAGACATACTCAGTGTTGTGGAAGTTTGGAGCCTGACACCCATCTCCAGTGTGACCTCCTGGGAAACCCCTCTCCCCACCTTGACTAAGCGCTTCCTCAACTGAGGCATATACCAGAAGCATGGCAACCATTTAATTCCTTTCCTCCTGGACATAAGATTCAGATGAAGACCAGCCGCGGCAGCAGCAGAACAATGAGCAACAGCAGCACCAACAGCAGGAGCATCAACAGGAGCACCAAGCTGCTAGGCACCCACCTGAAGATGCACAGGCCAGAAGTTGCCAGAGTGCGACTATATTGCTGTCTGGGATGCAAGGGACGCACTCATGTTGGTCACATTTGCTTAGCCTGTACAATCAAACACATTTGCCTCGCACCTTCTTCCAGAGCATCGACAATGGACAAGAACCTGCGGATTCCTCTCACTCTGACCACCATACTGACAATTGCAAGTCGCTCTAAGCCCTCAATGTGGAAGTCCCATTTGCGAAATGACACAGGCCACAACTTCAACAGTTTGCCATCAGAATTTTTTATCACAACAAGCAACTGGTGGCATTTCAAAAATAAACACAACATAACACCCAAGTGACTCCCCTTGTGACTACTTGTGCATTATCTTCCTCTTACGCATGCTCCTACGTGGTGCTTCCCCTGTGGCTTCAGCAGATGTGGAGGCCCCTTGCTCACTTTCTTGCTGCTCCTGTCTCGACACCTTTGGCGGCCGTCCTCTGGGGTTACGAACCTGTGAGGGCTCGGCAACAGTCTGCTGCTCCTGCGGCTGTGCAGGGGATGAGACGCCCATCTCAATTGGGTGAGGACTCTGGTGGGGCTCTGACCGAGGGCTTTGCAGTGGCATGGTCGTTTGAGCGCTTGGAGAGGAGCCCCCACTTCCTTGTTGTCTGCCACCAACATCGCTCTCGTGGGTCAGCCCCACATCAGAGTGGCTTGACAGCACCTTGCTGCACTTCAGGGGGGCCATGAGGACCCGTTTCTGCACTGGAAGTCCTACTCCAGAGGACTTCCATGAAGGTCTGGTTTCTATGCTCAGTAGCTGACCATTGCTCCTCAAGAGATGCCAGTCTATTCTGAACAATGACTCTGGCGACTTAGCTCATCCATGGCCGTAGCCATCCTCTCCTCTACTGTAGCCATCCTTTCCACGGAGGTTGCCATCCTTTCCATGGTGATGCGTTCATGCGCCAATGCCTCCACAAAGGCTCTGCTCATGTTCGCGATGGACTCCTCCATTCGCTCGACACTCGCTGCGACCCTGGAGACAAAACCTGCCAGAGACTCCTGCACCTGTTCCTGGAGTTCCAGCACCACTCTCGTTCTGGATGGACCCGGAGGCACAGGGTCGACATGCAGCTGAGCCGAGCTGGCAGAGTCCTGCGCCCTCCCCGACGAGGACTCTTCACTGCTGTCCCTGTCTCCACCATCTGCTGATGCTCACTTGTGATCTGTGATACACCAGGTGCCAACACTACTCTATCTCGCGAAGGTCCCACCGAGGTGTGAGTGTCTGCGCTGGTGCTGGGTGCGCTGAATTCTGCTGACGCTGTGCCCTCAGAGGTTGCAGCTTCCTCTGAGGAGTCTGGAAGCTCAGGCTCTTCCTCCTGGACAGTGGGGACGGGGGCTTTCGATGGACCTGTGGGGGAGTAAAGGAAAGAGTTAGAGATGTGAGGCCAAGGTTACATGTACATTGAATAGTGCAGATGATCATAAGTCAATCTGTTAGAGCATCAGATTCATTATCAGTGACTCATGAAATGTCAATGAGAGAAATGCCAAACTATTCTGTCACCAGCTTGCTGCGATGCGCCCATCTGTCCGTCCCCCACTTGGGAATCCTCCTCGATCCCGGTGACCTCCAGGGCCGTCTCCTCCCAGGCAGTGAGCTGGGCTACTGAGGGTGGCCCTCCTCCTGTCATGGCTCTTTCCCTTTTATTGTGGGCTCTCTTTTCCTGCAATGAGGTACACAAGTGGAGTTTGAGTGAGAATGAAGGAGTGAGTGTAGATAATCCATAGCATAGATGCTTAGAAGGATACAAAGGACCATCCCTGTGTGTTGAAAGTTGTTGTTGTCATGGCATCACAGTGATAGGGAGTGTGAGGGCTGCATGGTCAAATAGTTAAGTGAATGTGACCTTCGAGAGAGAGGGAATGGGTAAGGGTGCAGGCATGTAAGTGTCAAGTGGCATGTGGAGGAAGAGGTTGGCAAAGCAGAGTGCTGGTGAGGAGAGGCGATGGGGATCAGATTGAGGGTGATGGGAAAGTCATACTCACTTTTCCTGTGCGGAGAAGATCATGAAACCTCTTCCTGCATTGCAGCCAGGTTCTGCGGCTCAGCGAAATGGAGTTGACCTCCTGGGCCACTTGCAGCCACACAGCTTTTGTCTGCTGGGTGGCTTTTTTCTCCCTGAGGAAGGGAACAGCACCTCCTTATTACATCTGGCTCCGTGCACCAGAGCTTGGAGGGAGGGCTCATCAATCCGAGGTGCACACTTTTGCTTGATCGTGGACATTGTCGGGATATCAACACCTTCATACAATTTGCAGAGCGTTTGCAGTCTGCAGAAGAAGCAAGGCTGCTTGCAGGTCTTAAATCCAGCAGCATTGATGACATTATCGGAGCCGACTTTCTGTATGAAAAGACTCATTGGGCCAGATGTTCCCACACGCAGGAAATCAATTGCCCAATTAGGGGAAAATCCCACTTTTTCAGCACTTCACTTAGGAGTTGGGGTCCTGACACGATTTCCACCTGACACGCCCCAGCCGCCCACACTGACAAAATCCAGCCCCTAGAATGTGGAAAGGAAATTTGCAGCCACTCACCTTTAACTGAAGACTCTGGCTTTCCATTGGAGTGAGTTGGACAAGCCGTGTGCTAGTCTGGTAATGTGAAGTGTTTTACTCTTAGGTGCCTAATCTGTTGGGCTAATTCGCCTATCGCATGAATTAAATGCATTAATGCAACTTGAAAATTCTCCCCACAACATTTTGTAACAGGTGGTAAGCAAACACCATACCACAGTCTCCCAACATTATAGACAGACAAATATAGATTACATATAGATATAAGAATGTGTGGACACATGACAGTGGAGTTGGGCTCTGTTTTTTTCAGTTACGATAGATATCCTTTTCTCTGTAATATCCCATTCAGTTGCTTATTGTTGCTTTTGCACAATATCCATTGCTGGGTGTACTGGAGCCAGTGTTAGATCAGCTGTATCTATACTGCAGCTTTTGTGCATTATTGCCCTCTAGCATGTGGCCTGATTACCAGTGTACGTGTTAACACTGATGCTTATTTGTTTAGCTTATATTACACTTCTGGATGTCTGTACAATCGACAAGAAGGCATGGCAGCAATGTTTCCCTAATGTCTGGCGAGTGCTCATTCCCAAGGTACCATGGAGACCAAAAGGGCTGCGGACCTGTTATGTTGGGTTTTCCATCTCCTTTGCATTGCCCTGTGATTCCTGGAGCTCTGAGAAAGGGGTGGGGCAGGGCTACCTTAAGGCAGGAGAGGGTCCTGGGTTTTTGCTTTGCAACCGCTCCCCAAGAAGCTGACAGTGGGCCTTGTGCTTAGACTCCCCTCAGATTGGAGGGTATGAGGGGGGCAGGCAGGAAGGCGTGGAAGGTCAATAGGCTAAGCGGCCTACGTTGTTGGATGGCAACCATTTGATGTTTGGTCTGGAGGCCCTCTGGCAGCTATTTTCCAATAGTGTCCAATTCCCAGAGCAAGGCCCTGCCCGGGGGAAGGCATATGCCGGGTATGTGACTGGGTCATATTTAATGAACCAGCCCACCAAATCCAGGTGTACCCTGGCCTGCACAGTACCTGGGCAAGGGGGGGGGGGTGGTGGAGCAATATTAGGCCATTGTATAAATGCAACAATGGATGAGCGTTGGTGATTGCAAAATGTCCTTGGTGTCCTTTATAACAAGAGGTGTGAGGGAAGAGTCTGAGAAAGGTTCCCAGAAACGGATGCTAACATTTCATTTCTTATTCTTGAAAAAGCCAATGCAGAAACAGAAACAGCTTCAGTGACAATTAAGAATAATTTTGAGAGGCTGATTGACACTCATTGCTAATAATCAAACTGCTCTACACCAAGAGCAAAACGGTGATTCTTGCACCAGAATGTCAAAGTGCAGCTGAAAAATGAATGCCACAGGAAATATTCATGCATGCCCAACTGCAAATTTCAGAAACCATGACAAACAGGTTCAAAAAAAGCTAACAACTTAAAAGACAATCTACAACTGAGAAACAGTCCTGGTTAAAGGCCCAAGACCAAAGCCATAGTTTGAAGGCGGCTGATTATGTTAAATTCCCTTTAATCACATTGCATTTCAAGATTTTTATTTGTGTTTAATTCCGCAATTCAGGTTGTTTTTCTGTGAAAACCAAAACCCAGTGGACTTTCCAATCCCTCCATGAGCAGCAGACAGTGGGCAACTGTGAATATTCTCATTTCAACTCAATTAAATAAGAATGTAATTACAACATAATTGAACTTTGATACACTCTAGAACCCAAGGCTTCATGCTATTTGCTATTCTGTTAATGTTTGTGAATAAGTAGATTGAAAGAGATGATTTGCATTTACATAATGCTTTAAAACATCACAGAAATGCCCCAAAGGACTTCACATACAATGAATTACTTTAAAATGCATTCCTTGTTTTTATGTTAACATGACAACCGCACACCAGCCATTTTGCACACAGTAAACTGCTTAATGTTATTATAAAAATAGAGGATAGTAAAAACTCATTTGAAAATGTTAACACATTCTTTACTAATATCTCAGTGCAATTTCAACCCACAACTCTGTTTAGGTGTTAACCTAAGAAAGGAAATAATTCATGGGGTAAAAACCAACAGTATGACTATCTGAATTATAGATGTCTGAGGTTCCAATTTCCTTGAAATATCACGAGTAAGAAGGAATTTTGAATTTATTTGGTACCTTTCTCCTCCTCAGGATGTCTTACTGCCAATTTTGAAGTGCTGTTAAGCAACCGAACATGGCAGTCAATTGCACACAGCAGGGTCCTACAAACAGCAAATGGCCAATTATTCTGCTTTTTTATTGTTGTTAAGGGATAAGTGTTGACCAAGACTCCTGCTTGCCTTCAAATAGTGCTTTGGAATACTTAACATCCATCTAAATAGAGCCTCAGTTTAACATCTCAACCAAAAGATAACGCATCTAAAAATGTAGCAATCCCTCACTACTGCACTGAAGTATCAGCCTTGATTATGACCCCAAATCCTGATCTGGTGCTTGAACCTATAACCATCTGATTCAGACACTCAAGTGCTACCGCTGAGTCAAACTGACACTTACACGTTATTGAATGTTGTCATTTGGACTTTTTCAAATTAAAAAGCACACACACCGCCTTTATTGGCACCATCATATAAAGCATAGCACTAATGCTCTTTCTTAGCTTAGTTTCTGAAGTGCACATATTTGTTTTTTGCTTCTTTACAAATCGAGAGCACACTTTAGCGTGACATTTGGAATGCGTTGAGTATATTGGCTTGACATTTTGAATTATTGGCTTTTCATTTTTTTTGTCAAAATGCACTTTAATGTGTTAACTTCATACTGACAATCATGCATGTGCTGTCTTCCATAGCCTTTGCAAGAATTCATTCTTTCCTAGCTGCAGTATTAATCCTCTGCATTGACCTCTTTGCATAATTTATTTGGTTGGACAAAATAAACTTAAAGCCCCTATGTGACCTCTGGAGAGAGCACTAAAGCTGCAATTTTTTTCTTTTTAACTTTTTGTGCTCATCACGGTAAGGGCTGTCATCACTGGGGAATGGAACACTTTCCAGTTTTAGGTACCATCACCCTGAGGCCTTCAAGGCAGAGATACTTTGGGTACAAACCAAGCATATTCCCATAAGGACGAAAGATGAGGCATCCAAAGCTAGAGCTCCCTGGATGACAAAGGCAATAGAGGTTAAAATAAAGCAGAAAAAGGAGGTTACATAATATTTACAGCACCGAAACAGGCCATTCGGCCCAACTGGTCTAAGCCGGTGTTTATGCTCCACACGAGCCTCCTCCCACCCTTCTTCATCTAACCCCATCAACATATCCTTCTATTCCTTTCTCCCTCGTGTGTTTATCTAGCTTCCCCTTGAATGCATCAAATCCTATCTTACTGGTGACGTTTAATAGCAATGAGCAAAAGCTGCTCATGACCAATATTCTAACCACATTTAAACTTGGGTCGAAAGAAGTGAGCTGCTTTATATCACGTCAACAAGATACTTGCAATCTCATTTCATTAGTGCCTTTGCTTCACAAAGCCAACACATTTTATAGTGATTGATTTAAGGAACAGCAGCATCAGTTTCTTGTGATTTATTTAATCTCCTACTCAATGCAAACTACATGTTTCAGCCACAAGCTGCATTGATTGGCCTCTGAACCTACCAGACTAGCTCAACATGTTAATAGGAGGCAGTCACTGATTTCTCGGCTGTTTCTCAGGTAATGATGCTTGTCAGGTGGTTCATCATCAGCAGCCTGCCATGTTCCAGTATTAGCTTCACAGGTTCCAACCAGTGTGTCACTTTTGTGCCTCACAAGCTACTGCGGCTTAAGATGAAGTCTTTGCAGGTCTCAAAGGACATAGAAGTGATGGAACTCATGCAGGACTTTAAGACTCATCATTGTCGGTATCTGCAGCAACATGGGCTATGCAGCAGATTTCCTTTCCTTTCCTTTATTGAGAACAGATGGCCATTTTACAAACAATCTGGAATTTACTCAGATTATCCATATCAGTGATTGAATTGGGCAGGATTTGACTATGTAAATTTGGCCCTTTAGGAGACATTAAACTTTCTACAAAACATTATCACGTGTTAATTTAGTCAATGTACTTAAGAGCGTGCTAAAATAACTATCATTTTGAATTGTAATCACCCCTCCTCCCATATTCTGTAATGCTATTTTATTATTCTACACAAGAGGTTAAAGCACAGAACAAGACTTTCTAACAGATACAGATCAGGTACAGTTTGCAATATCATGAACCCTTCTCAATTTAATTTATTCTCCTAAGGGGAGGTAAAACTTCTAAAAATATAAAACTCTAAAATTTGGCCCTGACTACAAAAGCTACTTAAGTAAAAGCCATATCACTTTAACATTGAAGTGGGGCTTTCGAGCTCTACTATAATAAAAGGGTTAAGAATGGGAATCGAATGAGCTAATAGGCCTTTGCAGTAGTAAGCTTTTTCTAAGTTGCTGAACTGGCAGTTGAGATAACCTAAGAATGACATGTTGATTTTGCAGTAGAGTTAGAATGATTGACGACTGCAAGCTGTGTAACTTGGAGACAATTGCAAATAGTCGAACCGGTGAGCCAGAAGTAAAGAGACCTAGAGGGGCAGGTAAGCAGAACAATGAGCCAGAAGTAAAAATATCTAGAGGGGCAGGAAAGCAGAACAATGAGTAGGAAGTACAACGTCGGTGAAACCCCATCTAGCATGAACAAAGGTCATAGGTGCAACAACAGCTTGCGGTGATAACGGACATATACTTTTCTGGTAATAAAGGCAGTACCTTAATGTAACGTGGCATAGGCAACCAGTGAATGTGCACACGGGGCGAAACCCAATCAAATTATTAAGATGGATCATGCACGAGGCTAATTATGTACCTATATTTTGTATAAAAGACTGCTTAAAACTTTGTATCATCGGAGAGAAGCCTGGCTAGACTGATAGCAGGTTGTCCCCCCACCGGTGCGAATAAAGACTGCTTGAATCTTCGAACGCAGACCTGGTGTCGAGTGTTTATTTCAAATACTCCATTTCAACATTAATAATAATACTAGCATTTAAAACAATCTATGATATTTACCCTGACTGGTTACTACAACAACAACAACTTGTATTTATATAGCACCTTTAACATAGTAAGACGTTCCAAGGCGCTTCACAGGAGTGTTATCAAATAAAATTTGACACCGAGCCACACAAGGAGATATTAGGGCAGATGCTTGGTCAAAGAGGTAGGTTTTACAGAGCGTCTTAAAGGAGGAAAAAGAGGTAGAGAGGCGGAGATGTTTAGGGAGGGAATTCCAGAGCTTAGGGCCTAGGCAGCTGAAGGCATGGCCACCAGTGGTGGTGTAATTAAAAACGGGGATGCTCAAGAGGCCAGAATTGGAGGAGCGCAGAGATCTTGGAGGGTTGTAGGGCTAGAGGAGATTACAGAGTAGGGAGGGGCGAGGCCATGGGGGGATTTGAGAACAAGGATGAGAATTTTAAAATTGAGGCGTTACTGAACTGGGAGCCAATTAAGGTCAGCGAGCACAGGAGTGATGGGTGAACGGGACTTGGTGCGAGTTAGGATAGGGGCAGCAGAGTTTTGGATGTTCTCAAGTTTATGGAGGGTAGAATGTGGGAGGTCGGCCAGGGGTGTGCTGGAAAAGTCAACTCTAGAGGTAACAAAGGCATGGATGAGCGTTTCAGCAGCAGATGAGCTGAGGCAGGGGCGGAGTCGGGCGATGTTATGGAGGTGGAAATAGGCGGTCCTAGAGATGGCTCAGATATATGGTTGGAAACTCATCTCGGGGTCAAATATGACACCAAGGTTGCGAACAGTCTGGTTCAGCCTGAAACAGTGGCCAGGGAGAGGGATGGTGTCAGTGGCTAGGGAACAGAGTTTGTGGCGGGGACCGTAAACAGTGGCTTCAATCCTCCCAATATTTAGTTGGAGGAAATTTCTGCTCATCCAGTACTGGATTTGGACAAGCAGTTTGATAATTTAGAGACAGTGGAGGGGTCGAGAGAGGTGGTGGTGAGGTAGAGCTGGGTGCCGTCAACTTACATGTGGAAACTGACGCTGTGTTTTCGGATGATGTCGCCAAGGGGCAGCATGTCGATGAGAAATAGGAGGGGGCCAAGGATAGATCCTTGGGAGACTCCAGAGATAACGGTGCGGGAGCGGGAAGAGAAGCCGTTGCAGGTCATTCTCTGTTACATTCTATAGATGACATTCCCATGGTCTTAATAGGATTAGACCGTAGATTTTCAAAGAATATTTGATCCGTTATATCTACGCGTATCCTTATTACCTTCAATCCCACTTTTAACCGGATATTAGTTCTTCATACTGTCACAGGAGGAATCAGCAAAGCATTAACTGCTCTGTTGGAAATAATTAAATGATCACTTGAAGCAATGATCACCAAACCTGAATTCCATTCTAGTGCTAACATCTACTGTATCACTGCACTGTGTATTGTTGACCTATTTCTTCAGCTACTTTTTTGATGAATTGCCAAACAAGCCTGTGCCTTTTTCATGGCTGCCTTCATCAAACAATAAATTACACATTTCTATCATTTCCATTTCAAGACTAAAATCTAATCAATCTCACCCAGTGTGCATGGGTAGTATAGATTGGTATTAATTCACAATTGACTGGACACAATTGTTTCAGAATCCTTTGTCTGCTCCTCAACAACAGTTTATTTGCACTCATACTGTGGGAGTTACATCTATTCCAAGTAACATAATGTAAGTAGCTGGAATAACATCTTGCTCTTCAATATTAGAAAATCCTCTTGGCTCACAGCCAGAAATCTGGCCACTTCCAATTGGATGAGGAGAAATGTCATTCAGTTACTTGGACTAGTCAAATGTATACCATTCACCTTTGATCACAAGCATGACCCCGTGCGTGCACAGCTTATACAAAGTCTTTAGATTAATGTATGTGATAGAACACCTGGAGGACATGGCTGAAAGATTAAAGTCAATTAAACGTATTCACTCTTCAAGTTACAACATAGGCTGCAGTAAATATCAACTCTTTCAAGCATTTAAGAGAAAATTGGATATATTATTAAATCTGAAACAAGTAGAAGAGGGAGATTTTTGCCTTTCCCGCCTGTGCATTAAGCATTGGTTGGGCAGAGCGCAGCAAGGAAAGTCTGGTGGGCAGGTTCTCATGCCAGTAAGGAACCCGCTGGATTTTCCTTCCATTCAAATGAATATAAGGAAGATCCGACAGGTTCTCTAAGGGGCGTGAGAATCTCCCTGCGTTTTCCTTTCTGCACTCTGCCCAGGCAATGCGTGATGCCCAGGTGATAAAGATGACAATCTATCCCGAGATACTGGAGTCAGGGAAAAGATACGAAAAATGGTCATGTCGGCCCCTGAAATAAGATGTGATGGCAAAGCTCGCTGAATTAGCTTTTTTTGTTGTCACATTCATGATTTTATGACTACGGGCCAGAATTTGCTGGCAAAATAACGACGGGTTTAATGGCGCTCGCCGTTATTAGTGTGTAAATCGTCCAGCAACTTGTGGTGAGGAAGAGATACCCCGTGAGTTGCGAATCGCCACAAATTGCTGAATGATTTGTGCCGCACTATCGTTAGTCTCGCAAAAAACGGCAGCTCACCCTCAACCTCCCCATGAGCTTCAAGTTTCATTGCTGCATTTGCACATTAATTACAAATTAAACTCGCTGCAGAAAGTTAGGGTTGGTACGTAACAGTGCAAGTACCATTTAAAGATGAGATTTATGTTTCTGCAATGCCACTCAACCTCTCCCGCCCAGAAAGGGAACAATTGAAACTGTGGAGTCTCATTCCTGCAGGTATTAGATTGTTCTTAGAGATTTTTAAAATGTAAAATGTATTTTTTTTAATTCTTAATTTTCTTTTCTGTCTTCTTTTTCTCTCTCTCTTTTAATCCAATCTTTCTTTCCGTCTCTTTATTTCTCTTTTTGACTCTAATTCACCCCATTTCTTTTTCCGTCATTCCTCTGTTTCTTTCTCAATCTTTAAATCTCATTGGTTAAGGAGATAGGCTATTGGTCTCTTCGTTCACCAATGCCTCGTCGACCTCAGCCCGTCGTTATCAGTTCGTACTTCCTGCAATTTGAAGCACAAAACATTTTCGGGCTGAAGGGTGAGGGAAAAAGTCTAACTAACTAGATGCCTCACTACAGAAAACGCTGGAAAAACTCAGCAGGTCAGGCAGCATCCGTGGAGAGAGAAACAGAGTTAACGTTTCAGGTCAAAGACCTTTCGTCAGAACTGGAAAAAAGCAGGAAATGAAATAGATTTAAAGCAAGTGTAATGCTGGGAAAAGGGGGAGGGGATGAAAGAACAAAGGGGAAGGTCAGTGATAGGCAGGAGAGATTAAGAGACATTAAGAGATATTCAAGGCGAGAGGAGGTGGTAATGTGACAGGTTGAGGCTAGATGAGGTGTGAAATGCGCTGGCGGAATTGCTTTAAATCTATTTCATTTCCTGCTTTTTTCCAGTTCTGACGAAGGGTCTTCGACCTGAAACGTTAACTCTGTTTCTCTCTCCACGGATGCTGCCTGGCCTGCTGAGTTTTTCCAGCGTTTTCTGTTGTTATTTCGGATTTCCAGCATCCGCAGTATTTTGCTATCGTAGATGCCTCACTAGATGTAAAAACAAAAAATGTCCTCTACCTATTAAGCCATGATTGGTTAATCATCCTCAAATACAGATACTTGGCAGCTATAGTCGTAGTGTGTGGACAGGACTGCTTGCTCAACTGATGTCTTCCTAATGGCACTGCTGATAGTTCTTTGTCATGGTGATGCTTGCAACAATTGTATCTGCACTCAGCCATGAGCCAAAGCCATGCTATCAAATGGAAATGTCAGGTAAAGATTTTGGGATTTGTTTGTGTAGTCATCAGAAGATAGTGTCTGTGTCATTGTAATGTTTAAATTGGCTTGTGTGTTTTAGGGACAGTGACTTACAGCATGCTCAATACTAATGTTATCTTCAATATACAACAAATTGAAAGCTCCAATGAGATAATCCGTTGTAATAAAGACCGTTATTAGCGAGTCATCAGTGAGTCATTTCACAATCCTTGTTTTGTAAGATGCCTGTTTTCAAAACTATTCATCTGGATGACACAGTTCCCAGTCGGTTGCTACTGTTCTGTAATTGAAAGAAAAACTGTGAACACTAAAATTCCGAAAATACTAAATGCTGGAAATCTACAAGCAGTTCTGCCAATGTCTGTAACGAGAAAAGGCCAGTTCTCAGCAAGGGTTTACACCTGAAACGCCAACTGATTCGAGTTTTCTTGACCGATGCTGCCTGACCTGCTGAGTGTCTCAGGCACTTTCTGTTTTAGTTTCAGATTTCCCGCAACTGCAATAGCTTGCTTTCTGTTCAAAGACAGGTTATTGTTTCGGATGTGGGATGTGGTTGAATAATGGACCTTGTTGTGTTGCTGTGTAAGGCAACATAACAGAACCTGAAGTGAAAGCATAAATGCCATCGAGAGAAAAGCAACTTTCCTATTCCACTTGCATGTATTTAGACACGCATTTTCAAGGTTAATGTTAATAATTTAGTTGTTTCTTTGTAAATACAAACCTGTTGGCCATCTGATAGACAGATATTGATGTCAACTTTGATGCTTGCTTAATTTTTCATTTGCTTCCTTTAAAATGGCTGAATGTTAATATAAAAATTAGATTCAATGTTTTAAACAAAATATACATTTAAATGCACTGCAGAGGAGTCAAACTCTTCCATTGGAGGGTTTCTTCAGTCCAGCAGGGCTAAGTAACGAATTGATTGGCAATGGCGTTTTCCTTTCCTTCGATGCATCCAGCAGAAAAATAGATAAGGTCTCAAGAAGGATCTTATCCAATCTTTCATACAAATAACCTTGAGGAATCATCACTAAAAAGCCAAAAGGTACAGCTATTTCTTTTTCCCCCACATTTTATTTGAAGAAACCTATATTCTCTGGCGTTTAGAAGAATGAGAGGTGATCGCATTGAAAGGTATAAGATTCTGAGGGGCATTTACAGGGTAGATGCTGAGAGGCTGTTTCCCCTGGCTGGAGAGTCTAGATCTAGGGAGCATAGTCTCAGGATAAGGGGTCGGCCAGTTAGGACTGAGATGAGGTGAAATTGCTTCACTCAGAGGGTTGTGAATCTTTGGAATTCTCTACCCCAGAGGGCTGTGGATGCTCAGTCGTTGAGTATATTCAAGATTGAGATCGATAGATTTTTGGGTACTAAGGGAATCAAGGGATATGGGGATAGGGTGGGAAAGTGGAGTAGATGTAGAAGTTCAGCCATAATCTTATTTAACGGCAGAGCAGGCTCGAAGGGCCATATAGCCTACTCCTGCTCCTATTTCCTACGTTTTTATGTTCTTATGCATGGGACACGGTGGGGCTCATTTTCAAATCGGCTACCTGGGTACTAACCTGGCAGAACAGTTTGCCCGGCCATTGTAGAACCCACCTGATTTTCATTCCATTCATTTCAACAGGCGGGCAATCTACTCCGCCTGGTTACTGGCAAGACGGTGAAATTGAAAATGGCCTCGGATGGTTCCAGTGTTGATGAAGCAGGGAAGAAGATGGATTCTTGTCTATGGAGGACAACAGGACAAGGTTGAATAATGGAGCTGCAACGCTGGATGAATAGGCTTTTTGCTTGCTAACCTTTGTGAATATTTTTCCTCAGGAGGTTAAATAGGTGGGGTTAGCGTCCCTTAACGGGTAAATTGCACACAGTCTGTGAAATGAATGGGTTTGATGATACTCTTGTTCTACACTTTCTTATGTTTTTAACCGATTTTGCTGTAACGTTTAGAGAGCAACTGTTCTGTAGATTTTAGCCTAAAAAATGTTGGTGAACAATTTATCCTAATGTGATAGTTTAGTGGTCACTTAACAGTGAAAAAGAAATACTCAATAGGACAATTCCCGATACCACCAAATAATTTATTTGCCAAATTGAATTTGCTCTGAACATGGACTATAATTAAGGCATAAAGTGGAGATTGTGAACAAGGAATAGCTTTTAGATGAGAGAAATGATTGAGGGATACAAGTGCGGAGTACACTATAGTGTTTGATGAACTCTGGGACTGGCCAGATGGTCCGTAATGTTCTTTTACAGTCCTGTGCATTCTTGTATTTCTGTGAATGTTGGCTGTGGATGGTTTGCTTCAATGTCATTAGTTTTTGGTTTTGAAATAATTTACAGTGCATCAGAAAATGTTCTGTACTTCAAAACATCTGACCATCTGAGGGGTCACAAAATTAAGGATACGGGGTAGGACATTTAGGGCTGAGATGAGGAGAAATTTCTTCACTCAGAGGGTGGTGAACCTGTGGAATTCTCTACCACAGAAGGCTGTGGAGGCCAAGTCACTGAATATATTTAAGAAGGAGATAGATAGATTTCTAAACACAAAAGGCGTCAAGGGGTATGGGGAGAGAGCGAGAATATGGTATTGAGATAGAGGATCAGCCATGATCATATTGAATGGCGGAGCAGGCTCAAAGGGCCGAATGGCCTACTCCTGCTCCTATTTTTCTATGTTTTCCATAGTGGATCCTCTAGTGATTCAGGGGGCGATTTTCCCACTGGAGGCGAGATGGAGGCGGGTTTCAGTTTGGGTGGGTTTGAAACCCGCCTCCACTCATAGGTTTCAAAAATTTGTGATTTTCCCATGATTGGCCACTGATTTCCGAGGTGTGGGTGCCCTTGCTCAATTAGTGCTTTGGGACTGAAACTCGCCTCTGTTGACAGCACTTTTCCAGTCTGATTTTATGGCTTCTTGCTCCCTTGGCTCATTCCACAGCATTTCTGCGTCTCCTGCACCACCTCCAACATCTTTTGAGAAACCACTATATTCAATTCCAAGGCAAGGGCCTCCCCGAGGCTCTCAGATGAGGCGCTGCAAATGTTGTTGGAGGGGGTGAGAGCTAGCATGGAGGTGCTCTTCCACTCATCTCGGAGGAAGAGGCCTGCCAAAGAAACCAAGGCTGTGAGGGTACAGCTGGCAAGGGATATAACCTCCAGATCTGTGTACAGATTGGGAGACTGTTTCTGTGTATTGATGAAATGCCATCCCTGTTGGAAAGCATTAAAATGATTTGAAGCCAAAATGTTGGCGTTATGCCATCTGTTCTTTTGCCTTAGGCAGCTCCACATTTGCGTTGTCAGGTTGGTGGCCTGAGTGAAAGGAGGCCAAAGAGTCATGTCCATTGTTAATGATGTCCTAGGATGGAGCAAAGGACATGTGCCAACTTGGGCAACCTATGCAAATCTGGCCATGATAAGTTCATCCCTTGCATCCTGGGCAGCTATGTGCCCAGGTGCTGCCGCTGCCACTGGTCGATACACCGGTGCTCTGACCTCCTCCTCCTCCAGATCCTCCTCCTCCTCCTCCTCATCCTCATCTGAGGTCCATGGAGAAAGAAAACGAATGGTTCCCATGCTGCTTGAAGATGCCTCCTTTGGGGAAGCGCTCATTGCAAGTGGGGAGAGGGTCTTCCAAGGAGGTCCCACAGTTGATGGAGTCAAGCTGCAGCACCTCCGACTTCAGAAGGCCTTCTAAAAGTGCTCAGAGACCTTTTAAAGCCAATGTCTGGCACCTGGAAGGAATCCTTGCTGCAATAAACGATGTCTTGTTAGACCTGCAGCAGTGAGGAGGCCACCCACGAGTCAACCCGCCAGGTTTACCTGGCGTGGTTCAGGAGGTGCATGGATCACGCCGAAAAGCTGGAGAAATCACGAGGGCCTCTCAAAATAGGCTTAGAGAGGCCCTTAATGAGCAATTAAGGATCTTTAATAGCGCAATGGCCAGCTGGAGACGGGAGCGTTTCCCGACCTCCAAAACCGGCACCGGCAAAATCCCGCGGAGGCGGGTTGGAGGCGGGTTCCGAACCCGACCTCTTTGAATCTGATTTTCCCGCCTTTCCCGCCTCCAAACCCGCCTCCTCCGACGTCAGGAAATCGCCCCCTGAGTCTAAATGCAATTCATGGTGTCATACTGAGCCATGCAGATCTGGAAAGATCCAAATTTGATTCCAAAGGGACGATTTTAAACTTAACCGCTGAGCAGAAACTGGGCAGGTGGGCAGTTAAAATCGCCCAGGTTACTTACCTGACGGAAAGCCACCAGGAACTCACCATTCTGAATCATAACTTGCTCTACTGAGTTGACATCAAGGACACCCGGCCTAAGCCGGCGGGGTCCTTTATAGATGCACATTGGGCTCCGATGGTGTCATCGGGATCCGACTGCAATTTTAACTGTTGGCCTGAGTGGAGAAGCCACGGTAGTTTTCTCACCAGGTGAAGACAGCAGAAAGCGGAGCAGGGGCCAGAAGAGGCCCAAACAAGTAAGATTTATTTATTTTCTATGTGGGGCCAGGAGCAGGAGTACTGGGCCCCCATAAGGAAAGCTTAGGCCTCCCCTGCCGCGGACACCCCCGCTCATACCAAATGTGAGACCCCCGCCTGTGAGATGGCCCCCAAACCGATCTCGTCCCCTACCTGGAGTCGGCGGGCAGCCTCAAGCCTGTGTGATCTTTCCTCAGTTCCCACTGACTTCAAGTCAGATGGCAGGATTTAACTGAGGCCCAGGAGTTAAAATAGCCCAGGCCTAATTTCTGGAGCAGCGGGTGGGTTTCTAACTCACACCACTACCCACCCACCCACCCCCGAGTTAAACTCGTAGTCCTAGTCTCAGCACTTTCCTCAAATTTCCCTTCAAAGTTGCTACGACATCCTCTATCCCCGTAGCATGCATTGATTAAACTTGGGTTGATCAGTTTACTCAGTCATTTTTCGTATGTGAGCCTAGACAGTCAACATTGGTAGACTTCCCTTCCTCGACTTCTCCATCTCCATCTCTGGGGATAGGTTATTAACCAACATTCACTACAAGCCCACTGACTCCCACAGCTACCTGGACTACACTTCCTCCCACCCCGCCTCCTGTAAGGACTCTATTCCCTTCTCCCAGTTTCTCCGTCTCCGTGGTCGACACGGCCCTCGACCGAGTCCGTTCTATCTCCCGCACTTCTGCCCTCACCCCGGCCCCTCCCTCCCGGAACCACGATAGAGTTCCCCTTGTCCTCACCTTACACCCCACCAGCCTTCACATTCAACGGATCATCCTCCGCCATTTCCGCCACCTCCAACGTGATCCCACCACCAAACGTATCTTCCCCTCACCTCCCCTTTCAGCATTCCGTAGGGACCGCTCCCTCCGAGACACCCTAGTCCACTCCTCTATCACCCCCAGCACCCCTTCCCCCTTGCCCGGCACCTTCCCGTGCAAGCGCAGGAGATGCAACACCTGCCCTTATACATCCCCCCTTCCCACTCTCCAGGGCCCCAAACACCCCTTCCAGGTGAAACAGCGATTTACTTGTACTTCTTGCAATCTAGTATACTGTATTCGCTGCTCACAATGTGGTCTCCTCTACATTGGGGAGACCAAACGCAGATTGGGTGACCGCTTTGCGGAACACCTCCGTTCAGTCCGTAAGGGGGACCCCGAGCTTCTGGTCGCTTGTCATTTTAATTCACCGCTCCACGCCCACTCAGACCTCACCGTCCTCGGCCTCGTGCATTGTTCCACGGAAGCTCAGCGTAAGCTCGAGGAACAACACCTCATCTTCCGATTAGGCACTTTACAGCCTTCCAGACTCAATATCGAGTTCAACAATTTCAGATCATAACCTCGGCCCCTACCACATATATATATATACACATTTTATCCACCCTTTTGGTTTGTGCCTTTTCCCTTTTTCCTCTCCCCCCCCCCACGGCAGCTGTCTCTCATTCTGCCAGCATTTCACACTTCACACTTCTGAGCCACCTTTTGTTTCTTAACCTGTCCTATTACCATCTCGTCTTGCCTTGAGCATCTCTTAATGTCTCTACTTATCATAGACCACCCCTTTTGTTCTTTTATTCCTCCCCCCAGCCTCCCACTTGCTTTTTTATCTGTTTCATTTCCTGCTTTTTTCTCAGTTCTGATGAAAGGTCATCGACCTGAAACATTAACTCTGTTTCTCTCTCCACAGATGCTGCCTGACCTGCTGAGTTTTTCCAGCGTTTTCTGTTGTTATTTCAACATTGGTAGACTATTCATCATTGGAGGGCCTCACAGCTGAGCCTGAACCTGTGGTCACCCGGAGTTCATACCTGTACAGGTACCACTAGCTACCAAGCAGAAGTGGGAACCTTGAGCAATTTCCCCCTCCCGAACTCTGTGTGCTGAGGCCAATTGTGCGCTATGGCTGACTGAGGATCTGAACTTACGTCCTTGATGTTACGTTGGTTGTTCAAGGACAGCAGGATCAAGCAATATATCTGTTAGATTTTACAAGCTGAGAATACTTTTAAAGCCCCGCTTTTAACTCAGGATGGGAGTCAGATGGGCAGGGGCCGCGGTGGGAGGCAAACCGTCCCAACAGCAGCGTGAGGTCCGGGAGATTTTAAAACAAATTAGTCTCCCGCCCGAAACCAGACAGGAAGCGGCAGCTGGCCAATGGGGGTGGGTATGGCGAGTGGCAAGAAAGAACTGTCCCTGGCACTCGGGTAAGTTGCAGGGAGAAAGGTTGGGATGGCATCACAAGCAGGGGAGGGCTTGGGGGGGGGTGGGGGTTAAGGCCAGGTTGCGGGAGGCCAAAGCTGTTCTGTGGAGCCCGGAAGAGCACTCCGAGCCCCACAGGGAAAATCGAAAAAGATAAAAAAGATTTATCTCTGCCAGCCCCGGCTCCCCTTTTCGCCAGGTTAAACTGGCAGGAAAGCCACAACGATTTTCCCGCGCAGGCCTCTGGTTAAAATAGCATTCTGGCCCTGATGAAGTGGCCAAGAAGTACTCCACAGGCTTGCGGCCGGTAGCTCTCTTGCCTTCTCAGAAGAGCAGGTAAAATCGATGACCGCGGGGAAAGAGCGGGGCCCCGGTGGGTAAGTCTCAAGGGCGATTTTAACTGCGTGCGTACTTGGTTTCCGCCGGCCTCTTTAAACTCTCAGGCCTCGAACACCATCCTCTTGACAAGACAAGACAGGTTTCAACCTCTCCAAACTAACATCTAGAATCATACTGAGCAGGATGAATGGAGACTTACAGAAAAGCACGATCCTTAGAATTATCTCCGACTGGTTTATCACCAGCTTCCAACTATTGTCTACTCCCAGATTATTACAGAGGCATATGATGTTGGTCTGACCATTGTATTCCATACACCTTAAATCACTTTAGTGATAGCCCTATAGCATGAACTTATACATCAGCATGGTCTGTTCATCACATATAGCTGGCAGTTATCGATCAGTTCTTTTTTTAACAAAATTATCTTATTTGTAAACTTGAGCTCATCCAAAACTTTGCTGCCCGTATCCTACATCGCACCAAGTCCCGTTCACCCATCACCCATGACCTACATTGGCTCCTATAATAAAAACAGAAAATGCTGGAAATACTGAGCAGGTCAGGCAGCATCTGTGGAGAGAGAAACAGAGTTAATGTTTCAGGTCGATGACCCTTCGTCAGAACTTCCTATTGGCTCCTAGTCCGGCAACGCCTCGATTTTAAAATTCTCATCCTCGTTTTCAAATCCTTGCCCCCTCCCTATCTCTGTAACCTCCTCCAGCCCCACAACCCTCCGAGATACCTGCGCTCCGCCAATTCTGGCCTCTTGCGCATCCCCAATTTTCAGCGCTCCACCATTGGTGGTTAGGCCTTCAGCTGCCTAGGCCCTAAGCTCTGGAATTCCCTCCCTAAACCCCTCTCTCTGCCTCTCTACCTCTCTATCCTCCTTTAAGACGCTCCTTAAAATCTATCTCTTTGACCAAGCTTTTTGTCATCTGTCCTAATATCTCCTGAATAAAGGAAAATTGAAGCCTCTGCACTCGACCTCATTCTACATTCTAATTCTATTTAATGGCTCGGTGTCAACTTTTGTTTGATAACGCTCCTGTGAACCGCCTTGGGACATTTTACTACATTAGAGGCGCTATATAAAGGCAAGTTGTTGTTGTTGTTGTCCATGATGCTCAGTCAGCCTGAGGTTTGTTAATCACAGTGTATTCCAAATCTAGTTTTACACTGAAGAACCGTGACAATGTTCTATGTAAAGCTTTGTCATCTGATGGACTCTCCAATTAGCTTGCAGTCTCAATGACAAATTATTCATTGTCCAATATATCAGATGCAGATTAGCCACAGTTATAATTTGAAACATGGCTGCATGCCTCCTCCCCATCCCCAATAAATCGTCTCTCCTTTTGTCCTGAAGGTAGGGATTCGTACGGGTAACAACTTCACTACAGCCTTCTGGTCCCCCACCAATGGTCATTCTTTACAAATAAACCTAAGTGGTGCGTGTCGGTAGGCCATTCGACCATGGGAGGCATTGAAGGCACTACAGCCAAACCCAAGCCCATTGGTATTCTGGAATACCAACGTTAAAACTGATTCATTCCCCCATTCTGCTCAAAGCAAGACAATGGCCAGGAGGATGTCAATGCGGTCAAGTGGATCAGTAACTGACTGATGAACTAGTGGTGAAGCAACTGGCTTTTAATTTTGGAGAGCAGAAGTTTCCAAGCTTCACACAATGGTTCATCCTGAAGGCTGAGATTAAGGCAAGAGAAAACTGCCCATCAGTTTCAGGTCCCCAGGGAGGTGTATAATCAGGTCTTCCAATCTCTCTGGACAGTAAACAGATTGGAAACAGAGTGGGGACTTAACCTTAACAGAGAGAGGATGCCTCCTGTTTATTAGAGCAACGTTATTTAGATCTGGAGTTAAGTATCAATGATACAAGTAAAGTTTACATTTCGTGGGCTGAAATTCCACAGAGGTTCCACTGGTCTCCTTTCGCAAATCCAGTGGGCGACCACTGGAAAGCCCCAGAGAAATGCCCGCTTCTGACAATTCACTGGAAGTTCCACCGATCTCCCGCCAGGAGTTATAGCAGGAGCTCAGAGGAACATCCATGGAATCTCAGCCCCTATGTTTTTCAAACAGTGAGTGTGTGTGTGTGTGTATATAAAAGAGACACAGAAAAAAATTGAGACTGTGGCAGGACAGGGGCAGGCAGCCAACCCGCTCCCAGGAGGCTCGGTTAGCACTTTAAATATTATAATGAGACTTCGTGCCTCATGGTGATCCATCATTTTAAATTCAACTCTGGCTGTTCGGGTTTCCAGTGCCTTTCCGCTTACCTGCTGGATCCACATCCCTGCCTCGCCAAACCCCGCAATCGGACACTGTCCCCCCAGCCCCGACTCTTCCGATCTAACCCCCCCCACCCCAAGGCCTCCAACACCCACCCGTCCATGAGACCTCCGATCTGCCCCCCCGAGGCCTACAACCACACCCCTCCCACCACCACGAGGCCTCTGATCTGCCATCTGAGGCCTCCGACCACCCCCCCCCCCGCCCCCCGCAACCCCATGAGGCCTCCGATCTCCAATTCCCCCCCTGGCCTCTGATCCCCAGCCCAGAATGCCCCTCTGGCCCCCGATACTCTTCCGACCTTCGGCCCCCAATCCCCTTCCGACCTCCCTCCTTCGGCCCCCGATCCCCTTCCAACCTCCTCCCTCTGGTCCCCGATCCCCCTCCGGCCCCCAGATTCCTCCTTCTCTCCTCTCTGCGGCCTGGTGCCGCAGGCCTACCCACCTGACAGCCAGCCTCTCCATCTGGCTGATTGCGGGCAGGAATCAGTGCTTTGAAATAGTAATCAGGCCCTGCCGTTAAATTCGGCAGAGCCTGTGGGGATCCCATTCTCCTGGGTTTTCCCGACCGCTTTCCAGCTCCCCCGCTCCCTACCCGGCTCCAAATTAAAAACTCAGCCAAAGAATCACATTAGCTGGTCCATAGAACCTCGAAATTAAATTTATTCAACTGGAAATCTTCTATGTATTAACTTTTACTTTACCACGATGTATTAATAAGTGAAAAGTTAGCTAGAATCTGAGCAGAGAATGCTTGATTTGGCAATAGTTCCAGCAATAGAAAGTGCTTCACCCGCGCCGCACCTCCGCCCCCCTCCCATACACATTGATGAGCACAAAATACTCACCCATGAATTATTTTAACAAGAACTAAAATTAGCTGAATTGTTTTGGTAATGAGAAGAAAATATTTTTTAATTAATCATGCAGTGACAGCCAACCAGCCACACTCAGCAATTGGGGGGGAATTGGCCCAGGAACATTGGAGACATTTATGGGCATTTATTCCATTATTCAAAAGAAAAAAGAAACTGTTTAACAGAGCCTGCTTGTTTTGGGAGCACATTTAAACAGGCAGGCTTAACACTGATTTTAAAGTTGGCAGCTTCTCATTGCGGAGGCTGTCATTGTGATTGCTGCAGGAGGGAGCATATTGCTTTGAACACTTACCTCAGGAGAGCGGTATTTGCCAGCTTTCTTGCGTCTGTGGCAGAGCTGATGGCCTGAGTCATGAGGATATGTGCAGAGGAGATGTGAGATGGCAGGTTAGCTTATTAATTAGTCTCTGCAGGTGCTGTCTGATCTTACTGGCAGAAATGACGAAGGTGACTGCAGCTGGAGAACGTCAAGCGGGGAAAGGCACTGTACAGGAGAATGGGGAGTCTTGATTAGCCGCCAACTGCTACTATCCAGCACAATCAAAGTTCCACTGTTTAACCCTCAAAAAGTAATTGGAGTGACTTTGTTTTCTCATCCAAGAGGCCCAGGTTGATCCTAGTCTCAAATAGCATTCACAATCCAATTTTCTCCACGGGGTAACTTCTATTAAAAGAAAGACTTGCATTTATATAGCACCTTTCACGACCTCAGGACATCCCAAAGTGCTTTATAGTCAATGAAGTACTTTTGCAGTGTAATTACTGTTGTACATGTAGGAAACGTGGCAGCTAATTTGCGCACAGCAAGGTCCCGCAAGCAGCAATGTGATAATGGACTCTAGGGGTATCAAGGGATATGGAGATCGGGCGGGAAAGTGGAGATGAGGTAGAAGATCAGCCATGATCTTATTGAATGGTGGAGCAGGCTCGAGTGGCCATATGGCCTACTCCTGCTCCTATTTCTTATGATCTTATGTTAAATAATCTGTTTTAGCGATGTTGGGTTGAGGGATAATTATTGGCCAGTAAACCACGGCGAACTCCCCTGTTCTTCTTCGAATAGTGCCATTTAGCCTTTTACGTCCAACTGAGAGGGCAGATGGGGTCTCGATTTATCGTTTCATCCGAAAGACAGCACCATCGACAGTGCAACGCTCCCTCAGTACTGCGCTGTAGTGTCAGCCTAGATTTTGTGCTCAAGTCTCTGGAGTGGGACTTGAACCCACAAACTTTCTGACTCAGAGGCGAGCGTGCTACCAACTGAGCCACGGCTGACCTTCCATTATCATCTAGTGAGTTCTCCCAGCTAGGGATAGCAAATTGGAAAGCAGGTAGGAGCATCTCAGCTGATCTCACATGTCTCCAGGTAGTGTAATCATGGAGTGACATTGATACTGGTGTCAGCAGAATGATCCTTTTACAGAGTTGAAAGCTCTACATCTAAAATGTTAACTTGTCTGCTCTTTCCACAGATGCCTTTTCCTATAAAACCCATAAGGAGACACTGGGTTGCCCCAGTGTCATCAAACAAAAAACCTAACACAAGTGCCCCCATTTTAGAAGGGCGCAACTAATAGAGAACTAAACCACTAAAATAAAGGAAACTTATCAAATAAAATAATAATATTGCCGCCTGTGTCCATTATGCCCTCCAGTCCCTCCGGTGCCCACCGGTCGCGGAAGGCCTCAAGCGTACCAGCGGACACCGCGTGCTCCTTCTCCAGGGCCACCTGGGCACAGACACAGCCGTGGAAGAGAGGCAGGCAGCCAGAGCGACCCCACCCCACGGGCCGCGTCCAAACTGAACCTGTGGGTGGCCTTTCCACAGATGCTGACTGACCTGCTGAATGTTTCCAGCATTTTCTGTTCTTGCATCAGATTTCCAGTGACTGCAGTGTTTTGCTTTTTGTTTGTATGAGTGGATTGGTGCGTGTGCTTGCTGGAGGGCAGAAGAGACGGTGGAAGTTACTGGAGAAAAAGCATTGCAACTTATCCAATCACCATGCATTAATAGGTTATTGAAATCACACAGTGCGATCTTAGTAACGAATATGTTAGTAGATAGCAGTTTGATGGAATACTCTCCACTTGCCTGGATGAGTGCAGCTCCAACAACACTCAAGAAGCTCGACACCATCCAGGACAAAACAGCCCGCTTGATTGGCACCCCATCCACCACCTTAAACATTCAGTCCCTCCACCACCAGCGCACCGTGGCTGCAGTGTGTACCATCTACAAGATGCACTGCAGCAACTCGCCAAGGCTTCTTCGACAGCACCTCCCAAACACGTGACCTCTTCCACCTAGAAGGACAAGGGCAGCAGGCGCATGGGAGCACCACCACCTCCAAGTTCCCCTCCAAGACACACACCACCCTGACTTGGAAATACATCGCCGATCCTTCATCGATTCATTTTAAAGAATTAGTACAGCAATGTTAGTCAACTAAGGCCCGAATCATACATTATCATCGATTCTTCAAAGCTCTTTCATCACTATGTTTTCAGTTATAACAACATTGTCTAAAGGCCCAAGGGGATTGCTGTGGTGGATATTTGTTTAAGAACATCAGCTTGAAAGATTTTAGAAATTAAATTCTCTCAGGTCAATGACCTTTCTGTAAAAACTTCTTTTTGTTTTCTGTGGGTGTTTCCATTTTCTTATGAACAACATTTGATGATGAGTAACCCAAGATTAAGGCTGTCTCACTGAGGATGCTGAACTACTGGAGATTGTCCATAAGTGTAAGTTATGCAGGGAAAGGGAAGGAATTAAATACGCTTTTTAAACTTTTTAATTGCTACAGAAAGGAGGGAAACAGGAGAGTAACCTAATGGGAGCCACAGACACAGGCCTCACTACATGCTAGTATTAGTTCAACGTTCATAAAAGTGGTTAAGAACATAAGAACATAAGAAATAGGAGCAGGAGTGGGCCATACGGCCCCTCGAGCCTGCTCCGCCATTCAATAAGATCATGGCCGATCATCGACCTCAATAGCTCTTTCCCGCCTGATCTCCTTATCCCTTGATTCCCCATGAGTCCAAAAATCTATCTATCTCAGCCTTGAATATACTCAAAGACTCAGCATTCACAGCCCTCTGGGGCAGACAATTCCAAAGATTCACAACCCTCTGAGTGAAGAAATTCCTTCTCATCTCGGTCTTAAATGGCCTACCCCTTATCCTGAGGCTATGCCCCCTAGTTCTAGACACTCCATCCAGGGGAAACAACCTCTCAGCATCTACCCTGTCAATCCCCTTCAGAATCTTGTATGTTTCAATGAGATCACCTCTCATTCTTCTAAACACCAGAGAGTATAGGCCCATTCTACACAATCTCTCATCATAGGACAGCCCTCTCATCCCAGGAATCAATCTAGCGAACCTTCGTTGCACCACCTCCAAGGCAAATATATCCTTCCTTAGATCAGGAGACCAAAAGTGTGCACAGTACTCCAGGTGTGGTCTCACCAAGGTCCTGGACAATTGTAGTAAGACTTCCTTACTCTTGTACTCCAACCCCCTTGCAATAAAGGCTAACATGCCATTTGCCTTCCTTATTGCTTGCTGTACCTGCATGCTAGCTTTCTGTGTCTCTTGCACGAGGACACCCAAATCTCTCTGAACACCAACATTTGAAAGTTTCTCACCATTTAAAAAATATTCTGTTTTTCTATTCTTCCTACCAAAGTGAATAACCTCACATTTCCCTACATTATACTCCATCTGCCACCTTACTGCCCACTCACTCAGTCTATCTATATCCCTTGGTTTGCATGGCTCCCCTGATGGCCAAGCAGGTAAAAGCACCACTCAGTACAGCACTAAGCCATCCAGACCACACGGTCCCAGATTTGATTCCTGGTCTGTGTGGAGTAGCTGATGTCAACTACTCCGTTAGGGGTTTGCAGTTGGTGCCAGACCCTCTGGGCCAGGGGAGAGGAGGAGAATCAGCCGGTTTACTGCTCCTGATTTCTATCCAGTAATTCTTGCTAGAAAATGCCTAGGTGAGGCCATGATCAATCATTACTGTGGTCCCATCATGGTAGAATAGTCTGCCAATACTCACCAGGAGTCATTTTCCAAATAGCAATGGGCAACTTTGCCCAACACCAGCACGTACCTACTATCTAGCCTTATACTTGGTCATTTGGGTGAAGTATTATTTGTAGAATATGGATAGATATCTGGATGCAATAGAAACAAGTACTTGCAGTTATAGAAGACCTTACCGTACCTCAGAGACTTCTCAAGCTGTTTCACGGACAGTGAATTACTTTCAAGTGTTGTTGTGTAAGCAAGCACAGTAGCAATGTTGCATGCAACAATGTGCCACAGACAGCAAGGAGATGAATGATCAGTTAATGGACCAGATTTTTGGGGTCAGCGGCGAAGGAACAGACACTCACCGTTCACTACGCTTACAGCTGCCCGCAGACTTTTTGCGGGCTTCTGAGCGCCAACTTGCTGTCATCAGGCGTCTGATTGAGCCCGGCACCCTCTACAGGGGATCTGTTGCGTGTGTGAGCAGGGTCAACAACAGCGTGGCTCTTCCACCAATCAGACTGAGACACGCAGGTTGGAATTTTAACCCCCAAAAACGGGTGGGTTTGGGTCAGGTGAGTTATGAAAAATGTTTAAATCTCAAACCTGACCCCAACCCACCTCTAACCTGCCCACTTCTGGTTTTAACGGAAGCAGGATTGGCAACCAACCCACTTCCAGGAGGTGGGTTGGTCAGTTAAATATTATAATGAGGCTGTGTGCCTCAGATTTAACATATCTTCCAGGTTTAACCCTAGCCGGGTGGGTTTCCCGGGCCTTGGGAAACCCGGCACTAAAATGGAGGCGAGGACTGCGAGGAAGAGGTAAGTGCTGATACAGCACTGCTTGTGGGCCAAGAGGAGCAGGAGTGCTTCCTCCCAGCCCACCAAGCTAACCTGCTTCCCTGCCCGCCATCGGACCTCCCCACTCTCCCCGCGATTAGACCTCCCCACCCCACCACTTACACCTGAATGCACCAGCCCTAACTTTTTCTGCCGTGTTTAGTGGGTAAATATCGCAACTTCATGCCCTTACATGGATTTCAATGCTGAGTCTATTGGCGAGGTACCGGTACAGCATAGCTTGTGCAGGAGCAGGGCAAATCGGACAGCAACTTCAGGATTCCTGCGTTTAACTGTGCATGTGCATACTCCAGAAGTTGCTGTCCGATTATTCTTAGTGCAAAATCCTGGCCAATCTGGTTTTGGTGGCATTGGTTAATGTTGACCAGGACACTGGAGGAGCTTGCAGCTTTTCCTTCAACAGTGCCATGAGATCTTTAACATCCTCCTGCACAACCCTCACGGGCAGAAGGGCCCTTAGTTTAATGTTTCATCTGAAGGCCAATGTCCCTACAATGCAGCACTACCTCAGTCCTGCACTGGAGTGTCAGTCCATGCTATGTGTTGAAGTCCTCGAGACCAGCTTGAACCAACAATCATCTGACTCAGAAACAAAAGTGGTGCCAATTTAAAAAAGAAGGCAGATCTGCTGTGGGCAGGGCTGGTAATGTTATTTCTAACTGATAACCTGTGTCTACTTTTTAAAATCACATTATGTTAGACCTCTAATGGACAACGCGGTGTTTATTGATAGTTAATTAGTGCTGGTCTGCTATAATTTTATAATGTTATGGAGGGAGTGCCATGCTGTGTGAAAGTGTAGTTTATAGCCTACCTCATACATTATGGCCCAGAAATTAAACACTGAGCGTTCCTGCGGGGGTAAGGCTTCCCCGCGATATCTCACTGCGCGCCTACCTTTTCCCTCCTGGCCCACACGAACTTTAGTTTCAAGGCTGCAGCTGTGCAGTGCTTGCGTGACTCACAGACGCAGTTAGTTCGTGCGAGCTCTGGGATCACGTGATTCAGTTAGAGCCAATGGCAGCACACCATCTTTCATTCATAGTTTTGACAGGAGAACTGTGAAAGCTATGAATACAACTTACCCCCAAAAGAACAGCTAAACCTCAATTAAATTAAAAAAAAAACCATCACATTAATAAAATAACTATAGTTAAATAAATTAACCACTTTAAACAAAAATTTAAATTTTTGAAAAAATTTAAAATCTTTTTAAAAGTTATAAAAATAAACTTACCTTTCTTTAAAGTCTCTAAAAAAGATAAACCTGTTGAAAAAAATTTAAAATAATACTTAATTAACTACTTACCTTGTTAAAAGAGGGTCTTACGCCTCCTTTCTTTATGTGTAAAATCTTCCATGCTTACCTGCGCGTTCAAAGCACTAAGTGCACTGCGTGCGCGCAGCCTGTAGCGCGCACGCGGTTCACTTAGGAACCGCCCCCTTTTGAGTTCACAAAGTGCCGGTTTCCCGCGCATGCGCAGTGCATGCTGGAAACCGGCAATTGCAGACCTAAAACGCGAGAGTACACAGTGCGTACTCTCGCGTATTAGGTCTAATTTTCGGGCCATTATAACTGATTTACTTTGCAGTCTTCAACTTATGGTGAATTGAAAAGCTGCATTTAAACTCTACAGAGGTCCTTCAATAAACATTATAAAGTAACTCTTTCTCATGGGGAGGATTTTTTCCTCAGTCGCTCAAAAGATTTGCTCCCTTACATTCTTCCCCCCCCACCATCTTTCTAAACCCACAACCAGTGACAGTCTGGGAGTTGCTTAGCAACAAAATGTGCAATCAATAATCTTGAGGTCATCCTTGCCTCTTGTTGGGAGATTGTTTAAAAACATCTTTCATAAGAACATAAGAAATAGGAGAAGGAGTAGGCCATACGGCCCCTCGAGCCTGCTCTGCCATTCAATAAGATCATGGCTGATCATCGACCTCAACTCCACTTTCCTGCCCTATCCCCATATCCCTTGATTCCCCTAGAGTCCAAAAATCTATCTATCTCAGCCTTGAATATGCTCAAAGACTTAGCATTCATAGCCCTCTGGGGCAGAGAATTCTAAAGATTCACAACCCTCTGAGTGAAGAAATTCTTTCTCATCTCAGTCTTAAATGGCCGACCCCTTATCTTGAGACTATGCCCCCTAGTTCTAGACACTCCAGCCAGGGGAAACAACCTCTCAGCATCTACCCTGTCAATCCCCTTCAGAATCTTGTATGTTTCAATGAGATCACCTCTCATTCTTCTGAACTCCAGAGAGTACAGGCCCATTCTACACAATCTCTCATCATAGGACAGCCCTCTCATCCCAGGGATCAATCTAGTGAACCTTTGTTGCAACACCTCCAAGGCAAGTAAGTATATCCTTCCTTAGATAAGGAGACCAAAACTGTACACAGTACTCCAGGTGTGGTCTCACCAAGGCTCTGTACAATTGTAGCAAGACTTCCTTACTCTTATACTCCAACCCCCTTGCAATAAAGGCCAACATGCAATTTGCCTTCCTTATTGCTTGCCATACCTGCATGCTAGCTTTCTGTGTTTCTTGCACAAGGACACCCAAATCTCTCTGAACACCAACATTTGAAAGTTTCTCACCATTTAAAAAATATTCTGTTTTTCTATTCTTCCTACCAAAGTGAATAACCTCACATTTCCCTACATTATACTCCATCTGCCACCTTACTGCCCACTCACTTAGTCTATCTATATCCCTTTGCAGACTCTTTGTGTTCTCCTCACAGCTTACTGTCCCACCTAGCTTTGTATTGTCAGCAAACTTGGATACATTATACGCGGTCCCTTCATCTAGGTCATTAATATAGATTGTAAATAGCTGAGGCCCCAACACTGATCCTTGCGGCACCCCACTAGTTACAGCCTGCCAACCTGAAAAAGATCCGTTTATCCCTACTCTCTGTTTTCTGTCCGTTAACCAATCCTCTATCCATGCTACTATATTACCCCCAGCCCCATGAGCCCGAATCTTGTGTAATAACCTTTTATGTGGCACCTTATCGAATGCCTTTTGGAAATCCAAATATACTACATCCACTGGTTCCCCTTTATCTACCCTGCTAGTTACATCCTCAAAAAACTCAAATAAATGTGTCATACACAATTTCCCTTTTATAAAGCCATGTTGTCTCTGCCTAATCATGTTATGATTTTCTAAGTGCCCTGATGCCACTGTCCTTAACAATGGATTCCAGCATTTTCCCAATGACTGATGTCAGGCTAATTGACCTGTTTTCTCTCTCCCTCCTTTCTTGAATAGCGGTGTTACATTTGCGACCTTCCAATCTGCTGGGACCGTTCCAGAATCTAGGAAATTTTGGAAGATCAAAACCAATGCATCCACTATCTCTTCAGCCACCGCTTTTAGAACCCTAGGATGTAGGCCGTCAGGTCCAGGGGATTTGTCGGCTTTTAATCCCATTAGTTTCTCTAGTACCTTTTCTCTACTTATATTAATTATGTTAAGTTCCTCACCCTCATTAGACCCTTGGTTCCCCACCATTTTTGGTATGCTTTTTGTGTCTTCTACTGTGAACAGATACAAAATATTTGTTTAACGTTTCTGCCATTTCCTTATTCCCCATAATAATTTCTCCTGTCTCAGCCTCTAAGGGACCAACATTTACTTTTGCTACTCTCTTCCTTTTTACATACTTGTAGAAGCTCTTACAATCTGCTTTTATATTTCTTGCTAGTTTTCTCTCATTCTATTTTTTCCCTTTTTATCAATTTTTTGGTCATCTTTTGCTGGTTTCTGAAACTCTCCCAATCCTCTGGCTTACTACTATTCTTCGCAATATTATAAGCTTCTTCTTTCAATCTAATGCTATCCTTAACTTCTTTAGTTAGCCACGGTTGGATCACTTTTCCCGTGGAGTTTTTGTTTCTCAATGGAATGTATTTTTGTTGAGAATTATGAAATATTTCTTTAAATGCTAGCCACTGCTTATCTACCAACATACCTTTTAATCTATTTTTCCAATCTACCTCAGCCAACTCGCCCCTCATACCTATGTAATTGGCTTTATTTAAGTTTAAGACTCTAGTTTCTGGACTTAGGCAAGTCACTCTCAAACTTAATGTGAAACTCTATCATATTCTGATCACTTTGCCCCAGAGGATCCTTTACTATGAGATTGCTAATTAACCCTGTCTCATTACACAATACAAGATCTAAAATAGTCTGTTCCCTGGTCGGTTCCATGACATATTGTTCTAGGAAACTGTCCCGAATGCATTCCATGAACTCGTCCTCCAGACTACCTTTGCCAATTTGATTTGTCCAGTATATATGAAGATTAAAGTCCCCCACGATTATTGCATTACCTTTGTTACAAGCTCCTACTATTTCTTGATTAATATTCTGTCCAACAGTATAGCTACTGTTAGGGAGCTACTCCCACCAGTGTTTTCTGCCCTTGTTATTCCTTATCTCAACCCATACTGATTCTACTTCCTGATCTTCCGAGCCGAGATCATTTCTCTCTACTATCCTTATGTCATCCTTTATTATCAGGGCTACTCCCCCTCCTTTTCCATTCTGCCTGTCCTTTCAGTGGGGTAAAGTGTCCATCTCGCAGTGCTAAATTCAAATGAAGGTTGGCAGGAATTCCTCTGCTCATTATGTGCCGCAGTTCTGTATATGTGTTCGCAAAGATTTCTTCCGGTCAGTCGACTAGTGAAAATTGTAAAGTCATTCTCAAAAGAATTTCACTAGATATAACAGCCAGAGAAAATCTTCACATACACTTTACAATGTTGACATGGTTTGGTGACCACCAGCAATTCTTTCCCACTCCAGCGCTGATTGGCCAAGAGTGTAGTACACAACTGAACCTTTTCATGAATAGGCTTCTGCCATTAAACAGCACGTTACTGTTACTTTCATTCTTTTTTCATCAGTCTGTGATGGAGATTTAGAAAGGCCACCGAGCAGAAGTTAAATGTTAACAGTTATATAAAATGTACACTTATTTGTCAAAACATTGGAAGAAAATTACACTTTTACTTTTACGCCGGAATACAAGAAGACACTGTAATGCCTCTTCGCCTAAGTCAGTCAATAGCTGGATCTAATTATAACTTCCCTGTGTGACTGTTTTGAAAGGAACAATATTTTCAAGTTACACGGAGCTTTGATTGAAAAAAATCAATGGATTATTTGATCAAAAATCCCCTGCAGAAAATTCTAAGAATTCATTAAGCTTCTTGTCACTGTATGTTAAGATTAAAGAATATAATGGTAGATAGGTTGGGATTCATCTCCAGTTTTTGATGCAATTTACTGGAAGAACCAATAATAATCAATGATTAATCATCAAATGTACACAGGGTGGGAGGATAAGCAGGTAGTTCTGGTGGATAGAAGGTCATTCAAGGGGAATGTTGGTATAAAATGGATTGAGAATTCAAATGCACTTTTAGTAGGAATTAGTCTTGTTTAAAGTTCTTACCATATGTTCAACTGATCAGCTTTGGGTGCGCACAGAACGCTAATCAACCTGAAGTAACATCTCCAGCTCTGATTACACAATAGGACTGATTCCCCCTACAAACATAAACTCCAATGTTGGAACAGGATAGATGCTGAGGGATTGTTTCCCCTGGCTGGAGAGTCTCAGGATAAGGGGTCGGCCTTTTAAGACTGAGATGAGGAGGAATTTCTTCACTCAGAGGGTTGTGAATCTTTGGAATTCTCTGCCCCAAAGGGCTGTGGATGCTGAGTCATTGAGTATATTCAAGGCTGAGATTTCCATGCACTGTTTGAAAATGATTAATAAATATATATTTTTTCCTCACCAATTTCCTGAGGAATCAGCCTTGAAACCTTTCTTCCTTTGGAAGAGTTCAACAATGCATAAATGTCTAAGAATGTAGGAGCTATGGCTGATTCCCCAGGAAGCGTGCATTCACATATCATAGAATCATAGAATGGTTACAGCACGGAAGAAGGCCATTCAGCCCCTCGAGCCCGTGCCGACTCTCTGCAAGAGCACTTCAGCTAGTCCCATTCCCCCCGCCCGTTCCCCGTAACCCTGCAAATTTCTTTCCTTCAGATACTTATCCAACTCCCTTTTGAAAGCCATGATTGAATCTGCCTCCACCGCCCTTTCAGGCAGTGAATTCCAGATCTTAACCACGCGCTGCATAAAAAAGTTTTTTCTTACGTCACCTTTGGTTCTTCTGCCAGTCACCTTAAATCTGTGTCCTCTGGTTCTCGACCCTTCTGCCAATGGGAACAGTTTCCCTCTATCTACTCTGTCTAGACCCCTCATGATTTTGAGCACCTCTATCAAATCTCCTCTCAATCTTCTCTGTTCCAAGGAGAACAACCCCAACTTCTCCAGTCTATCAACGTAACTGAAGTCCCTCATTCCTGGAATCATTCTCGTAAATCTTTTCTGCACCCTCTCTAAGGCTGTCACATCCTTCCTGAAGTGTGGTGCCCAGAATTGGACACAGTGCTCCAGTTGGGACCGAACCAGTGTTTTATACAGGTTCATCATAATTTCCGCACTTTTGTTCTCTATACCTCTATTCATGAAGCCCAGGATCCCGTAAGCCTTTTTAACCGCTTTCTCAGCCTGCCCTGCCACCTTCAACGATTTGTGCACACATACCCCTAGGTTCTCTGTTCGTGCACCCCATTCAGGATTGTACCATTTAGTTTATATGTCCTCTCCTCATTCTTTCTACCAAAATGTATCATTTCACACTTTTCTGTGTTAAATTTTATCTGCCATGTGTCCGCCCACTTCACCAGCCTGTCTCTGTCTTCCTGAAGTCTTTCACTCTCCTCTTCACTGTTCACTATACTTCCAAGTTTTGTGTCATCTGCAAATTTTGAAATTGTGCCCTGTACTCCCAAGTCCAAGTCATTAATATATATCAAGAAAAGCAGTGGTCCTAGAACCCCCTGGGGAATACCACTGTAGAACAGAACGGACTACTGTAAAGAAGCATACCGACAACTGGACAACCAGGAACACTACAGACAGCTACCCGCAGATCCGACCAAAGAACACACCCGCCAACTCAATAGACTGATCAAGACCTTCGATCCAGACCTTCAAAACATCCTACGCGCTCTCATCCCACGTACTCCCCGCGTGGGAGACTTCTACTGCCTCCCAAAGATACACAAAGCCAACACACCCGGACGTCCTATCGTATCAGGCAATGGAACCCTGTGTGAGAACCTCTCTGGATACGTCGAGGGCATTCTGAAACCCATCGTACAGGGAACCCCCAGCTTCTGTCGCGACACTACAGACTTCTTACAGAAACTCAGCACCCACGGACCAGTTGAACCAGGAACACTCCTTGCCACGATGGACGTATCGGCACTCTACACCAGTATCCCCCACGATGACGGCATCGCTGCAACAGCCTCAGTACTCAACATCAACAACAGCCAATCTCCAGACGCCATCCTACAACTCATCCGCTTCATCCTTGACCACAATGTCTTCACCTTCGACAACCATTTTTTTACCCAAACACACGGAACAGCCATGGGGACCAAATTCGCACCCCAATACGCCAACATCTTCATGCACAAGTTCGAGCAAGACTTCTTCGCTGCACAGGACCTCCAGCCAACGCTGTACACCAGATACATCGACGACATTTTCTTCCTTTGGACCCATGGCGAAGGATCACTGAAAAGACTACACGATAACATAAACAAGTTCCATCCCACCATCAAACTCACCATGGACTACTCCTCAGAATCGGTCTCATTCCTGGACACACGAATCTCCATCAAAGACGGACACCTCAGCACTTCACTCTACCGCAAGCCCACGGACAACCTCACGATGCTCCACTTCTCCAGCTTCCACTCTAACCATGTTAAAGAAGCCATCCCCTATGGACAAGCCCTGCGAATACACAGGATCTGCTCAGACGAGGAGGAACGCGATGGACACCTACGGACGCTGAAAAACGCCCTCGTAAGAACGGGATATGACGCTCGACTCATCGATCGACAGTTCCGACGGGCCACAGCGAAAAATCGCATAGACCTCCTCAGAAGGCAAACACGGGACACAACCAACAGGGTACCCTACGTCGTCCAGTACTTCCCCGGAGCGGAGAAACTACGCCATGTTCTTCGCAGCCTTCAACATGTCATCGATGACGACAAACACCTCGCTAAGGCCATCCCCACGCCTCCACTACTTGCCTTCAAACAGCCGCCTAACCTCAGAAGTACCATCGTTCGCAGCAAATTACCCAGCTTTCAGGATAACAGCGACCACGACACCACACAACCCTGCCATGGCAAACTCTGCAAGACATGCCAGATCATCAACACAGATACCACCATCACACGTGAGGACACTACCCACCAGGTACATGGTACATACTCATGTGACTCGGCCAATGTTGTCTACCTCATACGTTGCAGGAAAGAATGCACCGCGGCATGGTACATCGGCGAGACCATGCAGACACTGAGACAACGTATGAACGAGCACCGCGCAACAATCGCCAGGCAGGATTGTTACCTCCCAGTCGGGGAACACTTCAGCAGTCAAGGACATTCAGCCTCGGATCTGCAGGTAAGCGTTTTCCAAGGCAACCTTAGAAACACACGACAACGCAAAATCATCGAGCAGAAACTGATAGCCAAGTTCCGCACTCATGAAGACGGTCTCAATCGGGATCTTGGGTTTATGTCACGATACATGACGTGATCCGGACTCGAGTCGTCGTTAGCTTGTTCACAGATGTGATTCCCAGTAAAAAAGTAAAAATTTTCCCAGTAAAAAAGTAAAAATTTTAAAGCTTTTCGTTTTACATACAGACGGCAGCTTTTGACACGTTAGAACCCCTGCGACTACACCTCATTGTCTCAGTTGTATCTTGCTATGTCTTTGATGTGGTACCTTCCGGGCTGACTTAATTAACTTTATCACACCTCGGCAGATAGTCAGGATGATTTAATTTAGTGGTCTGCAATTGTAAGGTACACATGCTTTGTTTTCTATCTATATATGCTTTGGCGATTCTGTATCTAATTTACTTCACCTGAGGAAGGAGCAATCGATAGCTCCGAAAGCTTGTGATTTCAAATAAAACTGTTGGACTATAACCTGGTGTTGTGCGACCTCTCAATTTTGTCCACCCCAGTCCAACACCGGCATCTCCGCATCATGAATACCACTGTATACCTTCCTCCAGTCCGAAAAACAACCGTTCACCACTACTCTCTGTTTCTTATCACTTAGCCAATTCCGTATCCATGCTGCCACTGTCCCTTTTATTCCATGGGCTTCAACTTTGCTGGCAAGCCTATTATGTGGCACTTTGTCGAACGACTTTTGGAAATCCATGTACACTATGTCAACTGCATTACCCTCATCAAAAAACTCGATCAAGTTAGTTAAACATGATTTCCCTTTAACAAATCCGTGCTGGCTTTCCTTAATTAATCCACACTTGTCCAAGTGACTGTTAATTTTGTCCCTGATTACTGTTTCTAAAAGCTTCCCCACTACCAAAGGACCTGTAGTTGCTGAGTTTATCTTTACACCCTTTTTTGAACAATGGTGTAACATTTGCAATTCTCCAGTCCTCTACCACCACCCCCGTATCTAAGGAGGATTGGAATATTATGGCCAGTACCTCCGCGATTTAGACACGGTGGTCACAGATCATTTGAACATTCATAGAGCGACAGCTTGTAGATTAGGGCATTTTGTACAGGTGTACAAATAGCTCTATATGTACAGTCTATGATGCCCAGTACCCCAGAGTAAATTAAAATTCTGTAAAAATCTGTCTGCCTCTCTTAGTGCTGCTGCTTGATGCCATCGTCTGTGCAGCTGTTTGCACGATGAAGCAGGGAACCTATCCTGTGTTTTATGCAGCAGTGCACAGCAAACCGAGGCCAACCGTTTCTCCTGTGGGTGACTGCAATGACCCTGCAACATTGAGGTTGGGAGGCATGATGACGTCCAATGCCCCAGGTGATCCAGTGCACATGGTCAATTGTGCTTGCAGATCTTGTCCTATCAGATAGCAGGTTTCAATGACACCCTGCCTCCTAAACCACAGCTACCTCAAGTAAAGCTCCCCAGGCCACTCATTCTCTCCAATACCTGATGCCTGAGGTACTGGTCAGCCCTGTCGGTGCACTCATTTTGTCCTCTAATCTCCCTGGTCACTGTTTCCCATTCCTGTCTGCTCGACCTCCTCCTAGTCAGCTAGCAATGGAATATTGCATCTCAGTGGTATCAGAATCATGCCAGGCTTAAATTACGAGGACAGGTTGCATCAAACTGGCCTGTACTCCCTTGAATTTAGAACATTGAGGGGTGATCTAATCAAGCTCTTTAAAATGATAAAGGGATTCGATAGGGGAGATACAGAGATACTATTTCCTCTGGTGGGGGAATCCGGAACAAGGGGCCACAGTCTTCAAATTAGAGCTAAGCCTTTTAAAAGTGAAATCAGGAAGCAATTTTTCCACACACAGCTCAGTGGAAATTCAGAACTCTCGCCCACAAAAGACTGTGGATGCTGGGCCAATTGACGTTTTCAAGACTGAGATTGAAAGAGTTTTATTAGGGTACCAAAGGATGTGGAGCAAAGGCAGACAAATGGAGTTGAGGTACAGATCAGCTATGATCTAATTGAATGGCAGAACATGGCTCGAGGTTCTGAATGGCCTGCCCTTCTGATCACAGAGAAAAAAAGCCCCCCCCCCTCCCACTGTAGTTTCATGAATCCTCTGTTCATTTTGTGCAGGCTAGTGATTGTCTCCCTGACTCCAACACCAGCTTTGGTCATGTGTGATGTATGCACAATTTACAGAAAGTAAAATCCTAATAAATGTTGCAGGATGGACCCTTAGTTGTATTGTAACAAGGCCTCAACAAGCTAAACTCGACTTACTCCTGGAACTTACATTAATGTCCGTAACAGCCGGTAACAAAGGGGAAACTTTAGAGGAGTTAGAAGCATATGGATAACATACACATTAATGCTCAATTTCTGCGTGTAGTAACCCTAGTATGTGGAAGATTTTTAGCATTCAAACGTTTCGAAATATCTGGGCCTCATAATTACACTTTGTACATATTAATATATGAAAACGTAACACATTCACTTTAAATTCTTTTGGTATAATAAATAGGTTAATAGCGTTGTTAATATATTGGGCAATGGCATTTTATACAAGCATTTTTATGCTAATATTTACACTAAAGTTTGAAGGCCCTGATTTTTTTTGAAACAAAATTCTTGCCAGTTATTGTTCAAGTGTTCTCCCTATTTTATATGCATTTCAAATATTCCTAAATAACTTGATTCTAGTATATGAATATTCTGTTCTCATGTATTAATTTAACATAAAACAAAATTTCCTAAAGCCTTTAATTATATTCATTTGCAGTTTCAATTTGTCGGAAATTGACTGTTATTAAAGATGTTCTGATAATTAAGAATGACTAAGACGAATGCATTAGTGTGTTAACAAGGAAGCTCGGCTACATAAGTTTAGATAATTGACTTACTTAGTTTGTTTTAAGAAGTCCTTTAGAGTCAAACACTTTATTTGAAAGGAAGATGTCTGAAATATGGGCTAAAATTTCAACAACGCTAAAAAGCTGCCGGTGCCACCGTGGGCCGATGTTAACGGACGCCGAAAATGGTGGGGCTGGCAAGACCGGTAAATTGGCGTTGGGGACTAATTAACATTAGCCCAGCGCTAAACTCACTGTGCAACGCCGTTCTGGTGGCGTTCATCCCGGCAGGAGGCCCCATTGTAGCGTGGCGGTAGCGTCATTGCAGCAAGAACAGCCTTCTCTTAAAGCAAGGCTGTCATTTCAGAAAGCAATTTGGTCTCTTAAAGGGGAACTGCCTTCTGAAATGAAAAAAATAAAAATCATGTAAAAATGGGAAGTTTTTAGCCCTTAGAGCTCAACTGCCTTCTGGAAAAAAAACTGAACATTAAAAAGAATTCCCAGATGGGAGTCATCAGCTCTTAAAGCTGAATTCTCTTCTGCACCTAAAAAAAATGGGAAAAGTGCTTCAGCACTAACACAAGTGGCTCAGCAAGCCAGGGAAGGGGTACCCAGGGTCTCGCACGCAGCACTCCAGCTTTGTGCAGGGGGTCAACACTGCAAGAGAGGTCCTCTACCCACAAGGGCCAGGTGGCCCTCCAGAAAGAAAGATGTGGGACCAGATCACCGAGGCTGTCACTGCCAGCAGTGTCGCCCCTACCACCTGGCACCACTGCCCAAAGAAGCTTCATGACCTCAGACCACTGGTCAAGGTCAGTGAATGCATCTTCAAGAGCCGTCTGCTACCAACTGCACCACTAGCATCACACACTGCTCAATGCACGCACCCCCGACTCCTGCCCCCACCCCCCCGCCAATCATTCACCTACCAACAATCTGTACCAAACACAAGGCATACCTCCCATTCCTAGCTTCACCTCACCCCCTTGGAGGAGACCGTGCAGGCCATTCTTGGCAGGGGCAATACTGAAAGATGTGCGTGTCCCTTTAAGAGGTGCTGACAGCGTCTCTGTCAGTCTGCTGAATGTTCGCTTTTCAGAGCGAGCTTAGGACCCAGCGCTGAACTCAGCGCTAAGGTCAAAGTTAGCAGGCATGGCGTCAAGTTGGCACGCAGTCATGCTCTCTTCATATACATCTCCAGGGCCAGCACTGCTATTGGCAGCGCTAAGGCCCTCACCAAAATGGCGGCCACCAAGTCCCGCGCCAGAGAAGGGCGATAGAATGGCGGCCGCCGTTTTTCGCCAGGATAGCGGCGCAAATGGGTGGCAGTAAGTAGCCCAATTTCTAGGCCTATATTGTCACATCTCTAATTTTAGTTGTTGTCATCGTAGTTGGGCGAGAATCAGCTTACTGGGTGGCAATGACAGACCAGTTAGCCTGACCTCAATCATCATGAAACTAATGGAATCAATGATCAGAATCAAAATGGAAGAGTCCCTGCATGAAAGTAACCTGATGAATGATAGGCAACATGGCTTCCGAAGCGCTAGATCTTGCCCGATCACATTCAGACTTATTTGAAGAGGTAGCATCCCAGATTGATGAGTGCAAACCACATGCCTAGACCTTCAAAAGATCTTTGATAAAGTGCTGCATGAAAACCCTTTTACAGACTAAGGTCAGTGGGTATCAAGGATCAGGCATGGGTTTATATTTAGATAAAAGGAACAAAGCAGATGGTACGATAAAGGAAGCTAGGTTGAAGTGAGGGAAGGTATCAAGAGGTCTGTGTTCGGACTGTCGACCTGGAATTGAAGCCTCGATGAAAGCTAATTAAATTTATGGATGGTACCAAGCTAAGGGGAACTATAGATTCAGAGGAGGCAGCTAAGAACTAAAGAAAAAAAGAGACCTTTAAATGGGTTTGCATCTGACTGATCAGGGGAAATGTTTCTCACATTTAAAATCAAATCAAATGTGAAGCAGTGCAGTGTATTTCAAAAAGACCATTAAGTGCTTGTAGCCTTCCATGTAACTGTACACGCAAAAGCAGGTTGACCTTATTGAAGGATTAGGTGGTGCTGCTGTGAAAAGAGTGAGGCACAACAGAATGAACAAGGAGGAACAGAAGACAATAATAGAACTGCTGAAATGCTGAGAATTGATATATTCATTGGCCAGGCTGTAGGTTCATTCTTCCTTTTATTTTTCTTTCTGTTAATACATTTTGCTTCCATTAAAATTTTTTATTTTCTTTTTCCTTTTTTAGAAACGTGGATTTTGAGAAATAACCTTCTAGCGCATTACAATGCAAAATCTCTTTTCTATAAAGATAAATACTTGTAGTTGCAGCAATGCGTTTTTAAAATTATTTTTAAATATTATTCTAACTACTCAATAATGTCGCTTCATGTTTTGACGAGCAGTCTTTGCTTTACATTGCCCCAACATATAACTAAACTGTCCAGATAAAAATTACCAGGCTGCCCATTGGTAGAATCAGGTCTGACGGCGTCCCAGTATTTCACACAATTTGGCACTTGCGCTTTTCCTTTGACATCTTGGAACCAACCAATAGTCAAAAAGGCAGCTATTTTAATGCAACAACAACTTGCATTTATGCCTTTAAAGTAGTAAAACGTCCCAAGGCGCTTCACAGGAGCGATATCAAAGAGAATTTAAGACCGAGCCACTTAAGGAGATATTAGGACAGGTAGCCAAAAGCTTAGTCAAAGAGGTCGATTTTAAGGAGCATCTTACAGGAGGAGAGGTAGAGAGGCGGAGGGGTTCAGGGAGGGAATTCCAGAGCTTAAGGCCTAGGCAGCTGAAGGCACGGCCGCCAATGGTGGAGCGATTAAAATCAGGGATGCACAAGAGGCCAGAATTGGAGGAGCGCAGAGATCTCGAAATAGAGGCGGGTGGAAGCAGGGTTGTGAGTGTATCACGCTGATTTTCGGGGCCCTACTACCCTGTTCCCGCTGGGCAGAGAGAGTGAGAATCAAAGCCCCTTGTGTGGGTGAGTACGACATGTGTTAACATTGATGTCAAGGCCATCAGTCAGGTTTCTGTGGCATAGCATATCTAGTGGAGCTGAAGATTAGTACTGCTCAATGCCATTAACATACTAACCTTGAGTTGTGAATAATTTTGAACACAAGGTTCAAAGGGCCGAAAATTGATCCCGGGACACGAGAGTACGCACTGCATACTCTCGCGTATTCCCACTCCAATTGCCGGTTTTCTGCATGCCCTGCGCATGCGCTGAAAACCGGCAATTGCTCTTCCGAAAAGGGGGCGGGGCCTGAGTGCATCGCGTGCGCGCTACAGGCTGCGCGCACGCTGTGCACTTCATGCTTTGGACGCGCAGGTAAGTAGGGAAGATTTTGGAAATGTAAAAAGGAGGAGTAAGACCCGCTTTTAAGAAGGTAAGTAGTGAATTAAGTATTTTTTTGAATTTTTTTTTACAGGTATATCTTTTTTATAGACTTTAAAGACAGGTAAGTTTATTTTTATAACTTTTTAAAAGATTTTAAATTTTTTCAAAAATTTAATTTTTTATTTAAAATGGTTAATTTAATTAAATATACTTATTTTATTAATGTGATGGTTTTTTTTTTAAATTTAATTGAGGTTTAGCTGTTATTTTGGGGGGGTGTAAGATTCATAAGTCTCACAGCCATGCTGTGAGACTTATGAATGGAAGATGGTGTGCTGCCATTGGCTCTAACTGAGTCACGTGATCCCACAGCTCGCACGAATTAACTGCGCCGCTGGGATATGCAAGCCCAGCACAGCTGATGTCTGGAACATCAAGTTCGTGCGAGCTGGATCAGAAAAAGCATAAGCGAGGTGAGAGATCGCGGGGAAGGCTTACCCCCGCGGGAACAGAGCGAGATCAATTTCTGGGCCACTATGTTTCTAAGTGTACAACCACATCTTATTAAAGCTGCTGAAATACAACAACAGCTCGTCTGGAATACCTAAAAATTGGGCACCACAGGTTTGGCAGTGGGACCGATGCCTGCGCAGATTGGGCACAGGCCGTCCTCCCACTGCTAAATTGGTATGCTTTGGTAACGCATGCCAACTTCAACTCTGAAGAGTCAAGCACATAGTGTGGGACTGGAGTCACATGTAGGCCAGAACCTGGGAGTGGTGTCGGGTTCCCTTCTCTGAAGGACATAAGTGAACTAGTTGGGTTTTTATGACAGATACAGCTTTTATGGTGAAATTCTAGTACCAGCCCACAAATTACCATAGAATCATAGAATTATAGAAAGTTACAGCACAGAAGGAGGCCATTCCGGCCCATCGTGTCTGTGCCGGCCAACAAAGAGCTATCCAGCCTAATCCCACTTCTCAGCTCTTGGTCCGTAGCCCTGCAGGTTAGAGCATCCCAAATGTGGTTAGGGTTCCTGCCTCTACCACCCTTTCAGGCAGTGAAACCAGATTTATTGAAATCAATTACATAACTTTCCAGGGCAGGATTATAAACTCACAATTTCTGGGTTGCTAGTCCAGTATCATAAACACGAGGCTACCATTCTTCAATTGCAGTCCGTACGATGTACTGAATTGGAGCTTGCTGAGATATAGTTATAAAAATGTAAGATGGGTGTACAAAACTTTAATGTATAGCAAGTGTAGCAAAAACACAACCCCGGGCAGGTATGCTTCTTTACTCCATCTCCTCCCTCTTACCTGGCCACGTCTTGTACTGGAGCTAATGTAGAGGCAAAAATGTTATTATCACTTGCACTGAAATAAGCCAACCGTTTTGTCACAGCGGCAGAAAGTAAGCAAAGGCACCGGTTCAAAATGATTGACATTGCTCCACGGAACAGAAAGTATTGCTTTGTGTGCAGTGTTCAGTGATTGAAGAAATTAGACCAATAGTGAAATATTGAAAATTACAAATAAGCCAATGTTTCTTATTTTAAATCGTGACTGAAATAATATAAACATCACAAGCATGATGGGCTGAAAAAACCCCCTTCTGTGTTGTAGGGGAGGTTTTCCATGGTGCACTGGGCACAGGGGATATCGCAAAATCGGAATAGGTCGCAGCGCTTGCTGTAAAGGAACCTGCCTAATTTTCCGAATTTCGCTGTGCCCGGATAATCCAGTGTGCCTGACTGCAGAGCCAGGAAAATCTCTGACGAGAGATTAATTCAGGTAGCCAATGCTGAGAGAATGGAAGTGTCTTTGAGCAAAGCTTCAAGCAGTACCTCAACCCATCAAATTTGTGCTTACCGTGGTTAAAAAGAAATTGCACGCAACGGAAAATAATCAGAATCTGTGGAAAATTGTTCTCTGTAATTGTCAACTCTTTAGCTCTTGAATATTTAACAGTTTTAATTTTAATAGAAAAGATCAAGTGGATAGCAAAGCTCTTTGATGTGAAGCTTTTAGAGAGAAGAGAGGTACTCACTACGTTATGTAAAATAGACCAATTCATCATGCTGATTGCTTCTACTTAATGTGCCATAGATTTACAACACAGTTTTAGTAATTGTATTTTAACTGACGTGTTGTCTTAAGTATTTCAAATGTGCATTTTCAACAGTGAAAATTAATCAGCATCTTTCAATTTAACAATCTATTTTATTACTAATTTGTTATAAATATGAACTAATATTCATTATTGCCCAGAAATATATTTATTTTTCACTGCATTCTGGAGGAGTCGGGTAAAATGAATTTCTGGAACAGTTGGCAGTAGACCACGCCAAAAATTCCATGGCAACGCTGCCATTTTGACTGACAAAGAAGGCTGGCTTTGCAACAAATGCAATGGCCTGGCCTTTACTCTGGGAAGCTGGTGTGCTGTGGTAACTCGCTGCTGTGTGTTTTTGTAATTTCCCATTTCAGCTGCTACAGGCACATATGTGAAAACTTAAATCTTTGCCAATAAACTGCAAACACAGTGACAAGCATTTTTTTTTCAGTCGATACTTATTTTAAACTCACAGCCTGGCCTAGAACAGACGGCTAGAGTTCTGCCCGTGGAAGTGTTTGGCCAACTCACCAGGCGCAGTTGGCAATTTGATATCATTGCATTCCTGGTCACATTATTGGAGCCTTTGCACATAAACATGGTAAATTGTCTCACTAATCCATGACAAGACTGTCTCCTTAAAGTTAAGTTTGCAAGCCCAAGCGCCAAGAAATTCGGTGATGTTACAAACCGTTTTACAGGTGTAAAATGGCCGCCTAAGAGTCCAATATGGCGGGCGGCGTGAGTGCCCACATTCCCCACCAGAAGTGCACCTTCCACCATATTGGTAAAGTCTGAAGTATAGGCGTCCAGGCATTAGGCTCATTGCTTAGGCAAATAGGGGCCTAATGCTGTTTCTGGACCTCTTACCGAAATTGTGTTGACCTAAACGCTGCCGGCGGTGGATAACCATGTTAACATGCGGCATAAGCGTCAGCCCTTAAAGAGACCGCTGGAAGTCGCCACCAGAAAATGTATGTTTAAAAAAAATACTTACCTGAGTGTGGAGCAGGAGCACTCCTCCTGGGTCCACTGCAGTGTTGTAGATTATTGCCAGCTCCCTCTCGCACCCCCTCCCTCTCGGTCGTCTTCCTCCCTCTTTGGGGAGGCAACTCGTCAGTCTAATTTAAATGAGGTCCAATATCGGGTGCACCTTGGGCCTACCCTTTCCACCCCTCTGCCCAGTTCATGCTGGTATGGTGGCGCTATGCAATTTTACCTCCAAGATCTCTTTAATCTAATCCATTCTCCTCTGGACTGAAATCCCTCTGGTTTGTGAAATACACATACATTTCACAGTGCATCTCAAAGGACCATAGGAACATTGGAAGAGGAGGAGGCCATTCAGCCTCTCGAGCCTGTTCTGCCATTCAGTTAGAACATGGCTGATCTGCATCTCAACTCCATTTACCTACCTTTGTTCCATATCCCTTGATACTGTTAAAATCTATCGATCTCAATCTTGAAAGCTTCAATTGTCTCAGCATCCACAGCCTTTTAGGGGAGTTAGTTCCAGATTCCTACTACCCTTTGTGTGAAAAAGTGTTTCTTGATTTCACTCTTGAAAGACCTGTCTCTAATTTTAAGATTATGCCTTCTTGTTTTAGATTCCCCAACACAGGAAATAGTTTCTCTGTATCTACCCTATCAAATTCCTTTTATCAATTTAAAGACCCCGATTAGATCACCCGTCAAACTTCTAAACAAGTTTATGTAATCTGTCCTCATAATTTAGCCCTCTAGTCCCGGGTATCATTGTTGTGAATGTGCGCTGCACCCCCTCCAAGGCCAAAATATATTTCCCGAGGTGCATAGAAACATAGAAACATAGAAAAATAGAAAAATAGGAGCAGGAGTAGGCCATTCGGCCCTTCGAGCCTGCTCCGCCATTCAATATGATCATGGCTGATCCTCTATCTTAATACCATATTCCCGCTCTCTCCCCATACCCCTTGATGCCTTTTGTGTCTAGAAATCTATCTATCTCCTTCTTAAATATATTCAGTGACTTGGCCTCCACAGCCTTCTGTGGTAGAGAATTCCACAGTTTCACCACCCTCTGAGTGAAGAAATTTCTCCTCATCTCAGTCCTAAATGTCCTACCCCTGTATCCTGAAACTGTGACCCCTCGTTCTAGACCCCGCAGCCAGGGGAAACATCTCCCTGCATCCAGTCTGTCTAGCCCTGTCAGAATTTTATATGCGGAGCCTAACACTGAATGCAGTGCTCCAGATGGGGTCTGACCAAGGCTCTGTACAACTGAAGCAAAACTTCCTCACTTTTGTATTCCAAGCCCCCTTGAGATAAAGGCCAACATTGATTATATTTTGACCCTGTGCATTAGGTTTTAGTAACCTGTGCACATGGACACCCAAATCCCTTTACTCCTCCACAACCCCTAGTCTCATTTGCAAAAAAGATGTCAGGCAACATATAGTTATGTATCCTGACATAATGGCAATGGTGACAAAACACAAGATTAATAAGCAAATGGCCTAGGGCACTTGCAGTAATTTTGTTTGTATTTTTCTGAATTACTGAAGCAAAGCAAAATACATGGCGCACAAAAATAATTCTGTTGCTCATGACCTCTTGCAAGACTGCGCTTTTACTTTGAATTCATTAACAAATGTTCTGTTGACATTTATCCCATATCTTTCTTATACAGGGTGGATCATATGGGCAAGCTCCCCTCTACCTTTGTTCCTGTATTTATTTTTTCCTCAGTAAATCAACACTTTAGTGGCATGTATTATACCGTCTGCTGACGTGCACTGGTTTTCTACCATCGTGGCATTTTCCTGTATAAACCTGCAGCATCCAATTCAATAAAGTAAAAATGATTGCTTTCACTTTGGTAACAAGTCGCTTCGACTTCAGCAGCCCATGCCACTGAATTCATTGCCTACAGGGGCCTCTGTAACATATTATTAAATGAAAATCAAGTGATAATTAACTGTTAATTAGAATTTCTAAGATCCCTTGGTGCTTTTGGAGGTTAAAGGCATTGCTCAGTGCAGTACTTAGCCGTCCAGACTCAAAAGATGCCACATTTGATTCCTGGTCTCCTTGCTGAAGAGGTAGCAGCTGGAAAACCCACAATCGGCCACAGTGGCCCTAGCCTACGGAGGGAAAAATCAGTCAGGGTTCCAAATGTACAACGTCGACAGGTCTACTTTCATCCAGCAACCTAGTTACCTCCTCAAAAATTTCAGGTCAGTGAAAACATAACTTTCTTTTCCAGAAGCCTTGTTGTGAGTCTCTAATAACCTCTTCTAGCAACCTTCCAATAGCTGAAGTTAAGCTAATGAGCCTATAATTACCCAGCTCTAACTTCAATATTGGGACTCCATTAGCTTCCTTCCAATCCATGGAAACAATCTCTGCCTCTAGAGAGCTATTAAATATATAATCACGGGGCTCACTCAACATACCCCTCATTTCTTTGAGCACCCTGGGGTGAATGCCGTCAGCTCCAGCAGTCCTTATCAGATTTGAGGCCCTTATTCTTTCCTGGATTTTTATCTGCATCCACTTTGACATGCGCAACTGTACCTTATATTAATGGCAACTGAGCATCGTCTGTGGGAGCGACAAGTGACGCAAAATAGCTTTGAAAGCCCCCACCATGTTCTGGGAGTTCATCAGAGTTTACCCTGCGGTATCCCTTAAAGGACCCACGGAGTCTTTTATTGCCTTCGGAGTCCTGACATAGCTAAAAAAAAACGATTACTACCACAGTTATGCGCAATCATCTTTTCAGCTAGCCTCTTGCTGCTCTAATTGTTGCCCTTAGCTGAGCCCGATATCTATTCCTGTTCTCCTGGGAGTTATTTTCTTTTAATATGGAGAAGTGTTTTTGTTTATGTCTGATTAATCCTCGCACATGACCGGTTAGCCGCTTAGCTTAATTGGCCGATGTTCGCTTCCATTGAGGTTGGCAAGATTAGCAACCAGCAGGTGCACTGGATGACACATTTTCCAGAGCCTGGGGAATAAGCGCCTTATATAAGAAAGTGTACAGGGGCTGTACAAAAAGATGGATAGCGCGAACATGAAATATCGTCCAACAACAGCAATTTGCATTTATATAGCACTGTTAATGTAAAAAGTGTCCTAAAGTGCTTCACAGAGGCTTCAGGAGTATTTTCTAGTCCAGAATATAAACTGTTAAGTGCAATTAGAAACTTTTCTCATATTTTCATAATTCAACGATCTCCGAGGGAAATGCGAGAGGTGGCATTTCAACTTCCTGTTGCTTGGCCCTTGGACATGAAATCTGAATTGAGAAGGTCAGCTTCGATCTGATTACCATCGACCATTTTGCTATGATAATTGAAAGGAAGGATAAACATGATTTTGAACTCGACAGTGCGCGACATTAATAACCTTCATCACTTTTTCCGCCCAGCTGCTGGAAGTTTTCCATCGTACCCCCGATCGTACTCTGCTCTTGGTTTGCAAATGGCTCCCTGTCTAACTTTACATAGCTCAGCTGATTGTGTCAGAACAGGAATGTTGCCAATACAGCAGAATGGTTTCCTCTGATAGCCAAAGCACACTCATTATCAAACCATCTTTTCTGGAAATAGTAATAATTTGCATGACGAGATTAGGAGTTCCAGGGTTTTAGTTTGTAATATCCTTTGTTCAGTGTATTTTTTTGCTTTATTTATTTTCATAAATTCTTAAACTGGTCAAAGAATGGAATGTCACAGTTGAGGAACATTAACATTAATCTGTCTTGTGGCAGGTGTAGTACAGCCAAATGCATAAGAACATAAGAAATAGGAGCAGGAGTAGGCCATTTGCCCCCTCAAGCCTGCTCCGCCATTCAATAAGATCATGGCTGATCTTCTACCTCAACTCCACTTCCCTGCACTATCCCCATATCCCTTGATTCCCTTAATATCCAAAAATCTATCGATCTCTGTCTTGAATATACTCAACGACTGAGCCTCCACAGTCCTCTGGGGTAGAGAATTCCAAAGATTCACCACCCTCCGAGTGAAGAAATTTCTCCTCATCTCAGTCCTAAATGGCTGATCCCTTATTCTGAGGTTGTGACCCCTGGTTCTAGACTCCCCAGCCAGGGGAAATATCCTCTTTGCATCTATCCTGTCAAGCCCTGTAAGAATTTTGTATATTTCAATGAGATCACCTCTCATTCTTCTAAACTCTACAGAATATAGGCCTAGTCTACTCAATCTCTCCTCAGGGCATTCTGGAGGGGGAAGGTGAACAGCCAGTTGTCATGGTGCATATAGGTACCAACGATATAGATAAAAAATGGGATGAGGTCCTAAAAGCTGAATATAGGTAGTTAGGAGGTAAATTAAAAAATAGGACCTCAAAGGTAGCAATCTCAGGATTGCTACCAGTGCCATGTGCTAGTCAGAGTAGAAATAGAAGGATATTTCAGATGAATACGTGGCTAGAGGAATGGTGCAAGGGGGAGGGATTCAAATTCCTGGGACATTGGAACCGGTTCTGGGGGAGGTGGGACCAGTACAAACTGGACGGTTTGCACCTGGGCAGGACCAGGACCGATGTCCAAGGGGGAATGTTTGCAAGTGCTGTTGGGGAGGGTTTAAATTAAAATGGCAGGGGGTTGGGAACCAGTGTAGGGGGACAGAGCAAAGGGAAGCAAGGAAAGAAGCAAAAGACAGGAAGGAGAAAAGCAAAAGTGGAAGGCAGAGAAATCAAGGGTGTAAATCAAACAGGGCCACAGTAAATAATAATTCTAAAAGGTCTAAGGGGTAGAAATTAGGTCGCGCCCCATTTGGGGCGCAAATATCGTCCGCGCGCAAATATTAGCGCCTGGCGCTAATTATCAGCACTGACAGGAAACTTCACTTTTACCGCCCCGGGAGGTGAGTGGAGCGCTAAATTAGGCGCTGCACACCTCTCTTAAGGCGCAAAGGCCTAGGAGTGAGGCGCTACCTCAGCGCACGAGTGCAGCGCAGCTGCTGCCAGTTAGCGAGGGAACACAGACACACTGGCGCCGGACACTTCTTAAAGCGGGGGGGGCCACTTGCTCCCCAGCCACACCCTGCTCATTGCAGCCTTGAATCTCAGCCTGGAGAGACCTGTAATCCATTTTGCTGCCAAGGATGGAGAGGGTGAGAGAACGCGCTCATCGCTTCACCGAGCGGGCCTTGGATGCTCTGGTTGACGCAGTGGAGCGCAGACGATGCATGCTGTTCCCGGAGAGTGGCAGGAGGCCTTTGCCACGCGAGTTCAGAAGAGTGTGGAGGGAGGTGGCTCAGAGCGTCTCCTCCAGGAGCATGGTGCCCAGGACCCATGTCCAGTGCCGCAAAAAGTTCAACGACCTCACTCGGGTCGTCAGGGTGAGTGGCTTTTTCTCAATACCTCTCCATCCCTCCATCTCAACCTCACTCTATGGCCAGAGGGTCTTAAAACCCCAATGCACAACACTCATGCAACACCTATGGCCCTTTCATCAAACACACACACACATTCCACACTTTGCATACAGTAAGGGCTATTCACCTATGGGAGGCACATCAGGCAAGACCATGGCTGCATATTGTAAGGGCTATTCACCTATGGGAGGCACATCAGGCAAGACCATGGCTGCATATTGTAAGGGCTATTCACCTATGGGAGGCACATCAGGCAAGACCATGGCTGTATATTGACTCAGATGCTGTCCTTTTTCTTGCAGGCTAAGCTGGCTCATAATCGGAGACAGCAGCAACGGACGGGTGGAGGGCGGCTTCAGCTGCAACCCCTCAGCGATCTGGAGGAGCGCGTCCACAGGATTGTGGCAAGCCGGGTGATCGGTCCCGTCGCCACTGGAGACGCCGACCCCGTTGTGGACAGCAATGGTAAGGTCATCACCTTTTTGTCCTCTGTCCTTCCACTTGTCCCTCACAATACCAGCCTTTGACACTTTCAATCCAACTTGCTAACTCGCTGCACTTATTCCTCCCTTACTGCCACCCTGTCCTCACGCTAAAGCCACTCTTGTACCTCCCTGCTTTCAGATGGTGATTCACCAGCTCAGGAGACGGTCCCTGAAGCTGCCACTGGGAGTGATGCTGCAGCTGAGGAGGAAGAGGAAGCCGGAGCATCAGTGCCACCCTCTCCCGAGGAAGCCCATGGCCACACTGGGAACACGCCTTCCCCGGAGGGGAGCAGGGGGGAAGGGGCTGATGATGGTGAAGTTCCAGGACCCAGCGGGCTGCAGCAACGCCATTGGGGGGGGAGGGAAGAACGGGGGAGCAGGGGGGAAGGGGCTGATGATGGTGAAGTTCCAGGACCCAGCGGGCTGCAGCAACGCCATGGGGGGGGGAGGGAAGAACGGGAGCCTTCTCCCCAGAGGGAGAGTATGCCAGACACTCCTAATGCAATGGACGCAGAGGAGGAGCGGCTGATTGCAGAAATGAACAGCCAGGCGGTGGGCATGCACACTGAGCTCATGGGTGCAGTGGGAAGGGTGCCCGAATGCATTGAGGCACTGGCAAGGAGTGTGGAGCACTTCGCTGTAGCACAGGCGGATGCCACACTAAAGCTTACTGCTGCAATTCAGTCACTGGCTGCCAGGAACCCATCTGAGACTGCTCTCATGCAGACTCAGATTGAGGCCACGCGAGCACTGACTGCTGCCATCCTCGATGGTTCGTGCACATGTCCCCGGGGCTGTCACCGCGCCGCAGCAGGCCAGCAATCTGTTCTCCGGCAAATTGCTCCGGATGCTGAAGTGCTGCCCCGTGGGAGTGCCAGTGTGTCGGGCGAGCAGGGAGTTGCTGTCCTCTCTCACGATGACAGCATTCCTGCTGCCAACACTGTCACTTCTCCACTGCACTTGCCACCGCCTGTAGGACAGACTGCTGCCGCCCATGCAGAGTTGGTGCAGTCTGCAGCCGGGCCCTCCAGGCCCAGAAGTGTTCGAGGCCGTCCTTCAGGGGCATCTGCAGTGTCAGGGTCTGACAAGCAGCAGCCTTCCACCAGCCTTGCTGCAGCCACTGAGGTCCCATTACGGAGGAGCAGTAGGGTTAGAAGGGGGGAAGTGCGCAAGGGAAGGAGATCACCCTCGAAGGGCAAAAAGTAGGAGGTGTGCCAAAATGCTGGTCATTTTTTTATTAAAGGCCGAGGTTCATGGCCCAACTTTTGTTTAGTGTTTTGGACATTATCTCCAGGTTGTGAGAACCAGTTATGTTATTGACTGTTTTTTTGTGTTTATTTCTATGAGTTTGTCATGAGGAATTGACACACACAGAGTTTGTACAATAAATAAGTTTCTGTATTCAAAATATACATGGCTGGTGGTTGGAATTATTGGTGCCTTGGCCGGCTTAGGGGTTGTGTGCTGGGTTGATTCGTGTTTGTAGCACTGGCAGGGGCCCTAGAAGCGGCTTGCTATTAGTCGTTGACGGACGGCCCTTGCAGTTTGACCATTGTGGGCCGCCCTCCTGCCTTGGTGCTGCTGCTGATCATCGTCCTCGGCCTGTTCCTCCTCTTCCTCCTCCTCCTCTTGTGGTGCTGCAAGGCCTGGTGGCATTGGCTGCGTCCTGAGGATTGCCATGTTGTGCAACATGCAGCACACCACTACGAATTTGGAAACTTGCTCAGGCGAGTACTGCAGGGCTCCTCCGGAATGGTCCAGACAGCGGAATCGTTGTTTGAGCACGCCGATTGTGCGCTCAATAATGTTCCTGGTTGCTTGTTGGCTTTCCTGGTACCGCAGCTCAGCAGGGGTGTTTGGCGCACGGAGCGGTGTCATCAGCCAGGTGCTCAATGCGTACCCCTTGTCCCCCAGAAGCCAACCAACTGGCTGATGCGGTGCCTCGAAAATTTCTGCCACAGTACTCTGGCGCAGGATGAAAGCATCGTGGCAGCTGCCCGGATAGTGGGCATTGACAGCGAGAATCACCTGTCTGTGGTCACAGACCAACTGCACATTCAAGGAATGGAACCCCTTTCTGTTCCGGAACTCCTCTGCATTCTCTCGCGGAGCACGCAAAGCCACATGCGTGCAGTCAATGGCGCCCTGCACCATGGGGAAGCCCGCTACCCTCGCAAAGCCCATAGCACGGTCATGCTGCTTGTCTGGGGTCATAGGGAAGGAGATGAAGTCTCGTCTCCTTGTGAAGAGGGCATTGGTGACCTGCCGGATGCAGCGATGCACCGCAAACTGGGAGATATTGGCGAGGTCCCCAACAGCAGCTTGGAATGAGCCAGTGGCGTAGAAGTTCAAAGCCACTGTGACCTTCACTGCCACCGACAGAGACGTCCTGGACCTCAGCTGAGGCTGCAGATCTGGCTGCAGCAGGTGGCAGAGCTCAGTGACCACCTCCTTGCTGAATCGCAGCCTTCGCAAACACAGCTCCTCGGACATGTGGATGTAGGAGAGCTGTTCACGATATACCCTGGGAGGGTAAGCTCTCCTGTACATGCGCCTGATGGCCCTCCTCCGTCTGGCCATCATTGCCACTCTCTGTCTGCGTCTCACTCTCCTCTGATTGAGCTGGAGCAGGACGACGCCCCCAATCATTGCAGCCCCCATATTCTCTTTGCCAGAAAAGTAATGAGGTACAGCAACGAAAGTAGCAGCAAAGTTAGGATGAACTAGGCCAAACTACCTCACAAAGCGTTGAGTCAATGTAGAAGTCTCTCTCTCTCTCTCTCCGAATCTCTCTCTCTCTCTCAGAACGAGTGGTGCATAAATGTCGACCACAGAAAAAGACAGGAAGAGGCCCCCTTTAAATAGCGCCCCCCCCAGCCCCACACCGATTGATAACGTTCCAGTCTTCCGGTCGTTGGAAGCGCCAGGCGGTAAGGCAGGGGGCGCCACTCAATTTCCGCTCCGGGGCGCCCCAAGGGCATTGCACCACGGAATGACGTCACAATCTGCGCGCGCAGGTGGTCGCAGCGGTAAGTTTTAGCGCCGCCGCACAATCTCAAGTTAAGTTCTCGAGCGGCGCAAACAGCGCTGCGCCCGGGCGTTAGCGCCTTAACGCCCCATTAGCGCCCATTTAAGGCGCTAACGGGAGGCGCAACCAACTGAATTTTTACCCCTTTGAGTCTTAATGCGAGGAGCATTCGTAATAAGGTGGATGAATTAGCTGCGCAAATAGATGTAAACGGATATGATATAATTGGGATTACGGAGACTTGGCTCCAGGGTGAACAAGGCTAGGAATTCAACATCCAGGGGTATTCAATATTCAGGAAGGACAGGCAAAAAGCAAAAGGAGATGGGGTAGCATTGCTGGTTAAAGAGGAGATTAACACAATAGTAAGGAAGGATATTAGCTCTGATGATGTGGAATCTGTTTCGGTAGAGCTGAGAAATACTAAGGGGCAGAAAACATTAGTGGGAGTTGTATACAGACCCCCAAACAGTAATGCTGAGGTTGGGGATGGCATTAAACGGGAAATTAGAGACGCGTGCAATAAGGGCACAGCAGTTATCATGGGTGACTTTAATCTACATATAGATTTGGGCTAACCAAATTAGTAACGATACTGTGGAGGAGGAATTCCTAGAGTGTATACAGGATGGTTACCTGGACCAATATGTCGAGGAACCAACTAGAGATCAGGCCATCTTAGACTGGGTATTATGTAATGAGAAAGGATTAATTTTAAATCTTATTGTGTGAGGCCCCTTGGGGAGGAGCGATCATAATATGATAGAATTCTTCATTAAGATGGAGAGTGAAGTAGTTGACTCAGAGACTAGGGTCCTGAATTTAAATAAAGGAAACTACGATGGTATGAGGCGCAAGTTGGCTAGGATGGATTGGGGAACGTTACTTAAAGGGTTGATGGTGGATAGGCAATGGCAAACATTTAAAGATCGCATGGATGAACCACAGAATTTGTTCATCCCTGTCTGGCATAAAAATAAAACAAAAAAGGTGCCGCAACCGTGGCTAACAAGGGAAATTAGGGATAGCATAAGATCCAAGGAGAGGACATATAAATTGGCCAGGAAAAGCAGCAAACCTGAGGATTGGGAGCAGTTTAGGATTCAGCAAAGGAGGACGAAAGGATTAATTAAGAGGGGGAAAATAGAGTATGAGAGTAAGCTTGCAGGGAACATAAAAACTGATTGTAAAAGCTTCTATAGATATGTGAAGAGAAAAAAATTGGTGAAGTCAAGCATAGGTCCTTGCAGTCAGAATCAGGTGAATTTATAATGGGGAACAAAGAAATGGCTGACCAATTAAATACATACTTTGGTTCTGTCTTCACAAAGGAGGACACAAATAACCTCCCAGAGATGTCGGGGAACATAGGGTCTAATGAGAGGGAGGGACTGAATGAAATCAGTATTTGTAGGGAAATGGTGTTAGGGAAATTAACGGGATTGAAGGCCGATAAATCCCCAGGGCCTGATAATCTACATCCTAGGGTACTTAAGGAAGTGGCCCTAGAAATAGTAGATGCATTGCTGGTCATCTTTCAAAATTCTATAGACTCTGGCACAGTTCCCATGGATTGGAGGGTAGCTAATGTAACCCCACTATTTAAAAAAGGTGGTAGAGAAAAAATGGGGAATTATAGACCGGTAAGCCTGACATCGGTAGTGGGGAAAATGCTAGAGTCCATTGTAAAACATGTAATAGCAGAGCACTTGGAAAACAGTGACAGGATCGGACAAAGTCAACATGGATTTACAAAAGGTAAATCATGCTTGACTAATCTACTGGAATTTTTTGAGGATGTAACTGGTAGAATAGATAAGGGAGAACCAGTGGATGTGGTGTATTTGGACTTTCAGAAGGCTTTCAATAAGGTCCCGCATAAGAGATTAGCGTGCAAAGTTAAAGCACATGGGATTGGGGGTAAGGTACTGACTTGGATAGAGAACTGGTTGGCAGACAGGAAGCAAAGAGTTGGAATAAACGGGTCTTTTTCCGGGTGGCAGGCAGTGACTAGTGGGGTACCGCAGGGATCGGTGCTGGGACCCCAGCTATTCACAATATATATTAATGATCTAGACGAGGGAACTAGATGTAATATCTCCAAGTTTGCAGACGACACAAAGCTGGGTGGGCGTGTGTGCTGTAAGGAGGATGCAGAGAAACTCCAGTATAATTTGGACAGGCCGGGTGATTGGGCAGATGCATGGCAGATGCAGTATAATGTGGATAAATGCGAGGTTATCCACTTTGGTGGCAAAAACAGGAAGACAGTTTATTATCTGAATGGCAATAGATTGGGAGAAGGGGAAGTGCAACGAGATCTGGGTGTCCTTGTGCACCAGTTGCTGAAGGTAAGCATGCAGGTGCAGCAGGTGGTTAAGAAGGCAAATGGTATGTTGGCCTTCATAGCGAGAGGATTTGAGTACAGGAGCAAGGATGTCTTGCTGCAGTTGTACAGGGCCTTGGTGAGACCACACCTTGGAGTATTGTGTGCAGTTTTGGTCGCCTTATCTGAGGAAGGATGTTCTTGCCATGGAGGGAGGGCAGCGAAGATTCACCAGACTGATACCTGGGTTGGCAGGAATGACATATGAAGAGAGATTGGGTCGATTTGGCTTATATTCGCTAGAATTTAGAAGAATGAGAGGGAATCTCATTGAAACTTATAAAATTCTAACATGACTAGACAGACTAGATGCAGGAAGGATGTTCCCAATGGTGGGGGAGTCCAGAACCAGGAGTCAGAGTCTAAGGATAAGGGGTAAGCTATTTAGGACTGAGATGAGGAGGAATTTCTTCACCCAGAGAGTGGTGAACCTGTGGAATTCTCTACCACAGAAGGCAGTTGAGGCCAATTCATTAAATATATTCAAGAAGGAGTTAGATATATTTCTTGAGGCTAAAGGGATCAAGGGATATGGGGAGAAAGCAGGGACAGGGTACTGAATTTGGATTAACAACAGAAAACGCTGGAAAAACTCAGCAGGCCAGGCAGCATCCGTGGAGAGAGAAAGAGAGTTAACGTTTCAGGTCGTGAAAGGTCATCGACCTGAAACGTTAACTCTCTTTCTCTCTCCACGGATGCTGCCTGGCCTGCTGAGTTTTTCCAGCGTTTTCTGTTGTTATTTCAGATTTCCAGCATCCGCAGTATTTTGCTATCGTACTGAATTTGGATGATCAGCCATGATCTCATTAAATGGTGGAGCAGGCTCGAGGGGCCCAATGGCCTACTCCTGCTCCTATCTTCTATGTTTCTATGTTTCATAGGACAATCCCCCCATCCCAGGAATCAGTCTGGTGAACCTTCGTTGCATTCCCTCTGTGGCAAGTATATCCTTCCTTGGGTAAGGAGACTAAAACTGTACACAATACTCCAGGTTTAGTCTCACCAGGGCCCTATATAATTGCAGTAAGACAGTCTTTACTCTTGTACTCAAATCCTCTTTTAATAAAGGCCATACAGAGTAAAGCAATCAGCATCTGTGGAGAGAACTGGCAAGCTAATGTTTCAGGTGTGGATCCTTTGTCAGAACTGGAGGATATTACCAATGGATAGCGTTTAAAACGGAACAGAACAACAGGAAGGGGGAAGGAAGAATGCAAACCAACACACACGCGCACACCAACACACACACACACACACCAACACACACACGTGCACACCAACACACACACACACACACACACACACACACACCAACACATGAAATGAAATAGAATGGCCTGTAAAATGCTTCAGAAAGGCAACTGAAGCCTTCTCTGCTTTGCCACTTTTTTGTGCTTCTATTTCCATCTGCTTTACCCACCTCTGTCTCAGCTAGTCTCATGTTCTCCTGTATTATGTTTATATCACTTCTACCATTAAACCATCTCTTGTTTTTCACTTAAACATTGTGGTCTTGTGGATAGTTTTGTGTTGTGAACTAGCAACCACTAAGAGGAGGGTTGACACAGGAAAAAGTTCACTTCTCATGTCACTGAGGGACCTTGTAGATGGCAGAAAAAGAGTCATTTGAAGCTGGCTAAAGGGCAATGTGCCACCCCGAGCCACCTAGTTTCTTTTATTTTGGTTAAAAACAAAACTTGCTGCATATTCCAGGTTGGATATATTCCTGGAGGTGTCATTACATGGCCTCATGCCTCCAACCGCCCTGCCCCCACACTTCTGCCATTGGTCACCCACCGTCTCCATACTCGCGGTGCACCTCCTTCCCACGCCAATTGGAAAGCGAAGACTCTTTATTACCCGATTGGATGACGTTTGACTGTCAATCAAGCAGCCTCTTTTCCCCATGTCCAATATTTTTATAACTAGTAAACATGTGTTCCCAGAAAATTAGAAAAAAAACAGTTTTTATTACCCCTATGATTTTTCTCCTGGGTTGCTCGCAGCAGTGTCCTGGATATTCGGGAGCGATTTTCGGCAGTGCATTCAGGCGCTAACGATCCTCCAAGGTGGCTAAGATGGGGTCTTGAGCTGAAACGCAAGTTTAGCCCAAGTTTAGCGCAAGATGCCATCTTGGTAAAGGAGTTGAAGCTTGTGCTAGGAACGGCCGCCCAGAGGCTCATTAGGGGCAAATTACTACTTAAGATTCCTGCTGGTGCTCATCAAAGAGGCTACACGATATTTTGGTGGCTAGCGCTTGTCCTAACACCCTCTCCTAACAGTGACCAGCTGTTTGGGCATAACAATGGTGTTGATGCTGATTTCAACTGTTACTAAAGGGATACTCAACTTTTCATGTTCACTTGCTGCTGGAGCTGTAAGAGGACCTCTGAAACACATCGGGAGACTTTCTGGGACACTTTGTGAAGACTTCACCAACACTCTAGCAACATTTATTCTGGAAATTCTCTGAGGACTTCACCTAAAAAGAGTAAGTGCTGTGCTACTCCACCTTATTCGGAGACCTTATAGGAGCCACCAGGAGAAAGGAAGTGCTTGGTCATGGGCATCTTGCTAGGGGTTGCCCTTGGTCTGGACGAGGAATGGGAGTAGGACATGAGGCCAGACGGAGCAACACCAGCTGCTGCAGGAGAGAGGGACAGGAGGGCGAGGAAGGCTAGATGGCGTCCTTCCCCACTGTGGGCACAGGACATCCCTCCTCCTCTGGACCTCCTCCACCAGGACCTCCAGTGCCACATCCGAGAACCTGTGCACCCTCTCCCACTTGGTTCCTGAGCCATCCGGCTGCAATGTGCCACTGTGTGCCAGCCAGAGCACTCCACACTTCACTGGAAGTGGGTGCGAGGAGCCCACATATACTGCACCACAAAAATGGCGTCTAATCAGCACTTGAGTGCTAAACCTACAGATGTCTGGGTTAGCACCTCCAGCCAAGTTGAAATTATGGTAATCAGCAATTAGAACCAAAATTGTGTGCTGAATCTGGACTTTCAAACAGGCGTGTCTTAGCACAGCAGCCATTTAGAACCTGTTTTCACCCTTCAGCCAAAATAACCCCCTTAAAGTTTAATTCCTTGAGACTCCGGGGCAATCCTGGAGGGTTGGCACTCCTCTGTATATTTGATTTGACCAGTCTGACAACATTTTATGAAAACTTCTGGAAAATAATTGAGTATCAGCTGTATTTGGGTTATGTAATTATAATTATAATTAGGTGAATATTAAGTTACATAAGGATATTGTACAGTCATCCTAGATTTTTTCATGTGATCTTGGGTTGTGGGAAAGACACGATTTATCACCCATCCCTTGTTGCCTTGAGAGCATTAAAAGTCAACCACATAGTGTGTGACTGGAGCCACGAATAGGCCAGACCGGGTAGGGGCAGCAGGTTTCCTTCGCTGAAGGACATTAGTAAACCAGTTGGGTTTTTACAACGATCCGACAGCTTTCATGACCATTTTACCAGGTTTATTAAATGCAGTTTCCCAACTTGCCACGGTGAGATTAGGTACTCACATCATCTGGGTTGCTAGTCCAGTACCATAACCATTTAACCATTCGGCTATGTCGCCTTCACCAGGATAATGCACTTTAGTGTCTGTGATATCAAATAAACCTAGGAATGCTTTGCAATATAAAAATCACCGTTTAGATTTATCACGAATGCAATGAACACTAATGTTTTCATTGTTAATTGCAGATGGTTAGCATTAGAAAAAGGCCTGCATTTATATCGCACCATACAGAACCTCAGGAAGTCCCAAAGCATTTCACAGCCAATGAAGTACTATCACTGCTGTAATGTAGGGAGATGCAGTAGCCAATTCATGCACAGCAAGGTCCCACAAACAGCAATGAGCTCCATGACCTGATAATTTGTTTTAGGGATGTTGGTTGAGGGATAGTTATTGGGCAGAACTCCAGGAGAACTCAGCCTGGATTATAAACTCAAGTTGTGGGGTTTGAACCCACAGCCGAGGCGAGAGTGCTGCCACTGAACCAAGGCGGACACCTTAATTAAATCTGGATCTAGTGGGGGAAAAATTCAGTCGAGCCCCGTTTGGGGCGCAAATATCGTCCGGACGCAAAAATTAGCGCCTGGCGCTAATTATCGCCACTGACTGGAAACTTCACTTTTAACGCCCCGGGAGGTGAGTGGAGCGCTAAATCAGGCGCTGCACACCTGTCTTAAGGTGCAAAGGCCGAGGAGTGAGGCGCTAACTCAGAGCGCTGGCGAAGCTCATGTAATGTCAGTCAGCAATGGAACACACACACAATGGCACGGGCCAGTTCTTAAAGGGGATGGTTAATCTTGCTTTCCATCCACATCCTACTCATTGCAGCCTTGAATCTCGGCCTGGAGAGACTTGCACATCAAATGTGCTGGAAAGAACAATGGAGAGTACCAGGCAAAGAGCTCAGAGTGCAGCCCCCACAGTCTCTGCTAAATCAATACAAGGAATGGAAAATCAAAATGAACCTGCAAAGTGCTGCTCAGTACCCAAAACTCCTTCACACAACGTTGAATCTCTCCAGAAGTCTCTCCCTCTCTCTCTCAGAATGCGTAGTTCAAAAATGGCACCAACAATAAAAGGCAGGAAGCGGTCACCTTTAAATAGCGCTCCCCCTTTCCCTTCATGACTGCAGAACGCTCCCCTCAACCTGTCGTTGCTAGCGTCAGGCGGTAAGGCAGGGGGCGCCACTCAATATCCGCTCCGGGGCGATACTGGGGCGTTGCGCACTCGAGTGACGTCATGATCTGCCGGCGCAGGAGATCGTGGCAGTAGTGTTTAGCGCCGCCGCAAAATGTCTAGTTAATTTCGCGAGCGGCGCAAACTTCACCGCGCCCGGGCGCTAGATGCTTTGCGCCCCATTAGCGCCCTCTTAAGGCGCTAACGGGAGGCGCAACCAACTGAATTTTTCCCCCAGTATCTCTTATTTTACAGTGGACTATCTGAGTTCACTGATGTGGCCAGTCATTTTTGAGAAGTCAAGTTTCAAAGCATTTTTCATTTGTCCAGCAGTTCTGTTATTTATAGGAAGATGGAGTAGATCGGCTGAAAATCTGGTCACCAGTAAGTTTGAGCTGGAATCACAATATGAGTGAAAGCCCTATGTGGAATTTATCTAACTTCTGTAATCCTTAGAGGCAAATCATATACCTAATTTAGATGCCTACTAGAAATGTAATAAAAATGGATCATTAGTGTTTGATATATTCACCAATGGCTCTTGCATTCTCAGACACCTTCCATCACTGTGTTTGTATTATGTCCACTTCAATAAAGTAAGATCATTTTAATAGGATTCAAATTCTGCTTTCAAGTCATAACTTGAATTCAATACTCCTTCACATGCCCTGATTATTTTGCTATTGGTTTGGAAAGACATCATTGATGTTATGTAGGCAACATGTTTATGCTGAGTAGAATTCAACTATTATTTCCAAAGGAAAAAGACGTATATTTTGTGAAAATTCAATTCCAACACAATTCTCTGGGGCAGCAACTATTATATGCAGTACATATGATCTCAGATAAACCTTTAGGTTGTCACCCAAGCAAAGCCACTTTCTCAGAGCTTAATCAAAAATGTTCCAGTTGACTGTTTGTTCCAACTAACTAGGTTAGGGAGGACCAGGGGTCACAAATTTAAGTTGTATAAGGCCAGATCTAGGTGTCAGGAGGTGGTTCTTTTCCCAGAGAATAGTGGACTTCTGGAACAGGCTGACATCTCGTGCGGTGGATGCTGATTCGCTGAATTCCTTCAAGCAAGAGCTGGACCTGTTTCTGGCTGGGGCGGAGATCATCTCTTACAGAAGTTAGGTACAGCAGGGAATTCAGGGCCAGAGTGATCTCCTGGACTAGTTTCGAAGGCCTAGATGGGTTGGAGAGGAATTACCCCGATTTGTTCCCCCAAATTGGGCTGAATCTGTTTTTTCGCCTCTCCCAGGAGATCACATGGTTTTTGGGTGGGGTGGGCAGTGTGTATATTGTGATACACGAGGTATCGCAATTGTGTGGGACAGGCTCGATGGACCAGAGGGTCTTTACCTGTCCGTCATTGTTCATATGTTCATACATCATCAAATCACGTTTCGGAATTATGAGATAGCTTAAAAGGTCAAGGTAAAAGTAAGTCAGTTAAATTAGGTTGGATTGTACTGTCCGTCAGATTTGTCACTGTGTATTAAAATACTCCGAGCCAAACACATACACGATATCTGTATATTTTGCATGCTGTTATGCCAGGGTCAAGGCAAGTGCAAACAGATGGGCAGAAGGCCCACCTCACCTAACTTCCAGTCGGGCAGTTCCAGGGCCATCCTCACCAGGCTCAGATCATGAAGTAGTAAAACTTTGAGGTAATATTGTCAGGTGGTTGGTGCAAATATAGAAAAAGCTCATTTCTAATGATCTATTCGTATGAATTGCACATTCAATCTGGATCATAACAAGATAATTTGCATAATGCATCACATTTAATGTGTCAGCTGTGGCTCAGTGGGCAGCACCCTCGCCTCTGAGTCAGAAGGTTGTGGGTTCAAGTCCCACTCCAGAGACTTGAGCACAAAAATCTAGGCTGACACTCCAGTGCAGTGCTGAGGGAGTGCTGCACTGTCGGAGGTGCCGTCTTTCGGATGAGACGTTAAACCGAGGCCCCGTCTGCCCTCTCAGGTGGACGTAAAAGATCCCACGGCACTATTTCGAAGAAGAGCAGGGGAGTTCTCCCCGGTGTCCTGGGGCCAATATTTATCCCTCAATCAACATAACAAAAAAACAGATTATCTGATCATTATCACATTGCTGTTTGTGGGAGCTTGTTGTGTGCAAATTGGCTGACGTGTTTCCCACATTACAACAATGACTCCACTTCAAAAAGTACTTCATTGGCTGTAAAGCGCTTTGAGACGTCCGGTAGTCGGGAAAGGCACTATATCAATGCAAGTCTTTCTTTTCCTTTAGTTCTGTGCATTTCTCTACAATATTTATTACAATATCATAAATTTAAAGCTAATTATTTTTGCAGACTTTCTACAAAGAACATAGTTTGAAAGAGGTAAGCCAGTACCGAAAGGATTCTTCCCTTATCTGTTTTCAACTGCAATGCAATACCTTAGATATCACACAGCTACTGCATGGGCAATGAAGATATAAAATATTTCAACCTTAAAATTTATTTTATTATAGGCAGTCATGAATGGGATTTTATTCTGCCTAAAGGTTTCTTCTTATCAATTAACCTTTCAAAGAGGAATGCCAAAGTATAATTAGTGGCTGAATACCAAGAAATCATTCAATGAGATATGATATGCATTTAGACTGGCTTAACTTTTGTTCACTTTAGACACTAGGGGCCTAATTTCCAAGTATGTGCAGCTAGTCCCACTCCCCTGCTCTTTCCCCATAGCCCAGCAATTTTCTCCCCTTCAAGCATTTATCCAATTCCCTTTTGAAAGTTACTATTGAATCTGCTTCCACCACCCTTTCTGGCAGTGCATTCCAGATCTGTGCCACATAGGTCCACGTTCAAACCTCGATCTGTGCTGAGTAAGCTGATCTCAAATAGAATTGGCCTCAGTGCCCCCAGGATCGGGTGAGGGAAAAACAGAGGAAGAAGTCCCACCGCTGAACACTATTCACTGACAGAAAATGTTTCAGTGTCCACACAAGGGAGAAGATTTCCTCGAAAAAGCAAAAGCTACAAAAGGAAATCTGAACCAAAAGCAGAAAACATTCCATCCTTTCCGCCTAAACCATTTACTTATCTGTTCCGACTGACCTGCTGGATGTTCCCAGAAGATTGCCTCTGTTCTCTATTTGTAGCAAAATTGTAAATACTTCTATAAAGAACGGGTTTACGATTTTACAACAGGTATCAAACAGAGGAAGTCTCTCCCACATTCCCTCCACCCCCTCAGGTGAGAGTGAATCGATTTCAGCCCACTTCCTTCGCTCCACCATTGGCGGCCGTGCCTTCAGCCAACTAGGCCCTAAGCTCTGGAATTCCCTCCCCTAACATCTCCGCCTCTCCACCTCTATCTCCTCCTTTAAGACGCTGCTTGAAACCTATCTCTTTGACCAAGCGTTTGGTCATCTGTCCTAATGTCTCCTTCTTTGGCTCGGTGTCAATTTTTGTCTGATTAAGCTTCGGTGAAGTGCCTCGGGACGCTTTACCACGTTAAAGGCGCTGTATCAGTGCAAGTTGTTGCGATGAAACCCATGTGGGAATAGCTCTCAGCCACTCACTGCTTTGGCTCACCTGCAGAATGGCCAGGTACCAGAGGGTTGTAAACAGCCAGCATGAGTCACCGCCTTCAGGAAAGGAATGCAGACAAGCCAAGGAAATTATGCAGGTCAAGGAGGAGAAAGGACACAGTTTTGCTCACTTCCAGTCATTGATGCAATATCCAGGAGCATTGCCATTGTCCCAAAAGAGTTTTAAACAATTCGTTTTGACTGCTTTTAAATGAGCTTTGATTCATTTCAGAGAACTTCAGAGAAACTGCAGTAGCAGATGTGTCCTCATTTATAGAGTCTGCAGGGATCTGTTGGGATAAATTGAGATAAATTATAGTGGTGATTAGGTAATGTTTGTAGACATGAGCACAATTAAAATTGGCAAACCAAGTACTGACAATATTTGGATGTAGTTTCAACTGTCTGGGGTGACAGTTTTTCAAGTGTGCAGCTATCTCTACTTAAAGGATAAGTGAATCTCAAGGCTGCACTCTTTTCTTTCATTATACTACTCATTTACTCAGTTCTTATGAATGAGTAAGTGTTGCTCTTCCTATTACTGTTTCTTTGTTTCTTTCCCACTCCATGATCCTTTCATAGAAACATAGAAACATAGAAGATAGGAGCAGGAGTAGGCCATTCAGCCCCTCGAGCCTGCTCCGCCATTCAATGAGATCATGGTTGATCATCCAAATTCAGTACCCTGTCCCTGCCTTCTCTCCATATCCCTTGATCCCTTTAGTTTTAAGAAATATATCTAACTCCTTCTTGAATATATTTAATGAATTGGCCTCTACTGCCTTCTGTGGTAGAGAATTCCACAGGTTCACCACTCTCTGGGTGAAGAAATTCCTCCTCATCTCAGTCCTAAATGGCTTACCCCTTATCCTTAGACTGTGACCCCTGGTTCTGGACTCCCTGGCCATCGGGAACATCCTTCCTGTATCTAGTCTGTCTAGTCCTGTTAGAATTTTATAAGTTTCAATGAGATCCCCTCTCATTCTTCTAAACTCCAGTGAGTATAAGCCCAATCGACCCAATCTCTCCTAATACGCCATTCCTGCCATCCCGGGTATCAGCCTAGTGAATCTTCGCTGCACTCCCTCCATGGCAAGAACATCCTTCCTCAGATAAGGCGACCAAAACTGCACACAATACTCAAGATGTGGTCTCACCAAGGCCCTGTACAACTGCAGCAAGACATCCTTGTACCTGTACTCGAACCCTTTCGCTGCGAAGACCAACATACCATTTGCCTTCTTAACCGCCTGCTGCACCTGCATGCTTACCTTCAGCGATTGGTGCACAAGGACACCCAGGTCTCGTTGCACTTCCCCTTCTCCCAATCTATTGCCATTCAGATAATAATCTGCCTTCCTGTTTTTGACACCAAAGTGGATAACCTCGCATTTATCCACATTATACTGCATCTGCCATGCTTCTGCCCAATCACCCAACCTGTCCAAATCATTCTGGAGTTTCTCGGCATCCTCCTCACGGCACACACTCCCACCCAGCTTTGTGTCGTCTGCAAACTTGGAGATATTACAGACAATTCCCTCGTCTAGATCATTAATATATATTGTGAATAGCTGGGGTCCTAGGACCAATCCCTGCGGTACCCCACTAGTCACCGCCTGCCACTCGGAAAAAGACCCATTTATTCCAACTCTTTGCTTTCTGTCTGCCAACCAGTTCTCTATCCAAGTCAATACCTTGCCCCCAATCCCATGTGCCTTAAATTTACACGCTAATCTCTTATGCGGGACCTTATCGAAAGCCTTCTGAAAGTCCAAATACACCACATCCACTGGTTCTCCCTTATCCATTTTACCAGTTACATCCTCAAAAAATTCCAGTAGATTAGTCAAGCACGATTTGCCTTTTGTAAATCCATGTTGACTTTGTCCGATCCTGTCACTGTTTTCCAAGTGCTCTACTATTACATCTTTTATAATGGACTCTAGCATTTTCCCCACTACCGATGTCAGGCTTACTGGTCTATAATTCCCCGTTTTCTCTCTACCACCTTTTTCCACCTTTTTTACCACCTTTTACTTTTTTTTCCACCTTTTTTTCTGTGTGTCTCTGACCTTTTCATAGAGCCATAGGGGGTTATTTTGGACAAAGGGTGAAAATGAGGCACTAAATGGATGCTGTGCTAATGAGACACGCCTTGTTTGAAAGTTTGGTTTTAGCACGCAATTTTGGTCCTAATTGCTGATTACCATAATTTAAACTTGCCTGGAGGTGCTAGAACAGACACCTGCAGGTTAAGCACTCAAGCGCTGAATAAACTCCCAGAGATGTCGGGGAACATAGGGTCTAATGAGAGGGAGGAATTGAATGAAATCAGTATTTGTAGGGAAATGGTGTTAGGGAAATTAATGGGATTGAAGGCCGATAAATCCCCAGGGCCTGATAATCTACATCCTAGGGTACTTAAGGAAGTGGCCCTAGAAATAGTAGATGCATTGCTGGTCATCTTTCAAAATTCTATAGACTCTGGAACAGTTCCCATGGATTGGAGGGTAGCTAATGTAACCCCACTATTTAAAAAAGGTGGTAGAGAGAAAACGGGGAATTATAGACCGGTAAGCCTGACATCGGTAGTGGGGAAAATGCTAGAGTCCCTTGTAAAAGATGTAATAGCAGAGCACTTGGAAAACAGTGACAGGATCGGACAAAGTCAACATGGATTTACAAAAGGTAAATTATGCCTGAATAATCTATTGGAAGTTTTTGAGGATGTAACTGATAAAATAGATAAGGGAGAACCAGTGGATGTGGTGTATTTGGACTTTCAGAAGGCTTTCGATAAGGTCCCGCATAAGAGATTAGCGTGCAAAGTTAAAGCACATGGGATTGGGGGTAAGGTACTGATTTGGATAGAGAACTAGTTGGCAGACAGGAAGCAAAGAGTTGGAATAACCTGGTCTTTTTCTGAGTGGCAGGCAGTGACTAGTGGGGTACCGCAGGGATCGGTGCTGGGACCCCAGCTATTCACAATATATATTAATGATCTAGACGAGGGAACTAGATGTAATATCTCTAAGTTTGCAGATGACACAAAGCTGGATGCGCGTGTGTGCTGTGAGGAGGATGCAGAGAAACTCCAGTATGATTTGGACAGGTTGGGTGATTGGGCAGATGCATGGCAGATGCAGTAAAATGTGGATAAATGCGAGGTTATCCACTTTGGTGGCAAAAACAGGAAGACAGATTATTATCTGAACGGCAATAGATTGGGAAAAGGGGAAGTGCAACGAGATCTGGGAGTCCTTGTGCACCAGTCGCTGAAGGTAAGCATGCAGGTGCAGCAGGTGGTTAAGAAGGCAAATGGTATGTTGGCCTTCATAGCGAGAGGATTCGAGTAGAGGAGCAGGGATGTCTTGCAGCAGTTGTACAAGGCCTTGGTGAGACCACATTGAGTATTGTGTGCAGTTTTGGCTGCCTTATCTGAGGAAGGATGTTCTTGCCATGGAGGGAGTGCAGCGAAGATTTACCAGACTGATACCTGGAATGGCAGGATTGACGTATGAAGAGAGATTGGGTCGATTTGGCTTATATTCGCTAGAGTTTAGAAGAATGAGAGGGGATCTCATTGAAACTTATAAAATTCTAACAGGACTAGACAGACTAGATGCAGGAAGGATGTTCCCGATGGCAGGGGAGTCCAGAACCAAAGGTCACAGTCTAAGGATAAGGGGTAAGCCATTTAGGACTGAGATGAGGAGGAATTTCTTCACCCAGAGAGTGGTGAACCTGTGGAATTCTCTACCACAGAAGGCAGTTGAGGCCAATTCATTAAATATATTCAAGAAGGAGATAGATATATTTCTTAAGGCTAAAGGGATCAAGGGATATGGGGAGAAAGCAGGGACAGGGTACTGAATTTGGATGATCAGCCATGATCTCATTAAATGGCGGAGTAGGCTCGAGGGGCCAAATGACAATTTTCATGGAGCAGTATATGTGGGCTCCACGCACCCTCTCCCACTGAAGGTGTGGAGTGGGCCGGCTGACACACAGCGACATGTTTCAGGATGGCCCAGGGACCAAGGGAGAGAGTGCACAGCTTCTCGGACGCGGCACTGGAGGTCCTGGTGGAGGAGGTCCAGAGGAGGAGGGATGCCCTGTCCTGCAGGGGGGGAAGGAGTCCACCTTGCCCTCCTGTCCCTCTCTCCTGCAGCGGATGGTGCTGCTCTGCCTGGCCTCATCTCCTCCTCCCATTCCTCCTGCAGACCAAGGGGGACCCCTAGCAAGTTGCTGATGACCAAGCACTCCCTTTCTCCTGGTGACTCCTTTAAGGCAGATTGGCACAGCACCCTTTTTAGGTGAAGTCCTCAGAGAATTTCCAGAATAAATGTTGATCGAGTGTTGGTGAAGGCTTAACAAACTGTCCCAGAAAGTCATCCGATGTGTTTCAAAAGTCCTCTTCAAACCTCCAGCAGCAGGTGAACAATAAAAGGTGATGTACCTTTAAGTAGCGCTCAAAATCCTCAGCAACGACTAGTTTACTGCCAATCAGCTGGTCGCTGTTAGTTCAAGTGCTAGCCACCAAAATGCCGCGCAGCCTCCTTTCTGAGCGCGAGCAGCCAATTTAAGTGGCAATCAGCCCGTTAACGTTCCTCTGGGTGGCCGTTCCTAACGCACTTCTACTCCTTTACTAAGATGGCGTCTTACGCTAAACGCGGGCTAAACTGGCGTTTCAGCTTAAGATCCCATCTTGGCCAGCTCGGAGTCTCTTTATCCCCCCCATAGAATCATAGAATTATACAGCACAGAAGGAGGTGATTCGGCCCATCATGCCTGTGCCGGCTCTTTGAAAGAGCTATCCAATTGGGCCCACTCCCTGCTCTTTCTCCATAGCCCTACAATATTTTCCCCTTCAAGTAAACATTCACTCCCTCCACCACCGGCGCACCGTGGCTGCAGTGTGCACCATCTGCAAGATGCATTGCAGCAAGTCGCCAAGGCTTTTTCGGCAGCACCTCCTAAACCCACGACCTCTTCCACCTAGAAGGACAAGGGCAGCAGGCGCATGGGAACACCACCACCTCCAAGTTCCGCTCCAAATTACTCACCATCCTAACTTGGAAGTATATCGGCCGATCCTTCATCGTCGCTGGGTCAAAATCCTGGAGCTCCCACCCTAACAGCACTGTGGGAGTACCTTCACCACACGGACTGCAGCGGTTCAAGAAGGCGGCTCACCACCACCTTCTCGAGGGCAATTAGGGATGGGCAATAAATGCTGGCCTTGCCAGCGACGCCCACATCCCAGAAATGAATAAAAAAATATATTCAATTCCCTTTTGAAAGTTGCTATTGAATCTCGTTCCAGTTCACAACAATTTGCAGCATAAAAAAAATTTCCTCATGTCACCTCTGGTTCTTTTTGTGGACCACTGCTTTTCTCTCGCTGGGTCAGTTGCATTCAGGACAACCCAATTTTGCACATGGAAAGGCCTTAACGTCTGTTTCAGGCGCTGGCCCTGGATGGCAATAACAACGTGGCGGGCAGCGCACTTCTGGCTCGTAGTAAGCGCGCACTTCCTGTCCGCCATATTGGAAGCGTAGGTGCAGTTTACGGCCTGAAAAACAGGTACGGCACCATCGAATTTCTAGGCTGCTGTCTTTTGGATGAGATATTGGGCTGGTGGGAGAAATTCTACTCATGGCCGACCATTTTGCGCCTGAAAAATGGGGGGCCAGCAGTTGAAAATCAGGATAAGGCACCTCGGCTGCCCCATTGATACCCAAGGCTCACTTGATGCGATATATTCAGGCTGGCCTGTAACTTGGGTGAACAGCCGAGCCGCCTGAAACATGCGTGACGCAAGCGCCACCCTTTTGTACCTAAATTTCGCAAGTGGGGTCCTAGCGGGAAAACCACAACAGCTTCCTCACTCAGACCACAGTTAAAATTCCAGTCAGGGCCCGATGACGTCACCAGACACCGATCGGCACATTTAAAGACGGACCCGGCCACCTTCAGGCGAGTGTCCTTGCCGCCTGCTCAGAAGGGCAGGTTTAAATAGAAGACGGCGGGATTGGTGCGGGACACCGACTGTAAGTCACTCGGCCTATTTTAACTGCCCGCCCGCCTCTTTAATATCCTCTGAATTGCCCTAGCAAAGCATTCAGTTGGACAAACAATTGGTGGAATAACAAAGGCCAACCACCTTCTCAGGGCAGAATATGGAATCAATGCGGCCTTGCCAATGTCACCCACACCCAGAGAGCTATTTGCAATATTCTTATGTAAAAGGTGCTTTATGAATACAAGTACTATTAATACTATAGTGTTATTCTTATTAATAATGATTACTTTCTCTTCTCTTATTCAGGCCACATGCATTTGTACTCCAAGCACACTGATGTGAAAACGCTGATATTTCTCACGTAAGAGACTTTCTAAGGACACGCTAATAGGGATGGCGAAGAAGCTTCTAAAAAACATGAGATGTGCTCTGACCTTTCAAAGCAATGACTGCAGTCAGCATTGGAAATTAAAAACCAAAGAAATATGTCACGTTAATGAACGGAGGACTGCTTGGGTTATGTCGGATTGAGCACTGAATGAAATTATGAATGCCAGCAGAATCTCGGTATGTAATGAGGGACTTCTAACCATGTGAAACAAAATGCTGAAAATGTCACTGAAAAGAAGTAAAAACTCGCAGAAGAAATGCTGGAAGGAACAATTAAAGAAGATGACTCGGGGGGGGAAAAAAATTGCATTCTGAAGATGGACAGTGATTTCAGAATCAACTGATATTCATGTTAAAAAGCTGTGAACTGGGGGGAGGTTAAATGGTGCAGCGGGTTAGAACGTTTGGTTAATTTTTCTTCTGGTCATTACTGTGACAAAAAAAAGTCAGCGTGAGTAATAAAACCTGTGAAGCTCACGCCAGCTTTTTCACTCGCATTAGTGACTGGAGGTGAACAAGTTTAGCATTGGTGAGAGGCTGAAAACAGGATTATGAATCAGGCCTCATGGATGCTGAGGAGAAGCAGAGTGAGACTCCAGAGATAGTCAGAAGTGGAGTGTCAATGGCTACTCGGTTCTTCCCTGGGCTAAGTTTCTTTCCAGGTTCTTGCCGACAAGGGTTATGCTTCTACGCACAAGACGAGTTCAAAACTTTTAAAGCAGTCGAGATTACTTTGAGTAAATTGTTCTGCTTCATTCCAGTGTCAGGTCAAGCTGTGATAGAGGATTCAGGCTGCGTTTACACTATAATTTCAGCATCAGTGTGAGCAGCATCACTTCTCACTGACTCTACTGTTACAATATGAAGACAACCCTAGTCAACTTCATTGATATCAGCTCAGGCTTCTGACCTAGTCCAGCCCTCCTGCTATGTGAAACTTGGGTTCTCTCATGAAGCCCAGGGTGAAAATGAGGGTTATTCGTGGCGTCAAAAAATATCACATTGCTATCAATCAAAATAATACAGAAGATACAAAAATACTCAATCAAGAGTTTTTTGTTTCTTTTTGTCGCTCTTTATTTCCCCTTTGTGAATTCTGATCTGTGATTCACCTTGAAGTAAAACTGTAATTACAGTGGGACAAAGCAGTCTGATGGAGTTATTCCCGACAATGGAGCATAATGTCCCAATTACCAGCTCAGCTGAGGAATGATGGCCGTGATCCAAATTTGGGAAGTGTTTGTGCCGAGATTTCAGTTAAAGCCTGTACTTAGGCCAATTCTGTCCTTGTCAGTCATCACTGGAATTGAATTGGCTCACCAAAATACTCATCAGTAGTCTTGGCGATAGACTCTCGCATACGTGAAGTGGAGACACTTGTACTGTACTGAGGCACATAATATAAGAAATAAACCTAGAATTACTGTTGGCGATATTAGCGGACAAATGCTTAACACATTTGTATGACTACTTTATCCAGAGGCAATTAATACAGACAGCCATGGTTTCTTATACTGAAGGGCCTGAAAATCCATGGGTTGTTATCCCAGCGTAACGCCAGAAACAAGGGCAGGACAGTAAAGCCAACATGGATGAGAAACAAAATCATGGAATTATGGAGAAAGGAAAGGGTGTATTAATTTTTGAAATGTACAGGGAAGGAGCAAGATAGGAAGAACTAGAAAATTAAGCAGAGGAAGGACAAGGAACTGATGAGGTCTGCCAAGAGAAAATGTGAGTGGAATGTAGCATAAAATACAAAGCGTCAAAGCGAAGCATTCTTTAAGTATACCAAAAGCAAGAGAAGAATGTAGAGGGACAACGGGTCGTTTAAAACTGCCTGAACTTGGGAAACTGGCATAATTACCAAATCATTACTTTGTGGCTATTTTTACCAGTGAAAATGGGGGGGGAGGGGTAAAGAGGAGAGATGCCTGAGCTGAGGGAGGAGTATGAGGGAGAGTGCAGACTAGAAACCCTTACAACAACAACAACTTGTATTTATATAGCACCTTTAACATAGTAAAATGTCCCAAGGCGCTTCACAGGAGTGTTACAAGACAAAATATTTGACACCGAGCCACATAAGGAGAAATTAGGGCAGGTGACCAAAAGCTTGGTCAAAGAGGTAGGTTTTAAGGAGCGTCTTAAAGGAGAAAAGAGAGGTAGCGAGGCGGAGAAGTTTAGGCAAGGAATTCCAGAGCTTAGGGCCTAGGCAACAGAAGGCACGGCCACCAATGGTTGAGCGATTATAATCAGGGATGCTCAAGAGGGCAGACTTAGAGGAGCGCAGATATCTCAGGGGGTTGTGGGGAGATTACAGAGATAGGGAGGGGCGAGGGCATGGAGGGATTTGAAAACAAGGATGAGAATTTTGAAATTGAGGCGTTGCTTAACCGGGAGCCAATGTAGGTCAGCGGACACAGGGGTGATGGGGAATGGGACTTGGTGTGAGTTAGGACACGGGCAGCCGAGTTTTGGATCACCTCAAGTTTACGTCAGGTAGAATGTGGGAGGTCAGCCAGGAGTGCGTTGGAATAGTCAAGTCTAGAGGTAACAAAGGCATGGATGAGGGTTTCAGCAGCGGATGCGCTGAGGCAGGGGTGGAGACGGGCGATGTTACGGAGGTGGAAATAGGCGGTCTTAGTTATGCTGCGGATATGTGGTCGGAAGCTCATTTCAGGGTCAAATATGACACCAAGGTTGCGAACAGTGTGGTTCAGCCTCAGACTTACTATCAAGGGAAGTACCCAAAGAGTGGTTAGAATGTGAAACCTGCTACCACTTGGAGTAGTTGATGTGAATAGCATAGATGTATTTAAGGGGAAGCTAGATAAGTACACGAGGGAGAAAGGAATAGAAGGTTATGCTAATAGAGTTAGATGAAGTCGAGTGAGAGGAGGATCTTATGGAGCATAAACACCGGCATAGACCAGTTGGGTCGAATAGCCTGTTTCTGTGCTGTAAATTCTATGTAATTCTACATAAAGGCATAGTAGAAAGTCTTCGGGAGCTGAAAGCAAAGACGGCTCCAGACTCTGAGAATAATCATTCAAGGGCACTTGTGGAGTTCACTTAAAAAATTTGAAAATCCTGTAACTGATATCTTTCAAAGCTCATTAAAATGGGATAATGTCCCAATGGATTGGAAAGTAGCAAATGTGACTCCTATTTTTAGAAAAAGGGGGCAAAGGATGAACCCTCACCTGTGAGGCTTACCTCAATTATGGAGAAAATGCTCGAGACTTTGATCAGGGATAGCATAAGGGATTATCTGATTTAAAAAAGCCAAGATAACTCAGAAAGGACAGTATGGGCTGGATTTTGAAGTTGGAGTCGTGTTGGGGTCGGGAATCACACATTCTGGCTTGTGAACCCGCCTCCATCGAGATGTGGCCAACCCACTGTATTTTCCCTTGATTGACCTTGTTGAGCCTGCCCAGTGGGCTCAGCAGGCCAATTAAGGGCCACCCGGCAACAGGTGACGTCACAGACTGACATTTCATCTGTCAAGAGCTTTTGACAGATGAAATATCAGCGTTTGACAGCTCTGTGAAGCTGTCAAACACTCACAATATGATTTCTAACTTCAGTCCTTCCTTTCAGGCTGAGTTAGAAATCATTCCAGCACAGAAAACAGAAGGCTGCTGTTTTTGACAGGTCCATGGCTTTCCTGCTTTCTGTGCCGGTGAGATTTCTAACTCCCGAGAACTGAAGGGCTGACACCTGCAGGAGGAAGTTAAGGTAAGTAAAACTTTTTCCAACACTTAGCACTTACCTTACACACTTACCTCTGCACACATGCACCCATCACTCACCTGCCCACCAGACATATCGACCCCTCCAACCCCTGCAGACCCACGGCCCGACCCGATAACTTGGAGTGGTTGCCACCTGTCGGGAAGCCCACACTTTTCATTTTAAAATAGGGATTATGCAAAAAACTGCCTGTTAACTACCTGTTAACAGGCAGTTAATTGTCACTAATCCCTTCCCGCCTCGGGGAGTCGGGTCTCAGACCAGGTCGGGTACCCGCCACCAGAGAAACTGGCATGGAGGCAGGTTGGAGTCGGGATGGGGTCGGGACCCACGAATCTGCAACTTTAACCCCCCCCCCCCGCCTCCAAACCCGACTCCACGGGTCATTGAAAATCCAGCCCATTGTGTCTGACCAATTTAGTGGAATTCTTTGATAATCTTACATATCTAGCGGTGAAGGGTGAAGCAGTAGATGTTATCTATCTGGATCCCAGGAAGGCATTTGACAGTGTTCCACACATCAGACTGATTCACAAGGCCACTTGCATGGGATCGATAGCAAAGTATTCGGCTGGATTGATGTGTGTTTGAACGGTAATCGACAAAGGGTGATAGTGCGTGGGGAAGTCTGAGTGGAAATCAGTTGCCAGCGGAGTTTCATGGCAATCATCTAGGAGCTGCTGTTGTTTATTTTTTTTATAAATGACTTAGGGAATGGAATATTGTCTGAGGTTTCTTAGTTTGCAGATGATACTAAATTGGATGCTAACCGATATACAATATTCTGTAGAAGGCAAAGATGAGGGGGACTTATGAAACATATGAAATTGATGGACAGGAAAAGACCAGCCAGTCCATTGAGACTGCCCCGCACAGTCATGATGCTTTTAGCATTATGATTCCCAACACCCCCTGCCCATCAGCAGCCATGCAATCTCTTGGGCGAGCCTAAAAAATCGAATAAAAAATCCAGGGCCGATTTAAGGAGAAGAAAAAGCTGAAGAATCCCTCTCTGACCTCCGAAGGCGATCAAAATTAGTCCAGGAGACAACATTGACTATGAGTTATATTGCTTAGCATCTCACCTGCCATTCGTACGTCATGATTTCTGCCCCAGCCATGAACTGTTCCTGCTCTCTTGTGTAGTTCTCCATGAATCTGCATGCCCTGCACGAGTTGGCCAATTGTTCCATAGGTCTACAATCATCTGAGAGAAGAAGGAACTCCTAATATCTAACATAGTTCTACCCTTGTGTAACTTATGCGCATGACTCCTGGTTCTCCTTCACCCATCTAATTAAAATAATCTATCTTTACGGGCACAGTTTAGTCCCTTCATTATTTTAAACACCTGAATCAAATATTCCAGAGTCTATGCTTCTCTAAAGTAAATAGAACCAGCTTTTTAAGCCTCTCAAGGTAACTAAGGTGTTTTAAACTGGGTATCATTCTCGTGCCCCTCCTTTGAACCTTTCCCAAAGCTTCTATATCACCCACCATGTGAGGAGACCAAAACTGAACACAGTATTATAAGTGAGGCCTAACCAAGGTTTAATATGAGGAAAATATGGTGCTTTTTTGTTTTGCATTAAATCTTCCGAGCAATGCAGCCCGTCTGCTTTGGCTATTGCTTCATGACACTGGTCGAGAATCTTAAGGAAACTATGTGCTGTAACGCCGAGATCTTTTACTTTCTCGACAGACTTGATAGGGGTCTTTAAGATTTTCATGGGTATGGAGAAGTCAGATCCAGGAAAGTTCTTCCATCAGGGTCAAGATTTGAGGACTAGGGGGACACAATTTAAAGTTTTTGAATTTCAAAATAAAAAAGAAAACTTAGGCAGCAATTTTTTTAGTAAAGGAGTGATGTATTTGTGGACCAGATTCCCAGTAGGAATGATTGAACAGAATGCCAAGCCCAAACTACTTTCTGCTACGCTTTCATCCTTAGCTCTTGAAATATTATTTATTGTCATCTTATGCTGGGCCCTTAATTTAGTGCAACTAATAACTTGAGTGCTCAGCACAATGTTCAAATTAACTGCAATGCATTCATTGTGCAGTATGTGCATGGTGACAGCTTGCGTTGTCATGGTGATGGCTCTCGGTGCTTGTGCTTTGCTTCAGATGTGTGACACGTCTCCACCACTCAGTTGAAGTGCAAGTAGCAAGTGTGTTGGTTGGCTGCAGAGTTTTACTGACAACCTGGTGGGATTGTGGTGATCCAGGACACCCTTGGGCTATGCATTTGATTCAGCCATGCCTAGTAACATTATGGCTGGATCAGAAGGATAAAATGCTACAGCATATTTATGTGATTGAACCCACATTGCACAGCTTGAACAAGAGTAGTCTCTAACAGATGGAGCTGAAGGGATTCCACCTGTGTGCTCTAGCTGATATATCTCCCTTATATGTGAAGGATACCATCAGATGGCAAACCATACACTCAAGGATCTGCTCCCCCACCCCATTCACTCTTTGTTCATGCCACACTAGAGTCCTTCTGTTGAGCCAAGCTGATGTGACTTGCAAAGCATCAAATTGCTTTGGTTTTCACCTCTCTAAAGCTGCTTGACCAGTAACCCGCCCAGATTGACTGACAAGCGATATGTTCAAACCCTGACCTCAACACTGTTGGTGACTTTGAACGTTTGGCACGTTGGCTTGGAGTCTGAGGCCGTTTACGGCTTTACTCTGAAGCAGAAAGCCACAAATTTAAGTTCCCAGGATCCCTGTCATTTAAACTCACCTGCTTCAGTGGGCTGAATATTGTCACTAAATGTGATTGGCTGCTATGTGATGCACCTGATACACGAGGGAGCCTCACCTGGCACCTTATGTCATCAACTCACACTTGGAATTGTACTGAATTGTACTGAATATTTGAACACAATAGTAGGAAAGGTACATGCTGTGCGCTTCAAATTCATTGGGTACTGGTTGCTCATCGTGACTATTTATTTAGTTAGTTAAACAGTTTTGCTAATCGTCCCTGAGTGTTGAAGGTTGTAGGCAGTTGTGATGACTAAACTGTGTATATGTGAGATCTTTACACACAAGAAAATGGAAACAGAAGAACAAAGTTGTGTTCGGTTGAATCAATGATAAATAGCTGGCAACAGTTCAGAACCATTCGCTTCCCTTGTATACCCATGTACTCTGCAGAAGTTGAGGTCATTGATACGAGTGGATTCTGTTAGTGTTAATCAATGAGCTTTTAGAATATTTGACAGACCCCAGCTATGTGATTTTTCTATCTCAGTTATTGTTTTGGATCGTGCCTTGTACTTTTTGGGGGTCCTTGGTTACAGAAGAGGGAACAGTTCACAATCAACTCACACTTGGAATTGTACTGAATATTTGAACACAATAGTAGGAAAGGTACATGCTGTGCGCTTCAAATTCATTGGGTACTGGTTGCTAATAGTGACTATTTATTTAGTTAAACAAACAGTCCACTTATACTTGAAACTGTTGGCCATGGCCACTTCATTCTTTATTTTGAAATATGCCACCTCTCACCTCTGTAAATGAATTGTCACACTGTTGAATTATATAATAGAGAAAGGACCGTGTTACTTTGGAAGATCAGGATAGAAATTCCTGTTTGTGTGCGATCCTGGCAGGAACACCGCGGCGCAGACGATGGCCGGAATTTTTGCCGTGGAGTCGGGTCGGGTGCGTGCGGACCACGTAGCGAGTCGAGAACGCGATGTTCTGCTCAGTGCGTTCTTCAGGGCGACTTTAACTTAATGGCCCCACTTAAAGCAGTCATGCGCATTTCCCGGCCCAATTAAATGGAGCGGGTCTGATGATGTCATCGATGACTCGTTTCCAGCGCCGATATTTAAAGCAGCCTTGCACTCAACTCATTTGAAGGTTGCTAGAGGAGTGTGGAAGCTGAAATACAAAGGGCTGAGTACTGTTCTAAACTATCAATGATGGATAGGCAACGGCAGGGAGCTGCACCCCGATTTTCTGACACATCCCTACATACTCTGGTGGAGGCAGTGAGAGCACACAGGGAGGTCCTGTTACCTGCAGATAGGGGCAGAGGACCTCTAAAGGACACCAAAAGAGCCTAGCTGGCTATAGCAGAGGAGGTCAGCAGCAGGGATGTGGTCAGGAGGACCTGGATCCAGTGCAGGAAACACTTCAATGATCTCATGAGGTCAGGAAAGGTGAGTGCAATGCCACACTCACCCTCATCCTGAAGTGTCTGTCAACAAATCCCCATCACTCTGCCTTCCCAAGCCTACTCTCCTGCACATCATTCCTCACACCAACACACCTTGCACATCCACCCATCCGTCTCTCTCTATGTACATACTCGCATCTCCATCTGACTAACCACCACTGACACTCACCCTCATCCTAATGTAATCATCGCAAGTAACACCACAGAAGGAGGCCATTTGGCATTGTCACCCCAATCCTTCATTGTCACCCTCTACAGATGTAGCCCATCCATTCCTTACACTCATTCTATCACTCTCACTCAAAGTTCTCTTCTTTCCTTCCTTGCAGGAGAAAAGAGCCTGCGGGAGAGGTAGAGAACCGAGGTGGCCCTCCAGTATTCACCCAATGAACAGCAGCAGAGGAGGAGGCCCTGAAAATTTCTGGAGTTGCAGAGCTGCTGGCAGTGAGAGACAGAGAGAGGAGGACATCTCAGCAACCTGGTGACAGAATTAAATCTCATACAGCCACATGGCATACAGAAGTCACTCGTAAGGTGACTGATGGCAGCAGCCAGTGAAATCCCATCATGTGCTTAATGGTAACGTTACCCATTCTTATTATAAAACTTTTAATTCATCTTTTTACTCTCCCACAGGTCCATCAACTGCCCCCCTCCCCCCCCCCCCCCCCACACTGTCCAGCCGGAAGAGGAAGACGGCTCCTCAGAGGAGCCTCCAGCCTCTGAGGGTGCAGCGTCAGCAGACCCATGCGCACCCAGGACAAGCGCAGATACGCACACCTCGGTGGGTCCTGTGTGAGATAGAGTAGAGTTGTCACCTGGTGTCTCACAATTCACAAGTGAGCAAGAGCAGATGGTATTGACAGGGACAGCAGTGGAGGTTCCTCGCCGATATCACCGACTCTAAGAGCACAGCCGTGCCTGCAAGAAATTCACGATTTGAATACATTTCCTGTTTCAGATTTCTCCTTCCCAGCTAGTCTGTGAGAGCTTGCACACATTGAGCGGGAATTTGAAAGCACTGCAGCAGCTCTTCGAAAGGGAGTTCCTTCGGGAATGAACAGAAGGGAAGGACATTGATGCTGAAAACTACTGAAGATTCCAGACACCAAACACCACCTTTATGAACACAATAGCAAAATACTGCGGATGCTGGAAATCTGAGTAACAACAGAAAATGCTGGAAACACTCAGCAGGTCAGGCAGCATCGAGGAGAGAGAAACAGAGTTACCGTTTCAGGGCTGTGACCCTTCGTCAGAACAGAACGTTAGTTCTGACGAAGGCTTATCGACCTGAGGCGTTAACTCTGTTTTTCCCTCTCCACGGACGCTGCCCGACCTGCTGAGTGTTTTCAGCATTTTCTGTTGTTGCCCCGCTTATGAATGCTGCTCTTGAGATGCTGCTGCACGGAGTAAGGCAAAGGCGAACTGTCGTAGCCATATTCAAACACCCCCCTCCCCTCCCAACCCCCCCCCCCCCCCATCAGAGTCAGCTGAAATGCCTGGCAGAAGAGAGCAGGTGATTGTTCTCTGCAACACCCAGAGGACCTGACTGCAAGTGTAGAAGAAGATGGCAAACCCCCTGAGAAAAGATGCCAGGGTAATACAACCCAGAAGATTCCTACAGCAGGTACCTGTCCCAAATATGCATGCCGCAAAGTGTGGTCAGAAGCTGTTACTTTTTTTATTGCTTGCCCATGCAAAGCTGTCATGCAAACATACAGCCTTCCGAACGATAAGCGTGCACAGCAATCGAACAGCATACCACATGTCCAGGCTGCAACTTATATCTGAAACTGTTATTACGTTGAAATCTTAAAGGAGCTTCACACAGCAAACCCTGCCAACACACCCTAGCTACATAATAGGTGTCGGCCGCGGATCAGTGGTAGCACCCTCACCTCGACCCCTTTACTGGAACCAAGCTGCAATCAGAGACCTATAGAAAGTGAACAAAAGACTCCCCTCAAATGGGTTGATTATCATTAAGCCTGAAAGCATTTTGCTGCCACATCACATCACATGACCGTGCTGGTTTGTCTTACAACCTTCAGTCCATTGAAACTTTTTTGCCCAACCAGCGACAAGAGAGTGGGGGGGGATTATTTTTCAAGTGCGTGCTGGCAGCGAACAGCCTTGCCCGTCAACAGCACAAGTTGGCAATTTTCCCATGCGTGTTGCTGCCGGGCGAGGTTTACAGCCATCTGGGCAGAGTCACAAAATGACCACAGGGGTTCTAATCTACCATGCCCAGTGGCTAAAAAATGCCAATCAGTGTCAAATAATGGATGAAGAATTGCCCTGGTGACTGTAGTCTAGAAATGATTGTGTATATCATTATTATAGAAACACTAAATGCTCAGTGTGCTATTCTTCTGTCTGCTATTTCAATGGAAGAGTTAATCCACTGTATGCTAATATCACAATTTTTCTAGGCTTATATCTAGCAGCATTGTAAATGTTATAAGAACGTGTTCATGATGTGACTACACATAGTAACCAGAGCAATTCTTCTCCCCACTGAGTTTATACCACATTATTTTTCTCAATATAACAATATGATAGTCTGATGCAATTATAATGAGAAAAGTTGTGTTGCAAATTTTATCCAGCGGGAACCCAATGCACAGCTTGAAGAAATTGTACTGAGGCACCATCTGACAGGTCTAATTCTTGCTGAAAAAAATAATTCAGCTTCAGGCAGTGATGGTTAATTCTGTGCTTATAATTCTACATTAAAATGATAAGTGTTCCAAACAGAGACTCTCTCTGGTAGAGAGTTTCACTGATAGGAGAAGCCATGTGTAAAGCATTGCCACTGGTATTCTGTTCACGGCTCCAGGCTGGTTCAGTAGATTGAGGTGTAACGACAGCAGCATGAACTTGGAGGCCAGGTCTAAGTGCAAGCAATTCTTTTGGTGGTGCTTTGCTCCATGATCCCATGCAGGGATAACCGCCCAGACACATCTCCACAGCATTTATTACATTTGATGTCAAGGAGGTTAACCAAAGAGCTGAATATTTTTCACCAAGTAATGCAAGCAGAGTGAAGTCCAGTTAGAACAAGCAGCTATTTCCCATGCACAAAGTATGTAATCTGCAGAGTCTCTTTCAAAATGTGAGAGCATTTGACAAGATCAAAAAAAAATGTGACACAACAATGTGCTAAAAGGCTTAGGCTCACCTCGGAGGCTGTGACTGAGGTATGGAACCTGGTCAATAAAAACCTACAGGGACACTCAATCATCCCAGTGCACTAGCAGTGGCAGCGAAGGTACCACAACCTTCAGTTCTTATCCACGTAGACCTTCCGAGCGCCTACAGGAAATGTCAGAGGGTTCAAGCCACGTTATGTGTTCGGCTTTCGGACAACAGGCACGTCGGGACCTAAAACCGTCAGCATCCCCCAACCGGGCACGATTCCGGCGGCACGCAGCGATAGTACGCCAGAACGGAGCGGCCCGAGGACCATCCTAGATTCGTCCTTGGGCCGCATCATTATAATTCAGGCCAGCTGTGGGCACCAATCAGCTTACCTGTCAGTGCCTAGCCAAGGCCCACAGATAAATCTACAAGGGCAAAGGGAGGTAATCAAGTGGCGAGGGCGGACAGGCTGTGGCCTGCAGTTGTTATTGTGCATCTGCAAAGCTTCAGAATCTCTCCATTATAGTCCCCCCAGGCATTCTCCAAGCCAGGTGATGACTTCTTCTTGGATTTGAGCTCCACTGCAGCAGCGTAGGAGCATTCAGAGTATATGTTTAAATTTAGCATCGAGTCATTTCAGCCTTAGCCAGTTGCCTCTGAGTCAATAGGTTGTGGGTTCAATCCCCACATCGCAGCTTTAGCAGAGGATCTAGGCTGACACTGCCTTGTCAGAAGTGTGGTCTTTTGGATGAGATGTTAAACTGAGGCCCCAGCAGGTGGCCGTAAAGGATCCCACGGCACTATTCAAAGAAGTGTAGAGAGTTATTTCAGCGTCCTGGCCAACGTTCCCCTCTCAATTGATAAACTAGTCATTTATCTCATTTGATTTTTGTGGTATCTTGCTGTGCCCAAATTGGCTGCTGCTATTTGCCTACATAGCAAAAGTGACAACACTTCAAAAATAATTCATTGGATTTGAAGCACTTTCGACCATCCTGATGATATGATAAATGCAAGTTCTTACTGTATTAATATTTTATTTAATCTCTCCTTAATTAATTACAGTATTCTTGAACTGTTAGGGGCCATTATAGACATTGCAGCATTTGGTATCTTCATTATGGTGCCCTCAACTACTTATTCCTTCCCTTGCAAGAACCAGAACCTCTTTGTGAAGAATAGCCCTTGGAGTATGAAAGAAATAAAGACTTGCATTTATATAGCGCTTTTCACAACCATCAGACATCCCAAACTGCTTTACAGCCAATGAAGTACTGCTTTGAAGTGTAGTCACTGGTTGTAATGTAGGAAATGTGGCAGCCAATTTGCACACAGCAAGCTCCCACAAACAGCAATGTGATAATGATCAGCTAATCTGTTTTAGTGATGTTGATTGAGGGATAAATATTGGCCAGGACGCCGGGGATAACTCCCCTACTCTTCTTCGAAATAGTACCATAGGATCCTTTATGTCCACCTGAGAGAGCAGACGGGGCCTCAGTTTAATGTCTCATCCGAAAGGCAGCACCTCCGACTGTGCAGCACTCCCTCAGCACGGCACTGGAGTGTCAGCCAAGATTTTGTGCTCAAGTCTCTGGAGTGGGACTTGAACCCACAACATCTGACTCAGAGATGAGAGTGCTAGCAACTGAGCCACGGCTGACACTTGAAACAATAAGCGAAAGCCTCTGTTAGCTAAGCAATTTCAAAACCTGTTTTGTACTTACACTGAGCTTTTCACTAGAATTATCAACAGGTGGCACTTATGACCATTCAATGCACAATTTGATCAGTGTCTTTCTAGTTTGCCCAAGCTGACAGAGAACCTCTGTGACATGCTCTCCTTCTGTGTGGCAGGGTAGCCAGAAACTGGAGAATGGCTTGCAATTTTACTGAGTCAGTTCTCTGAGACAACAGGACAGAGCTACCACATTGTGTGGTTCAATTTAGTGCGGTGCCACACAATTCTTGGAGGTCGTGCCGCACTTTTGGAACTGAATTTCAGCTAGATATCACCAAGCCAATGATCACAAAATGTAGTATAACCATGATTAAGGGGTGATCTAAGTGAGGTGTTTAAGATGATTGAAGGATTTGATAAGATAGATAGAGGGAAACTATTTCCTCTGGTGGGGGAGTCCAGAACAAGGGGGCATAACCTTAAAATTAGAGATAGGCCGTTCAGGGGTGATGTCGGAAGCACTTCTTCACACAAAGGATAGTGGAAATCTGGAACTCTCTCCCCCAAAAAGCTGTTGAGGCTGGGGTCAATTGAAAATTTAAAAACTGAGATTGATAGATTTTTGTTGGGCAAGGGTCTTAAAGGTTATGGAACCAAGGCGGGTAGATGGAGTTAAGACACAGATCAGCCATGATCTAATTGAATGGCGGAACAGGCTTGAGGGGCTGAATGGCCTCCTCCTATTCCTATGTTCTTATGATACATTATATTCATATTTTTAAGCATCTTAATACAAATTATAATCTTTTCTAACCTCTGGCTCCCAAAACATGTTGTTCCAGTATGTTTGCATTATAAGTTCTTCAGCTTTTGACTGCACAGTTCATAATAAGCCTTTAATCTTCCTTTATTTAAATTTATTGAAAATCGGTGACAACATTCAAAGATAACTTTATTAATATTCTTCCAACAGGTTCACTCGTGCGGATAAAACTGAAATAAAGCTGTCGAAGGTCTCAAAACAGCAACCCCTGTTTTTTCTCAATAATAATTTGAAAAACACGATGGTATTATAAATGAAAAAATAAGAAGATTTGTGTTTATTTAGAGAATATTGAAGATGCAGCTGAAATAATGGCCTTTGCATACATTTACTTCTCTAATTCTACAACCTGCTGTTCTACATTATGCATTTACATGTAATTGCTTTCACATTACATATTATACAACTTGACCACGATTAAGTTGAAAGCTGGAAGGAAAATTAATTAAGTATGGTGCCCTTACAGGCACTGGAACATTTATGCCAGATGAATATAAAATGATGCAAAAATAAATGCCCACTCTTATTTTGTCTGCAGTGTCTGAAGAGAGCATAAGTGCTAATTGTTAGACAAACTTTATCCGCCATTCTATAAAAAGAAATATAAGGATCTAATTTGCACCATAAAACCTGATTATATTGCAAACACTCATGTTGCTGGCTTGTGGCGTAAAATAAATTCACAGCGTTTCTGAGCTCTTACCTTCCCTGAAGATACTCAATTTAAAATCCTGCAGAAGCCATATATCACCTTAGATTGATTAAACCATAAAATCCCCCCACCAAAACAAGTCTTCCAAATGCTGAAAGAAATACAAAGAGAGGAAACCTTTCACATCTTATGGTGTTATCCAAAGCTCAATAAGTCTGTTCCATACTGATTAAGGGAATCTATAGCGAGGCCTGATGTACCATTATAAATTGATCAAGCACATTGTCAAGATGTCTGATTAAACAAAGCGGGACCTCAAATGGTAAATTGTTTATTCGTGGCTGCCTGCCACTGCACCCAAGCAAAGTACAAGATCAATTATTCCCCCCCTCAGTGACTCAATAAAACAAAAAGCACCAGGCCATAGCACAGTTACAATGTATAGTATATCCTCTTAGATTAACAGTTAAGAAACTTTTCATAAGATTTATGAAGCACTGTGACAAGTTCAGTCAGTAATCTCTGTTAATAAAGGATGAGATCAGTACAGTAGTGAGAAATGATCTTGGCTCGGAAGATCAAGTTGTAGAATCAGTTTGGGTGGAGATAAGAAATAATAAGGGAAAAAGGTCACTGGTGGGAGTAATCTATAGGCCCCCTAACAGTAGCTATACTGTGGGACAGAGTATAAATCAAGAAATAATGAGGGCTTGTAAGAAAGGTACTGCAATAATCGTGGGCAATTTTAATCTTCATATAGATTGGACAAATCAAATTGGCAAAGGTAGCCTTGAGGACGAGTTCATAGAGTGCATTCAGGACAGTTTCTTAGAACAATACATTCTGGACCCAACCAGGGAACAGACTATTTTAGATCTGGTAATGTGTAATGAGACAGGATTAATTAATGATCTCACAGTAAAGGATCCTCTCGGGAAGAGTGATCATAACATGTTAGAATTTCACATTCAGTTTGAGGGTGAGAAACTTGGGTCTGAAACTAGTGTCTTAAACTTAAGTAAAGGCAATTACAAAGGTATGAAGACAGAGTTGGCTAAAGTGGACTGGGAAAATAGATTAAAAGGTATGACGGTAGATAAGCAGTGGCAGACTTTTAAGGAGATATTTCATAACTCTCAACAAAGATATACTCCAGTGAGAAAGAAAGACTCTACGAGAAGGATGAACCATACCGTGGCTAACTAAGGAAGTTAAAGAGGGTATCAAATTGAAAGAAAAGGCATACAATGTTGTGAAGGTTAGTGATAGGCCAGAAGTTTGGGAAATTTTTAGAAATTTGTAAAGGATGACTAAAAAAATAATAAAGAAGGAGAAAATAGATTATGAGAGTAAACTAACATGAAATATAAAAACAGACAGTAAGAGCTTCTACAAGTATATAAAGAGGAAGATAGCAGCTAAAGTAAACAAGGATGAGACTGGGGAAACAAGGAAATGGCGGAGACTTTGAATAAATATTTTGTATCAGTCTTCACGGTAGAAGACACAAAAAGCATCCCAATAATAATGGAAAATCAAGGGGCAAAAGGGAGGGAGGAACTTAAAACAATCACTATCACTTGAGAAAAAGTACTAGGCAAACTAATGGGACTAAAGGCTGACAAGTCCCCTGGACCTGCTGGCCTACATCCTAGGGTCTTAAAAGAAGTGACTGCAGAGATAGTGGATGCATTGGTTGTAATCTTCCAAAATTCCCTAGATTCTAGAAAGGTCCCAGCGGATTGGAAAACCGCAAATGTAATGCCCATATTCAAGAAAGGAGGGAGACAGAAAGTAGGAATCTACAGGCCATTTAGCCTAACATCTGTCATTGGGAAAATGCTGGAATCCATTATTAAGGAAGTATTAGCAGGACATTTAGAAAGTCATAATACAATCAAGCAGAGTCAACATGGTTTTATGCAAGGGAAATCGTGTTTGACAAATTTATTAGAGTTCTTTGAGGAAGTAATGAGCAGGGTGGATAAAGTAGATGTGGTGTATTTGGATTTCCAAAAGCCATTCGATAAGGTGCCACATAAAAGGTTACTGCACAAGATAAGAGCTCACAGTGTTGGGGGTAATATATTAGCATGGATGGAGGCTTGACTAACTAAGAGAAAACAGAGAGTCGGGATAAATGGGTCCTTTTCAGGTTGGCAAACTGTAACTAGTGGGGTGCCACAGGGATCAGTGTTGGGGCCTCAACTATTTACAATCTATATTAATGACTTGGATGAAGGGACTGAGTGCACTGTAGCCAAATTTGCTGATGATACAAAGATAGGTGGGAAACCAAGTTGTGAGGAGGACACAAAGGGCTGGATTTTGTCAGTGTGGGCGGGCTGGAGTAAGGTGGAAATTGTGCCAGGACCCCGACTCCTAATTGAAGTGTTGAAAAAGTGGGATTTTCCCTAATTGGCCAATTGATTTCCTGGATATGGGAACCCCTGGCCCAATGAGTCTTTTCAGACAGAAAGTCGCCTCCGATGACGTCATCAATGCTGCTGGATTTAAGGCCTGCAAGCAGCCTTGCTTCTTCTGGAGAATGCAACCTTTATGGCCATTGCTGTCTTCGCCTTCTTCATCAACTATGTCCAGCAGTAGGCCAAAGTGTGCTCCACGCTTCAATGAGCCCTCCCTCCAAGCTCTGGTGGAGGGAGCGAGATCCAGGAAGGAGGTGCTGTTCCCTTCCTCAGGGAGAAAAAAGCCACCCAGCAGACAAAAGCTGTGCGGCTGCAAGTGGCCCAGGAGGTCAGCTCCATCTCGCTGAGCCGCAGAACCTGGCTGCAATGCAGGAAGAGGTTTCATGATCTTCTCCGAACAGGAAAAGTGAGTACGACTTTCCCATCACCCTCAATCTGATCCCCATCGCCTCTCCTCACCAGCACTCTGCTTTGTCAACCTCTTCCTCCACATGCCACTTGACACGTACATGCCTGCACCCTTACCCATTCCCGCTCTCTCTATGGTCACATTCACTTAACTATTCTACCATGCAGCCCTCACACTCCCTATCACTGTGATCATGATGCGGAGATGCCGGTGTTGGACTGGGGTGGACAAAAATGAGAAGTCGCACAACACCAGGTTATAGTCCAACAGATTTATTTTAAATTACAAGCTTTCGGAGCTGTCGCCCCTTCGTCAAGTAAAGGTGCAATGAAGGAATCTACAATATTACACAGTATATAAACACAGAAACTGCAGAGATACAATCTTTCAGGGAAGCATTACTTCAAAGACACACCAGAGCACAGCCAAGACAATGAGATGGGTCACAGGGGGTCCAACGTGTCAAATCCTGCTGTCTGCAGTTGAGCTTTTAACTTTTTTTTTTGGTTTGTTTTTTTTGGTGTTTTTTTTTAAACTGGAAAGACAGACAACGATGTCGAGTCACGTTCTGTAGCGTGACATGAACCCGATATCCCTATTGAGGCCGTCCTCATGGGTGCGGAACTTGGCTATCAGTTTCTGCTCGATGATTTTGCGTTGTCGTGTGTCTCGAAGGCCGCCTTGGAGAACGCTAACCTGCAGATCCGAGGCTGAATGTCCTTGACTGCTGAAGTGTTCCCCGACTGGGAGGTAACAATCCTGCCTGGCGATTGTTGCGCGGTGTCCGTTCATACGTTGTCTCAGTGTCTGCATGGTCTCGCCGATGTACCATGCTCTGGGGCATCCTTTCCTGCAACGTATCAGGTAGACAACGTTGGCCGAGTCACATGAGTATGTACCATGTACCTGGTGGGTAGTGTCCTCACGTGTGATGACGGTATCCGTGTTGATGATCTGGCATGTCTTGCAGAGGTTGCCGTGGCAGGGTTGTGTGGTGTCGTGGTCGCTGTTTTCCTGACAGCTGGGTAATTTGCTGCGAACGATGGTACTTTTGAGGTTAGGCGGCTGCTTGAAGGCGAGTAGTGGAGGCGTGGGGATGGCCTTAGCAAGGTGTTCGTTGTCATCGATGACATGTTGAAGGCTGCGAAGAACATAGCATAGTTTTTCCGCTCCGGGGAAGTACTGGACGACGTAGGGTACTCTGTTGGTTGTGTCCCGTGTTCGCCTTCTGAGGAGGTCTAAGCGGTTTTTCGCTGTGGCCCGTCGGAACTGTTGATCGACGAGTCAAGCGTCATATCCCATTCTTACGAGGGCGTCTTTCAGTGTCCGTAGGTGTCCATCGCATTCCTCCTCGTCTGAGCAGATCCTGTGTATTCGCAGGGCTTGTCCATAGGGGATGGCTTCTTTAACGTGGTTAGGGTGGAAGCTGGAGAAGTGGAGCATCATGAGGTTGTCCGTGGGCTTGCAGTAGAGTGAAGTGCTGAGGCGTCTGTCTTTGATGGAGATTCGTGTGTCCAAGAATGAAACCGATTCTGAGGAGTAGTCCATGGTGAGTTTGATGGTGGACTACACGAGAACATCAACAGGTTCCATCCCACCATCAAACTCACCATGGACTACTCCTCAGAATCGGTTTCATTCTTGGACACACGAATCTCCATCAAAGACAGACGCCTCAGCACTTCACTCTACCGCAAGCCCACGGACAACCTCACGATGCTTCACTTCTCCAGCTTCCACCCTAACCACGTTAAAGAAGCCATCCCCTATGGACAAGCCCTGCGAATACACAGGATCTGCTCAGACGAGGAGGAACGCGATGGACACCTACGGACACTGAAAGACGCCCTCGTAAGAACAGGATATGACGCTCGACTCGTCGATCGACAGTTCCGACGATCCACAGCGAAAAACCGCATAGACCTCCTCAGAAGGCGAACACGGGACACAACCAACAGAGTACCCTACGTCATCCAGTACTTCCCCGGAGCGGAGAAACTACGCCATGTTCTTCACAGCCTTCAACATGTCATCGATGACGACGAACACCTTGCTAAGGCCATCCCCACGCCTCCACTACTCGCCTTCAAGCAGCCGCCTAACCTCAAAAGTACCATCGTTCGCAGCAAATTACCCAGCTGTCAGGAGAACAGCGACCACGACACCACACAACCCTGCCACGGCAACCTCTGCAAGACATGCCAGATCATCAACACGGATACCGTCATCACACGTGAGGACACTACCCACCAGGTACATGGTACATACTCATGTGACTCGGCCAACGTTGTCTACCTGATACGTTGCAGGAAAGGATGCCCCAGAGCATGGTACATCGGCGAGACCATGCAGACACTGAGACAACGTATGAACGGACACCGCGCAACAATCGCCAGGCAGGATTGTTACCTCCCAGTTGGGGAACACTTCAGCAGTCAAGGACATTCAGCCTCGGATCTGCGGGTTAGCGTTTTCCAAGGTGGCCTTCGAGACACACGACAATGCAAAATCATCAAGCAGAAACTGATAGCCAAGTTCCGCACCCATGAGGACGGCCTCAATAGGGATATCGGGTTCATGTCACGCTACAGAACGTGACTCGACATCGTTGTCTGTCTTTCCAGTTTTTAAAAAAAAACACCAAAAAAATCAAACCAAAAAAAAAAGTTAAAAGCTCAACTGCAGACAACAGGATTTGACACGTTGGACCCCCTGTGATCCATCTCATTGTCTTGGCTGTGCTCTGGTGTGTCTTTGAAGTAATGCTTCCCTGAAAGATTGTATCTCTGCAGTTTCTGTGTTTATATACTGTGTAATATTGTAGATTCCTTCATTGCACCTTTACCTGACGAAGGGGCGACAGCTCCGAAAGCTTGTAATTTTAAATAAATCTGTTGGACTATAACCTGGTGTTGTGCGACTTCTCATTTTTATCACTGTGATGCCATGACAACAACAACTTTCAGCACACAGGGAGGGTCCTTTGTGTCCTTCTAAGCATCTATGCCATGGATTATCTACACTCACTCCTTCATTCTCACTCAAACTCCACTTGTGTCCCTCATTGCAGGAAAAGAGAGCCCACAATAAGAGGGAAAGAGCCATGACCGGAGGAGGGCCACCCTCAGTAGCCCAGCTCACCCCCTGGGAGGAGGCGGCCCTGGAGATCGCCGGAATCGAGGAGGATTCCCAAGTGGGGGATGTTCAGATGGGCGCATCACAGCAAGCTGGTGACAGAATAGTTTGGCATCTCTCTCATTGACATTGCATGAGTCACTGATAATGAATCTGATGCTCTAACAGATTGATTTATGATCATCTGCACTTTTCAATGTTCATGTAACCTTGACCTCACATCTCTAACTCTTTTCTTTACTCCCCCACAGGACCATCGAAAGCCCCCATCCCCACTGTCCAGGAGGAAGAGCCTGAGCTTCCAGACTCCTCAGAGGAAGCTGCAACCTCTGAGGGCACAGCGTCAGCAGAATTCAGCGCACCCAGCACCAGCGCAGACACTCACACCTCAGTGGGACTTTCGCGAGATAGAGTAGTGTTATCACCTGGTGTATCACAGCTCACAAGTGAGCATCAGCAGATGGTGGAGACAGGGACAGCAGTGGAGAGTCCTCGTCGGAGGGCGCAGGACTCTGCCAGCTTGGCTCAGCTGCATGTCGACCCTGTGCCTCCGGGTCCATCCAGAAGGAGAGTGGTGCTGGAACTCCAGGAACAGGTGCAGGAGTCTCTGGCAGGTTTTGTCTCCAGGGTTGCTGCGAGTGTGGAGCAAATGGAGGAGTCCGTCACGAACATGAGCAGAGCCTTTGTGGAGGCATTGGCGCATGAACGCATCACCGTGGAAAGGATGTCAACCTCCGTGGAAAGGATGGCTACCTCCATGGTAAGGGAGGCTACCGTAGAGGAGAGGATGGCTACGGTAGAGGAGAGGATGGCTATGTCCATGGAGGAGCTTAGTCGCCAGGGTATGGAAAACATGGTAATTGTTCAGAATAGACTGACATCTCTTGAGGAGCGATGGTCAGCTATTGAGCAAACAAACCAGACCTTCATGCAAGTCCTCTGGAGTAGGACTTCCAGTGCAGAAACGGGTCCTCATGGCCCCCCTGCAGTGCAGCAAGGTGCTGTCCAGCCACTTGCTAGCTCTGAAGTGGGGCTGACCCATGAGAGGGATGTTGGTGGCAGACAACAAGGAAGTGGGGGCTCCTCTCCAAGTGCTCACACGACCATGCCACTGCAGAGCCCTCAGTCAGAGCCCCACCAGAGTCTCCACCCAACTGAGATCAGCGTCTCAACCCCTGCACAGCCGCAGGAGCAGCAGACTGTTGCCGAGCCCTCACAGGTTCGCAACCCCAGAGGACAGCCGCCAAAGGTGTCGAGACAGGAGCAGCAAGAAAGTGAGCAAGGGGCCTCCACATCTGCTGAAGCCACAGGGGAAGCACCATGTAGGAGCACGCGTAAGAGGAAGATAATGCACAAGTAGTCACAAGGGTTGTCACTTGGGTGTAATGTTGTGTTTAATTTTGAGAAGCCATCAGTTGCTTATTGTCATAAAAAATTCTGATGGCAAACTGTTGCAGTTGTGGCGTGTGTCATTTCGCTAATGGGACTTCCACATTGAGGGCTTAGGGTGACTTGCAATTGTCAGTATGGTGGTCAGAGTGAGAGGAATCCGCAGGTTCTTGTCTATTGTCGATGCTCTGGTAAGAAGGTGCGAGGCTAAACTGTTTGATTGTGCAGGCTAAACAAATGTGACCAACATGAGTGCGTCCCTTGCATCCAGGGCAGCAATATGGTGGCGCTCTGGCGCCTTCTGGCCTGTGCATCTTCAGGTGGGTGACTAGCAGCTTGGCGCTCCTATTGGTGGTGCTGTTGCTCATGGTTCTGCTGCTGCTGCGGCTGGTCTTCATCCGAATCTGATGTCCAGGAGGAAAGGAATTAAATGGTCGCCATGCTTCTGGTATATGCCTCAGTTGAGGAAGTGCTTAGTCAAGGTGGGGAGAGGGGTTTCCAAGGAGGTCACACTGGAGATGGGTGTCAGGCTCCAAACTTCCACAACACTGAGTATGCCTGCTAAAAGTTCCCCCAGACCTGAAACAACAAAGTTCTGCCACCTGCAAATGATCATCGGTGAAAACTCCTTTGTTATGGTGGAGCTGCAGCTGTTCGTAAGCAATCCACTTGTGAGGCCGCCAGGATTACCTGGCGTGTTCCAGAGGAGGCGTGTAGGATGGGGGAAATGTGTTAAAATCAGAAAGGCCTCTCAAAATGGGATTATAGAGGCAATTAAGTGGTTGTTAAGGGCCTTAAGGGCCTATCCCGCCTCTTGGAGGCGGGATGGAAAGCGGGTCAGAAAACGCGCACTTGGGAAAATTGCTCGGAGGCGGGATGGAGGTGGGAACGGACCCGCCTGCCAGTTTTGGCGATTTTAACTTGTACGCCTCCAAACCCGCCTCCTCGGGGCTGGGAAAATCGAGCCCAAAGAGTCTGCAAAGGGATACAGATAGGTTAAGTGAGTGGGCAAAAATTTGGCAGATGGAGTATAATGTGGGAAAATGTGAGGTTATCCACTTTGGTAGGAAGAATAGAAAAGCAAAATATGATTTAAATGGAGAGAGACTACAGAATGCTGCGGTACAGAGGGATCTGGGTGTCCTCGTACATTAAACACAAAAGGTTAGCATGCAGGTACTGCAAGTAATTTGGAAGGCAAATGGAATGTTGGCCTGTATTGCAAGGGGGATGGAGTATAAAAGTAGGGAAGTCTTGCTACAATTGTACAGGGCGTTGGTGAGACCACACCTAGAGTACTGTGTACAGTTTTGGTCTCCTTATTTAAGGAGGGATATACTTGCATTGGAGGCAGTTAAGAGAAGGTTCACTAGGTTGATTCCTGGGATGAAGGGGTTGTCTTATGAGGAAAGGTTGAGCAGGTTGGGCCTATACTCATTGGAGTTTCGAAGAATGAGAGGTGATCTTATTGAAACATATAAGATTCTGAGGGGGATTGACAGGGTAGATGCTGAGAGGATGTTTCCCCTAGTGGGGGAATCTAGAACTAGGGGGCATAGTTTCAGAATAAGGGGTCGCCCATTTAAGACGGAGATGAGGAGGAATTTTTTCTCTCAGAGGGTCGTGAATCTTTGGAATTCTCTACCCCAGAGAGCTGTGGAGGCTGAGTCATTGAATATATTCAAGGCTGAGATAGACAGATTTTTGAACTAGGGGAACAGGGGAGTCAAGGGTTATGGGGAACAGGCAGAAAAGTGGAGTTGAGGCCAAGATCAGATCAGCCATGGTCTTATTGAATGGCGGAGCAGGCTCGAGGGGCCGAATGGCCGACTCCTGCTCCTATTTCTTATGTTCTTATGTTAGTTTATTTAATCTCTGGGACCATCGATCTTTTGACATATCATGGAACTGCTAGAGGATGCGCGATTTCTGTGATAAGTATGTTCAAGGAGAGCCAATGCAATAATCTTTCTGGCACCCATTTCAGTGCTGATATATCGGAGCCCATTTAATTGGATATCAAATAAGTGAATAGTCGGCTTATGTGAAAAAAAGCTCAGTGCACAGATCCCTCTCTTATACTCACCATGTTATCCAAATTATTTAACTGAGTTCTGTATATAAGTGAATGAAAAAAGGTTCAGCTGCTGCCCAGCTCAGCTAGCAATTGCCAATTGACAAGCAAACACTTCAATAACATCAGATGCATCATTAATGCTAATTTACTCCAACTCATACACAAATAAAGATGCTATAACACACTGCAGATAGGTGTGAAAGCTTCTGGTCCATCAGCTATGCCAGCAGTACTACTGTTTACCTGCAAGCCTGGACCCTTCATTTGGAAAACAGCAAGAACTCTTCCAAAAGGAAGGCTTTGCAAGTGCTAACATGTTGCATTTCAAATAACCGACTATGTTGAAACTGCTACGCTGGTTTAAAAGGGCAGCAGAATTAAATACAAAATGGGAAGAAAAACCAGAAGAATAGATAAGTGAATATTTTATTCTGGTAAATGGCTATTCATTTAAACAGACTCCGCTGTATTGTATTATGTATATGTATTAAGACTGTTGTTCTTTCATTTGTGGAATACATGATCCTACCACCAAGCACGTCTTCCTGTCTCCGGGCCTCGACAAGCGAGCTTGTTGCTCGCTCAGGCCCCTCGCACAGACTGGTCTGCCCCCTCCGACTTAACATCGGGGCCTGAACATAAGAACATAAGAACATAAGAAATAGGAGCAGGAGTAGGCCAATCGGCCCCTCGAGCCTGCTCCGCCATTCAATAAGATCATGGCTGATCTGATCCTAACCGCCAATCTACTATCTATCACAGAACCATCTCCTGCATCTAACAGAATTGCACACACGAAATAGGAGCAGAATCAGGCTACACGGTCCCTGGGCTCGCTCCACTACCCACAGGGCCATGACCGATCTGAACCTAGACTCATGTCCAAATTCCTGCCCGCTCCCCGTAACCCTTAATGCCCTTTACTTCTAGGAAACTGTCTATTTCTGTTTTAAATTTATTTAATGATGTAGCTTCTACAGCTTTTTGTGGCAGCATATTCCATGGACCTACCACCCTCTGAGTGAAGTAGTTCCTCCTCATCTCAGTTTTGAAAGAGCAGCCCCTTATTCTAAGACTATGTCCCCTAGTTCTAGTCTCACCCGTCATCGGGAACATCCTCCCCGCATCCACCCGATCCAACCCCTTCACAATCTTATATGTTTCAATAAGATCGCCTCTCATTCTTCTGAACTCCGATGAGTAGAGTCCCAATCTACCCAACCTCTCCTCATATGACCACCCCCTCATCCCCGGGATTAACCGAGTGAACCTTTTTTGCACTGCCTCGAGAGCAAGGATGTCTTTCCATAAGTAAGGACACCAAAACTGTATGCAGTATTCCAGGTGCGGTCTCACCAATACCTTGTACAACTGAAGCAATACCTCCCTATTTTTATATTCTATCCCCCTAGCAATGAAAGCCAACATTCCATTTGCCTTCTTAATCACTTGCTGCACCTGCATACTAACCTTTTGAGTTTCGTGCACCAGGACCCCCAGATCCCTTTGCCCTTCAGTACTCTCCAGTTTCTTGCCATTAAGATAATAAATTGCTCTAGGATTTTTCCTGCCAAAGTGCATCACCTCACACTTTCCAGTGTTGTATTCCATCTGCCAAATCTCTGCCCACTTACTTAGCCTGTCTATGTCCCCTTGCAGGTTTTTTATGTCCTCCTCACTCACTACTTTCCCTCCCATCTTTGTATCATCTGCAAATTTTGATATGTTACACTTGGTCCCTTCCTCCAAATCGTTAATATAGATTGTAAAGAGTTGGGGACCCAGCACTGACCCCTGTGGAACACCACTAGTTACTGATTGCCAGTCTGAGAATGAACCATTTATCCCAACTCTTTGCTTTCTGTTAGATAGCCAATCCTCTATCCATGCCAGAATATTACCCCCAATCCCGTGATTTTTTACCTTAAGCAATAATCTTTTGTGTGGCACCTTGTCAGAAATCGTAACGGAAATTGAGGCGGATGCAAAATTGGGTGCAGAACCTGTTTTACATAGCCCTGCAATTAAAAATATGTAGATAACCTTAGAATAAAGATGATTCTATTTGCAATTCTGTTTATAACTATGGCCTCTTCATGTGCAAGCTTTAATTTAACTCAAAACTGAAACAAAAGTGTAAGGATATAGTTGTGCAAAGATTATTCAGGATGTATAATGAATTTTTGCTGGTACACTTTATATATTATAATACATAGAATCATAGAGTTGACAGCTTCAAATGTCAAATCAAAGCTCCCAGCTGATTGAGAAATGTTCCCTTAACCACTAGCTCCTCTACACTGCATTTCCACTACAGATTCAGAATGCTGCAAGTCTTTACACAAGTCTCCATCCAGTCTGACTTCATTACCTCTCCCACTATTGACAGATCGCTTCTGTCATCTCTACTTCACCTGCCATCTATTCCATCAGCATCGGTGCCCGTTATACTGTCTCACCTTGGTCCTCAGAATCCCACCACGATGAGCCCCAGCACCAGCAGCACCAGGCACACCAGCAGTACCAACAACAATACCAACCTACTCTGCAATCACCTGATGCTGCACAGGACACAGGGCATCAGGACCCGACCACATTGCTGCCCGGGACGCCAGGGATGGCCTCACCATGGCCAGATTTACTTCACTTGACACTGTACACCCTGGCTGCCACATGATGCGTCAGATTGGCACCACTCCACACCAACACCATAAAGCATTCCTACAATGTCCAAGTCATTCCTTTCACACTCATCACCATTGCGGGGGGTACTGTTATGTCTCACCATTCACTGCAACTCATTAAGCCATTTCCAAAGGTGCACACAAATCTGTCCAAGAACGCAAAGAGTTGAAAATAAAGATTTCAATGTTTGACAGCACAGTAACAGAAACTTCACATGAACATTAGCTAAAACACCCAAGTGCCTACCCTTGTGTGTTGTTAGTTGGCATGATTGGACTAGGATGAGGGTGAGGGGTGGCTAGTGAGATGGGAAAGTGATAATGTAGATAGAGAGGGATGTGTGGAGGTGCAAGGTAAGTTGGTGTGAGTAAGGATGTTCAGGAGCAGGGTAGGGAAGGCAGAGTGATGGGGATGTGCTGAGTGGCACAGGAGGATGAGGTTGAGCGTGGCTTTGCAGTCATGGGAGGGAGGGAGTCATGGGAGAGCCTGGGTGCAGTCATTGTCAGTTTGCAGCACCTCAATGCTGCAGAACACTGACAGCACAAATGTCAAAGTAAACTTGCACATAATCCCTTTAAGGAAACTGGCTGATGACGCATCATCAGACCTGCTTCCTTCAATTGGCCGGGAAATGCGCTGGGCGGGCTTAACAAACCCAATCAGGGGAAAGTCATGTCGGAGGCCGGGATGGAGACAGGAGCGGGGCTGCAACCCACCACTGACATCGCCTGCCACGGACCCACCGAGGTAGTGAAAATCGCTGCCATAGACATTAAAAAATATATTAAATACTGCTATATGACATTTCTGTGACAGCTTCCTTTGAAAAGCAAAGCCTCCAGAGGCACTACTATACAGTCAAATGCGGGTGGACTTGAAACGGTCTCAAAATGGGGTCGGTAGCCTTACCACCCTGTTAACACCGACGATGCAGCCAGCACCATTGTAAAAGGGGCCTACCTCTGGATGTCCAAAGCGCCTGCCTGTTTCAGGCAATAGGGCCCTTTTAAGATGGAAATTAGGACGTAAATTGGACCTGGATTGGCACTTTAGGTAGGATCTGGTCGGAGCCTGCGCAGTGGACTAGGTAGCACGCCTCAGGCACAGCATCCCCAGTAAGTCTGAGCTACGTCTGGCAACAATCGTCCACCATACCCCTGTAGCTGACTCTACTGTGGAACACCAACCCACTGGGGTAGGACCTGCTGTGAGTCATGTGCTTCCTATGTCCTCTGAGCTCTTGGATTACATTTTCCTCTTCTTTGCGATATGCCAGCCAATGGCTGCTACACCCAATGCTCCCTGACAAAAATCACCTCTGGGCCATTTGTTTCTCTCACTGCTGTGCTGATATTGAAAGTGTTCCCGGTCATTAACCTCAGGAATGCTGGGCCGGAATCTGGCGTAAAGTGTTCACTCTATGATGAGAGTCCGCAGCTGTGGAATTGCATAAAATTCAAGATAACAAGACATTTGGCCCAACCAATCCATGCTGCCGTTTATCATCCACACGAGCAGTAGTCCTACTCCCAAGTGCCTGCCCTCTTGCTACAGTCCTTTATTACTCTTTTCTTCAACTACCTATCTAGTTTGGACATCACTGCCTCTAGCCCTATAGGCAAATCATTGATGTGCACAGTGAACAGAAGTAGTCCCAGTACGGAACCCTGTGGGGCACTGATACCCACCTCCAACCACACTGAGAAACTGCCCTTATCCTTTCTGCTTCCTGCCTTCTAACTAGTTTTTCATCCAATTTGCTGGTATGAATCTTTAACAAGCTTTTTTTCCTTTCATCTCTTTCCTCCTTTTCAGTGACCTTTTTACTTCGTTTTGAGAGACAAGAGTGCGCAGAGATGTGCTAAACATGAATAATTTGTCCATTGACACTTTCAGCTGACATTCCACTACTCTTTACTCACAACAGCTGTTTTGTTAAGATTAACAAACACAGGAATGTCGAGTCACGGACGTCCAAAGTGCAAAACTGTTCCATTCCTAGTTGACATTCCTCAGCTCAGTAAACTACTCACCCCCTCCATTTCTCAGAGACCATAAGATCGAACAAAATTATATCAGCAGCGTCGAAGGTAATAGTACTTGCATTTATCTGATGACATAGAAACATACATAGAAACATAGAAGATAGGCGCAGGAGTCGGCCATTCGATGAGATCATGGCTGATCATCCAAACTCAGTACCCTGTACCTGCCTTCTCCCCATATCCCTTGATACCTTTAGCTTTAAGAAATATATCGAACTCATTCTTGAATATATTTAATGACTTGGCCTCAACTACCTTCTGTGGTAGAGAATTCCACAGGTTCACCACTCTCTGGGTGAAGAAATTCTTCCTCATTTCTGTCCTAAATGGTTTACCCCTTATCCTTAGATTATGACCCCTGGTTCTGGACTCTCCGACCATCGGGAACATTCTTCCTGCATCTAGTTTGTCCAGACCTGTCAGAATTTTATATGTTTCGATGAGATCCCCTCTCACTCTTCTATACTCCAGCGAGTATAAGCCCAATCGACCCAATCTCTCCTCATATGTCATTCCTGCCATCCCAGGTATCAGCCTTGTGAATCTTCGCTGAATTCCTTCCATGGCAAGAACATCCTTCCTCAGATAAGGCGACCAAAACTGCACACAGTACTCAAGGTGTGGTCTCACCAAGGCCCTGTACAACTGCAGCAGGACATCCCTGTTCCTATACTCAAACTCTTTCGCTATGAAGGCCAACATACCATTTGCCTTCTTCACTGCCTGCTGCACCTGCATGCTTACTTTCAGCGACAGGTGCACAAGGACACACAGGTCTCGTTGCACTTCCCCTTCTCCCAATCTATTGCCATTCAGATAATAGTCTGCCTTTCTGTTTTTGACACCAAAGTGGATAACCTCGCATTTATCCATGTTATATTGCATCTGCCAGGCTTCTGCCCACTCACCCAACCTGTCCAAATCATCTTGGAGTTTCTCGGTATCCTCCTCGCAGCACACACGCCCACCCAGCTTTGTGTCATCTGCAAACTTGGAGATATTACATTTAGTTCCCTTATCTAGATCATTAATGTATATTGTGAATAGCTGGGGTCCAAGGACCAATCCCTGTGATACCCCACTAGTCACTGCCTGCCACTCGGAAAAAGACCCATTAATTCCTACTCTCTGTTTTCTGTCCGCCAACCAGTTCTCTATCCAAGTCAATACCTTGCCCCCAATCCCATGTGCCTTAACTTTACACGCTAATCTCTTATGCGGGACCTTATCGAAAGCCTTTTGAAAGTCCAAATACACCACATCTACTGGTTCTCCCTTATCTATTTTCCCAGTTACATCCTCAAAAAATTCCAGTAGATTAGTCAAGCACGATTTACCTTTTGTAAATCCATGTTGACTTTGTCCGATCCTGTCACTGTTTTTCAAGTGCTCAGCTATTACATCCTTTATAATGGACTCTAGCATTTTCCCCACTACCGATGTCAGGCTTACCGGTCTGTAATTCCCCGCTTTCTCTCTACCACCCTTTTTGAATAGTGGGGTAACATTAGCTACCCTCCAATCCATGGGTACAGTTCCAGATTCCATCAAATGTTGGAAGATGATCAGCAATGCATCTACTATTTCTAGGGCCACTTCCTTAAGTACCCTAGGATGTAGATTATCAGGCCCTGGGGATTTATCGGCCTTCAATCCCATCAATTTCCCTAACACCATTTCCCTACAAATACTGATTTCTTTCAGTTCCTCCCTTTCATCAGACCCTATGTTCTCCAACATCTCTGGGAGGTTATTTGTGTCCTCCTTTGTGAAGACAGAACCAAAATATGCATTTAATTGGTCTGCCATTCCTTTGTTCCCCATTATAACTTCCCCCGCTTCTGACTGCAAGGGACCTACACTTGATTTCACTAATCTTTTTCTCTTCACATATCTATAAAAGCTCTTACAGTCAGTTTTTATGTTCCCTGCAAGCTTACTTTCATATTCTATTTTCCCCTTCTTAATTAATCCCTTTGTCCTCCTTTGTTGAATCCTAAACTGCTCCCAATCCTCAGGGTTACCGCTTTTTCTGGCCAATTTATATGCCCTCTCCTTGGATCTTATGCTATCCCTAATTTCCCTTGTTAGCCACGGTAGAGTCACCCTTTTTGTTTTATTCTTATGCCACACTGGGATGAACAAATTCTGTAGTTCATCCATGCAGTCTTTGAATGTTTGCCATTGCCTATCCACCGTCAACCCTTTGAGTGACATTCCCTAATCAATCCTACCCAATTCGCGCCTCATACCATCGTAGTTTCCCTAGTCTCTGATTCAACTACTTCACTCTCCATCCTAATGAAGAATTCTATCATATTATGATCACTCTGACCCAAGGGGCCTCATACAACAAGATTGCTAATTAATCCTTTCTTGTTACATAATACCCAGTCTAAGATGGCCTGATCTCTGGTTGGTTCCTCGACATATTGTTCCAGAAAACCATCCCGTAAACATTCTAGGAATTCCTCCTCCACAGTATTTTTACTAATTTGACTAATCACATCAAAACATTTTAAAATACCTCTCATAGTTATTGACAGCAGAAAATGTGATTGCACTAGAGAGGGTACAGAGGAGATTTATGAGGATGTTGCCAGGACTGGAGAATTTTAGCTATGAGGAAAGATTGGATAGGCTGGGGTTGTTTTCTTTGGAACAGAGGAGGCTGAGGGGAGACTTAATTGAGGTGTTTAAAATTATGAGGGGCCTAGATAGAGTGGATAGGAAGGGCCTATTTCCCTTAGCAGAGAGATCAATAACCAGGGGGCATAGATTTAAAGTAATTGGTAGAAGGATTAGAGGGGAGTGGAGGAGAACTTCTTTCACCCAGAGGCTGGTGGGGGTCTGGAACTCGCTGCCTGAAAGGGTGGTAGAGGCAGAGATCCTCATCACATTTAAATAGTACTTGGATATGCCGGAACCTAGAGCTGGAAAGTGGGATTAGGGTGGATAGCTCTTTTTCGGCCGGCACAGACATGATAGGCCGAATGGCCTCCTTCTGTGCTGTAAATTTCTATGATTCTACGATTCTCTGAAAACATGATCGAATTGTCTTGAAGTGCAGTAGCCATTGTGTTTAGGTGAATACAGCAGCTTCTCTGCGCCAGAACATCCCACAAACAGCAATGAGATGAACAGTCAGTTAATCTGCTTTTCTTCTGATTATATTGGTTGAGGAAAGGGCGGCAGAAGAATTTCCTGCTCTTTCCTCTTTTATCCAAAAGTCAGCACCTCCAACAATGCAGTACTCCCTCTGTCCCCACGTTACATCAGCGATTACACTTCAAAAGTGCTTAATTGGCTGTAAAGTGCTTTGGCATGTCCTGAGGTTGTGAAAGGCGCTATATGAATGCAAGTCTTGTCTTCTCTTGTCTGTACTACACTGGAAAGTTAACCTACATTATGATCTGAAATCCTGGGGGGGGGACTCACAACCTTCTGATCTACAGGTAAGAGAGCTACCAATTAAACTAAGCTGACACATATCTAAATTATACAACACATCGTAAATAACAGATTTGAATTTTTATCTTTTCTCATACAGACCTAAAATATAAACAATATAATTTATGTCCTCTGAATTTTTGAAGAAAGAAAAGAAAGAACTAACTTGCATTTATATAGCGTCTTTCATGACCTCAGAACATCCCAAAGTGCTTCACAGCCAATGAAGTACTTTTGAAGTACAGTCACTGTTGTAAAGCAGGAAACGTGGCAGTCAATTTGCACAAAGGCAGGTCCCACAAACAACAATGAGATAATAACCAGATAATCTGGGTTTTTTTAATGTTGGTTCAGGGGTAAATGTTGGCAGGACAAGGGGGAGAACACGCCCGCTCCTCCTCAACATATTGCTGTTGGATCTTTTACATCCAACTGAGAGGGCAGACAGGGGTTTTACCTCTCATCCGAAAGACATATTGGGATGGATTTTGAAGTTTCTGACCTTGCAACTTTTATTAGCAGCAACAAAAAAAATCAGCCGATAACGATACACATTTCGTTATGATCCTTCCTGCTCCCAAAGTAGTGAACGATTTACTTGACTCCCATATAGTTCAACATTGTTGAAAAGCCACCTCTTGGTGTAGGCCTTTCCAGAAATGGAAAACAGAATCCACGAGGCTCATTTCAGCGACTGGCATTTGTTGGATAAAGTAAGCCCTGAATTTGTGAGACAGGCAAAAAATGTGATCTCATGGGCAGGTTCCCCGCCCGGAACTGACTTCCAGTCGGGTGGGGAAGGCTAGAGAAGAGGCTGCAACCAACAGGTAGGTGTGGGGTCTAAGGTGGGGAGGGGTTCCAAGCCTGGGGGGGGGTCTGATCCCCGACCCGGGTGAGGTGGGGGTTGATCCCGGTGGGGTTCAATCCCTGACCCCGGGCGAGGAGTTCGATCGCAGGTGGGGGGTCTGAGCCCCGACCCGGGGAGGAGTTCGATCACCGACCGCGGCGACGGTGGGGGACTGATGGTGGGTGAGCTTGGTGGGCCCGGGAGGAAGCACTCCTGCTCCTCCCAGTCCACAAGGATTGCTCCCCGAGGCTGTGCCCGCCTCGCTGCAGCTAGCGGGAATCCCGAGCCCTGGGATCACCGGCCAGTCACAGTTAAGCCTGCACAGCAGGTAAAAGCAGAAGCTTCAGGGCCTCATAATCATATTTAAAGTGCCAACCCGCCCCCTGGCAGCGGCTTGGTTGCCTGCACCCCCCCGTCCCGCCTGAGTAAAAGTTGAAAGTGGGCGGGTTGGAGTTGGGATTTAGATTTATAAAACTTTAACTTCCCCCCACCCCCTCCCCCGCTCCCAAACCACCTATTTTTTCATGTTAAAATTTCCCCCATTGTATCCGGTTTCCTGAATATCATTTAAAACAAGACATGGTAAGAAAAACATGTGACCATTTACAAAAGAACTAAAAATATCTTTCATCCCCTGGAGGGTCACTGCAGGCAGGTCTAAGTTGGAGGGTCTGAGCTACACTGTGTAATGAAAAAAGGGCTTGGCTTCTAAGCAGAAATTACACTTTAAAGTATTATGAGAAATTGCTGTTTATAATGAGTCACTGTTCACAATGTTCCAAACATTTATCTTCTCATAATATAGCTCTCTAGCTCCTCATTATATTCTGTTAAGAGTAATTTATACTACCTTGAAGAAGGAAGCAGCAGCTTAGGTTTTATATTAAGAGTTACTAAGTGACATTCAAAGCACAGGAATCCTTTCAACTCTACTTTTGTCACCTTTTCCATTTCACAAATTATCTCCAATTTTCTCTCTTCCTTCCTTTGAAATCAGTTTTCTTTCTGATTCCCAAGAGTGCTCTGGCAAAACCAAGACAATATGGAACGAGAAGCAGCTATAAAACTTGCGCTGTCGTGGGCTCGCTTCTAGATATTCAATCTCCATCGTGTTAGTGTGGCACTACCACCGTGCTAAATGGGATAGATTCAGAACAAACCTAGCAGCTCAAAATTGGGCATCCATGAGGCGCGGTGGGCCATCAGCAGCAGCAGAATTGTATTCCACCACAATCTGTAACCTCATGGCCCGGCATATCCCTCACTCTACCATTACCATCAAGCCAGGGGACAAACCCTGGTTCAATGAGGAGTACAGAATAGCATGCCAGGAGCAGCACCAGGCATACCTAAAAATGAGGTGCCAACCTGGGGAAGCTGCAACACAGGAATACATGCATGCTAAAAAGCGGAAGCAGCATGCTATAGACAGGGCTAAGTGATCCCACAATCAATGGATCAGATCAAAGCTCTGCAGTCCTGCCACATCCAGTCGTGAATGGTGGTGGACCATTAAACAACTAACGGGAGGAGGAGGCTCCATGAATATCCCCATCCTCAATGATGGTGGAGCCCAGCACGTGAGTGCAAAAGACAAGGCTGAAGCGTTTACAACCATCTTCAGCCAGAAGTGCCGAGTGGACGATCCATATCGGCCTACTCCTGAGGTCCCCACCACCACAGATGCCAGTCCTCAGCCAATTCGATTCACTCCTCGTGATATCAAGAAACGGCTGAGCACACTGGATACAGCAAAAGCTATGGGCCCCGACAACATCCTGGCTGTCATGCTGAAGACTTGTGCTCCAGAACTAGCCGCGCCTCTAGCCAAGCTGTTCCAGTACAGCTACAACACTGGCATCTACCCTACAATGTGGAAAACTGCCCAGGTATGTCCTGTCCACAAAAAGCAGGACAAATCCAATCTGGCCAATTACCGCCCCATCTGTCTACTCTCAATCATCAGCAAAGTGATGGAAGGTGTCATCAACAATGCTATCAAGCAGCACTTACTCACCAATAACCTGCTCACTGATGCCCAGTTTGGGTTCTGCCAGGACCACTCAGCTCCAGACCTCATTACAGCCTTGGTCCAAACATGGACAAAGGAGCTGAATTCCAGAGGTGATGTGAGAGTGACTGCCCTTGACATCATGGCAGCATTTGACCGAATGTGGCATTAAGGAGCTCTAGTAAAACTGAAGTCAATGGGAATCGGGGAGGAAACTCTCCACTGGCTGAAGTCATACCTAGCACAAAGGAAGATGGTTGTGGTGGTTGGAGGTCAATCATCACAGCCCCAGGACATCGTTGCAGGAGTTCCTCAGGGCAGTGTCCTAGGCCCAACCATCTTCAGCTGCTTCATCAATGACCTTCCCTCCAACATAAGGTCAGAAGTGGGGATGTTCGCTGATGACTGCACAGTGTTCAGTGCCATTCGCAACTCCTCAGATAATGAAGAAGTGCATGCCCACATGCAACAAAACCTGGACGACCTTCAGGCTTGGGCTGATAAGTGGCAGGTAACATTCGCGCCACACAAGTGCCAGGTAATGACTATCTCCAACAAGTGAGAGTCTAACCACCGCCCCTATACATTCAACGGCATTACCATTGCAGAATCCCCCACCATCAACATCCTGGGGGGTCACCATTGACCAGAAACTTAACTGGACCAGCCATATAAATACTGCGGCAACAAGAGCAGGTCAGAGGCTCGGTATTCTGCAGCGAGTGTCTCACCTCCTGACTCCCCAAAGCCTTTCCACCATCTACAAGACACATGTCAGGAGTGTGATGGAATACTCTCCACTTGCCTGGATGAGTGCAGCTCCAACAACACTCAAGAAGCTCGATACCATGCAGGACAAAGCAGCCCGCTTGATTGGCACCCCATCCACCACCGGTGTACCGTGGCTGCAGTGTGTACCATCTACAAGATGCACGGCAGCAACTCACCAAGGCTTCTTTGGCAGCACCTCCCAAACCCGCGACCTCTACCACCTAGAAGGACAAGGGCAGCAGGGGCATGGGAACACCACCAGCTCCAAGTTCCCATCCAAGTCATACACCATCCTGACTTGGAAGTATATCGCTGATCCTTCATCCTCGCTGGGTCAAAATCCTGGAACTCCCTCCCTAACAGCACTGTGGGAGTACCTTCACCACACGGACTGCTGCGGTTCAAGAAGGCAGCTCATCACAACCTTCTCAAGGGCAGTTAGGGATGGGCAATAAATACTGGCCTTGCCAGCGATGCCCACATCCCTTGAACGAATAACAAAAAATCTAAAGCGTAATCACGGGTAGATGAAAAAAACAGTGTAATTTCTCCAAGTGAATATCCATCCATCACCAGATCTCCACAATTCAACCCCGGTTGATTGCTATCCACAGATCACCTTCTCCTGACTCCAGCACCACTGGATCCATGGACTATGCATATGATAGATCGCCGGCTGCAATCGTTAATATTAGTCAGTCCATTAAAATTCTTCTCAGTCTTAATTAAAAGCTTCATAAAAAATGGACAGTGAGCGTGAACTGATGGTAAATGTGAAGAAATTCAGTACTAAGTTATGTGCCCTCTTGAGAGCCACCAATATGATTTTGATGTCAAATGACCTTAAAAGTTCTATTGTAGGATCACCTAGAAAGAAGAGAACAATGATGCTTTAGATGTTATGTTAAATAATTCAATGAAATTGGCACAGCACCAAAGCTGCAATTAGTACACTGTGACAACTGGAAAATAATTTCTATTGCTTCAGTCATATACATGCATATACAAACGTTACATCTACATCTCATGACTACAGAATAGTCTGGTCTCTTGTCAGGATGCAAGCATCTGTTTTCTTGCATTTCTCTTCCTCTGCAAATTGCTAGATATATTAGGATAGAAATTACAATTGACACTGTTCTCATATATTAACCATGGGTTACCGCCTGGGTTGGAATTAAGTAGAGTGAACTTCAGTGCTCATCAAGTGTTGGTATGAGAGCAGGCCTGATTGTAATTTCTAGCCTATTGTTACACTGTCAAACACATTGAGGTTGATTTTCTGATCTGCTATCAGAATTGCTTAAAGAATCCTTTTGTGGCAGGTATTAACAGATCACATCAAACCATGATGGATTGGGATATCTACTCCATTTAATCTGAGTGCACTATTTTTCTTAATCTAATACCAAGGAAACAGTGAACAAGTTAGCTACTGCAGGGACTTTACAACATGGTCACTTTCTCCATCAGCATGTCCCCACAACCTCAGGGGAAGCACTTTAATTCCACCATATGTTATACAATGGATGCCGATCTCACTTGTGCAGACAGGATTACAATGGTTGGTAAGGCACCTTGGTTTCCTTGAAATCTCAGAATGCCAGTGTGCAGGGGCAGACACGTCGATATACCCTGTAATGCTCTATATGTGAGCACGGCGCTACTACAAGTTTCAGTGCAAAACTAAATGGGGGTAATTTTCGCATGGCTGGTAAATTGGCAGAGCGTGTCGCCCGCCCAGCATTGAACTTGCCCAATTTCCAACGGGTTCGACAATGAACAGGCGATTCATTCCCCCAAGTTACCGCTCAGGTGGTGAAGTTGAAAGCTACCCCCAATACGTGTGTGCGTCACTTCATCTGGCCGTGTACAATTGAAGTTATTTTAACAATAGAAATATACCAACTTGGGGAGGGAGGAGCAGGGATGGGCAAGGTTGTACTTTTAAGTGATTAGGGATCATTAGGATGTCAGGACATGCATGGGCTTGTGGGCTGCTGTTATATTCAATGCTACTCCAGGAATACCTTCTTGATGTGGTCTCACTGCAGATGAAGCGTCTAAAGCTGAATGCAGATTAGCTGCGTTAGGTTGGTTTTTTTTGTGTCAAATTCATGCCATAAATTGGCATAAATTTGATGTAGAAATCCAAGTGTATTGGGGCATGAGACTGGGAACTTACTGCTTGGGAAATGCCATCAGGGAACTGTGCCTGGCACTGTATGGTGCAACATATCAGTGTACTAACACACTGTCCGACCAGCACTTGTGGGTCTTTTCTGTCTTCAGGAAGAAATGAAAGCCATTAAACATAAACTTTAGCTCATCCAAAACTCTGCTGCCCGTGTCTTAACTCGCTCCAAGTCTCGATCACCCATCACCCCTGTGCTCGCTGACCTACACTGGCTCCCGGTCCGACAACACCTCAATTTTAAAATTCTCATCCTTGTTTTCAAATCCCTCCATGGCCTCACCCCTCTCTATCTCTGTAACCTCCTCCTGCCTTACAAGCCTTCGAGATCTCTGCGCTCCTCCAACTCTGGCTTCTTGCACATCCCCAATTTTAATCGCTCCACCATTGCAGGCTGTGTCTTCAGCTGCCTAGGCCCTAAGCTCTGGAATTCCCTCCCTAAACCTCTCCGTCTCAACACCTCTCTCTCCTCCTTTAAGATGTTCTTTAAAACCTACCTCTTTGACGAAGCTTTTGGTCACCTGTCCTGATATCTCCTTCTGTGGCTCGGTGTCAAAAATATTTTATTGATATCACACCTTGGGACGTTTTGTTACGTTAAAGGTGCTACATAAATACAAGTTGTTGTTGTAAACAATAGAGTCAGTTGAACATTATTAAGATTTGGGGCCACATTTACCTCTGTGCATTAATTTTTAGGGAAAAAGAAGTAGTGCCTAGAATTTCCACGAGGTTGTCCTAGTCTCCCGCCGTAACTGGAAAAATGGTAGATTAAGAGGTGAATTTTTATGTTGTACAGTGTTGTTGATTTAGTTTTTAGCACTCTGTTCTCTGAAAGCTACACGTTTGCGAGGCTAATTTCTTCACTACAGTATAATGTGTGAAAAATGAAACCGTTATGGCACTATTCAAAGAGCAGGTCAACATGCTTTCCTCAACCAAAACCGCCAAGAACAGTCAGGGTTGATTTTCCCGTCTGTAACCCACCCTTACGCGGCAGTACCCAGAGCATTGTGGGCAGGAACTAGCGGCGATGGCCAGTAGAGACTCCGTCTCCCTCTCCGCAGCAGTAATGGGGGAAAGGTGGACAGAAGGGAAACGGGCCAAGAAACTGGGTCCAGCCTCCCAGCTAGCATTTCTGTGCAGAGGGCAGGGTAAGGTTAGCCTATGGTGGCCCCAGGAGGAGCAAAGGAAGTCAAGGTTAGGGTGAGGAGTAATTGGTGGGCCTCAGCGCCCAAATTTCCCTGTTGTTTCCGCCACTATCCTGCCTGCTTTTGGGCGGGATAATGGAAAACAATCTAAGCCATGGTTCTGACCAGTTTCATCCCTGTCAAGCCCTGCAAGAATTTTGTATGCACTCAAAACTGAACACAACTGGGTAAATTTTCAGAGAATCCATGCTGTGAAAACCTCTTTAAAAATCTGTCTCTTCCACTGTCACAGCAGCTCCCAATCGTTCCCATCTCCTGCTCAGTATCTTCCTCTCCTCACTACCCCTTCCCAGAAAAGTTCACAAAGAATTATTTTATGTAAAGGGTGCTGTATAAATGCAAGTTGTTGTAGTAATTGATTGGATTTATTTGCTTACTGTGATTTTGTTCAACTTATTCACTGGTTGAATGAATTCTTTCTGCTCATATTCTCTTCGCAAAACTCAATGGGCCGTATTTTCCGATCGGAGGCTTCCTGCGTGCGGAGGCCTCCAATCTGGAAAAAATCTACAGACTTACCTGGGGGCTGCCGAGGTCCAGACACTTCAGCTTTTTGGGCCTCTCCAACTCAAAATGTGCAGGGCCCACGCATCCCAGAGGCGCAGGCGGTTCGCAAGCGTCCCTGGGATCACGTGGGCCAGGCCAGCCAATAGGAGAAAGGAAGCTCCCTTCATACACTTGACTGATAGACCTGTCAAATATATGAATGGAGATCACCCCAAAAACACTTTAAAACTGTAAGGTTTCCAAAATTTGCAGATGCCCCAAACCTAAGGAAAAAGGACTTTGGAACTACCTCAGAGTGATAAAAATGCATTTGGGCCTAACATAAGGAATTTAAGACCAAAAACCAAGTTTTGGCATTTTAAAAACATGTCTGGGCCTGTAAAGGGAGAAAAGGCTGTGAAGGAAGTTGGGGACGACCTCTGTAAAAGCAGTTTGGTTATTGCAGTTAATTGCATTGTCCGGGGAACCGGGATGACCTCACTCAAAGCCCCAGCATGCATTAACATTTTGACAATAGACCCTAGGAGGAGACAGTCCCACCCAAAACAATAGGTCCCATCAAACCGATTACAAGGCCCATCAAGAAATATGCATAATACAGAGCACCCAGGACTAGGCTATAGATCAGCCTAAGAACCCAAAACATGAGGACAATTCAAACTCCGATTAAACAACAGATCGACAGGATGGAGCTATCCTGAAACCACTTCACAGATTTACAAAACCAGTTAACACGCTAGTAAAGTCGTTACTGTTAACGAGGTCTTACAATGACCGGGATTTGATTTGGTTTTGATAAGGCCACTTCAATTTAGTATAATTGAAGGCCCATCAAGCAGTTCAACAGAAAGCAGTAACAACAGTCCAAAAAGAAAACAACAGTTACAAGTTCGAGTTCTCCAGCAAGGAGTTCAACAAGCAGGCAGAAGGCAGTTTCCACAGTTCTGCAAGAAGGCAGTTCCACAGCTTGGAAGAAGACAGTTTAAACAGAGGCAGAATTCAACAGAAAGAAGTTCAACAAAGAAGGCCAACAGCTCCAGAAGTAGGCCGACATGCAAGAAGAGACCAGAACGACCGCCTCAGCGACCATCGGACACCTCGCGGCAACAAGGGCCTTACAAAACTTTTTACTCAAAAGACTCTAAACCCTAACTCTTAACTGTCAAGGATTCGTTTGGTGAGCATTATCCCTGGTTCTCCAGAGTCCAACCTAGCTAGTGAAGTGGGATTGGTGAAGTATTAACATTCTAATGTTATTTCCCTCGCTTGTACCGAAGTGTTCCCCACCTTTAGAGTGTTAAGAGTGTTTGTGTTGTGTTTTACTTTCTTGAATAAAGATCGAAGTTCTTTCATCAAACTCAGTTGCCGGCTGCACCTTTTGTATCACAACCCCCAAATAAGTCCAAGGTCTAGAACCAAGGGAGTGGGAGCGATTCGAACCGCTCAGAAGTCAGAGGCAAAGCTGACACAAAAACACCACCCCCTACAAACATTAAATAATTTTTTTTTTTAAATCACATTTTTTAAATTAGTTGAAATTACAATAAATTAAATACTTTAAACAAAAATTTAATTTTTTGAAAAAAATAATTAAAGTTTTTTAAGGGACTAAAAATAAACTTACTTTTTTTTAAGTGTTTTTAAATGATAAATGAGTGAAAAAATTTTTTTTTTTTACTTTTTCAAATCTTATGCTGGTAAAAGCAAACCACACAAAGCACATAACAACAGCTACCATAAGGCCAGGCTACAATAAATGCTGCGACATTCTCCAAGACTCCTTAACACACTTCACTTCAGTCTATAATGGCCTGGATTTTGTGGTCAGCGGCGAAGTGACGGTGCTCGCCGCTGACCTCGAACAAAGCTGCCCACAAAGATCTAGCGATCTCTGTGGCATGGATTTCATCTTTCCCGATGTTAATTTGCTTCTGGCGCCAACTCTAGGAGATCTCTGGCATCCAGCAACAGTGATGTCATTCAAGCAGGCTAAGCAGCCAATCACATTGAAGAATTCTCACAGGCAGCAAACCAGGAAGTAAAATTCACAGATTATCATTCACTTTTTAATAAATTTTACAGAGAGCGAAATAAAGATTGGGACAACACAAGAATTGTTTAAAGAAAGAAAAGCAAGAAAAACTTGCATTTATATAGCGCCTTTCACGACCATTGGACGTCTCAAAACTGCGCTGGAGTGTCAGCCTAGATTTATGTGTTCAAGTTCCTGGAGTGGGACTTGAACACATATTTAGTTCAGCAGAGTTATTTTTAAGCACTTTCTAAACACTCCTTTAGTTTAAATAATTATGCACAGGTTTGCTTCCACGACCGGTGGGCGCCGTGGGGACTGGAGTGCATCATCACCCCGGCCAACCAAATTTTAATTTAATTTGTTAAGTTTTATTTAAAGTTTTATTAAGTTACAGATTATGGGGGAAAAATTCAGTTGGTTGCACCTCCCGTTAGCGCCTTAAGAGGGCGCTAATGGGGCGCATAGCAGCTAGCGCCCGGGCGCGGCGATGTTTGCGCCGCTCGCGAAATTAACTAGACATTTTGCGGCGGCGCTAAACACTACCGCCACGATCTCCTGCGCCGGCAGATCGTGACGTCAGTCGAGTGCGCAACGCCCCAGTATCGCCCCAGAGCGGATATTGAGTGGCGCCCCCTGCCTTACTGCCTGCCGCTAGCAACGACAGGTTGAGGGGAGCGTTTTGCAGTCAGGAAGGGACTGGGGGAGCGCTATTTAAAGGCGACTGCTTCCTGCCTTTTATTGTTGGTGACATTTTTGAACCACGCATTCTGAGAGAGAGAGAGAAAGACTTCTGGAGAGATTCAACGCTGTGTGAAGGAGTTTTGGGTACTGAGCAGCACTTTGCAGGTTCATTTTGATTTGCCCTTCCTTGTATCGATTTAGAAGAGACTGTGGGGGCTGCACTCTGAGCTCTTTCCCTGGTACTCTCCATTGTTCTTTCCAGCAGATTTGATGTACAGGTCTCTCCAGGCCGAGATTCAAGGCTGCAATTAGCAGGATGTGGATGGAAAGCAAGATCAACCCTCCCCTTTAAGAACTGGCCGGCGCCATTGTGTCTGTGTTCCATTGCTGACTGACATCACATGAGCTTCGCCAGCGCTCTGAGGTAGCGCCTCGCTCCTCGGCCTTTGTGCCTTAAGACAGGTGTGAAGCGACTGATTTAGCGCTCCAATCACCTCCAGGGGCGATAAAAGTCAAGTTTGCAGTCGGAGGCGTTAATTAGCGGCAGGCGCTAATCTTTGCGCCCGGCTGATAATTGCGCCCCAAATGGGGCGATACTGAATTTCTCCCCCTATTTGTTTAATCACCAAAATCAGAAGAGTACACAGGTTTGTAATGGTCCATATTAGCTTCATAATGTTGCTTTAGAGGAGCGATAATTTTGTTGAGTAACAGGATTTCCCTTACAAATCGGAGTTTTACCTTTTTCACTGAGTGCATTTTTCACATGGAATCCTTGAAGCTCTGCAAAATCAGCCGATCCAATGAACTTCTTTGAAATCTTCTAAAAACATTATTAAAGCTCCAAAAATGTGTGGGCCATTGCAAATGTCTCGGCGGTTACACTGGGAATGTGTCAACGGGTGCCCTCCGGAGCTGACCCTGCTGGAGTTGGTGGGGACGGCAGGAGGCCACCTCATCTGCACGGGCTCATCTCCGGTGTCTGCCTGTCCCATGAGGCCACAAGGCCTGGCCGCCATCAAGGGGGTTGCCCAAGAGCTCCCCCTCGGCCCCCCGTGTTAGGAGACCGATCTAAATCCATCGGGAGGCCATCATGCCTCATCTCTCTCAATGTACAGGCCTCCAGTAATATGCCAGGTTCCCCCCCTGAGCTAGGGGAAAAAGTGGGAACTGCCAGAGTAAGGATCCCCCGCCTTGCTCTATCCCCTTGGCGTCATTAGCCTTATAAGGTGGGTGTAAACTATCCCATGGCACCATATCGAAGAAGAGCAGTGGAAGGGGAGTTCTCCCTGGTGTCCTAGCCAATATTTATCCCTCAACCAACATAACTAAAACAGATTATCTGATCATTATCACATTGCTTTATGTGGGACCTTGCTGTGCACAAATTGGCTGTTATGATTCCTACTTTACAACAGTGACTACACTTCAAAAGTACTTCATTGGCTTTGGGACATCCTGTTGGTCATGAAAGACACTATATAAATGCAAATTCTTTCTTTCTTAGCCTTGTAAGGGGCAGGCAGAGGTTCTGTCCCTTACAAGGCTGACCAGAAACTCCCAGAGTCGGTGGCAACCAGACATAACCAGGACCCTGCCTTTTTTGGGTGGCTTCCGCTCGGCTCCCACCAGAGTTGCCAAGGAATTTTTGAGGAAATTCAGGCCCAAAGTACACATCTGTGAAACTCAGTAGATTTCTCCAAGTTGCCGGAGTTTCAGGGAACTCCATCGGAAATGCACTCCTCATTTATAAAGCTTCCCTTTCAGTTAATTGTGTCAGCCTTGGCTTAGTGGTAACATTCTTGCCTCTGAATCAGAATGCCATGGCTTCAAGACCCACTCCATGAGACTTAAGCACATAATCTAGGCTAATACTTCAGTCTACTAATGAGAGGGTTCTGCAGTCAGAGGTTCTATCTCTCAGATGAGATGGTAAACCAAAGTCCCATCAGCCCTATCAGGGAGATGTATAAGATCTCACTGCATTATTTGAAGAAGAGCAGGGGAGTTTACTTGGTGTCCTAGCCAGCATTTATCCCTAAGTGATTGCTATTAAAACAGATTATCTGGTCATTTATCTCATTGCTGTTTGTGGGACCTTGCTGTGTGCAAATTGGATGCCTTATTTCCCTACATTGCAATAATGATTACACTTTAACAGTACTTCATTAGCTGTGCAATGCTTTGGAACATCCTGAGGTTGTGAAAGACACTATTTAAAGGCAAGTCCTTTCTTTAATGACCTCTCTAGCAGTTCATTCAAATAGATTCATTAATTATTCACTGTTAGCCAGAGCTGTCTTGGCATTTTATTCAGAGCAGAATCATCAATGTGCTGCTAGATAGCTCTGCTGTCTAATCACGTTTGCACAGATTTCATTCACTGCTACTGTCTCAAATTATTGGCGAGCATATTCTTTGTTTGATGTGGTCCATTAATCACGATCTCAACTGAAAAAAATGTCTTCAGTGCTTTGATTTACCAAGTTGCAATTTACTAATTTGTCAGTTCCACGCCCTCCTTTAATTAACTAAAAGGTGCAGTGTTGGCAGAATGTTAGTGAATCAACAATTTCTACAATCAAACAATAATTGCTTTGGAGTGTTAAACTGACTGAAAAATATCAGTCTGCCATAGATTTTACTGTGTAAAAAAACTTATTTTGTGCATTTGCAAAAACACGAGGGCCGAAAATTCACTCTGTTTTTTGACGACGTTGAGGACGTAATGTGGGCAGATCTCTATTTTTTTTTGAGGGTTATAATTTAGGGTGAGAAACCTGTTTCCACTGATTTTACACCCAGGGGGGCGATTTTCCCACTGGAGGCGAGATGGAGGTGGGTTTCAGTTTGGGTGGGTTTGAAACTCGCCTCCACTGATAGGTTTCAAAATGTTGCGATTTTCCCATGATTGGCCACTTGATTTCCGAGGTGTGGGTGCCCTTGCTCAATTAGTGTTTTGGGACTGAAACTCGCCTCTGTTGACAGCACTTTTCCAGCTGATTTTATGGCTTCTTGCTCCCTTGGCTCACTCCACAGCATTTCTGCGTCTCCTGCACCACCTCCAACATCCTTTGAGAAACCACTATGTCCAATTCCAAGGCAAGAGCCTACCCGAGGCTCTCAGATGAGGCGCTGCAAATGTTGTTGGAGGGGGTGACAGCTAGCATGGAGGTGCTCTTCCACTCATCTCGGAGGAAGAGGCCTGCCAAAGAAACCAAGGCTGTGAGGGTACAGCTGGCAAGGGATATAACCTCCAGATCTGTGTGCAGATTGGGAGACTGTTTCTGTGTATTGATGAAATGCCATCCCTGTTGGAAAGCATTAAAATGATTTGAAGCCAAAATGTTGGCGTTATGCCATCTGTTCTTTCGCCTTAGGCAGCTCCACATTTGCGTTGTCAGGTTGGTGGCCTGAGTGAAAGGAGGCCAGAGAGTCATGTCCATTGTCAATGAAGTCCTAGGATGGAGCCAAGGACATGTGCCAACTTGGGCAACATATGCAAATCTGGCCATGATAAGTTCATCCCTTGCATCCCTGGCAGCAATGTGCTCGCGTGCTGCCGCTGCCGCTGGTCGATACACCGGCGCTCTGACCTCCTCCTGCTCCTCCTCCTCCTCCTCCAGATCCTCCTCCTCCTCATCTGAGGAGGGCTGGAACTGAGCCGCTTGCTCATCAGGAAGCTGCAAGCCACAACGCTGTGCGATGTTGTGCAGTGTACAGCAGACCACGACCATTCTGGAGACCCTGTATGGTGTATACTGCAGGGCTCCACCTGATCTGTCAAGGCAACGGAAGCGCATCTTCAACAACCCAATGGCCTGCTCTATGATGGACCTGGTCGAAGTGTGGCTGGCATTGTAGCGCTCTTTGAGCCTCGTTAGCTGGCCTCCTGATCGGCGTCATTAGCCACTTCTTCAGGGGATAGCCTTTGTCACCAAGGAGCCATCCGTTAAGTTGGTTTGGTGGATTGAATAGCGGAGGAACATTAGAGTTCCGCAGGATGAACGAGTCATGGCAACTATCACAGAACTTGGCGCAAATATGCAAGAACTCCTTCTTGTGGTCACACACCAGCTGAACGTTGAGGGAGTGGAAGCCCTGTCGGTTGACAAAGATAGCTGGGTTGTGATGGGGCGCCCTAAGGGCCACATGTGTGCCGTCTATGACGCCCTGCACCATTGGCAAGCCTGCCATATTTGTGAATCCAACCGAACGAGCGGTTATACTTGCTTGATCCCTTGTGAACTGGATGTAATTGTGGGCCTTAGCAAAAAGAGCATCGGTAACCTGGGTGATGCAACTGTGGGCGGCTGACTGGGAGATGCCACTGATGTCTGCTGATGATCCCTGGAAGGAGCCTGAGGCAAAGAAGTTGAGTGTGGTGGTGACTTTGACAGCCACTGGTAAGGGGTGTCCACCCGTTCCTCTGGGCACCAGGTCTTGCTGCAGCAGGCCGCAGATCTCTCGGACAACCTCTCGTGAAAGTTTCAACCTCCTTTGGCACTGCTGCTCACTCGTGTTGCGGTAGCTCATCCTTTGTCTGTAAACCCTCTGTCGGGGGTATCTCCTGCGGCGAGGTGCCTCGATGTGCTGGTGCCTTCTGCCCTGTGCAGCATCAGGTGGCTGAGCAGGAGGTTGGGGCTGCAGCTGATGTTGCTGCTGAGCTGCCTGGTTCTGCTGCTGCCCTGGATGGTCCTCATCCTCGTCTGAGGTCCATGGAGAAAGAAAACGAATGGTTCCCATGCTGCTTGAAGATGCCTCCTTTGGGGAAGCGCTCATTGCAAGTGGGGAGAGGGTCTTCCAAGGAGGTCCCACAGTTGATGGAGTCAAGCTGCAGCACCTCCGACTTCGGAAGGCCTTCTAAAAGTACTCAGAGACCTTTTAAAGCCAAGGTCTGGCACCTGCAAGTAATCCTTGCTGCAATAAACGATGTCTTGTTAGACCTGCAGCAGTGAGAAGGTCACCCACGAGTCAATCCGCCAGGTTTACCTGGCGTGGTTCAGGAGGTGCGTGGATCACGCCGAAAAGCTGGAAAAATCACAAGGGCCTCTCAAAATAGGCTTCGAGAGGCCCTTAACAAGCATTTAAGGAAGTTAATTAGCGCAATGGCCAGCTAGAGATGGGAGCGTTTCCCGACCTCCAAAACCGGCACCGGCAAAATCCCACGGAGGCGGGTTCCAAACCCGACCTCTTTGAATCTGATTTTCCCGCCTTTCCCGCCTCCAACGTCAGAAAATCGCCCCCCCCCAGTTTTCATTCTGGCAAAATTTCCAGTCTGAGTGGGAGGGGCTATTGAGCTGCACTTTAAAATGCCAGAGTGAGGAACTCTCTAGTCACTGGCGCCCATCCATTGTAAAGGATACCATGCTGCAGTAGAGGTTCCCATTGGGGATTCCCTTCTTTGCCATCTTGATGAAGGTGAAGAAAAGAAGAGAGCAAAGGAGACATAATCTTAAAATTAGATCTAGACCATTTAGGAGGGAAATCAGGAAGCACGTATTCACACAAAGGGTAGTAGGAATCTGGAATTCTCTCCCCCAAAAGGCCGTGGATATGGACAATTGGAGCTTTCAAAACTGTGATCAATATATTTTTATTAGGTAATGGTATTAAGGAATATGGAGCTAAGGCGGGTAATTGGAGTTGCAGTACAGATCAGCCATGATCTAACTGAATGGCCAAGCAGGCTCGAGGGATGAATGGACTTCTCCTATTCCTATGTTCCTATGTGAGAGAGACAGCATCAAAGGAGTTTGAGGCCAACCGGCTATTACCCATCACAATGAGTCCACAAGCCCCAAAGATTTTATGAGGATATAAGTGAAGAACTGTACCTTTGCCAAATTTGATTCATTAAGTACATCCTGGATGAACTATGCCGCTTTCCGTACATTGGCCTGCAGACCAAATCACATAACTAAACAGCTCTGCCAGTGGCTGTCAAAGTGAGTACAGCTCTAAACTTTTATACCACTGGCTCCTTCCAAGCTGCAAAGGAAGACTTCTGCAACATCACCCAGGGTGACATCTGGTCCTACTTATGAGAGGTCACTGATGCCATCTTCAGGAAAGCCGGGGAATGAATGCATGTTGGGATGATTTTTAGGCAACAGTATGACCGGGCCATTCAGTTCTATCACGTTGTTGGTTTCCCTGAAGTTAGGTGGCAATAGAGGCCACTCACATTGTATTGCAGCTCCAGCTGAGGAACCATTAACGCTCCTGAATATGAAGGGACTCCACTCCTTCAATGTTCAAATTGTGTTTTGATCAGGTGAAATGAATCTTGCATATCATTGCCAAATTTGCAGTGCGTGGCCACAATTCCAGCCTCCCAGCCCTATTCAGGGAAGATAGTCAACTATAGGGATGGCTTTTGGGAGACAAGGCATTCCCTTTGCTCCCATGGCACATGACACCCACTTCAACTACCAAACTCACCAGCAGAACATTGCTACAACTACTCATCAACTAATGAGGTAATTGAGAGGATCATAGGGATTCTGAAGGCAAGGTTTTGTTGCTTTGATAGATTTGGAGGGGTACTTCAGTATGGGCCAGAGCAGATTTCTTGCACCTTTGTCGCTTGCTGTGCCATTAACAATTTCACTGTTCAGAAAGGACTGGAAATAGAATCCCTGGAAACTGGAACTCAGCCTTGTAAGGATTAGTACTTGGAGGATTCATCTTCACCGGCCATCAGGGACATACGTAGAGGCATTATTAGTCATACGTTCACCTGGGAATAAAGTGATATCCTTTGAAACATTCCATCACTACATACCCCCTGCCTTCCTGCCAGCAACAATTCTATCTTTCTGACCCCCATTAACCAGACCTTACAATACCTCATGTGTTCATTGAAGAACTGAGGCAATTCAAAGTGCAACATCAGATTTATTAGTTACAGTGATCAGTCCTGCTTCTCGTCACCTTGTATCCCCTGGGTGCGCAGACATGCGTTTCTATCTCCTATCCGGGTGCTCCATCTGCGAGCCATTTGAGAGCAGGTATCACAAGTAGTGTTTGGTTCAAGAGGCTCTTGGGACTGAGGTGGCCTCATCTCACAACAGCAGAGTGCTGGCAAGGACCCACTGTGGGCTACATTTCTTTCGCGACTGCCTGACCAGCTTGGACCTACCTCCTATATGCTCCATGAAGGGTTAGGCCAGAGGCTTGGTATGTGCTGCTGTCCTGAGAAACAGCAACATCCTGCCGGTCGACTCCAGCTGTGCCACTGGTACTGGGCCCAGGTTCAGGGTGGTCACTGGTCATTCCAGTTAAGAAGTGAGGGTGATCAGTAAAGGGGCTTATATATGCCAAGGTCAAAAGGTAAAGGCAAAAGGTCACTGTTCTCTTACCTTGCCTGCCCTCATCGGGTTCTTGCATTTTTTGAGGCACTGAGAGAGGTGACACTCAATGCCACTACCACCTCCCTCCATATAGCCCATGGCAACTGCCTTACATGACCTCCTTCCCTGGGAATCATGCAGACGATCTCTTCTCTGGCAGATCTCATCCAGGAGGATTTGCAAATCTACGTCTGAAGCATTCTGGGCTCACCTGCTTCTGCCACCACTTATCAAAACCCTTCTTTGTGATTCACCATTGCATGATGTGGGAGTCATGATGAGAAAGCACAAACGAATCCTTTGGTTAAAAAGTCACTACAGTTGAACATCCTTGTCAAAGTACTACTTACCTGCTGTGCCTCCAATAAGCTGCTTCAACCTTAAGTTGCTGCAGGCTTTTAAACCCTGAAACAACAAGTTTTCTTCCCCCCCCCCCCCCCCCCCCCACCCACCCCCACCTCCCAGCGATTTACTCCCATGTTGCACAGGAATTGCACTCCTAGCCCACCATTCAATAATTACATGAGCTTCCCCCATAAATTCAACTGGGATCAGCAGTGCCATTCACTGGTCAGTGGAAGTTATGCCCCCACCCGCATTACTGCAGTGTAAATGCCCTCCAGGGCCCATGATCTTCACGATGAGTTGGGATACATATGAGAATCATGTAATAGCATGGAGTTATTAAACTGCAGGCAAAATCAGAGGGCACCAGGATATTAAACTGCCGATACCATTCTAAAACCAAGATTGCTATAGGAAGTGGGTACAATGGTAATCTACTGCACACTATAATTTGTTTGGAACATATGAAAACAGCATGAAGTACAACCCACTAGAATGGATAGGCTACATATGTAAACCTTCTACTTTTTTGTAACCGGCGCTGTATTATTAGAGGCAGATTACAATATACAATTGATGATTACACAGAGACAGAGGAACAAATGTGTTCTGCACCATTTCGGAAGGTAACTTCACCAGTCTGAGCCATTGTTCTGACAATGCAGCTTTCCCCCAGTACTTCATTGAAATATCAGCCTAGATTATGTGCTCGAGTCCTGAAATGGAACTTGAACTTATGTTCAGAGGTAAGAATGCTACACTAAGCCAAGCTGACACAAAAGCTGAACCAAGCTCTTTATTACCTTTAGATCTCCCTACAATGCTTTGAAAGTATTTTCAACGTACAATACTATAATCTAAGGCAAGAAAAATATAAGAACATAAGACAATATGGAATTAAAAAAGGCTATTTGCTCATCAAGCCCGTTGCTTCCACAGACCTTGTACAATTTGTCCTATTTGGGGCTCTCCTGTAATTGCAGGTGGATATTTTAAGAAGGTAAAGCTCAGTGACATTTCTCCCTGGCTCCCTAGAGTAGTATAGTGGTACTCCAGAACGTCAATTTAACATTCGAACCAACACTATTCACCCCTACTGCACAAATGGCATTTCAAATTATTAGCAGCATAGGGACCATTATGCCCCAGACAGTATTTGATGAACCATGTCTGTACTTGCAGTACTCAGGACCATTCTTTATCACATATTTATCCAACTCCCTGAAAGGTTTAATTAATTGACATGGCATATATTACATTTTCTGGCATTTTATACCACAACACAACTATTCTCAGGGGTGGGGGGGAGTTCACCTTTTAGCCTTGCCTAGTGTTGTACTGATACCTCCTAGTCTTATGATTACAGTCTAAGTCATAAGGCTTGCTTGCCTATACGCGATCCATTCCACAGAGCATTAAAAAAAAAACAGGAGTATGCTCCTTTCAATTCTATTTCACCCCTGTATAGCTTGTTGATAAAAGCCGCATTGGGATATTGTGTAAGGTTTTGGGAACCTTGGCCTTGCTGTTGGTGATATTAACAGACAAATGTTTAACACGTTCGGATGATGTTTCTCTGTTTGCTATTTTAACACAGGCATTAGCCAAGTTATTTCGAATGGGCTAATTTCCTCCAACAAAATAGCAGACAGAGGAAGGTCATGGGAATGCATTAAATCTTCATCTGCTACTATCAGCCAGATTAATTTATAGGCTGCTATCTTTAAAAGGATTTAATGCATTGGAGAGGGTTCAAAGAAAAGGAGGAAGGATGTAACTAATGCTCTGAATTTTCTTGGACTTTCTCCAAGTCTTGTTGGAAGTAAATCTCCAGGTGTTGTGTGTTTAATGAAGTAATTTATTCATGCACAGTGAACACCGCTTCTGAGCCAAAAGAGATAGATGAGCATATGTTCATCTTACTGCCTCTGCTGGTCATCCTGAATCACCTGGCTTCAGTCTCCTGTGGCTCAAACATCTCTCTCTCTCCGGATCTTTTTATCTTTCAAGCAAAATTGAATCTAGCAAGTCTAATTTCCTCTCTGCTAAAATCCTCATTCTTGGTACTTCACAATTCACCATCAGTAATGGCTCCGCTTCTCATCAGGCCAGCAGTAATGCTGAGCCCTTTCCAGACTGATTTCCTTCTCTGGTCTAGTAATTCAGCCAATCCACTAGACCTTTCATCACTTTCCGTCCTAACTCTTACACTGTATCTGCCATTTCGCCATTTGACCTTTTTTTTGACGGCTGCCTTATATCTGCCTCTCGGAGAATAACCCACAAAAACAAAATCACACTCTCTAAACTAGTCCCTTTGTGTTTGACATTATATGGTTGATTTTTCTATTCCTGGCACAGAGGAGCCCAGACTGAGAAGCTGCAAGGGTATTCCTCAATGACATTTTCAAAGTCCAACCTTGTGCTATCTTCTGAGGTCAGACAATTTATGTGACCGCCAGATCTAGCTTATGCCTGCAGCCAGGAGTCTGATGAAGGGTGCAAAATCTTGCAAGTCTCCTTAAATTTAAAAGGATGTAGCTACTTAAAGCTGTGTATGGGATCTGGAACAGATGTGGGAGAACACAGCATGCTAAAGGAATTTGGCAAAGTAAGATTATCTAACAGTACCATGCCATATGACCTTCCCTCCATCATAAGGTCAGAAGTAGGGATGTTCGCTGATGATTGCAGTGTTCAGTTCCATTCACAACTCCTCAGATAATGAAGCAGTCTGTGCCCACAACAAGACCTGGACGACATTCAGGCTTGGGCTGATAAGTGGCAAGTAACATTCGCGCCACACAAATGGCAGATAATGACTATCTCCAACAAGAGAGAGTTTAACCACCACCCCTTGACATTCAACGGCATTACCATCACCAAATCCCCCAAAATCAACATCCTCAGGGTCACCATTGACCAGAAACTTAACTGGACCAGCCACATAAATACTGTGGCTACAAGAGCAGGTCAGAGGCTGGGTATTCTGCGGCGAGTGTCTCACTTCCAGACTTCCCAAAGCCTTTCCATAAGGCACAAGTCAGGAGTGTGATGGAATACTCTCCACTTGCCTGGATGAGTGCAGCTCCAACAGCACTCGAGAAGTTCGGCACCATCCAGGACAATGCAGCCCGCTTGATTGGCACCCCATCCACCACCTCAAACATTCACTCCCGCCACCACCGGTGCACCGTGGCTGCAGTGTGTACCATCTACAATACGCACTGCAGCAACTCGCCAAGGCTTCTTCGACAGCACCTCCCAAACTGCGACCTCCACCACCTAGAAGGACAAGGGCAGCAAGTGCATGGGAACACCACCACCTCCAAGTTCCCCTCCAAGTCACACACCATCCTGACTGGGAAGTATATCGCCGATCCTTCATCGTCGCTGGGTCAAAATCCTGGAACTCCCTCCCTAACAGCACTGTGGGAGTACCTTCACCACACGGACTGCAGCGGTTCAAGAAGGCGGCTCACCACCACCTTCTCAAGGGCAATTAGGGATGGGCAATAAATGCTGGCCTTGCCAGCGACGCCCACATCCCAGGAATGAAATTTAAAAAGTGTTCCGCACTTACTGCTCGCCCATACCAAGCTTCGCACAACCTTTCACCCATACAGCTTGGTGTGGGCGCTGAGCATCGGCCCCACAATGCGGTGTACAACTGTGGGAACAGAAGTAGCTGTCTGTGCCGTTGAATGGGAATCGATCATTTGTAATGATTGCAGCAGTTTGAACTTCTATAAAGATGGCTTCAAACCTTGAACATATACATCGAGTTGCATTATCCAGGATAATTTCTTCAGGTCAGCCGTAAGAAGCTGACAGGTTTCTCAACAATTCTGCAGTTTTAGTTATGGGGAATCAAATCCTTTCAGTATCTGGAATAAACATCAACAGCTTCTTGTTTCTTGTTCAGCAGTGACTGCCATGATTTACTTGCGTGTTTCCAGGAATAGTGCAGAGGAACTGCAGCAGTATTGCTGTTTGACTGACACTTTTGGCAGTGTTTTGACGAGCTGTGATATCCTCATAAAATGTAGGACACCAAAAGGAGCTTCTGGCCAGCACTTTCACTGCATCCATGTCACAATTATGTTCTTTATGTAGCTCAGATACACAAGGGACATTCTGACTCATTTAAGCAGTACCTGTAATCCCCATGGTGCACAATCCATTTCAACAGAGGATGATCGCAAGTTGGTAAAATATGGCATCTAATTATCATTATGGAATTTTCAGGCCAGAAAGGCACCTATGTCTCGTATAGTTGCAGCTGCAGTTTCTTTGACAATCATTGATAGATTGCTTATGAAGCAATATGAAAGAGCATACAGTTTATCCATTGGCAAACAGCTTACCAGATGAGCATTTCATCAATTGATGTTTCCACTTGTGATGGAGTCCAAAACTAGGGGACATAAATATAAGATAGTCACTAATAAATCCAATAAGGAATTCAGGAGAAACATCTTTACCCAGAGAGTGGATAGAATGAGGAACTCGCTACCACAGGAAGTAGTTGAGGTGAATAGCATAGATGCATTTAACGAGCAGCTAGATAAGTACATGAAGGAGACAGTTATAGAAGGATATGCTAATAGGGTTAGATGAAGTAGGGTGGGAAGAGGCTCGTGTGGAGCATAAACACCAGCACAGACCAGTTGGGTTGAATGGCCTGTTTCTGTGTTGTAAATTCTATGAAATTCTATATAATTTGTACTTTATGTTACACTGTAAGAACACAACATTGGCCTGTGAAGGAATAAGCCATATAACCTATTCAGAAAAATACACCATTCTATGAAAGAATTCTGACCTTATTAAAACATGACAAACTGGGTTTGGAAATCTGGAAGCCTCAACAATCTAAAACTGTAACAGCATACAGGCTATTGAGATAAGATAGTTGTTGACACTGAATCAATAACCTTATTGAAACAGAAGGTTGGAGGCTCCTGACGGTCTGAATCTTTGGAAAGAAGACAATGGTGCATCCTGGTTAAGGTGTTCTAAGTTACACTTCGTAAACAGGCACATAAAATTAAGAAACATATGCCTTCATAAAAATGACATCAAGTAAAAGAAACACCTGCCGTCACACCGTTTTTGTGTTAAGCTTAAGACACCTACACAGGAGACATAATTCTGTATTGCAACCAGCTGAGGTGACTAAGAATTGCATAGATCACCCTAGTTAAGGTGTTCTAATTGCAAGAGCACAAACAGAAGGCCTTAGTAAAAATGACATCAAATGAAATGCACCTGCTGTTACACCATTTTTTATGGTAAGCTTCGGACACCTAGGGTAGAGACACAATTCTTAATGCTACCAGCTGATCTGACTGTAAGAATTGCAGAAGTCAGCAGAAAAATGACTAGAGATAATTAGCTTACATCAGCAGAAAACTTCAAAGGAAATACCACTGAAAAAGGGTATAAATATTGAGCTCTCAAATGGGATAATAGATTCGCTGTAAAGGGGCAAAGCGATTCTCAGGCTTCAGAGGTAGCTCTGTAAGTCTACAACTCTTTGTACCTCGGGGATCAAAGGTACTGTACTGTATTTGATTTTGGTGGATATCCTGAATAAACTAAGAACTGTAAAACTGTAGCGAAGTTAAGATTTGAGAGTAAGGATCTCTGATAATAGAATTGTAAGATTTCTCTTTTTGGAACTGTTAATGTTGCGATTGAATCACCAACTGTAAATTACATGTCGGTTCTTTAATAAATCTATATATTTTTAGAATTATCTCACATAATACTTCTGTATCAAACTCGCGAGCTCAATCTCTGTACACTCTTTGGTGAGGACTTGCAGAATTCTGGGGGAGTTTTCCGGACCCTCATAATATCCGGAAGGTTACAGTCTAGCTAAACTTATTAAAAGTGCTATCTGGAGGACGGTAACATCTTCAGGTTGTTCCTTTCCTTCAGGGAGAGATGGTCCAGACCTTTAGACCCAATTAAGCGTCTTTAGGATTCGGCTAACTCAAACTTTAGTTCAAAGTGAACATCTGGGGAATACGCCTGATCTGGGGTAGCCCTAAAGGGGCTAGGACTAGTAATTATCCCTTCAGGCCATCTTTACCTCCTCATTGCTGCCAAAAAAACAAATATCTGTTTTTGGACCCAATCATTTTAAACAAATGCTTAATAACATTAGAAAGCATGGAATGAGAAAAGGTCTTTCGAGCCATTTGTGTAACATGCCTGTTAGAGGGCTGTTTATGGCAGACTGATATGGGATATATTTTTCTAATTTAGTAATGTCAAAAAATTATTTACTGAGGAACTTATACCAGTCTATGCTGCTTCTCAGATGTACAATGTTTATTATCAACAGGTACCTAGTGAACCAGTTTGCAATGTCTCCGCTCCCGCCTTGGCCCATCTGCTACTGAAATCTTCATCCATGCTTTTATCACCTCAGACTCGACTATTCCAACAGTCACCTGGCCGGCCTCCCATTCTCCACCTTAAACATGAACTCGTCCAAAATTCTGCTGCCGGTATCTTAACCTGCACCAAGTCCTGCTCGCTCATCACCCCTATGCTCACTGACATATACTGGCTCCGAGGCTTCAAAAACCTACACTTTAAAATTCTCATCCTTGTGTTCAAATCCCTTCATGGCCTTCCCCCTCCTTATCTCTGCAGCCTCCTCCAGTACTGCAACCCTCCAATAACTCTGCATTCCTCCAACTCTGGCCACTAATGCATCCCCCACTCCCATCGCCCCACCATTGATGGCTGTGCCATCAGCCATCTTGGCCCTAAACTCTGGAATTCCCTCTCTAAACCTCTTCATATTTCTCTTGTCCTTTAAGGCCCGTCTTAAAACCTATCTTTTTTTAACCAAGCTTTTAGTCACCCCTCCTAATATGTCCTTATTTAGCTCGGTGTCAATTTTTGTTTGATTACGCTTCTGTGTAACACTTTGGGATGTTTTCCTACGTTAATGGTGCTATATAAATGCAAGTTGTTGTTGTTGTAGTAAATTCAGTTCCAAAAACAGTCACACTTAGCTTTAGGCCTTGTTTTTCTAATTGCTGCAGCAGCCCATTTACCTCACATCTAATCTCCTGTTCATTACTCTCAGGTGTATCCCGCTCCATAAGGGAGTCAATTGTATAGCTAAATCGCTGTATCTGTGTCAGTATTTAGAAATTGCAGAGAGTTAGCATCCTACAGTCTGTTGATGGGCATGCGAGAAATCTAACATAGCAGCTAATGGGTTCAAGGGTCTATTGTCTTTTTCCAGTTCATTGTTATCACTTCTGGACCGAACCCAATGTACTGGGGTCTCATGATACTGAAACTTTGACTATGAGCAATCCAGTGCCTGGATATGAATGTTATTGGCTCTGAATCAAATGTAAGGCCTAGGGTTATGTGTCCTAGCTAAAGGCCCTCGGCATATCATTTTTGTCCATGACTAATAGTCCCATTAGTAACAGGACAGTTTAAGTTTTAGGGCCATGTTAGTCCTTACCCTATATATTCTATCAGTACAACTAAAACTTCCCCGGTTTCCCATTCTATATGAACATGACATCTGACTAAGTAAAGCCTGCAGATTTCAAAGCTTAGGGGGCGATTTTCCTAGCCCCGAGGAGGCGGGTTTGGAGGAGGGATAGGTGGGAAAAATCACAAAAAAATGAGTGTGGATTCAGAACCTGCCTCCGTGCAATTTTGCCGGAGGCGGTTTTGATGGGTGTGATTCGGTCGCCCCTCCAGCAGTCCAGAAAGGTAGTTAAGACCCTTAAATGGTTGTTAAAGGCCTCTGTAATCCTATTTTGAGAGGCCCTCGTTATTTTACCACATTTTCAGCGTGTTGCACGACCCTCCTAAACCACGCCAGCTAATCCTGGCGGGTTGACAAGTGGGTGGCCTCCTCACAGCTGCAGGTCCACCATTAAAACGGAGCTTTCATCAGCGATTAGTTACAGGTGGCAGAACTTTGCTTCTAAAGGTCTTTCAGCACTTTTAGCAGGCCTACCGAAGTTGGAGGTGCTGCAGCTTCTATCTCTCAACTGTGGGACCTCCTTGGAAGACCCTCTCCCCGCTTGGACTGAGCGCTTCACCAACGGAGGCATCTGCCAGCAGCATGGGAACCATTTATTTCCTTTCACCATGGAGCTCAGATTCGGATGAGGAGCAGCCACGGCAGCAGCAGAACCAGGCAGCTCAGCAGCAGGAGCCCCAACCTCCTGCTCAGCCACCTGATGCTGCACAGGGCAGAAGGTGCCAGCGCATGGAAGTATGCCGCCGCAGGAGATACCCCCAACACAGGGTTAACAGACAAAGGATGAGCTACCTCAACATGAGTGAGCAGCAGTGCCAAAGGAGGCTGAGACTTTCGCGAAGTGTTGTCTGAGACATCTGCGCACTGCTGCACCAAGACCTGGTGCCCAGAGGAACGGGTGGACACCCCTTACCAGTGGCTGTCAAAGTCACCACCGCACTCAACTTTTTTGCCTCAGGCTCCTTCCAGGGATCATCAGCAGATATCAGCGGCATCTCCCAGTCAGCCGGCCACAGTTGCATCACCCAGGTTACCGATGCCCTTTTCGCTAAGGCCCACAATTACATCCACTTCTCAAGGGATCAAGCAAGTGTCACCGCGCGTTCGGTTGGCTTTGCAAATATGGCAGGCTTGCCAATGGTGCAGGGTATCATAGACTGCACACATGTGGCCCTTAGGGCACCCCATCACAACCCAGCTATCTTTGTCAACCGCAAGGGCTTCCACTCCCTCAACGTACAGCTGGTGTGTAACCACAAGAAGGAGATTTTGCATGTTTGTGCCAAATTCTGTGGTAGTTGCCATGACTCGTTCATCCTGCGGAACTCTAGTGTTCCTCCGCTCTTCAATCCGCCAAACCAACTTAACGGATGGCTCCTTGGTGACAAAGGCTATCCCCTGAAGAAGTGGCTAATGACGTCAATCAGGAGGCCAGCTAACGAGGCTAAAGAGCACTACAACGCCAGCCACACTTCGACCAGGTCCATCATCGAGCAAACTATTGGGTTGTTGAAGATGCGCTTCCGATGCCTTGACAGATCAGGTGGAGCCCTGCATTATTCAGCAGCCAGGGTCTCCAGAATGGTCGTGGTCTGCTGTGCACTGCACAACACGGCACAGCGTCGTGGCTTGCTTCTTCCTGATGAGCAAGTGGCTCAGTTCGTAGCCTCCTCAGATGAGGATGAGGTGGAGGAGGAGGAGCAGGAGGAGGAGGAGCAGGAGGAGGACCGACGCCGGTCTATCGACCAGCAGCAGCAGCAGCACGTGAGCACATGGCTGCCCGTGATGCAAAGGATGAACTTATCCTGGCCAGATTTGCATAGGTTGCCCATGTTGGCACATGTCCTTGGCTCCATCTTAAGACATGATAGACAATGGACATGACTCTCTGGCCTCCTTTCCCTCTGGCTACCAACCTGAACACGCAAGTGTGGGGGAGCCCGCAATGTGGAGCTGCCTAAGGCGAAATAACAGATGCCATCACGCCAACAGTTTGCCATCAAATCATTTTTATGCTTTCCAACAGGGATGGCATTTCATCAATACACATAAACATTCACCCAATCTGCACACAGATCTGGAGGTTATATCCCTTGCCAGCTGGACCCACACAGCCTTGGTTTCTTTGGGAGGCCTCTTCCTCCCAGATGAGGGGAAGAGCACCTCCCTGCTAGCTCTCGCCCCCTCAACCAACATTTGCAGCGCTTCATCCGAGAACCTCGGGGAGGCCCTTGCCTTGGAATTGGACATAGTGGTTTCTCAATAAATGTTGCAGGTGGTGCAGCATCGACAGAAATCCAGTGGAATGAGCCAAGGCAGCAAGCAGCCCTTAAATGAGGCTGGAAAAGTGATGTCAGCAGAGGTGAGTTTCAGTCCCAAAACATTAATTGACCAAAGACAACCCACACCTCTGAAATCAACTGGCCAATTAGGGGAAAAATCACAATTTTTTTCCACCTCTCAGCGGAGGTGGGTTTGAAACCCACCCAAACCTGCCTCCAACCCGCCTCCAATGGGAAAATCGCCCCCTTAGGTTCCAGGAATTATTAGCCCAAAGTCTACGTGCAAAAACTAAAACAAATAGTCGAGCACAGTTCTCCCCATTTTGACTTTTTTGTTTGCTACTACCCTTCCATTTTGTCAGATAATGAGCACAATTCTTCACAAAGGAACATAGTCGCCAACATTTCTCTATCGCGGCAATTTACGACACTCTACAGATTACCCGACAGGAACATCCCCTGCCTGTAACCATTAATGATTTTCTCATGGCATTCTTCACAATTACATGGGAGCTTCACTGTAGAAAATAGTTGACTCTCTTTCGAGTCTCCCATTGAATTTTATTTCTGCGCCTGCTTTTAATTTATAACAACTCGTGTCTGACTGATCAGTTAACGGAATAACTAGCAAGGAATTTAAGTTACATTTAACAGCTGTATGATGCCACTGTCTTCTTGTTAAGGGAAAATAATAATTAGAGAGTTTTTTGGAATTCTAGATTAATGCAATCCAGAATGAAGCTCATTCAATTGGGTCACCTTCTTGTCAGAGCCCTAACCTGGGGTGAGGGTCGGGCGAATAGGGAGGGTGTGAATTTCCTATTTAAATAAAAATTGGAAGAGTACCTGCATTCTTAGAAACTGCACATTTCAAGAGGTGTGAATCTCCACTATTTCGACAGCAGGTCTTGTTAATCATTTTGATCTAATATCAGAGCTATGTCAAAAGTTATCATTAACTAAATGTCCAATGCAAATCAGTTAATCTGCTAAAATGTCCCTAAGGATTAAGGTACAGTTTTATATGATCTTGGAAAAATGTAGGTATTGGAATTAGAAGAGAAACTGCTGCAAAGTCAACATAAAATGGACGACAATGAGCTTTGTGAAACCTTGGCCCCGATATTTACAGCGAGGTGGGGAGGGTGCAGGTGAGGCCGAAAACAGCCGAAGAACCCGGCAAGGCCAGGGAAGCGGAGGTTCTGCTGATCTTAACAACAGAACCCTCATTAACATCTTGTACTTCCGTCTCCTGCCCGGCAGCCGGCCAAATGGACAGCCTGGCCTGTGGGCAGGAGGGAACACCAGTGGCGGAAGGCTGCAGCTGGGGATCCTTGGGGACAGTCCCCGGCAATCGGGGGCGGGGGGCGGGCGGGAAGGTCTGCGATCGGGAGGACTGGGGGAGGCCAAAGGCTTCCTTGTGGAGTCTGGGGGAGGCCGAAGGCTTCCTTGTGGAGTCTGGGGGAGGCCGAAGGCTTCCTTGAGGGGCCTGGGGGAAGCACTCCTGCTCCTCCTGGCCAACAAGGAGTGCTGAGAGGGCCACTTACCTTGTGGAGCTGGCAACTCCCACCTCCGTTTCACTGCCGAGTTTCCTGACACAACAACAACTTGTATTTATATATGGGGAACCCTGCAACAGCGGTAAATTTCCAATCGGGCTACCAATTGCACCGCAGGAGCTTGATTTAAATATGTTAATTAAGCGCCGACCTCTCCACAGTGGGACACTCGGACGCCCCGAAATCCGCCGCTGTAAAAATGGCAGCGGGCGCATGCGCGGCGGGTTGGCGTCACGTTCCGTTCATTTCACTTTTTAACCCCCTTGACCGCCCGCCCGTTGTGGGGGGGTTAATATCAAAGCCCATGTAACCTGTTTCGGTGCCCGTCACTGCAATAACAAAGTACCTCAATTTACTTTACTGAGGCAGACTCACAGATTTTCTCATAAAATCTCAATAGATTGACAATAGCCACAATCTATTTATTACCTATTAATATTTTTTCTTACTGAGGCAAAGCAGCCAAACCATAAATAAGGAATAACGAGGTACGGTATGAATGAGTGAAGAGTTATACAGAGGAGTTGGAGCAAAATATTAGAATAGGCAAGATGGTTCTTAGTCTACATTTCTATCACTGTTATGGTTATTTTTGCATTGTGTATTATTGTGCAAGTGGGGGTTTACCTGCCCCGAGGAAAATAATAAACCAACCATTGCCTTTCAATACATGTTGGGTGATTGAGGTATTTTTTTAAATAGATAGTTTATGTTGGAGGATTTAAAGTTAAGGAAGTTGAGCTTTGTGCTTTCTTATACTGTCAGCCGTGGCTCAGTTGGTAGCACCCTTGCCTCTGAGACAGAAGGTTTTGGGTTCAGTGACACTCCAGTGCAGTGCTGAGGGAGCGCTGCACTGTCGGAGGTGCCGTCTTTTGGATGAGATATTAAAATGAGGCCCCGTCTGCCCTCTTAGATAGGCATAAAAGATCCCACGGCACTATTTTGAAGAAGAGCAGGGGAGTTATCCCCAGTGTCCCGGCCAATATTTATCCCTCAATCAACATCACTAAAGTAGATTTTCTGGTCATCATCACATTGCTGTTTGTGGGAGCTTGCTGTGTGCAAATTGACAGCCACGTTTCCTACATGACAACAGGGACTACACTTCAAAAATACTTAATTGGCTGTAAAGCGCTTTGCGACGTCCTGAAGTCGTGAAAGGCGCTACATAAATGCAAGTCTTTCTTTTGCTTTACTGATTGATCTTCCAGCTCTTTGAACGGTGCATGTAGCAATTTGAGTACTAATGATATAGTTGGAATTGTAAATAGCAGTTTATTGGTAATGTTGCCCCACATTTTTCAGTGATCGTGGTGTGTTACTGTTGGCAGTGATCCAGGTTTTTTAGGTTGTATCACAAATGTCTTATAGTAGCAGTGCTAAAATTTGCTGATTGCTGTATACAAGAATGTATTATGTTATTGACATACTTTGTATACTGTATAATCTTTCAAGTGGCAGTGGCAGACAATTTAAAAATAGTCACTTGCTATTAGTTATACTACAGAACCTTATTAGTCTTTAATATAAAGCAATCACCGGTGAACTTTAATTTTATTAAGTATTTTAATCTAGAAAAAACATTAAGTGTTACTTGAGAGTCAAAGTGCTTTCTTTCTTGATTTAACAGCTCATCCAAAAGGCAGCACCTCAAACAGGGCAGCGCTCCCTCTCAGTACTGCGCTGAGGTGTCAGCCCAGATTATATGCTCAATCCTGGCGTGGTGCTTGAACCCACAAGCTTTTGACTCTGAGGTAAGAGTACTACCACTAAGCCAAGGCTGACACTTGAACCATACAGTCCAGAAAGGACCTATGTTTGATCTGCAGTCTGCGCTGAGGTGTGAAGTTGCTAATCTCAGTTAGGGTAGCAATGGAGGAACTACAGGGTGTCGAGGGCGAAGGAGATGAGAAAGATCTATAAGGACCAATGTTTGTTTTATGATACTCTTGGACTAAGGTCTATTATTTAAAAAGTATAAACAGTTTCACCCATGTTGCATATGCCATAGCCTTAGCATTGCATAACTGAGAGGCAGTTGCTTCTGTTGCCTGCTATTAAAAATGGGCAGGTGTGCAACTATTTTCTCGAATGTAACAAAAGAGAGAAAATAAATGGCTTTACAATCAATAACATAGCCTTTTAGTCTATTTTGCCCCAATGGTGTTTTTTTTTGCTGTTTTGCCTCCGTTTTCTCCCTTGCTCTGCTGATGGTGCCAACTCATATTGGGGCCTAGTTGCGTGGGCACCAGTACCCCTTGCTGAAGTGAACGTCAACAGGCTATTTGATTGTAAGGAGCCTGATCCTGTTCTCATTTGATGTTCACGTGCATGCGCTTCCGAGCAGGGGCACCCGGATAGCGGTCAGACATAAGAAGCCACGATTTTTTTAAATTCATTCATGGATTGTGGGCGTGGCTGGAAAAGCCAGCATTTTTTGCCCATCCCTAATTGCCCTTGAGAAGGTGGTGGTGAGCCGCCTTCTTGGCAACTGAGTGGCTTGCTGGGCCATTTCAGAGGGCAGGTAAGAGTCAACCACATTGCTGTGGGTCTGGAGTCACACACCGGCCAGACCGGGTAAGGACGGCAGATTTCCTTCCCTAAAGGACATTAGTGAACCAGATAGGGTTTTATAACAATCTGGTAGTTACATGGTCACCATTACTGGTACTAGGTTTTTTTTTCAATTCCAGATTTATTTAATTGAATTTAAATTCCCCAGCTGCCATGGTGGGATTTGAACTTATGTTTACTGGATCATTAGCCCAAGCCTCTAGATTAATAGTCCAGTAACATATCCACTATGCTACCGTACCTTTTATCTCCTTAGCGCAGGGAGGCTCATGCTGGGGGTCTGATGATGAATGTTAGGATTTGGCACGTATTGTCCTCATTTTTCTGTTTCTGAGGATTTGAAATATGAGTTGTCTAGTGCCTGGTCAGTGCGTGATACAGCTAATCTATCAATGTCTGAGCTTATCTACAGTATTTATTTACCCCTCCAGGTAAAGCATGTAAAAGTCACATGAAATCACTATGTGTCTTTTTGAAGTGGGCCTCTACTTCAGCCTAGCTTCTCCGAGTCTCATCTCTCCTTGCAGGAGTAATCAGTGAGATAGCTGTCAGGATTAGAATTACAGCAAGATAAGAAGCTCTATCCCTGTTGATTCATAATTGGCAGTTACTTGATGCTGGTGCTTAAAGAGCCCTGGCATCTTCGCACAGTGATGCTGCAGAGTTTAGCAGCAAATCCTGGGTGCAAGCCAACTCCCATCACTTTGTGACTGAGGTAAAAATTCGTTCACGCCCAAAAACGGGCTCACAGGGGGCTACAGGAAACGATGCCTGCGCCTGAATGGATAGGCCCGAGGCACACCTAATATTGGGCCTCGGCTGCATTTATGCTCAAACCGGCGAGCTGCAGACACTCCATGGGAGTCCTCAGGCAGCTCGCCAGAGAAAAGGCCTCGAAGATCGTGCCGCTGCGTCACTGGCAGTGGTCCTCAGGTAAGTCCTTAAAGGGGACCGGGAAGAGGCGGTGATCGGGAAAGGAGGTGATCGGGACATTGGGGGGGGATAAGGAGGGGGGTGATCGGTAGGGCGGGATCGGGGAGGGTGGCGGTGGCAGTGGGGGGAGGGGGTGGGGGGGGGTCAAGTTCGCAATCAGAGGGTGGGGCGACTGGTGGCCAGCAGTGGCCCGCGTGGTTTGAATGTGAAGCCAGGAGGAACGCTGTGAAGCAGACCTCGGGTAGGTCCTCGGGGTGAGGGGAAGTGATCGGCGGGGGGGGTGGGTGAAGATTGGGAGGGGGCCTAGCAGCAGCCAGCAACAGGCTTCGGCACTGCACTCCTGCACCCATCGGCTCCACATCCAGGAAACTATTTTTTAACAAACGTATCTTTTTGGTGGCGGCCTCCAGTGGTCCCTTTAAGGACCACTGATTAGGCCACATGTAGACCACGTTTACCTGAACACAGCCAGCCTAGTGCCAGCTGTGTTCAGGGCAGACTGATTTTGCAAAGGGGAACTCAAACTAGCGTTAGGTCTCTCATTTGCATATGCAAAGCAGCTAACACCTGCTTCAGGCTCAGGCACAGGCACAAGACGCCTCTTTTTATGCCTTTACCAATATGGCGGGCGATGTACTTCAGGCCTGGAATATGTGAGTGCACGCCGCCCGCCATATTGGATGCTTTGCCGTCCATTTTACGCCTCGAACAAGGGTGCTGCATCAACCAGTTTCTAGGCCACTCTGCTTATCTGGTGGCTTTGGTCGAGAGTGTTGAATGTTGGAGAACGTTGGCCAGAATGCTTTCAAACCTGCAGCGGCAACAAATTTCCCACCCCAACCCTAATCACAGCAGATCTAATCCAGGCTAATGAACATGGTGTGAGGCTGACCCCAGAAGATTCAGTGGGGTCAGCCATTCCTAACTTTTGCAAGTACAACATCCGTCCCATAACAGGGTACCATGACCTGAAAGTAAACATTCATGGACATTTGTGGCCAAGAAAATATCTTGTGCGATATTACTGTACAGTGCCTTAATGTTTTGATATCATGTTCCTCTGCCTGCTAATTTAATGGAAGTGATAAGTCAGAAGTTAAAATAGCAGAAAGAGAAATTTGATAATGAAGGTGTTTAGCGTTCATATGATTATATCGTTCAGTATTATTTCCAGGCTTATGTTGGGAGATATTCCTCTTTTGCTCAGCAACAAATCTTCCCACTCCCCCCAAACTAAGTGGTAGGGGAGAATGATTATCAGAGTTCCTTCCACCTTTCAGGTGGCTATCCTTGGCGTGCTTATATACAAGCCAAGTCCTGGTAAAGTCCAGCACGGAGGTTTGCGCAGTATTCTTCCTGGGAGCTGCATGCTGACACTGGAGTAACAATACGCAGAAAATACTGGCAGAGAAAAACACACACGTGGGTTGGAATGTCACCGTGGAGTGGTCGTGATGAATTTGTTAACATGTTCTTATGGAATTCCTCTGTCCGTTATTTTAATGAAGATGCTAACTCACTTATTTAAAATGGTTCAATGCCGTTCTTAAAATTGAGCCGGCCTCATTGTCTTTGTTGTATTTCGCTATTGTCTTTGATGTAATGTCTTCCTGACTGACCTGGTTGGACACCATCCACACCTTTGATTGCCGTGATTGTCTCTCTGCCGAGGTGTGATAAAGGGCAGTTAGAAAGATTAACTGTAGTCGTCTGGCAGTGTTCTCTGACTATATATGCTGTGCCCATATGTATTTCTTCACTTCACCTGACGAAGGAGCAGCCGCTCCGAAAGCTTGTGATTTCAAATAAAGCTGTTGGACTATAACCTGGTGTTGTGCGACTTCTCACTTTTCTTAAAATTGTGGCGAGGGGAATTTCATATGAATGTATTAACATATGCATTACTAATGTGGTGCAGAGATTTCAATCCCTGGTATCAGGTTTACCACCCAGCACATTAAAACACCCCAAGAAAATGAAATTCCTCCGTGGAAAATTATACTCAAAGGACATCAATGTGGAAAATCCTAATCCAAGTTTCAATTTAACTCTTCCATCACCAGTTTTTATTTGTTCAGTTCTGTTGTAAACAAACCTGGTTATATGCACCTTCTACCCATTCTAAACAATTGCATGTTAATGGGACTCTCTTCAGGCATAAATAGAACAAACAGGAATTCAACTTGCGTTAACCTGCCATCTTCTGGTAACATTGTAGAAACACAAAAGGTAAGGCAATTGTTCCATGGGAATAGAATCTACTTGAATTTGACAATATTTCAGTCCCAACACCGTCAATCTTCAGTCTTCATCCATTGCAGTCCAACCCTCTCGACCTCTTTCCGTAAACACTCTCCCTTGCTACTTGTCTCCCTTACCTTTTATGATCATGCATTCGGTCACCTTCCCTAACTTTTCCACTACTGGTTGCTGTCCATATCTTCTCTGTGAAGGACCCTGGGACACTTACTGCATTAAAGATGCTGTATAAACGCAAGGTGTTGTTGCGATAGGTTCTCCCCATAAGAAGATCCTGTTCAGAGCCTTCACTTCTGATTAAAAAAATCAAACTTTTTATGATACATTTTTGTACTGCAAGAGGTACAGTTAATAGACCTCACTCTCTTACACAGCACTTACTCTCCAGTTCTCTTCAGGACATCTTTTTTTCTCTCTTTGAATGGATGTTCTGACATTGAGGCTGCAGATGCTACCAGAACAGACACAGCACAGTTAACAATGCACCTAATTGCCGGCACCTTTGGAGCACAAGTACCACTTTCTCAGAACTCATTCAGACTGTCATTTATATTACGATGTCTTAAAGCTACTTTGGCACAAAAAAGCCTGTCTGAAGAGTAATCATTACACTGACGCCCCTATCTCTTATACCCTGAGCTGAAAATTCCTATTATCACACTTCTTTTCCATTATTTTCACCCTGTCCTTCCTATGTGAAATGAATAGAAATGTGCCAAGAAAATAGAGAAACTAAAAATATCTTCACTCATTTTCACTGTGTGCATGGAGGATTTTTTTCTTAATTATTAAAGTTTTAGCTGTTACAGTTACAAGTTACTCTTTACTCCACTCGTCTCAGTCTCCTTGCTGCTGTTTCTTGCCAACATGAAAGCAAGGAATGAGAAAAGACTGTTTGGCCCATCAAGCCTGTTCCTTGCATGGAACCTGCAGAAACCATTCTATTCAACCCCTGTTTCCCTGCTTCCCTCCCCCATCAAAGGTAAAGGCAGCAGAATCCCCATCGGATCTTACAGCCTACATTAAGGGGCAAGTAACACGCTCAGCATGTAGAGCCGTCAGCACAAGCACTGCGCAGGTGCTATGAGCACCTGTGCACAAACGAACTGATCTTGCTTGATCTTATAGGTCAGCTCATGTGCATTATTTTCTGGCACTTCAGGCATGCCGGAGCACCAGGGCCGCAACGTCAAGGCACCGCAGCCGGTAAAGATCTGCTGCCCGTCCATTGCATGCAAGACAATTTTCTGGCTTGGGCAGCGGGAGGGACTCTGGACATGAGCAGTGGGGGCGAGGGGCAAGGAGGTGAGAGTCCCCGGGGCCAGGTGTGCAGGAGGGGGCCTGGGCAGTGGTAGCCAATGGTTGGTGGTCTTCCTTTCATCTCCAGTTCCAGCCAAATTACAGTAATGTCCCCTAATTTAAACTAAATTCCGGTGCCTAATGAGTCCATCTCACTGGGACCTCAGGTGTATTGTGCGTCTCAAACCTCTGCACCCAATAAGATGGGGAGCAGACATTGATGCACTTCAGCACAGTGGGTGCACTGCCCACCATCATATTATTGGCCACAAAATGTCTTTGACCAGTTGCCTTGCCTGAATGACAGATCCATTGCCCCAATGGCTCCTGACATTTAATCATCTCTATGGGTACATAAGAACATAAGAAATAGGAGCAGGAGTAGGTCATTTGGCCCTTTGAGCCTGCTCCGCCATTCAGCAAAATCATGGCTGATCTTCTACCTCAACTCCACCTTCCCGCACTGTCCCCATATCCCTTAATTCCTTTAGTTCCCAAAAATTTATCGACCTCTGTCTTGAATATACTCAACAACTGAGCATCTACAGCTCTCTGGGGTAGAGAATTCCAAAGATTCACAACCCTCTGAGTGAAGAAATTTCTCCTCATCTCAGTCCTAAATGGCCGACCCCTTATTCTGAGACTGTGACCCCTGGTTCTAGATTCCCCAGCCAGGGGAAACATTTTCTCAGCATTAATCCTGTCAAGCCCCTTAAGAATTCTGTATGTTTCAATTAGATCACCTTTCATTCTTCTAAATTCTAGGGAATATAGGCCTAGTCTACTCAATCTCTCCTCATAGGACAATCCCCTCATCCCAGGAACCAGTCTAGTGAACCTTTGTTGCACTCCCTCTAAGGCAAGTATGTCTTTCCTTAGGTAAGGAGACCAGAACTGTACACAGTACTCCAGGTGTGGCCTCACCAATGCCCTGTATAATTGTAGTAAGACTTCCCTTTGTAACAAAAGCTAACATACCATTTGCTTTTCTAATTGTTTGCTGTACCTGCATGTTAACTTTCTCTGATTCATGTACAATGACACCCAGGTCCCTCTGAATGCAAACATTTCCCAGTCTCTCACGATTCAAAAAATATTCTGCTTTTTTGTTTTTCCTACCAAAGTGGATAACTTCACACTTCCCCACATTGTATTCCATTTCCCATGTTCTTGCCCACTCAGTCAACCTGTCTGTATCGCTCTGCAGCCTCTTTGCGTCCTCCTCACAGCTTACTTTCCCACCTAACCTTGTATCATCAGCAAACTTGGATACGTTACACTCGGTCCCTTCATCTAAGTCAATAATATAGATTGTAAATAGCTGAGGCCCAAGCACTGATCCTTGTGGTACCCCATCAGTTACAGCCTGCCAACCCGAAAAAGTCCCGTTTATTCCTACTCTTTTCTGTATTTACAATCTTCAATGGCACTCTTAATCAAATATTCAGACAGCAGTAACTGTTTTAGCTGAGAGTCTATTCCACATATCTACTTCCCTGTGGGGGTGGGTGGGGGGTAATATTTCTCAACTCAATGCTTGTTAACTTTGTACTCACAGCCTTTAGGATCTGTATTCACAATCCAAATTAAACTACCATTTTTTCATTCCCATTATCCATTCCTCTCAGTGCTTTAAAGCCCTGGACCTGCGGACGCTTAATCTGTTTCCTCTATTGAAAGCAAGTTCTGTGAATTTCTCTTCATTAGTCAGAACCCTCAGATCCCTAAATCAGATATTATCATTTATCTGAGTTCTCTTTTGTTTCACTGTTTGATGTTTATTTTTGGAAATAAAAATCGGGAGAGATGTAAAACGGGCTGCCAACTCGCTTTACACTATCACACAAAGTCAATATCTACCCCTCTGTGTGTTTTTCATGCATTCGTTCTTCTTCAGAATCCTTGGAGACAGTTGTAAAAATGTAAGTAGAAAGCTTTCGATCTGTCGCAGGATGCACTGCTTACAGAGAAATCACCTGCCTGCTTACTGCCTGATATTTCTAACTTACTCACTAGATGGAAAAGTTGAAAATTAAGAACTATATAGAACTATATCTATCTATATATATATATATAGGGAATTATTTTTTTTAATAATTTGCTTTTGAGGAAGTTTTTTTATTCTATAAAAAACTTTAACGTGATGATGCCTTCCTGTATGTGATGGACAGGGAACTTGACTATCCTGAGGATCATGTCCATATAGTCCTGCACAGGGAAAAACAATGTTTTTTATTTAAAAAAAAATTAAAAATCAAACAGGTACGAAGGATAGATGGTTTTGTATTCCATCAAATGTTCCCTTTCATTTCAGTTTTTACTTGGCCCAAGGAAATGCAAAATACATAGCTCTTCCTTTTGAAGTTTGGGCTTTTGATCTGGTTAAATCTCTCCTGATTGCTGTCCAAAAAACATGACAGCTTGAAAATGATCAACCTGAATCTGACAGAGGCACGACGTGGATAGCAGGTTCCCACCGGTGATAGCCTGTTGACGGAAAGATTGCCATCTACCTCCAGTATGAACTTTCCTCAGGGGAATTTAAAAACACCACCGTGTAAGTAATTTTGGCTGCGCTGATTTTTGTCTGCTGCGGCCTTCAGCTGCCGAGGCCCTAAGCTCTGAAATTCCCTCCCTAAACCTCTCCGCCTCTTGACATCTCTCTCCTCCTTTAAGGCGCTCCTTAAAACCTACCTCTTTGACCAAGCTTTTGGTCGCCTGTCCTAATGTCTCCTTCTTTGGCTCGGTGTTCATTTTTGTCTACTTACGCTCCTGTGATGTGTCTTGGGATGTTTTACTATGTTAAAGGCGCTATTTAAATGCAGGTTGTTGTGGATTAATGAGAGAACGTATAAAACCTCAAAGTACGGATCGTTCCTTCCTCCGACAACCTACAGGCTTTTAAAATTCAAGCTAAGAGGTACCCAATTTTTCTGTTTCTTTTCACCTTTGACACGGCTGCCCTCCATGGGCCTTGGCCTTTCACCTAAATTTCTCAATACAAAGGAAATATGAACAAAGTCCATGTGCCCTTTCTGATTGAGATTGCCAATTTAGTGCCAATTGGTGCAGTTTTGTGTCATAGAGTTATACAGCACAGAAAGAGGCCTTTCAGCCCATCGTGTCCTGCGCTGGCCATCAAGCCCTGTCTATTCTAATCCCATTTTCCAGCACTTGGTCCGTAGCCTTGTATGCTATGGCGTCTCAAGTGCTCATCTAAATGCTTCTTGAATGTTGTGAGGGTTCCTGCCTCTACCACCCTTTCAGGCAGTGAGTTCCAGATTCCAACCACCCTCTGGGTGAAAAAGTTTTTCCTCAAATCCCCTCTAAACCTCCCGCCCCTTACCTTGAAACTATGCCCCCTGGTTACTGACCCCTCTACTAAGGGGAAAAGTTCCTTTCTATCTACCCTATCTATGCCCCTCATAATTTTGTACACCTCAATCAGGTCCCCCCTCAGCCTTCTCTGCTGTAAGGAAAACAACCCCAGCCTGTCCAGTCTCTCTTCATAGCTGAAGTGCTCCAGCCCAGGTAACATCCTGGTGAATCTCCTCTGCACCCTCTCCAATGCAATCACATCCTTCCTATAGTGTGGCGACCAGAACTGCACACAGTATTCCAGCTGTGGCCTAACTAGCGTTTTGTACAGCTCCATCATAACCTCCCTGCTCTTATATTCTATGCCTCGGCTAATGAAGGCAAGTATCCCATATGCCTTTTTAACCACCTTATCTACCTGTCCTGCTGCCTTCAGAGATCTATGTACATGCACACCAAGGTCCCTCTGATCCTCTGTCCTTCCTAGGATCCTACCATTCATTGTGTATTCCCTTGCCTTGTTGATCCTCCCAAAATGCATCACCTCACACTTTTCAGGGTTAAATTCCATTTGCCACTGTTCTGCCCATCTGACCAACCCGTCTATTCGTCCTGTAGCCTGAGGCTTTCCCTCCTCGCTATTTACCACCTCACCAATTTTCGTGTCATCTGTGAACTTACTGATCATACCTTGTGCTGTGAACCAGGACATTTACGGGTAAGCCTTGAAAGTCTCCAGTCCCAGCACAGACTTGTTAAACTGGAGTATGGGTTGAAGAATTAGATGCAGAGCTTTGGGGTGCTTGAGGAGCTCCCGATTTTCGAGAAAATCGAGAGTGTCATAAGTAGAGCGTATTGGCTTCCGTACCCGATTCTCCAATCCCCACTCCAGTCAGGTGAAGCTTGCAAAATTTACTCTTTAAAGTCAGCAGAGGGAGGGGATTTTCATTCTTTCAAACTAGACTGCATTCAAACCCAGGTCTTCTCTTCTTAGGCAGTCTCTCGGAACTGAGGATGACTTGCTTCCACACTAAAAATGAGTTCTCAGGTGACTGATGAGTCCAATGCGGGACCTCCAGTTTCTGTCACAGGTGGGGCAGACGGTGGTTGAAGGGGCAGGTGGGTGGGGTGCTTGGGTTGACGTGCGCTCCTTCCGCTGTTTGCGCTTGGCTTCCGCTTGCTCCCGGCGAAGAGACTCGAGGTGTTCTGGCCCTTCCCGGATGCTTCTCCTCCACTTTGTGCGGTCTTGGGCCAGGGATTCCCAGGTGTCAGTGGGGATGTTGCACTTTTTCAAGGAGGCTTTGAGGGTGTCCTTGAAGCGTTTCCTCTGCCCACCTGGGGCTCTCTTGCCATGTCGGAGCTCCGAGTAGAGCGCTTGTTTTGGGAGTCTCGTATCGGGCATGCGGACGATGTGGCCCATCCATCGGAGCAGGTAGCAAACTGAAAGGACAGCATGCTAACTCAATGCATTCACTTAATTCCCTTTAAAAATATATATATATCAGGCATTCTCAGAGAATATTCAGGGTGATAGGCAGCTAACCTATTGCCCATGCAGAATATGAAGCTTTATTCAGAATTCAATAAATTTGTACAATTATCTCTTTATGCATATGCTGCATAAATATACAATAAATAGAGGATGCCACATCTTTCACAGCGGAATATGTTAACTACTTAGTAAATTACCTGCATAATTCATGAAACAAAGCTGCTGCATTAACTGTTTTCCATATCCCACCCACTGTTCCATTTGAGTGTCTTTGTGGTGTTTCTAAAGTTGCACTGTAGGAAAGGGTCATTGTAATTAGACACTTGCTTCTACAGAGCAGAAAGCTGTACAGTGACATTTGTGCAGAGTTTGGTTGTTATTGATGGGTGCCGTCAGCCAAGTGTTGTGTGGCATAGATCAGAAGTCTGCACCCATGGGGAGAAAGGAGGAGTGAGTGGGTATGCTGGCTTCTGTTCGTGGCTTCATTTTTGCAGTAAAACGCAACACTGGTTTGGATTGTTATTCAGCTCTAAACAGACGCAGCAGGAATGGGTTATGGTGAAGCAACAAACTTGGAAAACGAAGCGGTGTTCTTGTCCAATTCTTTGTTGTCTTTGCTGTTGTAAAGACAGGGTCTGGTTAAACACTGACAACTCTTATGGCGATGCTGCAATCATAGCCTTGTAGAGAACTAAAAGTTTGGCCACATTTCTTGCCCCTTTTAGCACAGGGGTTCTCAGCCAGGGGTCCGCGGCCCCCTCGGGGTCTGCGAAAAGGTTTTAAGGGGTCCGCCAAAAAATAACCAGATTCTACACAACATCCCACTCCCTCACACACTCTGATTGGTTGGAGGACCAGAGGGTTGCATTTATATAGTACCTTTAATGTAGTAAAACGTCCAAGGTGCTTCACAGGCGGGTTATCAGACAAAAGTTGAAACCGGGCCTATATAGAGATATTAGGACAGATGACTTAAAGAGGTAGGTTTAAAAGAGCGACTTAAAGGAAGAGAGAGGCGGAGAGGTTTAGGGAGGGAATTCCAGAGCTTGGGCCTAGACAGCTGAAGGCATGGCCGCCAATGGTGGAGCGAAGAAAATCAGGGATGCGCAAGAGGCCAGAATTGGAGGAGTGCAGAGAGCTCGAAGGGTTGTAGGGCTGGAGGAGATTACAGAGAGAGGGAGGGGCGAGGCCACGGAGGGATTTGAACTCAAGGATGAGAATTTTAAAACTGAGGCGTTGCCGGACTGGGAGCCAATGTCAATCTGTGAGCACAGAGGTGCCACATTCCACTTATGGACAAATAAAGCTGCTGACAGTAGCAACTAGGATCAGGTTTTCTTGAGGATTCCCACTCTCATTCCTGCTGCTACAGACAATTTTTTTCTATGTAGAAGCCCCAGCACAGATCAAGTGTGGTTACTAAGCCAAGGAGCAAAATGTGCAAGTTCCAAAAGACATTCAGCACTCAAAAGGGTTAATCTGCGCCGTTTCATTTCAGTGATGTGTGCCAGTGGCAAAACACTTGCTGTGGGTTGATTTTTTTGCAGTTCACTGAAAAGAGTTTGCAATTTGTTTTAGTCTAGAAATAGTCCACCTGGCTTGACAGAGTTATTAATTATACACCATTTGTTTACCACTGTCCAATTCTGCCAAGAGGTTTTCAGTATTTCATGGGCTCTAACTTTGTGCTGAGCATCAAGAGAATCATTCAATTTTGCAGCTATGCAATTGAAAGCATTACAAGTCAATCAATTGGCTCTGAACCAAATTAGCGACCAGTTTCTTTTGAATGAAACATTGTCACATTCAGTGAGCTTTTGACGTGATTTGGTAACAAAAATATTGAGGTAGATTTTCACCTTGCTGCCTGTGCGTAAAACTGAGGGTGCGGATCAGTCACCCATTATAGAAACTGTCCATTTTTTATTTAAATGAAAGCCGGGGAGGGGAGGTCTATAACGAGCGGTCAATCCGCAACGCCACTTGCAAGTTGAAAATCTACCCCATTATTTTGTCTCTTTCCTTTCAGATGAAAGGTTAACCACTCTGCAAAGAGTGGCGTCAACGTCAAAGACAAATGGCATTACTTCTGATGACACCAAGTGGATGCAGGAGATGCCGATTCGAAGTAGTCTGAGGCCAGGGACTCTTCCCTGTTCCTGTGCAGAGCTTGTTAATGCCGGGGCAATGAAACTGATGATTATATTCTGGTGTTCCTGTGGCGAGGTCAGCAGTGTGCCACTTCCATGAACATCTAGCTTGTGTTGTTGTTGTTGTTGTTGTTGTTGAGTGCTGTCAGGTAACAGGGGAAAGCAGCCAATGCTTGTTCCATGTAGACACTACTTCTACTTAGAGAGGAAACCAGCTGGGCACAGCCATTAGCAGCTGCATCATGACCATCACAGCCTGTCATTTTTTGTTTGCTTCTGACCAAAATAATGGTTTTTGAACTTTTTTTTGGTCATTGTTTAAACATAAATAATAGTCCTTTTTCTTATCCTGTCATTTACATGTGTCTTTCAGTGTCACTAATTTTTAAATGTAAAATTGTCTCATTCGCTCAGTGAAGCAGAAGAGTATAACCAGAAATGGATGTAGAATCTGGAAGACAAAGGACATAAGCTTCAGGGGAAAGGGTGAAAGAGCTGTTGAGGCTGCCGCGAAACACGAATTAAGGCTGAATCCATTTGTGTTAAACAAGAGACTTTTTAATCACAGCATAACACAAAATGGCAGACTGAAAAGCTCCCAGAATTCTCTGGGTAAAACCTGAGGCCCCGCCCCCTTCTGCCTTAAAGGTAAGGTGCCTTAAAGGGAAGGTGCTGGAAATTTGTCCACAGACGGAAGAGTGGATTATGCCCGTTTTAGGTGGCGATCCGCCACACAGCTTCCCCCAGAATCCGCTTAGGAGGCGTGGACGAGACGGTGCGGTGGTCTGATGGGCCAGCTGGAGCGGCTCTTGTAGGACGCCGGTGGACGTGGAACGGCCGGGCGTGGAGCAACCGGGTGAACCGGCTTGAGGGCAGGTCTGCCGCGTGGAGGTGGACGAGCTACAGGGACCTGCTCACCGGGCTCCGAGTGTGCTGGCTTGAGTCGGTCAACCGACACTTTTTCGGTCCTGTCGCCCACTTGCAGGGTGAAAAATTTGTCCCCAGCCTGTAGCACCTTGTAGGGCCCGTCGTACGGGGGTTGAAGGGGTCTGCGGTGGGCGTCGTGCCGGACGAAAACAAACCGTGCCTGGTGCAGGCTTAGTGGGACGTGTGAGGTGGATTCGCCGTGTCGGGCAATGGGCACTGGGGCGAACTGCAGCGCCGGTGAGGCGAAGTCGTGGCGTTGCTGGTCGGCTGACCAGGGTGTCGTGGCGGTGGGCAGGAACTCGCCGGGTACGCGCAGCGGCTGACCGTACACGAGCTCTGCTGCCGATGCGTGGAGGTCTTCTTTAACCGCGGTGCGCAGGCCGAGGAGGACCCACGGAAGTCGGTCGGTCCAGGCGCCGTCTTGGAGGCTGGCTCGAAGAGATGCCTTCAAGGATCTGTGGAACCGCTCACACAGTCCGTTGGCTTGGGGGTGGTACGCTGTGGTGCGGTGAATGGTCACCTCGAGATTGCGTGCGACGGCGGTCCAGAGTTCAGAGGTAAATTGCGGACCTCTGTCCGACGTCATGTTGGAGGGGACGCCGAACCGTGCGACCCAGGTGCTGATGAAGGCTCTGGCGATGTCGGCGGTGGTGGTAGAGGTCAGTGGAATTGCCTCAGGCCAGCGTGTGGTGCGGTCAACGATGGTCAGCAAGTGCGTGTGGCCTTGCGACGGCGGCAGGGGCCCGACGATGTCCACGTGGATGTGGTCGAATCTCCGCGAGGGGACGGTAAACTCCTCGAGGGGTGCTTTCGTGTGTTGCTGTACCTTGGCCCGTTGGCAGGCTAGGCAGGAGTTGGCCCAAGTGCGCACATCCTTGCGAAGGCCGCGTCAGACAAAACGGTTGGCTACCAATTTGATGGGTGCGCGGGCGCCGGGGTGGGAGAGGTTGTGGAGAATGTCGAATACCCGGTGGCGCCAGGACGCTGGGACGACGGGCCGAGGTTGACATAGGGATATGTTGCACTTGACCGTGACTGCGGTCGGGCCACAGGCGACGTCGGCCAGGCGTAGCCCTGGTAGGTTGGTGGGTGCGGAGAGCAGATCAGGGTCAGTGATCTGGTCTGCTGCGAGTTGAGCGTAGTCGACTGCTAGGTGTGCGGCGTGGATGGCGGGGTGGGAGAGGCAGTCGGCTACCACATTGTCTCGGCCGGAGACGTGTTGGATGTCCGTGGTGAACTCGGACACTGCCGCGAGCTGGCGCTGCTGCCTGGCGGACCAGGGGTCGGTTGTCTTTGCCATTGCGAATGTCAGGGGCTTGTGGTCGACAAACGCAGTGAAGGGGTGGCCCTCAAGCAAAAACCAGAAATGGCGGACCGCCAGGAACAGCGCGAGGAGCTCGCGGTCGAAGGTGCTGTACTTGACCTCCGGGGGGCGTAGTTGGCGGCTGAAGAAGGCAAGTGGTTGCCAGACGCCGTCGACCCACTGCTCATACACGGCGCCGACCGCGTGGTCGGAGGCGTCCGTGGTGAGCGCTACCCTGGCATTGGGCCGTGGGTGCACGAGCAGGGTGGCGTTGGCGAGCGCGGTCTTGGTGGAATCGAAGGCGGCGGACGCGTCTCCCGTCCATTCGACCGCCATCTTGCCGCTCCTGCCCCGGAGGGCTTCATACAGGGGCCTCATGAGGGACGCCACTTTGGGGATGAAGCGGTTATAGAAATTCACCATCCCGAGGAACTCCTGGAGGCCTTTGATGGTGGTGGGGCAGGGAAATTGTTGGACGGCCTGCACCTTGGTGGGCAGGGGAATGGCCCCAGCATGGGTGATGTGGTGGCCGAGGAAGTCGATCTTGTCCAGGCCGAACTGGCATTTGATGGGCTGAGGATGAGCCCGTGGTTGCTGAGGCGCCCGAACAGGATGCGAAGGTGTTCGAGGTGTTCCTGCTTGGAGGAACTGGCTACCAGGATGTCGTCCAGGTAGACGAACAGGAACTTCAGGTCCCGAAGGACCGAGTCCATGAGCCGTTGGAATGCCTGGGCCGCGTTTTTGAGGCCGAAGGGCATCCGCAGGAACTCAAACAGGCCGAAGGGGGTGATTACGGCCGTCTTGGGGACGTCCGCGGGGTGAACGGGGACTTGGTGGTAGCCGCGCACCAGGTCGACCTTGGAAAAGACTGAGCAGACGGCCAGTCTAGCCGAGAAGTCCTGAATGTGCGGCACGGGGTACCGATCAGGGGTGGTGGCGTCATTGAGGCAGCGGTAATCCCCGCAGGGGCGCCAACCTCCGCTTGGTTTGGGGTCGATGTGGAGTGGGGAGGCCCAGGGACTGTTGGAGCGGCGGATGATGCCGAGCTATTCCATGGTGGCAAACTCGGTCCGCGCGATCTCCAGTTTGGCCGGGTCCAGCCTGCGGGCGTGGGCGTACACTGGGGGGCCTGTGGCCTGTGGTGGGGATGAAGTGTTCCACCGCGTGTTTGGCGGCCTCCGCGGAGAAGGTCGGATTGGTAAGGGCCGGGAATTCGGCCAGGAGTGCCGAGTAGTCATCCGTGGCCCGGGCGTGGCACTGTGACGCCATGTCGGCGGGTTGATGGGGGGCCATGGCGCCCAGGATGGGGGACATGGTGTTCATGTCCACGAGGCGGTGACGAGGGATGTCTACCAGTAGGCCGTGGGCGCACAGGAAATCTGCGCCGATGAGGGGGGAGAGCACCTTGGCAGTGATGAACTCCCATCGGTAGCGGTGACCAGCGAGGTCGAGGGTGACTGTCCGGGTGCCATACGTCCGGATTTCCGAGCCGTTAGCAGCAGCCAGCGCCGGTCCTCGTTCGCCCTTTTGGATGTCGAGGGAGGAGGCCGGGATGATGCTGTGCTGAGCCCCAGTGTCGCACAGGAACCGGCGGCCGGTTTTGTCATCCATGACGTACAGCAGGGAGCCCGCGTGGCCCACGGCCATCGCGGGGGCTGGAACGGGGGCGGACTTGAAAGAGCAGGGAGGTGTGCACCGTTGTGCCCTGGTGCCGAACCGTGCGTGGTAGTAACAGTGGCCCAGGTTAGTGGGGCGTGAAGGCCCCGTGGGCCTGGTGACAGGCCCTTGTGGCCGCGTGCTGGCCGGTGAGGGGCGAGCCCAGGCATTGGCTGCCAGGTCCGGAGTGACGTCGCGGCTGGAGTGAGCGGACAGCAGCTTGTCGGCCTCATCGGCCAGGGCTTCCAGGTTCGTGAGGCCGGACGCCACGATTGCTGGGCGGATGCTGAGAGGGAGCTGGCAGTTGAACAGCGTGCGGAAGAGGGATCCGGGTGGGCTCTCGTCGGTGAGGGAGAGCATGTGGGAGAGGAGGTCTGATGGTGACGCATCACCGAGGCCTGGAAGGTCGAGGAGGTGGCAGTTTCGCTGACATGCCGAGGCCGTAAATTTTTTAAGGAGCGCTGTCCTGAGATGTGCGTACTTGCCTTCCTCTGGTGGGTTCTGCAGCGTTGTCCAAACCTTGGAAACTGCGGCGCTACCGAGTGATGTGATGAGATAGTCATACTTTGTCCTATCTGTGGTGATATTTCGCAGCCGGAAGCGAGATTCAGCTTGGAGAAACCAGGCTTCGGGCTGGTTTTCCCAAAACTCCGGCAGTTTCACGGAAACTGCGTTCGTGTCCGCCATTGCAGTGCTCGGAATACATTCTGAGCGTTGGGGTCACCAATGTTGAGGCTGCTGCGAAACACGAATTAAGGCTGAATCCATTTGTGTTAAACAAGAGACTTTTTAATCACAGCATGGCACAAAATGGCAGACTGAAAAGCTCCCAGAATTCTCTGGGTAAAACCTGAGGCCCCACCCCCTTCTGCCTTAAAGGTAAGGTGCCTTAAAGGGAAGGTGCTGGAAATTTGTCCACAGACGGAAGAGTGGATTATGCCCGTTTTAGGTGGCGATCCGCCACAGACCTTCCATTTATATAACCCTTTGTCTTGTCTCTCACAAGCTTCCCAAAGCTCTTCACATACAAGGAATTGCAGTCATTATTGTCACTGCAGAGAGTTTCACATGCAGCAACGTCCCACAAACATGATACTGAGACACTCAACTAGGCTAAATGCAGTAACATTTGCAAATGGTGGGCAAATGTCACCTGATTAGATGTCATGTGATTAAGCATCACTAAGTGGTGTCATGTGATCAAATGCCTGGTGATCGAATGTCACATGATCAAATCTCCAGGAATGTCAAACGAGAGTTGGTAACCCGAGCGGGAATAAACTATCAAAAAGGACTAGTTTCTGGACAATATGTAATGTGAAGAGATCTGGTTTAAAATCTGAGGAATTTTATAATTTTGTAATGAAGAGCTGGATTAGGTACAGCTTTATGGCCCTTTCTACTCGACTCTCTGCATCTAAATGAGCAGTCATGCCTCGTCATCTGTGGAGGCTAAATATGCAGGTGAATATTTTTGCCCCTTTACCACAGCTGTGGTGACAAGGTGCCCTTCATACAAACCTTTTTTCTCTTGTTCATATTCATACACAGAGTAGTGGTAATGATGTGGTCATTTACTCCAGTGATAACATTGCAATTGCTTGCATGCATGGTAAGGATTGTTAATTGATATGACTATGCTTCTCTCAAACGTTTTTCCCTGTTAGGAATGTCACCAACTTTATTTAAAGAGCCTGTTAAACTTATGCTGCGGTTATATTATAGAACTGACCTGTGAATGCAGGCTGTGATTCTCTCTCTGCGTCTGCGCTTGTCCACATTCGCAGAGCTTCCCTCCCTGGCAGCTATCGTTTACATCAGGATGCAAGTGGCTGCATTTGCCTTCTCGTAACTTCGGAAGGATTCAGTTCTAAATTCATTAAAACCCTGGGGATTCAAGCGACTACCTGGGCACCACTTAAACCCAACTTCAAACTGAACTGGAGTTCAACCCCACCTGACGCAAAGCCCAAGTGACGTGAAGCAGTCTCCTGCAGAGGATTCGCACTGTAGTCAGAAGTCAGACTGGGACCCAACTCCAGAGTTATACTTTCGCATCAATGTACACCCAAAACCGCTCTCTACTGACGTGAAACTGGCAGTATAACTGCAGTCTTAGATTATTTTTAAAGAGTTATGAGATCATTTAAGTGGAAACACCACAGCAAGAATGATCAAATAATGAGATGCAAATTTCAGTAATTTTTACCGATAGGTTTAAATTGCATAACAAGAATCAACATGGTGTAATAAAGATTTATTAGTTCTTAAAACAGAACACATTATTTATCTATAATATTAATCTATATCTAGAGTTATCCAGGGCTTTAGAGGCTTTTTTCTGAAATCTAAAATGCATCTTTAAAAATTAGATTGCTTGTTTAAATTTAATTTTTTTCTCAGTAACCTGAGATTGGTTGAGGGATAAATGTTGGGCAGGACACCAGGGAGAACTCCCCTGCTGTTCTTCAAAATAGTGCCATGGGATTTTTTACGCTCACCTGAAAGGGAAGGTGGAGCCTCGGTTTAATGTCTCATCCAAAAGGCAGTGCCTCCAACAGTGCTGTACTCCTTCAGTGCTTATGTGCTCAAGTCTCTGGAGTGGAACATGAGCCACAGCTGACACCTAAATAATATAAATCGTTATCCGCCTTCTTTTATTTGAAGACTTAGCTGCTTTTATTTTCATCACTTCTGCTCCGAGGATTTTTTTTCCCAATCTAGGTTACCTATTAACATTACATTTTGAACAAAAGCTGTTTGATGCCACTTGTCTTAGATGTAGCACTTTCAATTATCCAGTGTTCATGACACATGTGACATATATTTTAAGCTCTGGATTCTGATTTCCTTTAGAAAAAGATGATTTTCAGGGTGTCTATTCAATTTTGATTAAAAAGCTGCAGCGTGCATACAGTGACTACAGTTCAAAATAGTACTTCATTGGCTGTAAAGCGCTTTGGGACATCGGGTGGTCGTGAAAGGCGCTATAGAAATGCAAGTCTTTCTTTAAAGCAAAATCATGTTCAAATTTGGGGGGTGGGGTAGCACAGATTTAAATTATGCTTCTTATAATGTCATTGCAATTGTGATTTTGCAAAGAACTATTCATTCTAGAGTTTCCAATGTATCAGAAAGTGTATCATAATGAAGAATAATAAAGGTTTCCAGTTGTAAGACTGAAACACCAGACTCCTATTAATGCAAAATTTGAATTATTTGTGAGCAAGTATCAGTGCAATGGACTGGAAAGTATCAATTCCAACTCTGAAGTTGTTTAAATAGCCATTTAAGATCTGCAAAAACAAGAAAATCAATCTGGCTTAGCCAAATGAGGCTGACTAATTATTGGCTTCAGCTGTCTTCCATTTTCTTTTGTTCATATTTCATGAACGACACAGAGTAGTGGTAATGATGTGGTCATTTACTCCAGTGATAACATTGCAATTGCTTGCATGCAAGGTAAGGATTGTTAATTGACTGATATGACCATGCTTCCCTCAAAATGGCAGGTAACATTCACGCCACACAAGTGCCAGGCAATGACTATCTCTAACAAGCGAGAGTCTAACCACCGCCTATTGACATTCAATGGCATTACCATCGCCGAATCCCCCACTATCAACAACCTGGGGGTCACCATTGACCAGAAACTTAACTGGACCAGCCACATGCTGTGACAACAAGAGCAGGTCAGAGGCTAGGTATTCCGCGGCAAGTGTCTCACCTCCTGACTCCTCAAAGCCTTTCCGCCATCTACAAGGCACAAGTCAAGAGTGTGATGAAATACTCTCCATTTGCCTGGATGAGTGCAGCTCCAACAACTCTCAAGAAGCTCGACACCATCCAGGACAAAGCAGCCCGTTTGATTGGCACCCCATCCACCACCTTAAACATTCACTCCCTCCACCACCGGTGTACCGTGGCTGCAGTGTGTACCATCTACAAGATGCACTGCAGCAACTTGCCAAGGCTTCTTCGGCAGCACCTCCCAAACCCGCAACCACCTAGAAGGACAAGGGCAGCAGGCGCATGGGAACACCACCACCTCCAATTTCCCCTCCAAGTCACACACCATCCTGACTTGGAAGTATATCGCCGTTCCTTCATCGTCACTGGGTCAAAATCCTGGAACTCCCTCCCCAACATCACTGTGGGAGTACCTTCACCACACGGACTGCAGCAGTTCAAGGTGACGGCTCACCACTACATTCTCAAGGGCAATTAGGGGTGTGCAATAAATGCTGGCCTTGCCAGCGACGCCCACATTCCAGGAAAGAATTAAAAAAAAATATTTTGCCCTGTTAGGAATGTCACCCGCGACCTGATCTGAGACAGGGGAGCTATTGAACTGGTACAATATGCCTCAGAGGCCCGTTCTTGGGAGTAAAGTTCCCGATCTCCATCCATTGATCTCCACTGAAGAACGTGCATTGAGCGAGAGGAGGTTCAGCCTTGACTGTGATGTCCCCATGGTTGCACAGCATGGCAACAAGCATTGCCTGGAAGACTGGTTATTTGGACATAAAAGGTCCAATGGTGCTATTCCGAAGAAGAGCAGGGGAGTTCTCCCCGGTGTCCTGGCCAATATGTATCCCTCAACCAACATCACTTAAAAAAAAACCCAGATTATCTGGTCATTACCTCATTGCTTTGTGTGGGACCTTGCTGTGCGCAAATTGACTGTCGTGTTTCCCTATGTTACGACAGTGACTACACTTCAGAAATATTGAATTGGCTGTAATGAGCTTTGGGATGTCCTGGGATCGTGAAAGGCACTATATAAATGCAAGTCTTTCTTTCTTACTCAAGAGAGGAGCAAAGGAGAATAACAGGGGAATATGGGGAATGAAGATAAGCGTTTATTCAAAACAAAGTATAAATGAAAATAACCCACAAGCCAGCAACCTGTCGATAATTCTGAACAGCAGGGGTCCAGAATTAATGAATCTACACTATTAACTAAGCAACAAAGCTGTCTTGTGAAAAGATTCTACAAATCTGGCATCAATTTGTGTGGAGGAGCCCGAGCGCTCTCATTGGTTTAACAGATATATCGCAGCCATAAAGCTAGCTCTCCAGTGAGATTCAAGGTGCATAGATTTCTAACACTGCTGGGCTCGCAGAACGGCTTCGGGACATGCTGACAAGAATTAGTAACAACCTTTATCATCCACCGTGCGCCCTGCACTATTAACATCAAGAGGCTCAGCGTGATTCCCTGTTAGGATTTCAAAAAATTAATCACGACAAACCTTGCATTGGCAGCTGCTCTTAATGAAGTTCAGAATCTGAGGTTGATGCACACACCTTACTTTGTAACAGTGATATACAATTGTACCTTATTCCTTGTAATTGTTGTGTCTATAGCCTTGGGGATTTGAACCAATAAATTATACTTCTGCATGACAGAATGTTCCCTAATAATTATTAGTCCATTAATCATACAAAGTTACTGGAAATTTCTTATTGTTTTGCTGCTTTAGTTCCATGCACATGAAAAATTACAATCTATTATAAAAATGTAACTGTGCATGTGATGACCATTACACAATGCTCAAAAAGGGTGATGCGAGCATTTACAGCAAGTAACTTTGATTAAACCATCAATTTAAATACCAATAAATAACAACTTAAAGGCAGACAGTTTAAGTAAAGATTTCAACAAAGCATATTTGATCGTAAAAGAACCACATAATAAATAATGGATTCAAAAACATAGAAACATAGAAGATAGGAGCAGGAGTAGGCCATTCGGCCCCTCGAGCCTGTTCCGCCATTTAATGAGATCACGGCTGATCATCCAAATTCAGTACCCTGTCCCTGCTTTCTCCCCATATCCCTTGATCCCTTTAGCCTTAAGAAATATATCTAACTCCTTCTTGAATATATTTAATGAATTGGCCTCAACTGCCTTCTGTGGTAGAGAATGCCACAGGTTCACCACTCTCTGGGTGAAGAAATTCTCCTCATCTCAGTCCTAAATGGCTTACCCCTTATCCTTAGACTGTGACCCCTGGTTCTGGACTCCCCCGCCATCGGGAACCTCCTTCCTGCATCTAGTCTGTCTAGTCCTGTTAGAATTTTATAAGTTTCAATGAGATCCCCTCTCATTCTTCTAAACTCTAGCGAATATAAGCCCGATCAACCCAATCTCTCTTCATACATCATTCCTGCCATCCCAGGTATCAATCTGGTGAATCTTCACTGCACTCCCTCCGTGGCAAGAACATCCTTCCTCAGATAAGGCAACCAAAACTGCACACAATACTCAAGGTGTGGTCTCACCAAGGCCCTGTACAACTGCAGCAAGACATCCTTGCTCCTGTACTCGAATCCTCTCGCTATGAAGGTCAACATACCATTTGCCTTCTTAACCGCCTGCTGCACCTGCATGCTTACCTTCAGCGACTGGTGCACAAGGACACCCAGGTCTCGTTGCACTTCCCCTTTTCCCAATCTATTGCCGTTCAGATAATAATCTGTCTTCCTGTTTTTGCCACCAAAGTGGATAACCTCGCATTTATCCACATTATACTGCATCTGCCATGCATCTGCCCAATCACCCAACCTGTCCAAATCATACTGGAGTTTCTCTGCATCCTCCTCACAGCACACACGCCCACCCAGCTTTGTGCCGTCTGCAAACTTGGAGATATTACATCTAGTTCCCTCGTCTAGATCATTAATATATATTGTGACAAAATATTGCGGATGCTGGAAATCTGAAATAAAAACAGAAAATGCTGGAAATACTCAGCAGGTCAGGCAGCATCTGTGGAGAGAGAAACAGAGTTAACGTTTCAGGTCGATGACCCTTCGTCAGAACTAGAAAAAGCTGGAGATGGAACAGGTTTTTAAGCAAGTGCAGGGGCAGGGAGAGGAGGGAGGGGAGGAAAGAACAAAAGGGAAGGGTCTGTGATAGGATGGAAGGCAGGAGAGATTAAGAGACATTAAGAGATGGTGCAAGGCAAAAGGAGATGGTAATGGGGCAAGTTAAGAAACAAAAGATGGCTCTAGATGGAAGGCAGGAGAGATTAAGAGGCATTAAGAGACAAAGATTGTTCAGGATGGAATACTGACAGTCCTGATTTGGTCTTGTATGCAGTCCACAAATGATGAGGGGCTATACATGTCTGAACAAGGGCTTAATCCCATACCAACTGTTACATTATATTGGACGTACAGGGGTCTTTTTCCACCTTGTTTATATTTGTAATAAGGGGTGGGAAGCTCCTTGGCGTGAGTTAGCCACATGATGAGGCCACTGATACGGATACCGAGGGAAAAGACTTCATAGATGTCTGGGGTCTGAGATGGAAATGGTCAGAAAATAATCTGCCTGTTATGACATAAAAAGGAGTCATTTACTGAGATAGATTTGCAGAAAGTGAATGCATGTACAGTAATTATACAGAAAACAAGATGGTTCAAATGTGTTACAAAAGGAAAGACTATCACGACCTCAGGACATTCCAAAGCGCTATACAGCCAGTGAAGTATTTTTTGGAGTGTAGTCACTGTTGTAATGTAGGAAATGCGGCAGCCAATTTGCACACAGCAAGCTCCCACAAACAGCAACGTGATAATGGCCAGATAATCTGTTTTTAGTGATGTTGGTTGAAGGATAAATATTGGCCAGGAGACCTGGGTAAACTCCCCTGCTCTTTTTCGAAATAGTGCCATGGGAACTTTCGCGTCCGTGCGAGAGTTTAACATCTCATCCGAAAGACGGCACCTCCAACAGTACAGCACTCCCTCAGTGCTGCACTGGCGGGTCAGCTGAGATAGCGGGCTCAAGTCTCTGGAGTGGGACTTGGTTGCAAAAGAATGACGTTTAGAATAATCTACCAAGTAAGGTAATAGAGGCAAAGACATTAGGGTTATCCAAAATACAATCAGAGGCCACCATGGGAGACAATGTATTAGAGGTCTGAGCCTTGATGACATTTTCTTATCCCTAATTTCTTATGTTCTTGTTATGTCAGTTTGGCTCAGTGGTAGCATTCAGAAGATCATAGGGATGAAATTCACCTCGGACATCAACAAAAAATGGGCGATAGTGAATCGACAGCATGTTTTACACTACATTCGATTTCCTTTTGCACTTGACTTCAATAGAAAAGGATATCGGATGGAGTGTAAAATGGGCGACCGATTTCTATCACACATTTTCCCGATATGAATTTCAGCCACCATGGGTGCAAGCCCCACTGTAGCATTGTGAGGACATAATCTAGGCTGACACTTATGTGCAGTACTGCTTGAAGTGTCATCTTTTAGACACTAAACCGATGCCCTCTCTGCCTGTTCTGGTGGATACAAAAAGATGACATGGCACTATTCAAAGAAGAGCAGAGGAGATCTGCTAGTGTTTTGGCCAAAATGTATCCTTCAACCAACACCACCAAAATAGATTGACTGGTCATTTATCTCATTGCTGTTTGTAGGACCTTACTGTGTGCAAATTGGTTACTGCATTTGCCTACATAACAACGGTCATCACACTTTAAAAGGAATCCATTGGCTGGGAAGCACTTTGGGACATCCTGAAGATATGAATGGCACTATATAAATGCAAGCTCCATGAAACTTACTTGAGGTGCTAATATGACACTCTAAACCATGACAGTGTATTAAGCCCTTGAACATTCTATCCGTAACTGGTTTTTTTCTTGTTTCTAATCATTCCTGTTTGAGATTTAGTTAGAAGTTGTATCTTTAATTACCAATCATTTCTTCCGATCAAAATCCATAATTATTCTGGGTGCCAAGCTCTGCTGAATAGCTTTGCATCATGTAACAGGATGAGAGAATTCTTTTCACATTATGATAGAACTGTAGTTTTTGCTTTAAAAATTGAGAATAAAACATGTAATCATCTCATGCAACTGAATTTCTTTTTACAGAAAAATAGATTCATTGTTATTCAGTTTAATATGTTTGTACATATTACAATTCAGTAACCAAAATACTGTATAATTTAAAAATAAATCCACTCTTACAACCAAAATGTTACTTATATAGTCACAATACTGTACCCTAGCTCATGTATTAATGACTTAGGTCTATAGTAATATGGTCAATGAACTTGAAGTGTAGGTAGAGCTAAAAGGAGTGTTGTTTATAATAATAGCATAACATAAGAAAAGACCATTCAGTCCAACATACTTGCTCCTTCCATACAAACACTGTCTACCTCTTCATGGCCTCTTCCCCAACACATTTAATCCTTTGAGGGAAAATTCAGTGCAAATAACCCTCGCCTCCAAAGTCATCTAACAAAATTCTAAAGTCTTCATCCATCCCACATCTCCACTATTCAACCCTCATCTACTGTTCTGAAAAAGGCAGAATTCTGTCACTGCTCCCCTGCCCCCTCCTCTCTCATCCCAACCTTATCTGCCATTCTATTTATTGCCACCAGTTCAGTATATACCTTTCTCCACCAGCACCAGCCCCATTCCATCGATGGAACTTGTAACCGGTAGAAAAGCAATTCAAAGTGTACTTAAAAATAAGAAAATCCAAATGAAAAACTATTAATTTTTTGCTACTCTAAATATATTTAGAAATATAATACAAGCGTTATTGCTCTTATAATTCACAGGAATTATGCCCAGCAGATGCATTTTGTAATGAATTGAAACCTTAAGCTCCATCTTGTTTATGAACACGGGAACTGCATTCAGGGCTTTTGGCCTCTGCAAGCATCTCATTATTTCTAGTGCTCCTAACACATAAACATTAAGATGAATGCTGGTTGCTTGAATCAACATTAAAATCCAGCTACAAGGTGGCATGAAAATGTCTATCCTTCAATTAATGAAGTGCATCAGATACCTTATTTAAAAATGTGAAATGAATAGAGCAGAGCCCGTGCACAGAGTTCATTTTAACAGTGTACACCCTTTCATATTGCTGTTATTGTACTGGTTCTAAGCCTCATCCCTCTGGCCTTATATTTCATTGATAAAATGTAAACACTAGATTCCAGTAACACTAGAGTCAGCTCCCGTATCCAACCTACCTCTATAGGCAACAGGGCACTCCAGATGTGGTAGCTTTATGCCACCGCAATGCTAATCCTTTCCACATCTGTAAAAACTTATTGGGGTAGAAATTAGGTCGCGCCCCATTTGGGGCGCAAATATCGTCTGGACGCAAATATTAGCGCCTGGTGCTAATTATCGGCACTGACTGGAAACTTCACTTTTACCGCCCCGGGAGGTGAGTGGAGCGCTAAAGCAGGCGCTGCACACCTGTCTTAAGGCACAAAGGCCAAGGAGTGAGGCGCTAACTCAGAGCGCTGGCGAAGCTCATGTAATGTCAGTCAGCAATGGAACACACACACAATGGCACGGGCCAGTTCTTAAAGGGGATGGTTAATCTTGCTTTCCATCCACATCCTGTTCATTGCAGCCTTGAATCTCGGCCTGGAGAGACTTGCACATCAAATGTGCTGGAAAGAACAATGGAGAGTACCAGGCAAAGAGCTCAGAGTGCAGCTCCCACAGTCTCTGCTAAATCGATACAAGGAATGGCAAATCAAAATGAACCTGCAAAGTGCTGCTCAGTACCCAAAACTCCTTCCCACAACGTTGAATCTCTCCAGAAGTCTCTCCCTCTCTCTCTCAGAATGCGTATTACCTTTAAAATGCATTTTCAAATAGCTTTCAAAGAGAAGGTAACTGCGGGGACAAGTACTTTCAGCACACAAGAGATACCTCCTAATACATTCCACGTCACAATTTGTCAGCGGTGTATTTTACTTCAGTTTGACCCTTAATCTTCTCTTCTTAAAGCATATTTTTAAATTATGCAAAGTGTAACAGATACACTTCACTGATTGCAGCCAGAGGTGGAGAATCATCTTGGAGCACCATCTTGGAGCACATCCGTGAAGCAACATTTATTTCCATGCAATTTTTTTTTTAAATAAACTGAGCAGGATCTGCCTGCACCGCTTGTTTTTAAAAGTGTAGTCACTGCCAAGTTTTGCGATTCAAAACAAAGCTTGGCACAGCCCACTCAGCCAAAGGAAGAAATCAATGTGCAATTATTCAAGAAAATTGAGAGTTTGTGCGTATGTGTGTGGCCCATGAGAGGTCCATCTGTCACTTGTTCCCTCTGAGGCCTTTTTACTGTGGCAAGCTGTATAATGAAGTACTACAGGTTGCTTTTAAACCCTACATACACAGTTCATGTGACAAACTAGTTATTTGATTTGTCACAATAGACGAGCTATTGAATTAGGAATCCACTTGTTGGTCAAATTAATTTGACAGTGGAGAACAGTCAAAGGGACTTTCGAAGGAAGCTAATCAGCAGTTGCAGCCATGGTTAAGGTGGTTAAAAAGGCATATGGGATACTTGCCTTCATTAGCCGAGGCATAGAATATAAGAGCAGGGAGGTTATGATGGAGCTGTACAAAACGCTAGTTAGGCCACAGCTGGAATACTGTGTGCAGTTCTGGTCGCCACACTATAGGAAGGATGCGATTGCATTGGAGAGGGTGCAGAGGAGATTCACCAGGATGTTAGCTGGGCTGGAGCACTTCAGCTATGAAGAGAGACTGGACAGGCTGGGGTTGTTTTCCTTACAGCAGAGAAGGCTGAGGGGGGGGACCTGATTGAGGTGTACAAAATTATGAGGGGCATAGATAGGGTAGATAGAAAGGAACTTTTCCCCTTAGTAGAGGGGTCAATAACCAGGGGGCATAGTTTCAAGGTAAGGGGCAGGAGGTTTAGAGGGGATTTGAGGAAAAACTTTTTCACCCAGAGGGTGGTTGGAATCTGGAACTCACTGCCTGAAAGGGTGCTAGAGGCAGGAACCCTCACAACATTCAAGAAGCATTTAGAGGAGCACTTGAAACGCCATAGCATACAAGGCTACGGACCAAGTGCTGGAAAATGGGATTAGAATAGACAGGGCTTGATGGCCGGTGCGGACACGATGGGCCGAAGGGCCGCTTTCTGTGCGGTATAACTATGACTCTATGGAGTCACCTTTGCTTGGGTAAAATAAATCCTTTAAGGCTTATCCTTAAAAAGTACTTGTGGGAACTTGATATCACTGACTGTTAGTTCTGATGACTTGTGGGGTGCAATTGAGTTCAAGTGGCAATTAGCATCTGATTTGTAGAAAATGAAAGGGAGCGTTAACTGAAGGAATTTAGAACTTATAACAATTAAAACGATTGATCTGAAGCCAATGGCGCTGTGACTGCTGGCACGGCAACTGGGGGCCGAGCCATGAACACCACCCTGCCCCTCACCGGAGCTGCGCCTGTGCCTAGACGGTGTCTGTAGATTATATCCTCGCTGTTGCCAGCCCTTCTCTATCAGGAGATCGGAGCGGGGAGAGAGGGGACCGGAGGGGGAAGATCGGAAGGGGGTGGAAGAGAGGGGGAGAGGGAAATTGGATAAATACTTGAAGGAGAAAAAATTGCAGGGATATGGGGAAAAAGCGGGGGGAGTGGGACTAACTGGATTGCTGTTCGAAAGAGCCGGTGCAGACTCGATGGGCCGAATGGCCAGCTTCTGTGCTGTACTATTCTATGATTCTATGAAGTCAACTTGAACTTAGCATCGGTGAACAGTTTAGCAGTGGGCAGGTGTTGCCTGAGGGCACTATTGCTGATTCCTACCATCATTCTGCTGATTCAAAAACAAAATATTGCAGATGCTGGAAATCTGATATAAAATGCTGGAGACACTCAGCAAATCAGACAGCGTTTACAGAAAGAGAAACCGAGTTAGAAGGAGGCCAAGGCCTGGGAGAGCGTGTAGAGGAAATTTACTAGAATGCTACCAGGGATGAAAGACTTGGAGAGACTCGAGAAGCTGGGGTTGTTCTCCTTAGAGCAGAGAAGGTTAAGGGAAGAATTGAGAGAGGTGCTCAAAATCATGAATGGTTTTGATAGAGTAAATAAGGAGAAACTGTTTCCCGTGGCAGAAGGGTCGGTAACTAGAGGACACAGATTTAAGGTAATTGCCAAAAGAATCAGAGGCGACATGAGGGAAAAAAATATTATGCAGCAAGTTATGATGAACTGGAATGCACTGCTTGAAAGGGTGGTGGAAGCAAAGTCAATAATAACTTTTGAAACAGGAATTGAATAAATACTTGAAGGGGAAACATTTGCTGGGCTATGGGAAAAGAGCAGGGGAGTGGGTCTAATTAAATAGCTCTTGTAAAGAACTGGTACAGGCACGATGGGCTGAATGGCTTCCTTCTGTGCTGTATCATTCTATGATTCTATGCGGTCTAACCAACGACCTGTATAATCACACTGAGGATACCCTCCATCGTGTTGTGTGGCACTACCACGGTGCTAAATGGGATAGATTCAGAACAGATCTAGCAGCTCAAATCTGGGCATCCATGAGGAGCTGTGGGCCATCAGCAGCAGCAGAATCGTATTCCATCACAATCTGTAACTTCATGGCCCGGCATATCCCTCACTCTACCATTACCATCAAGCCAGGGGACCAACCCTGGTTTAATAGAGTATAGAAGAGCATGCCAGGAAAAGCACCAGGCACACCTGAAAGTGAGATGCCAACCCGGTGAAGCTACAACACAGGACTACATATATGCCAAATCATAGTTATAGAATTTTACAGCACAGGAGGCCACTCGACCCGTCAAAACCTGTGTCGGCTCTCAAGAGCTGTCTAATTTAGTCCCACACCCCAGCTTTTTCCCCATAACCCTGCAAATTAGAACTCTTCAAGTACATGTCCAATTGCCTTTTGAAAGTTTCTATGGGATCTGATTCCACCACCCTTTCAGGTAGTACGTTCCAGATCTCAACAACTCTGGGTGAAGAAATTTCTCATTTCCACGCTAGTTTCTTACCCAATTATTTTAAATCTATGACCTCGGGTTACTGACCCATTTTCCAGAGGAAATAGTTTCTCCCTACTTGCTCTATCAAACCCCTCATAGTTTTGAATACCTCGAGTAGGTCTCCCCTTAACCTTTTCTGGTCTAAGGAGAACAATCCCAGCTTCTCCAATCTCTCCAGATAACTCAATTCCATCATCCTGGTAAACCTTCTCTGTACCCTCTCCAGGGTCTTGACATCCTGCCTAAAGTGTGGTGCCCAGAATTGTACACAATACTCCAGCTGAGGCCTAACCAGAGATTTGTAAAGGTTTAGCATGACCTTCTTGCTTTTGTAGTCAACGCCCCTATTTATAAAGCAAAGTATCCCATACGCTTTCTTAACCTGATCAACTTACCCTGCCACCTTCAAAGGTTTGTGAAATATGCACCCCCAGATCCCTGTTCTTGCACCCCCTCAAAATAGTACACTTTTAGATTATACTGCCTCTTCATGTTATTTCTCCCGAAGTGTATTACTTCACACTTATCTGCATTAAATTGCATCTGCCATGTGTCTGCCCATTTCACCAGTCTATCTATGTTCTCCCGAAATCTGCTACAGTCCTGCTCACTATTTACTACGTTGCAAAGTTTCGTATCATTTGCAAACTTCAAAATTGTACTCTGTGTACCCAAGTTCAGGTCATTGATATATAACAAGAAAAGCAATGGTCCTAATACCGACCCCTGGGGGACCCCGATGCATACTTCTCTCCAGTCAGGTAAACATCCGTTCACCACTACTCGCTGCCTCCTATCCCTCAGCCAATTTTGTACCCAAGTTACCACCGTCCCTTTAATGCCATGTGCTTCTATTTTCCGAAGAAATCTGTTATGAGATACTTTCATCAAATGCCTTTTGAAAGTCCATATATACATCTACTGCACTACCTTCATCAACGCTCTCTATTACTTCATCAAATAACTCAATCAGGTTAGTCAGACACAATTTGTGCAGTCCTGCCACATACAGTCGTGAATGGTGATGGGCAATTAAACAAATAATGGGAGGAGGAGGCTTCATCAACATCCCCATCCTCAACAATGGCGGAGCCCAGCTCGAATGCAAAAGACAAGGCTGAAGCCATTCACAACCATCTTCAGCCAGAAGTGCCAAGTGGATGATCCATCTCTGCCTCCTTCTGAGGTCCACACCATCACAGATGCCAGTCTTCAGCCAATTTGATTCCCTCCACGTGCTATCAAAAAATGGCTGAGCGCACTGGATACAGCAAAGGCTATGGGCCCCAACAATATCGTGGCTGTAGTACTGACCAAAGACCTGTGCTCCAGAACTAGCCGTGATGCTGGTATCTCATCATGGCTAGCCTCTCTAGCCAAGCTGTTCAAGTACAGCTATTGGCGTCTACCTGACAAAAGGGGAAAATTGCCCAGGTATATCCTGTCCCCAAGACAAATCCAATTTGGCCAATTACCACTCCATCAGTCTACTCTCAATAAACAGCAAAATGATGTAAGGTGTCATCGACAGTGCTTTGAAGTGGCACTTACTCATCAATAACCTGCTCACCGATGCTCAGTTTGGGTTCCGCCAGGACCACTCGGCTCCAGACCTCATTACAGACATGGACAAAAGAGCTGAATTCCAGAGGTGAGGTGAGAGTGTCCGTCCTTGACATCATGGCAGCATTTTGACCAAGTGTGGCACCAAGGAGCCCTAGTAAAACTGAAGTCAATGGGAATCTGGATGAAAAACTCTGTCTGAAGTCATACCTAGCACAAAGGAAGATGGTTGTGGTGGTTGGAGGTCAATCATCACAGCCTCAGGACATCACTGCGGGAGTTCCTCAGGGCAGTATCCTAGGCCCAACCGTCTTCAGCTGCTTCATCAATGATTTCCTCCATCATAAGGTCAGAAGTGGGGATGTTTGCTAATGATTGCACAGTGTTCAGTCCATTCGCAATTCCTCAGATAATGACGCAGTCCATACCCGCATGCAGCAAGACCTGGACAACATCCAGGCTTGGGCTGATAAGTGGCAAGTAACATTTGCGCCACACAAGTGCCAAGCAATGACTATCTCCAACAAGAGAGAGTCCAATCACCTCCCCTTGACATTCAACGGCATTACCATTGTCAAATCCCCCACCATCAACATCCTGGGGGGTCACCATTGACCAGAAACTTAACTGGACCAGGCACATAAATGCTGTGGCTACAAAAGCTGGTCAGAGACTGGGTATTCTGCGGCGAGTGACTCACCTCCTGACTCCCCAAAGCCTTTCCACCACCTACAAGGCACAAGTCAGGCGTGTGATGAAATACGCTCCACTTGCCTGGATGAGTGCAGCTCCAATAACACTCAAGAAGCTCAACAGCATTCAGGACAAAGCTTGCTTGATCGGCACCCTATCCGCCACCTTAAACATTCATTCCCTCCACCAGTGCACAATTGCTGCAGGGTGTACCATCTACAAGATGCACTGCAGCTACTCACCAAGGCTTCTTTGACAGCATCTCCCAAACCCGCGACCTCTACCACCTAGAAGGACAAGGGCAGCAGGCACATAGGAACATCACCACCTCCAAGTCACACCATCCTGACTTGGGTATATCTTGCCATTTCTTCATCGTCACTGGGTCAAAATCCTGAAACTCCGTACTTAACAGCACTGTAGGAGCATCTTCACCACACGGACTACAGCGATTCAAGAAGGCAGCTCACCACCACCTTCTCAAGAGCAACTAGGGATGAGCAATAAATGCTGGCTGGCCTGCATCCCAAGAATTAATAAATAATTTTTTTTTTTTTTTAAATGAGAGCGTATTCTGTGTTGGTCCTACCAACATGCTTGACATTATTTTTGTGTGTTATTTGCCAGACTCAACTATTCCAATGTTCTCCTGGCCAGCCTCCCATTTTCCACCCTCAACGAACTTGAGCTCATCCAAAACTCTGCTGCACGTATCCTATCTCGCAGCAAGTCCCATTCACCCATCACCCCTGTGCTCGTTGACCTACATTGGCTCATGGTCCACCAACACCTTCATTTTAAGATTCTCATCCTCATGTGGAAATCCCTCCATAGCCTCATCTCTTCTGATATGAACTCGGCAGAGTGAGCGAGCACTGTGCGTTCTCTGAACTCGGCACCCTGGGAATAGGGTTCAGGCAGAACAGTGTGGATCAACCACTTAATAAGTTAATAGAAGCAGAATAAGTTCGAGAAATGTAATAATACAACACGGTTGATAACAACACATTTAGAAACAGTTGCATTGTGATACTGGAAATGCCTGCCTTCATTCAAAGCTAGTTTTCAACCAGGATGTGTTAAGCTATAGTGAATGTATCTACATTATTCATCGTATTACTCATAACTGGAAGGAGATTGGTACAATGCACTCCACAGCCCTTGAAGATTTCCTATTATACTGAAGCTTTCTGATTTTTTTATTTGTAGCTGATAACATTCAGGACATATGAAAGAACATCACAGCCTTTAGGATCTCAATTTGGCACCAACACCATCTCTTAACAAAAAGTCCAATTGAAACCCAACTTCAAAGTGATGCATTTAGCACTTAGCTGAAAACATAGCCTTATGATTCTCACAACGGTATGAAATGCTTTCCCATTAAAAATTGATCCACCGAGTGCGTCTATGAAACATGAGGCTTTAAAGAGAAAGAAGTTAGGGTGTTGATGAGGGGAAAGGGAAGACAAAAGATAAATGGATGAGAGAGTAGGAAGTAGAAAATGAAGGTAGGTGATTGTAGGTGAGGGAAGGGAAAGAACAGGAAATAGAAGGTAGGTAAAGTGAAAGATGTAGAGGGGAAAGATAGGTAGATGGGAACAAGGAGATCCGGAATCGGGGAAAATAGAGAAGGGAATAAAACATTAATTAGAAAGAGAAAAAAAGCAGTAGAGAATAGAAGGTGGATAAGGAAAGTGAGTAACTGAAAGGGAGATAGAAAATAGGAGGTGGAGAAGTGTGGAAGGGTGCTTAAAAGATAGAGTGAAAAAGGAAGTTAAAAGGTGAACAGCAAACGCTCCTGTAACTCACCATATCATCTCCGACCCTACAGACCATCAACCAGGATTCAACCGGTCACGTTGTAGTTGGGCAGTCCTCAACCGCTTTAAACTGGACATATATTCAATTTCTACTGTTACTCCTTTATATACAGCTGAAATGCAATAAGCATTTGCTTTAACTTAAGTTTACAATACTCCGTGTCATAAGAATTCAGCCAGGCAAGTGACACTTAGCCAAACGTAATGGCAAATAAGTCAACACTGAAGCCAAGGTGGGCGTTTTAGCAGACCGATAAACATGGGATAAATGAAGAATCAGAAAGTCCAGCTGTTGGATCTTCAGTAGGAAAAAAAAAGTTATAAGTTCTACAGCATATGTAGAATGCAAGAGTGCGAATTATCGCAGAATTAGTAAACTGAGTCATGAGAAGTTCAGACCAAACCACGGTTCAGATAGGGGTGGGGGTTGAATGACAGAAAAAGCCATTTAACATAACGGAAGAAATAAAAACCGCATCCACACCACAGGCCACAATTTTAGACAAACAAAAAACAAAAATAAAACCTAAACCTTTATTGACTCACCAAATAATTATCTGAGACATTCTGAAATAGAAATAAATGCCATTATTTATGTACATCTCCATGGTTACAAAAATAAATCCTGGCAAATTTGCAGCAAACTGGATAATTTTATTGAAAGAGCGGTACACACCCAAGGTACTGCAGATCACAATTCAGACATCCAATACCAAATTAATAATCAATTCTCCTTTACTAAAATAGGTGACTTTACCAAATAGTATAACTTTGTTTTAGTGCAAACATGAATTTAATTACTTTATAATCATCATATGCAACATATCGCCTTGCTTTCATTTGAATGTATTTTTTTATATAACGTGAACCACTTTTGTTGGCTTCTACAGGCTGAATTTTGAAACCAATTAAACCTATACAACATTTTGCTTTACTTGCATCAGTTCTTTTCTCCGAGCATATTTAAAAATACATTAACAGGACCACATTACCACAGCAGCATCTTTATTTGAAGACACACTAAGCAATCCTACTACAGTACTCAAACGAGATTTTCACAGAAACTACTTGGATGTTTTTCTAAAGGCTTGAGCACTTTGGGGGAAAAAAATGTGCTGCAAAGGTTTAATTTTTAGTTTTGAATTACAGCCTAGTTATGTCATGACAAAAGAATACCATTCTCACGTCTCAATTTACAGCACAAGAGATAATGAACATCTCCCTTACTTCCTATGCTGTAATCCCCCAGGAACTTTAATGATCCCTTATAGTCTAATAACCATGGAAATCCGTGGGGGTGGGGAGGGGGAGGCGTGTGGTGGGGTCTTTAGACTAAAACACAAAGATGGTACCAATTTATTTAAAGTACCATGTTAAAGAACACGTCCAGGTTACAAAAGGTTTGCATCTAATATTGAAATACCATCATTTAATCATTTCATCTACACAGTAAATTATATTTTGAAATGAACAAAGGTAAGTAATTTCAGTGTAAGGTATTCTTTCCGTAAACATCTATTAGAAAAGATTACTAAATGTAACTTCCACCGGTGAAGAAATTTCAGTTGACCTCATCAAGTTTCCATACGGCAAGAGACTCACTAAAATGGCTTTCCTGGTTTGTCTCTCTCTGCCCCAGTGCTTTAGGAGGGTTAGTTCCACCCCCCCCCCCCACCCCCCACCTCCTCCTAATATCCTCCCTGCACTCCCTCCAATCCTGAAGTTCACTCCTCTCTCAGGTAAAAAAATTACAGAGACTAGTGGCCCTCAGATGCTCATCAAGTGGCCATTCTTCATGATAAAGAGTATAAGCAGGATATTTGGTTCCGAAGTGTACCTGAGCCCTCATCTAACATAAGTCACTAGCTAGCACTCAGGAGAGGGAATCCTAGTTAATTGTTTTCCGGTCCTAGTCTAGAGGCATTTTAGCTCTCCAACTGCTCCCCAAGCTTGGATTGGTTAATTGAGCACAGTATCTTCAGGACTGTGATATTTACACTGTAAGCCATTGGAGGAGCCTCTTGTGGAGAGCTAGGATCAGTATCCTGGCATTGATCTCAAGGCTCAGAATCATTTGGGAATAGGAACAATACAAATCCTGGCTCTCTGCAGTAGCAACTAGCTGGAGGACATGCCACCAAAGTTGGGTTTCTTCCAAATGAGAAGCCAGTTGAGGTTTCTGACCTGCGCTATTTAAGCCACTTTTACAATTACAGGAGTGCAGCCTATTGCAGATGCGTAGAACTCCAGAATATAAGTGATCAGATGTTCCAGGAACCAATGGTGTCAAAATGCCATTGGGTTAAGGCTAACTACTTGGAGTAAACATGGGGAACCAGTCCCAAGAGTTGGCATTCTGGATCTGCCATCTTGTACAACACAGCCCAGCTGTCTACAGAAACTGGCTTCTGATAGGGAGTGTAGAAGCAGGAGTGTATTACAAAGAAGTCTTTCCCCAGAAAGTCCAATCATTATAAAATCCAGTAAGTATAAAAACATCTCAGCGAAGAGGTATGTTCAGCCATGTTATCTGACAGGGTTTATGGAAAAGTATATTACACTGAAAATACTTCCCCTTTAGATTGACACATCTCTCTTTTAAAGTCCAGGAAACAGTCTTGCTTAAAAGGAGCTACATGCCAGAAATGTGACCAAGCCTAGCATAGAGCTAGCTTAGATTTCAGGAGGTTTTTCTTTTTGTAGAGGATCATACCTCTTTGGAATAAGTTGCTGGCTTGTACAGTGAGTGTCGATTCGCTGCAAATATTGGGTGGTGTACGTTGTGGTCACCGTTATCACATGGAACTAGTTTTGATCACCTTGGGGGGGTCAGAAAGGCATTTTTCAGAATTATTTTCTCCCCGAATTGGCTTAAAATCTCTTTTTTTTGCCTCTCCCGGGAGAATACATGGCTGCTGGTGGATGAGGAGCATTGAGACTTAAGTTGCTAAGTTACAACATGACTGGATAAGACAAACCCGATGCACTAGCTATTCTTTTCCTGCCTGTCTTTATTTGTATGTAAATTGTTTTAAAATTTTCAAATTTTGAATCTTGAATTTAAGTTGCTCCTGTGTGCTCAGAATGGAGTCAATAGACAGTTCCATAGATGTCATGGCTTAAATCTCTGCCAGGTTCCTTGCACTATCTGTTGCAACTGTAGCAGCCTTTGGCAGATCAAGAAGGGAGCAACCCCACTTTGACAAAAAGTAAACCTTAAGCTATAAATTTGGGACTTTAAACATTAATTCAAAAAGTGCAGTGTTAATTCAAGCTTCAACTGATATCCGTCAGAAACAACTATTTACCCTGCCCATGAGGTAATGCGTCTCATTTTCTGGGTGTTTTCTCCATTTGTACCCCCAATCCCTCCTCTCCCCTGCTCCCCCTTTTTTTTTTGCTCAACTTGAGGGTTGAGCATTGTGCCTCTTCTGGTAAGGGACTGGGGTAGGTGACTTGGTCCTAAGCAACTCCCAGTGTCACTCCGTATCAATCACTAGGAGACATATGTGGAAGCCTATTGCCAAATTTTTTTCTACATTCGTCCCTCCCGCCATTGTCCGAGCTTTCGCCTAGTGCCTCCACTCGTGTCTGGCTGAGCAAAATGGAAGAATTGAACCTCTGCTCTCCATTCCAGATGCTGGGTCAGTGCTCCAATAAGCAACAATACCAATTCAAATGGTTTTTTGATATGAAATCTCATCATAAACAAAGATCTTCTTATGTTGACATCTTTAAGACAAAAGTTTTTAAGATTTTAAGATGATAGTTTTTAGGATTGCTATAGTTTAAAAAAAAATTGCGACACTTTTCAGCAAACACGGCCACTGCGTCTTTGTCTCCTAAGAGGACACAATTCATTATCTTTCCATGACATTTACTGGCAGCTGTCAGATAAATGAAAAACGGCCATCGAGATTAAATGATGGCAAAGTGATGCCAGGAATTAAATATAGAGAAGTGCTTTGTGTATGAAATGTATTTTGTTCGCAGCCTGGAGTCTTCCCTGAGGGGGCTATGGTGAAATGTTAGCTGAGGCTGCATAGATTACGACCCAAAGAAACTAACACTTTTTATTTTAGGCCTTGCTTTAAAATATATGTTTGCAATCCAACCTGAAAGCTATGCACCAGTTGCTGCAAATCATCTTGCCTGTTCACTGCCTTTATCATGCTTTAATGCATAGAAACTGCATATTAAATAGTCAAATTATCTCATTTCTTAATTATACATTCTTTAAAAAATAACTTTGCTTTGCACAAACTGTATGAACTTTAACAGCTTTTCTATCATATCTGAAACAATTAGCAGAAGATTCCATCATTTTAATTCATTTAGTCCAAGTGGTTTCTGCTGTTTGCCATTTGGCCAAAACATAAATACATTCTTTAAACACCCATTTATAATTTCAGTACAAACAATGTACTGTGGAAATCTTTCCCCTGCCCCACCCAAATTTCATAAATATTAGAGACTGGCATCAGCATTACAAAATCGAGATTAATTATCTCCAGTTGGACATCAGCTCAGTCAGAAAGAAAGAAAGCCTCTTTGCGTTCTCATTATTTTCCATTTTTACATGAAGCACTACGATTTATATCTGGAATGTATACTTGTACGTCAAAGACTTTCCTTTAAAAAGTTTACCAAAAATAGTATAGAGTAACACACTTGGGGCAACATTTTATTTTCAGTTTACATGGCGGTATTAACATAGATGGTCATAACCACTGGGAGCAAACGCAGGTAAAGGTTTCTTTTAAAATTGGCAGCGCGCGTGAGGTGAAGTTAGATGCTGCTAGAGGACTATTTAAATGTAATTGTTTACATTGGCCGCCACGGTGCTGGGGAAAAATATAAAACTATAAAACAACAAGTGCCATTCAGCGTCCCAGCTCAGTTTTTCAACTTTGTTTTTAAATGTATAAATTAATTACCAGTCCAGTCACAGAACAGGAAGCACAAGTCCCCCACTACACCAGCTGAGGGAGTCGAAAACTAGAGGTCAAAAATATTAGATTGTCACTAATAAATCCAATAAAGAATTCAGGAAAAACTTCTTTACCCAGAGAGTGGTTAGAATGTGGAACTTGCTACCACATGGAACAGTTGAGGCGAATAACACAGATGCATTTCAGAGGAAGCTAGTTAAGTACATGAAGGAGAATGGAACAGAAGGATATGCTGAGAGGGTTAGATGAAGTAGGGTGGGAGGACGCTCGTGTGGAGCATCAACACCGGCACAGACCAGTTGGGCCGAATGGCCTCTTTCTGTGTTGTAAATGCTATGTAATTCTATGTAAAATACACCAAAGTGGCCTTACGTGAAGGACCAGTTGGAGTCTAATGCTGCTCCAAAATCGCCACTTTGCTTAAAAAAACCTGAAAACACCAAGCGCCATGCAGGACCTCAGCTCATTTGGCACGTAGTGCATTACACTAAAGGGAATTTCTTGAACCAATCTCCTTCATAGCAGTGTAGCATGGGAATTCTGTAACAACAGTAGAGGTGATGGCGGAGGGGGGTGAATTGGAAATAAAATACATTTCCGTGAGCTGTTTACAGAAATGAGTAAAAACAGCTGAAAGCAATATTAGCTACTTAGGGTGATCTGGAACTGGAGTAAAGTTCTGCCACTGGTCTGCTAGGGCCACAAGGTCATTTCAACCCAGCTGGAAAAGTATGTCTTCATTTCTGTCACTGCATCAAATGAGAGCTCCCTGTTTTTATTATGCTCAATAGGAGGGCTGAGTGCTGGGGAACAGACCATTACGTTTCCAATTAAAGGCTGATTCGTCTACAGTGTTAAACAGGTCTTCTGTAGCTTACAAAAGTGGCCATGAGCAGAAGGCTGAAAGCATTATTAGACTGGCTGCTGAGGAGCCATATTTCAGTACTTGCAGCATCAGAAATTATAGCCTGTAATACTCATTGTATATGTTAATTAATTTAACAAGGGTTGTACACTCAATCTGCCAGTACCACCGGTTATCACCAATTTTCATGGTTGCATCAGAAGAAAAAGCCTTTCCATTCAATTTTCACTCGTGGGTAACAGTCTTTGTTCTCTATTGCACTCTTACGCCCTGAAGATTCAGTAGGTAATAATATGCAAACAGGCTGCAGTTAAGGACGACTAAGGTAAACTATTACTACAATGGTTACACAAGTGAGCAAAAGTGTGTTATAATATCCAAAGTCCAATTTTGAGTTTTATTGCACAATTGAAATAACTGCTATAGCCAGATGGGCAAGAGTTGTTCAATTTTAACCCAAAAATTACAATCATTATTTGTTCTCTCATACATTTTTTCCTAAAGTTTTTACAATCATACCGAACGTTAGAAAGTTACCCATCAAGCAGGAGTAGTATCACGCTGTTGAATGTGAAATTATCAGGACATTGTCCCTCTTGTGCTTTTGTCCTCTGCTTCCATTTCCTGAAAATTACTGCCCTTCACAGTGAAACAGCGGGTGACATTGAAAGCAATCTCAGCGCATGCAGTAATGCTTTAACTGCTCAGATTTAAAATAGTAGACCAGCTGTATGAGGGGGAAAAAAGAGTTTACATTCTGACTGCCGCTCGATGAACCAGGTTCAAGACGATAGGCAAGGGGAATAATGTAACAAATAAAATGGCACAGTTTTCACGCAGTCAAAATACCTTCAATGGCAAAATAGGTCACAGTGTACCAAAACTGATAAGATGCTCTACAATTGGTATAGTGGGATGCTAATTATTTAGCACAGTGTTACATAAACTTTGAGTTACACTGTATTCAATAGGAAATACATTCAATAAAAACAATGCGGTTGGGGTTTCATGTATGTCGACTGGGTGATAAGTCCCATTATGATTATTTTTGCGTGCACTATTTGGGTTCATCCTTTAGCAACAGTGAACTCTCATTATTTTTTTAAACAAACTATCTCCAGGTCACCATACATCTACATTTAGATGTGCACGGTTTCTCACTATTGTGCAATCATTTAATTAAATGAGGTGCATATGGGCTAGGTTTAGTTGCGATTTTGACGGAACAGTGGTGCAACAGTCAAAAAACACACAATTTGGCGAGAATGGGGACGAGTGTGTAAAATACAGTAAATACCGAAGAATTCCAATCCCTGCTTGTCCAAATGCAAATGCTTAGGAATTAAACCGAGACAGAAAAAAAAAAACATACCCTGACCGACGCAGTAAAATAGGGAGCATTTTTTATAAGGTGTTCTGGATGATAAAAAGCAGTCATGAAACTGGTAAGCCATGGGAAAAGATTGCTGGAAACTGTGCTTCTTGCAACAACAAAAAAAAAAATCAGTTACATCCCATTCAGAAACCATCGCCAGGATGCTGAAGCTCACTCAATATGAACCTATATACTATACAACAGGTCCAGGCAGGATGCCATATTACGAGCCATCGGAAAGAGTATTCCCAAGTCTATTAGCAGCATGATCATAAGGGGAAAAAAACTTAAAAGATGACAAGTCCTTCTTTTTAAGGGGGGAGGGCAAGAGAAAAACAGGCCTGAGCTTCAGCAGATCCTTCTCCACTGCATGACTCCTGTACGGTTCATGCCCCTTTCAGTTCAGTCCTTCTGTCAAGGCAATAGAAAACATGTCTTCACTTTTTCACTATCTGAATCCTCTTGCATTTGCACATGATGATGATGATGATGATGATGATGACCCATCTAAAACACAAAAGGGAGGGAGAAGAAGAATAGTTGGGATTACACAATTATAAAAAAAAGGAGGTAAAGGAAAGGTAACCGTTTGCAGTATTTAAATATACTACACAATTTTTCTGGAGGAAACTAAATTAAGCCACAAATAAACTTACTGGCTCAGAGTTTCTGCTTTGGGCCCAATCAACAATATGGGTGCAAATTGTGCCCAAAATTGCGCTAGTTGCCATAAGTGTTTTTTTTGCTCAAGTTTCCGCTCAAAATCATTTGTATATCGCCGAATCTTCCATGAACCAGCGTAATTGGGGAGTGTTTTAGAATGTAATTTAAAAAAAAAAACTGGGCTTTAAAAAAAAATATTCCTTGTTAAGAGTGGTAACTTGGTGCAGTTTTATTAATACAGCTGAAAATGGATTTATCACAAAAAATAAGCATTTTTAATCAGAGTGCCAATCCACCACCTGAGACTATCCCGCTTTTAAATAACCGAAAATTACTTTTAAAAAAAACCAACACGGAACCATTTGCTAGTTACATTGTTGTACAGTAGTCAGTTTCTTAGTAAATTAAAAAATATATTTTGAAAGCTTTTTAAAACATGCCTTTAGTGTCCTGGCGCCTAAAACAAAAGCTTAATTTTAAGAGGCTCCTCGAAGGCTCGCAAACGGGTGCAATTAGCGGAAGCTCGCCAGGGTGATTAATTCGGCCATTTTTGTGGGCGGGGCCGGCTTCTCACGCGATTTTAAAAAATAAATAAAACTAGGCCAAATGATTGCGGAAACTCTATTTGCGCTGGACGTAATTAACGCTTGAAATTCCTTGATCTTTTGCGCGGGTTCGGCCGAATTGGGCTGAAAAAAAACAGCGCAACCTTGTGGAAACTCCAGCTCACTGTGTCTTGCATACAATTAGCATATTTTGCAATGTCATTAGAACAAACTTTGAACAAACATATTCAAGATTAAAAAGTTACTTACTAAACATTAGTTCCTCTCCAGCTCTTTTTCGTGACTGGTCCCCTCTAATGAAATGAGAAGGGGGTAAATAAAAGTCAAAATCTCTATGCATCCGAGATCAGAACAGTTCAAGCTATTTTTTGTTAATAGAAATAAAAACCATACTAGAGCAAGAAAAAAAATGCACATTTATATTACGACAGTTGCAGCCTTGGGAAAATTAGCTTTCATTTCTTTTTTTGGAGAAAAGACAATGACATAAGTTATGAACTAGTTTTTTTTCCCCAGCTCACTTGTTCACATGCCATCTGATGTGTGGAGAATGTCTGTGATATTTTAATTACTAACCTGGCTTATCACTTTAGACACTGCTCATGTACTCAGGTGGGGAAGTGGTCTCACATCTCCTACATTTTGGTGTAGTGGGTCGGATCCATGTGTCACAACTAGTGGATCGTGTACTGTATAATTAAATCACTTTTGAACAGGAAGAATTATGATCACAGTCACTGGCCTTTGATGGCTATCTGTGTCGTAAAATATTTATGTTACATGGGATTCCAATATATTTAATCAGTGTTTGAGAATTGTATTCCACAATTCTATGCCTTTACAATTAGGGCCACTGGTGTATGCCAGATGAGTCAAATTTGATCAGATAATTAAAATTCTGCTTTTATTGCATGTGATTCTGGAATTTTTGCAAGTGCTTTGGGGAACCCATTTCACAATGCTGCCCTTTTTTCTACAAATGTTATCCTTTATCATGACTAAACACCATGTCCAACTCTCAGTCTACTTTGAGCTTTTTTGGACGGAATCATTTCGACCTCCTTCAATTCTGTACTTGTGTCGGTCTTCCTGTTTCTGCCTCTCCCTCTCCCCTTCACTTCCACAGTCCGTTCAGCTCTCACTTTTTTCTATTACTGTGTTTCTCTTTCTCTCACTGCTTCTTTTCATTTTCACTTTTTTTTCCCCCCTGTTCCCCTCTCTTACTTTTCTACTTTTTACATCTCACTCCTATTTATCTCTGTAGCCACAGGCACCAAGAGATTGGAAGCACTGGGACTCAGGCAGGCGAGTTTGAGGCAGCAGCATCTGGACTCTGGTTGGGGGTGTGAGGAGGGGGTAGGTGGGTTACAGGCAGAGGCATCTGTGGACACTGAAACCAGGGATGCCAGACATACTGCCATATGGTTGGGGGAGTGGAGTGGGGGCGGGGTGGGTTTAAGACAGAGGCAGTCTGCTGGGCGGGCAGGGATACTCGCACAGTCAGGCTCAGTAGCACCCCCTCACCCCCATGTGCACTGCTTTTGTTTTTGTTATGTCAAGGTTGGCTGACAAAGCCCAGACAGTAAAGCTCCCTCCTGCTCTCAGCACAGAGCCATAGCGGAGCACTATGAATGTAAAGCACTCGCCTCTGAAAAATCCACCAGCAGAAACAGCTGATCAATCAGTGGAGGATTAAAAATAGCAATCAATCAGTGTTATGACTTGAGCCATCTCTTAAAACACTTTCTATGCTCACAGCAACAAAGCAGTATCCATAGGTAGATCTGCACCTCCTTTGAACCAAATCTTACAACCGTATGCATGGTCTGAAAGGATTAGCATGCTGAATGATTACAGGTCCCCTTTTAACAAGATATTTGGCACCAAAAGGTGCCCGAAATGCCCACTGTCTGCTCCTGACGTGACAGTGTCAGACCATATGGCTGACGCTAAAACTAAAAACAATTTATACAAGAAATAAGTTCACACAAGTAAAATACTGATACAACAAAAGAATGTTTAACTTACTTGTGGGAGCGTACTGTGTGCAAATTGGCTGCCGCGTTTCCTACATTACAACAGTGACTACACTTCAAAAAGTACTTCATTGGCTGTAAAGCGCTTTGGGACGTCCGGTGGTCGTGAAAGGCGCTATATAAATACAAGTCTTTCTTTTTTACACAAGCTTTATTTCCTTGACTTGAAAATAACACTTTCTAGAATCTCAAGTCTCTTTTTGAATCTTTTTAAAGTGAACCGCTTTTTGAATCTGATCTTTTATGTAGGTGCATCCCTCTGCACTTTTGTCTTACCATCATGATGTATAAATAACTTTAATGAACTAAACATCCTAGGGCTGCAGTCAAAGTCCTCAATACCTCTGCAGTAGAGGCCAGCTTCTTTGAAGAAGGTCCCCAGGTCTTTGAACAAGCTGGTAATGATTTTGATCACCAAAAATCGGGGTGCGGATAGTAACTTCACCACTGTCTTGAGAAATGTTTGAGGTCAGGCCTGAAACACAGCCTTTTGGTATTTGTGTCTCCCTTAGTGATTGTGGTAATTATGGAGAGTGAGCGGTGTTTCTTCTCAGTGGCATATTTGCATACATGATCATTTCACAAGCCTGAAGTACTTAGCAAAACAACACTGACTTAATGGAAGTCTGTTTACAGGCAATGACAGAGGCAGACACCCCCCCAACCCTTCCCTTCTTCTGAGCCTCACAGTTAACACTAGGCACCATGTGTGTGTATTGCTTCACACACAAGCCTTCATGCCAAGACAAAAAATATCCTACAGATGCAGCTGCCATACCTCCACTTTAACTTCCAGTATATTGGCCTAGCTACAATTTCTTATGACCTGCTTAGGAATGCACCATCGAGCAAGAACGACTGGAGGGGGAGAACTGCACTGCTGGAGCAGGAGGGTCATGCCAGACAGCAGCTCCAACAACACTCAAGAAGCTCAACATCATCCAGGAGAAAGCAGTCCACTTGATTTGGCACCCCATCCACCACCTTAAGCATTCACTCCCTCCACCACCGGCGCACCATGGCTGCAGTGTGTACCATCTTTAAGATGCACTGCAGCAACTCGCCAGGACTTCAACAGCCTCCCAAACCCACGACCTCTACCACCTAGAAGGACAACGGCAGTAAGCGCATGGGAACACCATCACATCCATGTTCCCCTCCAAGTCACACACCATCCTGACTTGGAAATATATCGCCGTTCCTTCATCGTCACTGGGTCAAAATCCTGGAACTCCCTCCCTAACAGCGCTGTGGGAGTACCTTCACCACAAGGACTGCAGCGGTTCAAGAAGGCGGCTCACCACCACCTTCTCAAGGGTAATTAGGGATGGGCAATAAGTGCTGGCCTTGCCAGCGATGTCCACATCCCAGGAATGAAAAAAAATGCAGAGTTTGCTCCCAGCCGTTTAAATCTAATCATTTTGAGAGCACAGGTAACAGGTAAGTAAGCAAGTTTAAATAGTATCCAACAGATCCCAAGAATTTGTTAAACTAAGTTTGACACTACATTCTACTCCACTTACACTCTGTATGGTGTCAATTCCAAGTGGTGCAAGACTGCCTCCTCCAGGGCTCTTGCACAGTTTACAGAGCTAACACTTTCAGGAGAGGAGTGGAATGGGAGGGAGGCGAAACAATTGGAAAAGATTTGCTGTTTAAAATCTAGTGGAGCTCGTTCCAGAGATTGATGTTTGCCAAAAGCAAGGTGTAAGCTTAGTGCTTAGTGCAGCAGCTGTTGAAAAATATCCCCATTAAGCAGCAACATACTGTCACAGTTTGTAAAGGACCTGTGGAAGGCGTTGAGCTGACAGACTGTTGTTTTAACGCAAGCAAATTCATCAGTAGCTGCTCTACTGATCTTTCACTTGTAAAACTTGATCTATGAGAGGCAATGATATTGGAACAAAGCCATTTCAGAGTTAATTCTGCTCCATCGAGTTTTAAAAAGCAAATTCTAAGCTGAGTAATTGGAACAGGCTAAGGCCCTGTAAATTCATTTATATAACAGAAGTAGATTTGGAAGTTTCAGTGTTAACTGCTTTTCACCAGAAATGGCCACTGACTGAACATGTTTATTTTCAAACTAGCTTGATTCCCATTGTCCACAATTGGAAATAACTGTTGAGAAAAGTGGAAAATAGAGAGGTGGACACAACGCAATTTCTGGCTGGTTAACATGTGAAGCCCTGTGCGCAAAGGGGATTGTGATTGGCCGGTGGTCAATAGCTCAGTTCCCTATGTCTTGGGCTGAATGGAAAAGCAAAAAACTTCAGTTAAGAAGAGGTCCCAGCGGATTGGAAAACCGCTAATGTAACACCCCTATTTAAGAGTGGAGGGAGACAGAAAGCAGGAAACTATAGACCCGTTAGCCGAACATCGGTCGTTGGGAAAATGCTGGAGTCCTTCATTAAGGAAGCAGTAGCAGGGCATTTAGAAAAACATACTGCAGTCAAACAGAGTCAGCATGGTTTTAGGAAAGGGAAATCATGTTTAACAAATTTGCTGGAGTTCTTTGAGGATGTAACAAGCAGGGTGGACAAGGGTGAGCCAGTGGATGTGGTGTATTTGGATTTCCAGAAGGCATTCGATAAGGTGCCACATAAAAGGTTACTGCATAAGATAAGAGCTCACGGAGTTGGGGGTAATATATTAGCATGGATAGAGAATTGGCTAACTAACAGAAAGCAGAGTCAGGATAAATGGGTCATTTTCTGGTTGGCAAACGGTAACTAGTGGGGTGTCACAAGGATCGGTGCTGGGGCCCCAACTATTTATAATCTACATTAATGACTTGCATGAAGGGATCGAGTGTAACGTAGCCAAGTTTGCAGATAATACAAAGATGGGTGGGAAAGCAAATTGTGCAGAGGACTCAAAGAATCTGTAAAGGGATATAGACAGGCTAGGTGAGTGGGCAAACATTTGGCAGATGGAGTATAATGTGAGAGAGTGCGAGGTTATCCACTTTGGCAGGAAAAATAAAAAAGCAAACTATTATTTAAATGGAGAGAGATTACAAAATGCTACAGTTCAGAGGGACCTGGGGGCCCTTGTGCATGAAACACAAAAAAGTTGGCATGCAGGTACAGCAAGTAATCAAAAAGGCAAATGGAATGTTGGCCTTTATTTCAAGGGGGTTGGAGTATAAAAGCAGGTAAGTCCTGCTACAACTGTACAAGGTATTGGTGAGACCACACCTTGAGTACTGCATACAGTTTTGGTCTCCTTATTTAAGGAAGGATATACTTGCATTGGAGGCAGTTCAGAGACGATTCACTAGGTTAATTCCAGAGATATGGGGTTTGACTTATGAGGAAAGGTTGAGCAGGCTGGGCCTATACTCATTGGAATTTAGAAGTATGAGAGGTGATCTTATCGAAACATACAAGATACTGAGGGGGCTCGACAGGGTAGATGCAGAGAGGATGTTTCCCCTCATGGGGAAATCTAGAACTCGGGGGCACAGTCTCAGAATAAAGGGTCACCCTTTTAGAACTGAGATGAGGAGGAACTTCATCTCTCAGAGGGTTGTAAATTTGTGGAATTCTCTGCCCCAGAGAGCTGTGGAGGCTAGGTCATTAAATACATTTAAAGTGGAGATAGACAAATTTTTGCAAGATAAAGGAGTGAAGGGTTCTGGGGAGCGGGCTGGGAAGTGGCTTTGAGCCCTAGATCAGCCATGATCTTATTGAATGGCGGAGCAGGCTCGAGGGGCCAAGTGGCCTATTCCTGCTCCTATTTGTTATGTTATGTAAGAAGACAGAAGCGCGAACAGAACGTGCTGGATTGTTATATGGAGCAGTGGCTTCACACCTATAAAGAGACATTACATTGTTCATTCATTCATTTATTTATTTATTTAATTGTTACAAAAGGCACTAGACTCAAGGGAGTAGCAATGGGCAACAACCAATGAGGAGAAAAAGTGCAAGAGGCAAAGAAACATTGAGCGATGGTGGCAGTGAAATGAGCAGCTTGAGATGGAGAGTCGTGAGTTACAAGGACTGAGGTTCTTGACACTACAAGGTGGTCCCCTGTTCTCATCATAGCAGCATTTGTATCTTCTTGGTTGCTCAGTACTGTACATCATGAACAAATTCTCAAATGTGCCAAAAACAGACGCACCTACAACAAATCTAGAATAAAAGCTGAAATGCTTATATTTTGAAGTATGTATTTTTTTTTTAAAAAGGGCGAGTGCCTGTTTTTCAATGAAGAAACCAAAATCATCCCTCATGTAAAGACCAAAACCTGTAATCCCGAATTATAATCATGTGTTTTGTTTTAACCTAAACACTTAAGAGGTAATCTACCATAGGAGGCGATTTTCCTAGCCCCGAGGAGGCGGGACATTTGGCAAAATGGCAAAAACTGAGGGCGGGTTTGAAACCCGCCTCTGCGCAATTTTACCGGAGGCGGGTTTGATGTGTGCGATTCGGTCCCGCCTCCATCAGTCGGGAGAGGCAGTTAAGACCCTTAAATAGTAGTTAAGGGCCTCTATAATCCTATTTTGACTGGCCTTCGTTATTTTACCACATTTTCAGCGTGTTGCACGACCCCCCTAAACCACGCCAGCTAATCCTGGCGGGTTGACAAGTGGGTGGCCTCCTCACAGCTGCAGCTCCACCATTAAAACGGAGATTTCATCAGGGAGCAGTTGCAGGTGGCAGAACTTTTGTTCCAAAGGTCTTTCAGCACTTTTAGCAGGCCTACCGAAGTCGGAGGTGCTGCAGCTTCTATCTCTCAACTGTGGGACCTCCTTGGAAGACCCTCTCCCCGCTTGGACTGAGCGCTTCCCCAACGGAGGTATCTGCCAGCAGTATGGGAACCATTTATTTCCCTTCACCATGGACCTCAGATTCGGATGAGGAGCAGCCACAGCAGCAGCAGAACCAGGCAGCTCAGCAGCAACAGCAGCATTAGCCCCAACCTCCTGCTCACCCACCTGATGCTGCACAGGGCAGAAGGCGCCAACGCATGGAAGCACATCATGCAAGGAATGCACTCATCCTGGCCAGATTTGCATAGGTTGCCCACTGTGGCACATGTGCTTGGCTCCTTAACAACACATGATAGACAATGGACATGACTCTCTGGCCTCCTTTCACTCTGACCACCAACCTGACCACGCAAGTGTCGCGGAGCCCGCAATGTGGAGCTGCCTAAGCCGAAATAACAGATGCCATCACGCCAACAGTTTGCCATCACCTACTTTTAATACATTCCCACAGGGATGGCATTTCATCAATAAACAGAAACAATCACCCAATCTGCACACAGATCTGGAGGTTATATTCCTTGCCAGCTGGACCCACACAGTCTTGGTTTCTTTGGGAGGCCTCTTCCTCCCAGATGAGGGGAAGAGCACCTCCCTGCTAGCTCTCGCCCCCTCAACCAGCATACCCAGCGCCTTATCCGAGAACCTTGGGGAGGCCCTTGCCTTGGAGCTGGCCAGTCTTCAAGGAGATAACAGCGTGGAGGTGGTGCAGCATCGACCAAAAACCAGTGGAATGAGCCAAGGCAGCAAGCAGCCTTTAAATGAAGCTGGATAAATGATGTCAGCAGAGGCGAGTTTCAGTCCCACTAATTGGCCCAGGGGAACCCACATCTCTCAAATCAACTGGCCAATTAGGGGAAAAATTGCAAATGTTTCCCACCACTCAGTGGAGAAGGGATTGGAACCCACCAAAACCGAAACCCACATCCATTGGGAAAATCACGCCCACAGAGTTAGCATCTCCTTTAAATCAGCAATTTGTAACTCAAAAAGGTTCTATCACTTGTGTACTCCATTTCTCAGCAAATCCAAGGAGCTCTGCATTTTAGTGCATTAAATGTAGAGCCTTGTGCTTTTTGCACTAAAATTACCTGTTTCGGTCTATACTTCATAATAACATTGAAAATAAATGTGGTAACACATTAAGGATCAATTCAGTCACTGTAACAAGGGGCACTGTTAAAAGCAGAGTAATTGAAAAGGGGAAAACAGGAAACATGTCCACACTGATGGGTGCCTGAATTAAGAAATTCTGTAAAATCGCTTCAACATGAAAATGCTGCTTATTTGTCCTAGTTAGTGTATTCACTACTTCTCGGAAATGAATCTTTCCCTGTAAATTTATTTCCAAACAGCAACAGCAAACAGGTCAGTCACTAATAGTCACATTTAATGACCTTTAACATTTAATTTCAAAGATGAGTAATATTGCATGTATTTCTACTAGATAGTGGAGCAAAAAGCATGGCAATTATGTACAATTTATCCTGTAATAATGTGGTTACACAGGAGTGACAGTTGCCATCTCACATAGTGTTGCAAATTTCAACTGGAATGAATGCGTTTTCTTTTTTTTTTAAAGACTAAAAGGTCAACACAGTAACAAAGCAAACGATGGGCCAGAAATTGCTGCAATGGCGGGTTTGGTGGCGAACGACCTTAATTGGACTCTTTAGCTCACCACTGCCATCGCATTATATTTGCACTGCAAATTGCTGGAACGCCGATCCTTTAACAGTGCAGCAATGTCAATGTCACATCTGTGATCTCGTGAACTTCGTGCCCAATGGCTCATCTCCCTGACCAACCACATGGCACCATAGAAAAAGCTAAGAACAGATGCCATAACTCAGACTGAGCTGTGGCACTTGAGCTGAGTGACATGCTGAAAAGACCTTAAACCAACTTTAAAAAGTTATTAAATTAGCTTTTTACAATGCAGTAAAAAGTAAGTGTTTTGCATATACACTTTTCCATAGAAATATGTCACGAGAGGAATCCAAGAAAAGATCCCAAAACTCTGGGAAGGACCACCTGTGGGCGTTCCTGGATGAAGTGGAGAGGAGGCATGAGCAGCTGCTGGGGACTGCGAGGACACCCTGCAAAATTAGTATTGTGGCATGGAGGGAGCTGGCAGAGACCCTCATCGCAACCTTCACAGTGCCACGGTCAGAGGGTCAATGCAGGAAAAAGTATAATGATTTGGCCAGGGCAGGCAAGGTAAGCATTCTCAGAGCCTCAATTCAAAACTTTCTATTAAAAGTACAAAGTTTGCCTGCTTTTTAAAAAAAAGTAGTAGGGGAAGGTTAGCTAGTCATCGTTTGGTTGTTCAAAGCAGAACCCAAAGGCAAGTAAGTCATAAAAGTCAGTTGCCGTGGGAGACATCCTTCCCACAGTGATGAATTCGACCGTTTTTTTTCTGCTGAAGATTCCAATGCCTGAAAAGAAGCCTCTCACCACTAAGCAACTCATGTGACGCTCTCTGTGTTCTCCCCGCAGGGCAAGTTGGGTGCACAACATGCCAGAATGGGCGCAGCCCGGAGAGTGGATCCCCTGACTGAAGAGCTTTTTTCGCACAAGGATAGGGCCCTACAGCGCCAAGATTTCCACGGTACGGCGACTGTGGCCCATGTGGAGGTTGGAGCCGTATTGGCACGTCAAGGTCTTAGCAAGACCTCAAAAAAGTACATCAAAGTTCCACACAAAACTACACAAGCTGGAGATTTATGGTAAAATCTGATGTATAAATAATCGGCTGGTGAGTAGGATGTAGCCATACCTATTTGCGGAGTTAGGGCAGTGTGGAGCGCTGAGTTTAGGTCAACTAGGAATGCTGAGTAGAGTACCGCAGAACACTTTTGCGATCCCAATTGTTTCTAATTTAATTAACTACCTGGATTCAGGAGCTCAAGGCAAGCTGGTCAAATTCACAGGCAAAACTAGGAAAAGCAGCTCAATCTGAGGAGCAGCTCAAGACCTACAAAATAAATATGCAAGTAGGCAGAACAATAGCAGGCAAAAATTTTAATAAGGAAAGTATAAAGTACTGCATGTAGCAAGAAAAAACCCCAAAATACTGCATAAATGGTGCTGAAATAACTACGGTTGAGGTTGAGAAATCCAGACGTATTAGTAGATTCAACAGTCAACATGCCCAATCACTACAGAACAGCAATCAACAAAACAAACAGGAGGCTGAACTATAGAGCTGAAACACGAAAGTACAAGTCGGAGAGGCAAGCTTAAATTGTATAGCGCGCTGTTTAGACCATACTTTTTGAGTACTGCATCCAGTTCTGGTAATTAAGATAAAAGGAAAACATTCAAACCGTGGAGGCAGTTTAGAAAGAATGAAAGACTTGCATTTCTATAGCGCCTTTCACGACCGCGGGACGTCCCAAAGTGCTTTACAGCCAATGAAGTACTTCTGAAGTGTAGTCACTGTTGTAATGTAAGAAACGAGGCAGACAATTTTTGCACAGCAAGCTCCCACAAACAGCAATGTGATAATGACCAGATAATCTGTTTTAGTGATGTTGATTGAGAGATAAATATTGGCCAGGACACCGGGGATAACTCCCCTGCTCTTCTTCGAAATAGTGCCATGGGATCTTTTACGTCAACCTGAGAGAGCAGACGGGGGCCTCGGTTTAACATCTCATTAGAAAGACGGCACCTCCGACAGTGCAGCGCTCCCTCAGGACTGCACTGGAGTGTCAGCCTAGATTTTTGTGCTCCAGTCTCTGGAGTAGGACTTGAACCCACAACCTTCTGACTCAGAGGCAAGAGTGCTACCAACTGAGCCACAACTGACACTCACGTTTAAAGCAGAGTCGCAGGAGTAATCCCCAACACTAAACTGGGAGAACAGAACAAAGGCGCATGCTCAAACACAAACTTAGGACTGATTCCACAAAATGATCAATGCATACAATTTGGTGTAGAGTGCAGGGGAAAGCCCTGAAATCATTTAAAAAGCAGTTGGGTACAGTGACTGAAGGAAGGGGTGACTGTAGGGTCTTTCTGGATGGATGAACTAATAACTTCAGAGAAAAAAAAACAGGTAAACTTAACAGTGCCCCATGATAAATAAGCGGCCATATTTACGATGGTAGGTTTGAAACATGGAGTCTAAATTTTACCTGGCGAAGCCATTCTGCATCAATTCTCGCTGGAGTTTTTGGTCTTGAGCAGCATACTCGGAGAGCTTGGATTCCAAAGCAGGGGGAAGGATATTTGGGATAAATTTAGAAAAGAGACTTGGTGCCAGCTGTGCCCAATCTGGAAAAAAATATACATATAGAATAAACAAGGTTATTACCACGGCCAACATCTGTATTTTAAAAGCAGGTATAGCAGATGTAATTTGTTGAAAATTTTCCTTTTTTTTGTCCCTTGATTGTATGCATTTGACAACTTTTCCCTATGATACAAATAAAGTTGTTCACTGGTATGAAAAATACACCAGATTTCACTCTTCCTTCACACCACCTTCTAAACTGGGAGTACTTTGATCAAATTGTCATGAATAATTTGCACATCTCCATGACTGCAAGCACCTCACAACACAATGATTGGAAATACAGAATAGGAGCACTGAAAATAACACATTCAATAAATAAAGTACATTTCATTTCACACCAACTCCTTGGTATAATGACTGCAACTTGTAAACAGAAAACACTGCATAAGCAGCCTCATCTAATTTGTAACAAATGTCCAATCTACCTTTCTAAATTAAAATCAATTGGTTCAAGTGGGCAGAAAATAGATTAAATATTACACTGTATCATAGTACAGTTTAGCTTTCATACAAAAAGATGTAAAAATTTATGGGGGAAATTAACCAAATCTCTTGCAGTGCACCATCAATACTAAATGTTCACTTCAAAGTTACCAGTATGTTACAATAGACCTTCCTCTGCCACTTGAATAGTACAGATGGATTAGATTTACTCCAGTATACGGTATTTCTAGGGAACCTTTTTTGGAAAATGCTCCATTCTTTTCCTGTTTCCATTATTAAAAAGTGAACATGGAGAAATTAAATTTTATTTAGTGACTATATTTTGAGAACTTTTATTTGCTCTTAAATTATGCATTGCTATATCATATAACCTATTGACAAAGTTTTGTACTTTTTCATGATCTTTGGTTTGCGATTACAACACACAATGCACATGACATTTGGTCTCGAACCACTCAGGGAAGTTTGCAGTATGCACAGAAATGTCATTTTAACAATTGTACTCCAAAAAAAAAGGATCAGTACATCATCACCACATGAAGCAGCAAAGTGAACTGCTGCAAGCTGATTGTGGATTTGTTTCAGAATATAAAGGGACTGGACAATAATCATTAGCCTTGCTCAATGCTCCACGGAAAATTTTAAGCACTCAACGCACAAATCATACAATATTAACATCTCCTCAATCTATTTCCTAGAGGGTTAAATTCCTGACAACATTTCAGTGTTCAAATTAATTGCTGAAGTGCCCACACAACAGATTGGTTTGATATTTTGCAGATCAGCAAACTCATTTAGAATTTTTCTTCACATGGCCAAGTTACATGTTTAGATGATTATCACTGTCAAAGTACCCACACAAGCTATCTTCCCCCCCAAAGAATTAATTAAATAGGCTGCACCCTTCAATTTCCTTTATTAACAAGTCTCCACTGGCGTAAGGGATCTATAAAAGGAGCAGGGACACATAGGAGCTCAAGTACACAAATCTTTAAAAGTGGAAAGACAAGACGGTAAAGCTACATATATGGAATCATAGATTTCCTGAACTGGACAAATAGTTCAAAAGCAAAGACGCAATGCTAAACCTATACAAATTTTTGTTTAGGGTGTAGTTAGAAGGGTGCCTACTTTAGGAAGGATGGCAAGGCCATATAGAGAAGATTCAGAAGAGATTCACTAACGTGACACCAGGGATGAGCGGGCTTTAGTTATGAGAGACTAGTAAAACTCTTTACATTAGAATAGATTAGATCTGATAGAGGTGTTCAAAATGATAAAAGGTTTTGAAAGGCAAATAGGAAAAAGCTATTTCATCTGGTCGATGAAGGGCATAAATTCAAGATCATCGGCAAAAGAATGAGAGTTTAGGAGAATTTGTTCTAATCACAGATTTATAACAAATTAAGTTCTAAGTTTTTTTTCAAATGTCAATTCTGGCAACTACTGCCAGCACCACACAGTGACAGTTTCTCCTTGTCCATTACCTGCCACTTCCTCAGTCTTCTGAAGGGGCCAGCTAGCATCACCATTACATGCCTTATGCTCCAGCTGCTGGATATCCCTTGCAATAGGCCAAGGATCTGTGTGGGAACAGAACTTGGCCATTGCTTGAGAGTGTGAAGTCCATCATTAAGGTTCTCTTAAGCAGTGTCCCTAGCCTTTGCAACCCAAAAGTGAAAGCCTCCTGTAAATTGGAGCCCCAGCGCTCAATCACTAGTCACTGTATTTGTCGAGGAAACTGTATCTATGCTCAAGAAGCTCCTCCGTAGATGCCCGTGGAGTTGCCACTGGCTCCGAGGTGGCCTGCATATTTCCCAATTCCTCTACATGTCCAAGCAGCATTTCTGCAGAGTGCCTTTTTTAATACATTCTCGGGATATGGGTATCGCTAGCAAGGCCCTCGAGAAAGTGGTGGTGGGTCGTCTTCTTGAACCGCTGCAGTCCATATGGTGAAGGTACTTTCACAGAGCTGTTAGGTAGGGAGTTCCAGCATTTTGACGCAGCGATGATGAAGGAACGGTGATATACGTCCAAGTTGGGATAGTCATCGAGTTATACAGCACAGAAAGAGGCCCGTCGGCCCATTGTGTCCGCGCCAGCCATCAAGCCCTGTCTATTCTAATCCCATTTTCCAGCACTTGGTCCGTAGCCTTGTATGCTATGGCGTTTCAAGTGCTCATCTAAATACTTCTTGAATGTTGTGAGGGTTCCTGCCTCTACCACCCTTTCAGGCAGTGAGTTCCAGATTCCAACCACCTTCTGGGTGAAAATGTTTCTCCTCAAATCCCCTCTAAACCTCCTGCCCCTTACCTTGAAACTATGCCCCCTGGTTATTGACCCCTCTACGAAGGGGAAAAGTTCCTTTCTATCTACCCTATCTATGCCCCTCATAATTTTGTACACCTCAATCAGGTCCCCCCTCAGCCTTCTCTGCTCTAAGGAAAACAACCCCAGCCTGTCCAGTCTCTCTTCATAGCTGAAGCTCTGCAGCCCAGGTAACATCCTAGTGAATCTCCTCTGCCCCCTCTCCAATGCAATCACATCCTTCCTATAGTGTGGCGACCAGAACTGCACACAGTATTCCAGCTGTGGCCTAACTAGCATTTTGTACAGCTCCATCATAACCTCCCTGCTCTTATATTCTATGCCTCGGCTAATGAAGGCAAGTATCCCATATGCCTTTTTAACCACCTTATCTACCTGTCCTGCTGCCTTCAGGGATCTATGTACATGCACACCAAGGTCCCTTTGATCCTCTGTCCTTCCTAGGGTCCTACCATTCATTGTGTATTCCCTTGCCTTGTTAGTCCTCCCAAAATACATCACCTCACACTTTTCAGGGTTAAATTCCATTTGCCACTGTTCTGCCCATCTAACCAACCCATCTATATCGTCCTGTAGCCTGAGGCTTCCCTCCTCGCTATTTACCACTCCACCAATTTTCGTGTCATCTGCGAACTTACTGATCATACCTCCTATATTCATATCTAAATTATTAATGTACAATACAAACAGCAAAGGACCCAGCACCGATCCCTGCGGTGCACCACTGGACACAGGCTTCCAGTCACAAAAACAACCTTCGACCATCACCCTCTACCTCCTGCCACGAAGCCAATTTTGGATCCAATGTGCCAAATTGCTCTGGATCCCATGGGCTCTTACCTTCTTGACCAGTCTCCCATGTGGGACTTTGTCAAAAGCCTTACTGAAGTCCATGTAGACTACATTAACTGCACTACCCTCATCCACACACCTAGTCACCCCCTTGAAAAATTCAATCAAATTGGTTAGACATGATCTCCCCCTGACAAAGCCACGCTGACTATCCTTGATTAATCCTTGCCTCCAAGTGAAGACTAATTCTGTCCCTCAGAATTTTTTCCAATAATTTCCCTACCACTGATGTTAGGCTCACTGGCCTGTAATTCCCTGGTTTATCCCTACTACCCTTCTTGAATAATGGTACTATGTTAGCTGTCCTCCAGTCCTCTGGCACCTCCCCTGTGGCCAGAGAGGTTCTGAAAATTTGTGGCAGAGCCCCTGCAATCTCCTCCCTTGCCTCACACAGCAGCCTGGGATACATCTCGTCTGTGCCTGGGGATTTATCCACTTTTAAGCCCGCTAAAACCGCTAGTACCTCCTCCCTCTCAATACTAATTTGTTCAAGTATATCACAATCCCCCTGCCTGATTTCTATGCCTACATCATCCTTCTCCATAGTGAACACAGATGCAAAATATTAATTTAAAACCTCACCTACATCTTCCGGCTCTACACACAGATTGCCACTTTGGTCCCTAATGGGCCCTACTCTTTCCCTGGTTATCCTCTTGCCCTTAATATACTTATAAAACACCTTGGGATTTTCCTTTATTTTGCTCGCCAATGTTTTTTCATGCCCCCTCTTCGCTCTCCTAATTTATTTTTTAAGTACACCCCTGCACTTTCTATACTCCTCTAGGGCTTCCACTGTTTTTAGTCCTTTGTATCTGCCAAAAGCCTCCCTTTTTTCCTAATCCATTCTTGTATATCCATTGACATCCAGGGTTCCCTGGGCTTATTGGTCCCACCCTTGACCTTTATGGGAACATGTTGGCGTTGTACTCTCTCCATTTCCTTTCTGAAAGACTCCCACTGCTCTGATGTGGATTTTCCTACAAGTAGCTGATCCCAGTCTACTTTGGCCAGATCCTGCCTTATATTAAAATCGGCCTTCCCCCAATTTAGAACCTTTATTTCCGGTCCATCTTTGTCCTTTTCCATGACTACCTTAAATCTCACCGAATTATGGTCACTGTCACCAAAATGCTCTCCTACTGACACTTCTACCACTTGCCCGGCTACATTCCCTAGAATTAGGTCCAGTGCCGCCCCTTCTCTTGTCGGACTTTCTACATGCTGGCTCAAAAATCTCTCCTGGATGCACTTTAAGAATTCCGCACCCTCTAAGCCTTTCACACTGACTATCCCAGTTAATATTGGGGAAGTTGAAATGCCCTACTATTATTACCCTATTATTTCTACACTTCTCTGAGATTTGCCTACATATCTGTTCCTCTATCTCCCCCTGACTGTTTGGGGGCCTATAGTACACTCCCAGCAAAGTGCTTGCCCCCTTTTTGTTTTTAAGTTCTACCCATATGGCCTCATTAGAGGAACCTGCTAAGATATCATCCCTCCTTACAGCAGTAATTGACTCCTTGATTAATATTACGACACCCCCCTCTGTCTCGCCTGAAGATTCTATACCCCGGAATATTGAGCTGCCAGTCCTGCCCCTCCCTCAACCATGTCTCTGTGATAGCAACAATATCATACTCCCACGTGTTCATCAACACCTTCAATTCATCTGCCTTACTCGCAAGACTCCTTGCATTAAAATAAATGCCGTCCAGCCTTGCCATACTACTTGTGCCATTACATATTTGCTCTGCCTTCCAGGCTGACTTGTTTTTTCCTCTATATTTGGCTGTGCATCACCCCCTACTATAGCTCCACTCCGTATCCCATCCCCCTGCCAAGTTAGTTTAAACCCCCCCCAACAGTACTAGCAAACCTCTTGTGGCTTTTGTAGGGGAACTTGGAGGTGATGGTGTTGCCATGCACTTGTTGCCCTTGCCTTCTAGGTGGTAGAGGTTGCAGGATTGGGAGGTGCTGTTGAAGAAGCCATGGCGAGTTGCTGCAGTGCATCCTGAAGATAGTACAGCAACGGTGCGCCAGTGATGGAGTGAGTGGATGTTTAAGCTGGTGAATGGGGTGCCAATTAAGTGGACTGCTTTGTTCTAGATGGTATCGAGCTTCTTGAATTTGCTGTAGCTGCACCCATCCAGGCAAATGGCCCAACACATCATGCAGATTTTCAAAGGACTGCACCTAGAGCATCTGCTCATTAATAAGCCTCACTGTACACAGGCAGCTTTCATAAGGTAAAATCAACTGGTTCTCCAGCAGAGGAAGGTCTAGGCCTGGCCCTCTCTGGTTGTTCCCGATCCTCTGGAGCCATATCCACATGCTCCTCTGCACTTGTGCTGCTTGCTTCACTAGGCGCTCCTTCCTGACCCCCTCTATCCGGTTATCCAGAGCCGAGATGTATCTGAGCTGGTGCCTACACAGTCAGGAGTGTATGAAGTATGCTTATGAGATGACCCAGCTTCCTGCTCATCCCTGGCAGCAGGTACGTCATCTTGGAAGGCTCTTACACACAGAGAAAAGGAACATGTACCATAGTGACTGAATTAAATGGTTAAGCACACAGTAACAATGCCAATACATTGAATGCCATGCTGCTGGGCAGATGTGCCTGAAGGCACTACTTAATGAGTTTACAGGGGAGCAAGCTGTAGTTAGAGGACACGTGCCTTGTTGGGCTGCCACAAAGCTTTCTTGAGCCCACACCCACTACTGCCTCAACTTCAACAATTGAAAGGGCAATATCTTCATGCTAAGTCAGAGTTTGGCAAGCCCTGTACCAGTCTGGTCTGTATGCAACCTTCTCCTTTACGACAACTGCTATTATCAAGGTCTTATTGTGAAGCACTTATCAATTTCTTATTCTTCATGAATTATGAGGAAATTTGACCTGGATCTAACGATCCAAAACTGTCATACTGAGTAAGAGGTTCAGGGATCAGCATACTTTAATTTGGCATCGTTGGTGGTTAAATTGTCACAGCAACAATTATACAACAATATGGCATACACCAACATTGATTTATATGGATATTTGGTCTGTAATCCAGAAGTGAAGCAGCACTCTTACTGCCTGGTGCTGCCATTACAGATACTATTGAGCAGACTGCGATTCCAAACTGCTGCCCATCTGCTGCCTGATAACATTTCTCAGATCACACATGACACAGTGGCAAACAAGATGAGCTCAATATCTTATCTATTATTCCACAGACAAGTTAGAGGGAGGAGGAAAAAAACTGTGCAATTAGATCAAATCCCTAATACTAAAAACAATGGCCCAGAAATTGATCTCGCTCTGTTCCCGCGGGGGTAAGGCTTCCCCGCGATCTCTCACTCCGCGTGTGCTTTTTCAGATCCAGCTCGCACGAACTTGATGTTCCAGACATCAGCTGGGCAGTGCTTGCGTATCCCACCGGCGTAGTGAATTCGTGCGAGCTGTGGGATCACGTGACTCAGTTAGAGCCAATGGCAGCACACCATCTTCCATTCATAAGTTTCACATACGTGCTGTGAAATCTATGAATCTTACACCCCCCCCAAAATAACAGCTAAACCTCAATTAAATTTTTTAAAAAACCATCACATTAATAAAATAAGTATAGTTAAATAAATTAACCATTTTAAATGAAAAATTAAATTTTTGAAATTTTTTAAATCTTTTAAAAAGTTATAAAAATAAACTTACCTGTCTTTAAAGTCTCTAAAAAAGATATACCTGTTAAAAAAAAATCAAAAAAATACTTAATTCACTACTTACCTTGTTAAAAGTGGGTCTTACTCCTCCTTTTTCCATTTCTAAAATCTTCCGTACTTACCTGCGCGTCCAAAGCACGAAGTGCACAGCGTGCGCGCAGCCTGTAACGCGCACGCGATGCACCGAGGAACCGCCCCCTTTTCAAAAGACCAAGTGCCGGTTTTCAGCGCATGCGCAGTGCATGCAGAAAACCGGCACTTGGAGAGAGAATACGCGAGAGTACGCAGTGCGTACTCTCGCGTCGCGGGATGAATTTTTGGCCCATTAAATACAAACCACTGCTGGAATCAGGTTCACCAGATAATTAAAACGAAAATGAAAGGAAGCAAACTAAGTATATAGCGCTGTGCAAATAAACATTTGTGATGTGCCTTCTGGATGAAGCACAGACACAAAAATATTCAGATTCTGAAAGCCTATCAGAGGAGTAACCAACAATGAGAGAAGTAGTGCTCTCTGACGCCAATTAAACTAATGTAAACATGTTAGAATGTAGTTTCTAAAAACACTACAGAAAACCAAGCACAATTAGAGATCATGTCTATCAGACAACAGGAGAACAAAAAGCTCAACCCTGTGTTTTTGAAGCTTTTTTTCTCCACATTAATTCTTTTGAAATTCAGTTGATTTTCTGTGATTAAAAGCTCCCAAAAGAACGCCTATAAATTTTCCCTCTGCCAAAGCCTGATGCACTGCACATTTAATCAAATCAATATAGCCCACAACAGCCTTCTACCCCGATGCATCTTTGTAGCCAAGACACATCAGCCTAGAAAGTCGTTCAGGCAGGTTTTCAGGCGCCAAATTGGCACAGGAACGATCCCTACACCTGAAGACCATGACAAGTTGGTCCCTGGGCCTCATCTACATAATCATGGCAATCGGCAGGCGCCTCCATCGGCAGCTTCGCAGACTTATTTTATTTATTCATTCACGGGATGTGGGCGTCGCTGGCTAGGCCAGCATTTATTGCCCAACCCAAATTGCCCTCGAGAAGGTGGTGGTGAGCCGCCTTCTTGAACCGCTGCAGTCCATGTGGTGAAGGTACTCCCACAGTGCAGTCAGTAGGGAATTTCAGGATTTTGACCCAGTGACGATACAGGATCGGCGATATATTTCCAAGTCAGGATGGTGTGTGACTTGGAGGGGAACTTGGAGGTGGTGGTGTTCCCATGCACTTGCTGCCCTTGTCCTTCCAGGTGGTAGAGATCGCAGGTTTAGGAGGTGCTGTCGAAGAAGCCTTGCCGAGTTGCTGCAGTGCACCTTGTAGATGGTACACACCTCAGCCACGTTGCACCAGTGGTGGAGGGAGTGAATGTTTAAGGTGGTGGATGGGGTGCCAATCAATAGGGCTGCTTTGTCCTAAATGGTGTTGAGCTATTTGAGTGTTGTCGGAGCTGCACTCATCCAGGCAAGTGGAGAGTATTTCATCACACTCCTGATTTGTGCCTTGCAGATGGTAGAAAGACTTTGGGGAGTCAGGAGGTGAGTCACTTGCCACAGAATACCCAGCCTCTGACCTGCTCTTGTAGCCAAAGTATTTATGTGGCTGGTCCAGCTAAGTTTCTGGTCAATTGTGACCCCCGCAGGATGTTGATGGTGGGGGATTCGACAATGGTAATGCCATTGAATGTCAAGGGGAGGTGGTTAGACTCTCTCGTTGGAGATGGTCATTTCCTGGCACTTGTGTGGCACGAATGTTACTTGCCACTTATCAGCCCAAGCCTGAATGTTGTCCAGGTCTTGCTGCACACGGGCACAGACTGCTTCATTATCTGCAGAATTACAAATGGAACTGAACACTGTGCAATCATCAGCAAACAGCCCCACTTCTGACCTTATGATGAAGGGAAGGTCATTGATGAAGAACCTGAAGATGGTTGGACCGAGGACACTGCCCTGGGGAATTCCTACAGCGATGACCTGGGGCTGTGATGATTGACCTTCAACAACCACAGCCATCTTTCCTTTGTGCTGACTCCAGCCAGTGGAGAATTTTCCCCATGATCCCCATTGACTTCAATTTTACTAGGGCTCCTTGGTGCCACACTCGGTCATATGCTGTCTTGATGTCAAGGGCAGTCACTCTCATCTCACCTCTGGAATTCAGCTCTTTTGTCCATGTTTGGACCAAGGCTGCAATGAGGTCTGGAGCCAGGTGGTCCTGGTGGAATCCAAACTGAGCATCAGTGAGCAGGTTATTGGTGAGTAAATGCCGCTCGATAGCACTGTCAATGGCACCTTCCATCACTTTGCTGATGATTTAGAGTAGACTGATGGGCAGTAATTGGCCAGTTTGGATTTGTCCTGCTTTTTGTGGACAGAACATACCCGGGCAATTTTCCACTTTGTCGGGTAGATGCCAGTGTTGTAGCTGTACTGTAACAGCTTGGCTAGAGCAGTGGCCAATTCTGGAGCACAGGTCTTCAGCACTACAGCCGGGATGTTGTTGAGGCCCATAGCTGTTGCTGTACCCAGTGCGCTCAGCCATATCTTGATATTACGTGGAGTGAATCGAATTGGCTGAAGACTGGCATCTGTGATGGTGGGGGCCTCAGGAGGAGGCAGAGATGGATCATCCACTCGGCACTTCTGACTGAAGATGGTTGCGCACACTTCAACCTTGTCTTTTGCACTCACATGCTTGGCTCTGCCATCATTGAGGATGCGAATGTTCATGGTGCCTCCTCCTCCTGTTAGTTGTTTAATAGTCCACCACCATTCATGACTGTATGTGGCAGGACTGCAGATTTTTGATCTGATGCATTGCTTGTGGGATTTCTTGGTTCTGTCTATAGCATGCGGCTTCCTCTGTTTAGTCACAGGTCACCTGGTCCGGTTGGGTTGTATCCTAGATTGATGAGGGAACCTACGATGGAGATAGCTTAAGCTCTGACCACAATCTTTTATCCAGGTTGGCACCTCATTTTCAGGTACACCTGGTGCTGCTCCTGGCATGCTCTTCTACACTCCTCATTGATCCAGCATTAGTCTCCTGACTTGACGATAATGGTAGAGTGAGGGTTATGCCGGGCCATGAGGTTGCAGGTTGTAGTGAAATACAGTTCTGGTGCTGCTGATGGCCCAGAGTGCCTCATGGATGCCAAGTTTTGAGCTGCTAGATCTGTTCTGAATCTATCGCATTTGGCACGGTGATAGTGCCACACAACACGATGGAGGGTGTCCTCAGTGTGAAGACGGGACTTCATCACTCCTACCAATACTGTCATGGATAGATGCATCTGCGACAGGTAGATTGGTGAGGATGAGGTCAAGTAGGTTTTTCCTCCCTTGTTGGTTCTCTCGCCACCTGCCACAAGCCTAGTCTGGCAACTATACCCTTCAGGGCTTGGCCAGCTCAGTCAATAGTGGTGCTACCAAGCCACTCTTGGTGATGGACATTGAAGTCCCCCACCCAGAGTACATTCTGTGCCCTTGCTACCCTCAGTGCTTCTTCTAAGTGGTGTTCAGCATGGAGGAGTACGGATTCATCAGCTGAGGGAGGGTGTTAGGTGGTAATCAGCAGGAGGTTTCCTTGCCCATGTTTGATCTGATGCCATGAGACTTCATGGGGTCCAGAGTCAACGTTTAGGACTCACAGGGCCACTCCCTCCCGACTGTATAACACTGTGCTGCCACCCCTGGTGGGTCTGTTCTGCCAGTCAGACAGGATACACCTAGGGATGGTGATGGAGGAGGAGTCTGGGACTTTGGCTTAAAGGTATGATTCTGTGAGTATGACTGTCAGGCTGTTGCTTGACTGTGGGACTAACCTTTTTGGTGGCGGCCGCTGGATAGGCCACATCCAGAACAAGAAAACCCGAGCAGGCCCAACGCCTGCTCGGCTCAGGGCATCCCAATTCCCCCCCGAGACGTCCTAGAACAGGCGTTAGGCCTCGCATTAGCAGCTGCAAGGGGCCCAATGCTCGTTTTAGGTGGCTGCCGTAGATCCCTGAAAACGGCACAAACCAATTCTGGGTCGGTAGTTTTTCAGGCATCCTAGTTGTGCACAGCGTTAGTCCCAAAATTGGGCCTTCAGTGTGCCTGGTACGAGATCCATTTTCTACCCCTTTATCTGTAAAAGGAAATTTATGGTATTTTCTGCCCAGATGACACATTAGTCTTACACTACAGTCTCATCAGCCAGCTGTCATATAATGCTAAATCCATGTGTGCTAATACAGTGAATTCTCACAGTAAAGTTATGTCGCACAGGGGTTCTCAACCAGGGGTCCGCGGAGGTCCACGGACCCCCAGTTGAGAACCCCCCCTGGCCTATAGGACATGTTTTGAGCGGCCCACTAACCTCCCCAAGCAAGTATCCAAAGCAAGTATCACTTTAGTCCCCGGCATCGCACAAGACGTGAGCGACCGGAAACCACCGCTTGGCCCCAGGGGCTCATGGCCATTGATCTGCCATGTTGTCCAGGCGATGCCGTCTCAGCAGGCGCGTTCCTCTTGGCTCGGCTCGTTAGTAGCGTACAAGAGGAGAAGCGAGAGCTGGTACGGACGTCAACATCAGCTCCAGTGACACTTTACCAACCTTAGTGACAGTCTACCAACCTCAGTATAACTATACCAACCTCAGCGACAGTCTACTAACTTAAGCAGAACTCTACCAACCTCAGAGACAGTCAACTTTAGCACCAGCAACAATTTTCACATTAAGTAAAACAAAAATAATAAATATATGTTTAACTGTATAACTAATTTTTTTACAGAAAAAATACTTGAGTTGTGTTACGGGGGTCATTGGAATTTTTATAACATGGGAAGCGGGCCTCGGCAGCAGAAAGGTTGAGAACCCCTGATGTAGCACATTATCAGTTTTTCTGAAAAGATGCATTCTTACTTTAATATATTATTCCATGTGCCTTGAAGAGCGACCAAGAACGATTCAATTGCATGAGCCAAAATAAGATTCCTGAATTGGGATGCTATAGACCCCAGTAAATAACCCAACGCTGTACAAATATTAAAGTAACCACTGAACTATGTCTTAAACTATACATGTTTCATCTAATTAAGCTTTTCAGTAATATTTACTCCATGGATTAACAGAAGTTTTTTTGTTGTTGAGAAAACTAGGTTCAAGGGCTAAGGCCATGTGCAGGGTACCACCATAGCCAAAAAGAGTAGAATAGAAGACAAAATAAACCAACTACTGGAGACAAGACAATGGTATATGGAGATTGCATAAACTGGTAGGTTATAAGGAGGAGGAAAAACTGAGAGGGTGCCACAATTTTGAAGTTCTGGGACGGAATGAGTTCAAGTAAGCAATAGTGTGATAGGTCCTGATTTTAACATTGTGGGCGTGCGTCGGATGGTGTATTTGGAGCCTAAGAATAACAAGAGAGAAATTAAGCTTTATAAAGTTACTTCACAAGATAAAAAGATACCTTCAGCTTAGCCTTGGGGAATATATTTTCCTAGACACAAAATCATTTTATTTTTAAAAAACCAGAAGATTCTCACCTTCTGTTACTTACCAGGTCTAAGCGTATATAAGCCTTTAACTATATTTGCCATGGTTGAAGGAGTGATCTTAAATGGAGTTGACTGAGCTTCTATTAGTAAAGCTGAAACAGAAGTAGAAGAAACAGATATTAAACAAAGTATACGGAGAACCATAATACTTAAATTGAACTAGAGCTATTAACATTTATTCCTTAAAGTACTAAATGAAGGTCGCCAGCAGGAAAGAGTTATATTTGGTGCCAGAGTCAAGTGGCTTGAGTACACACTGTTCTGAAGGTAACAAAAGGACAATCAGATCCCGATATGATACCCGAGTACACTAAAGGCAAATGCAGAGACCCCAGCCAGGAGGCCAGCTCACATTAGTCCAAGTATAAACTGGCGCCAGTGTAACTGTAGCCCAAAGAAAGGCCACATTGTAAAAGTTCCCTATTGAGCCTTTTTAAATGTTACAATAAAATGGATGCTCCCACTCATTCTCTGCCAACATTAAAAAAGCAGAGCTACATAATACAATCAAAGAATGCAGCTGTATAGCTCCATTGTTGGGATCAGAAATCAGTGTGTAAGGTAATACGGGTCTCTGCCAACCACATCACTTTAGTTGGAGGATACTGGTCTCATATCGGTACACGCAGCTCAAAACTGTAAAGGGGAGGGGTAATTTACACTTTTTTCTGTTTAACCCATTCTGAGTCAATGTGAATCACCTCATGAAATAAATTTTATTCACCTAAATTCATAGAATTAAAGTCAGACCACATGACTTACTTATCTCAAAAATTGTGATTTTATTTCCATAAAGCACTTCATAAAAAGAGGCATTTACTTTGCACCTTATCGCGTCCCTAAGAAGTCCCCAAAACACTTCAAAACCAATTAACTGATGTTATGCAAGTACACAGAGTAGCCAATCTGCACATAGCAATGTCCTATATAAAGCTATAGCGAATGAGATGAATGACTAGCTAGTTTGTTTTTGGTGGAATTGGTTGAAGGTGGAATGCTGGCCAGGACACCAGGAGAACTCACTGCTCTTCTCTGAAAAATGTCATGGGATCTTTCGTGCCCATCTGAACCATCAAATTGTCAGTTGGGGCCTCGGTTTAATGTCCCATCCAATTGACGGCACTTCTGATAATTCAGTACTCCTTCAGTGTTGCATTGAAGTGGCAGCCTAAATTATGTGTTCAATCCTGGAGTGCTGCTTGAACTCACAACCTTCTGACTCGTTGGCAAGAGTGCAACCAAGTGAGTCAAGCTGACACAAAAACAAAGAGTCAAAGACAAAGGATCACTTAGCCCATGAATGTTCATCTCTTTAGCACTCTAACTCACCCAGCCTTGCATCCAACTTTAGTTTGAAAGCCCCAAGTCTTCAGCTCATAAGAACATAAGAACATAAGAAATAGGAGCAGGAGTAGGCCAATCGGCCCATCGAGCCTGCTCCGCCATTCAATAAGATCATGGCTGATCTGATCCTAACCGCCAATCTACTATCTATCACAGAAACATCTCCTGCATCTAACAGAATTGCACACACGAAATAGGAGCAGAATCAGGCTACACAGTCCCTGGGCCCGCTCCACTACCCACAGGGCCATGACCGATCCGAACCTAGACTCATGTCCAAATTCCTGCCCGCTCCCCGTAACCCTTAATGCCCTTTACTTCTAGGAAACTGTCTATTTCTGTTTTAAATTTAATTAATGTTGTAGCTTCTACAGCTTTTTGTGGCAGCATATTCCATGGACCTACCACCCTCTGAGTGAAGTAGTTCCTCCTCATCTCAGTTTTGAAAGAGCAGCCCCTTATTCTAAGACTATGTCCCCTAGTTCTCGTCTCACCCGTCATCGGGAACATCCTCCCCGCATCCACCCGATCCAACCCCTTCACAATCTTATATGTTTCAATAAGATCGCCTCTCATTCTTCTGAACTCCAATGAGTAGAGTCCCAATCTACCCAACCTCTCCTCATATGACCACCCCCTCATCTCCGGGATTAACCGAGTGAACCTTTTTTGCACTGCCTCGAGAGCAAGGATGTCTTTCCTTAAGTAAGGACACCAAAACTGTATGCAGTATTCCAGGTGCGGTCTCACCAATACCTTGTACAACTGAAGCAATACCTCCCTATTTTTATATTCTATCCCCCTAGCAATGAAAGCCAACATTCCATTTGCCTTCTTAATCACTTGCTGCACCTGCATACTAACCTTTTGAGTTTCGTGCACCAGGACCCCCAGATCCCTTTGCACTTCAGTACTCTCCAGTTTCTTGCCATTAAGATAATAAATTGCTCTAGGATTTTTCCTGCCAAAGTGCATCACCTCACACTTTCCAGTGCTGTATTCCATCTGCCAAATCTCTGCCCACTTACTTAGCCTGTCTATGTCCCCTTGCAGGTTTTTTATGTCCTCCTCACTCACTACTTTCCCTCCCATCTTTGTATCATCTGCAAATTTTGATATGTTACACTTGGTCCCTTCCTCCAAATCGTTAATATAGATTGTGAAGAGTTGGGGACCCAGCACTGACCCCTGTGGAACACCACTAGTTACTGATTGCCAGTCTGAGAATGAACCATTTATCCCAACTCTTTGCTTTCTGTTAGATAGCCAATCCTCTATCCATGCCAGAATATTACCCCCAATCCCGTGATTTTTTACCTTAAGCAATAATCTTTTGTGTGGCACCTTGTCAAATGCCTTTTGGAAGTCTAAATACACTACGTCCACTGGTTCCCCTTTATCCACTCTATATGTTACTTCCTCAAAGAACTCCAGCAAATTTGTCAAACATGACTTCCCCTTCGTAAAACCATGCTGACTTTGTCCTATTAAATTATGATTATCCAAATGTCTTGTTACTGTTTCCTTAATAATGGACTCCAAAATTTTACCTACCACAGATGTTAGGCTAACCGGTCTATAGTTACCAGCCTTCTGTCTACTGCCTTTTTTAAATAAGGGTGTTACATTAGCAGTTTTCCAGTCTGCCGGGACCTTAGCGGAATCCAGGGAGTTTTGAAAAATTATTACCAATGCATCTACAATCCCTACCGCCACTTCCTTCAAGACTCTAGGATGTAAGCCATCAGGTCCAGGTGATTTATCCGCCTTGAGTCCCATTATTTTACCGAGTACCACTTCCTTAGTGATTTTGATCGTGTTTAGCTCCTCTCCCCCTATAGCCCCCTGTTTGTCCAGTGTTGGGATATTCTTAGTGTCCTCTACTGTAAAGACTGATACAAAATATTCATTCAGTGTTTTTGCCATCTCCATATTTCCCACCATTAATTTCCCGGTCTCATCCTCTAAGGGACCAACATTTACTTTAGCCACCCTTTTTCTTTTTATATAACTATAAAAACTCTTACTATCTGTTTTTATATTTTTTGCTAATTTACTTTCATAATCTATCTTCCCTTTCTTAATCAATCTTTTTGTTATTACTGCCTTACCTGGGTAGTTATTGCAAATGTTTATGACTTTTTCAATTTTCTTGTCCAATAAAGTTATGTGCCCTGGTCCTATTGGCCTGACTTACCTTCAAGTAATATTTATGGTTCACCTTTGCTAGTGATACAATTTAATACTCGACATACCTGGACAAGGTCCTCCATTAACCTCCTTCTCTCTATACTGTACAACTCAAGTGTTTCCTATCTTTCTTTTTGGCTGAGCCTCTTCACATTTGGGAACATTCTTATTGCTCTTCTGTACATTTTCTCCAATGCAAGCATTTCTATTTTGAAATGCAATGGCCAAAATTGTACACTCCAAATATGGAATGACCAATGCGTTACAAAACTTCAGCATAACCTCTGTAGACTTGTACTCAACTGTTCTGACTGTGTATACCAGCATTTGATTTACTTTTTCAACAGCTCCTACATATTCACCGAAAATTAAAAGTGACGAGTACTCTCGTCTTTTTTCAAGCCGTCCTGTTCTATTGCTATTCCTTTCATTGTGTACTTAAATCACTCACTTTTACCCAATATTTTATATTCAGGAGTACTCATTTTAATTTGTCTGCCCAATTGCAATACTGACCTAAATCCATCTGTAAGTTGTTGATTGCATCCTCTGTCCCTCCTGCTCTCTTTATTTTAGACTTGTATAATTGGAAAATAAAATAAACTACCATATAGTTATCAGGGGATTTTTCATTTACCTGGAAAATGTCCTTCTTTTTGACTTTAATTTGCTGTGAAGCTTAAGAGCATATCAAATGACAGAAGCAAATATACAGCTACACTTCCAGCTGTAAATAAAATCATGCAATCTACTGCCATGAGTCACGTTAACTGAACTGCAGTTTTGTAATAGAAGAATAATCCAAGAGGTGGAATTCAAAAGCAAAAGTCAATTATAAGCTCACTGCCAATTTCTCAAATAGAAAAAAGAAATGAAGCAGGCAAATACAGGAGATATGAGCTGGAATCCGAAAACATATCAGCAATGACAATCTAACTTTCATGTACAGTGCAACTGCTGTCCAAAAAACCCTAGTTTTGTCATATAAAAAAAACTATATAAACTATATCCCCCCAAGACACATCCCAGGAATGTCTGGTAAACATGCCGACAGCGAAGATCAGGGCTTAGGAGAGGGAGTGTTTTCTTTCCAGGATGGCACCTCATAAATCAGCAGCAACCCCATAATTACTGTTAAAGCCTAATATGTCCAAAGGCAGTACTTGGTAGAATGCATACCAAAAGTACAATTCTGAATAAAGGTTTCCATCTCAGCTTCGGAATCAAGCCAACTCTGGCACAAAAACCAAGATGCAGAAAGTATCAACACTACTTACGCATTAAGGTGGGAACATGCTTTTCTGCAACCTGTTCTGTAAACAACTTTATGAGGTCATCTTTCAAATCTCTGTTAAGTTTGGTTTCAATGTAAAATTTGTTCTGCAAAGGATGAAAAAAAAGTTATCAGCAGGATTCAATGCTGTAAGTAAAGAGAGCAATTTAAAAAAAAAAGCTCAATTCCTCAATCCACATCAGCAATGGAATCACTAATATGCAGATTCACTCCTGCACCGCTGCTCTAGGATGCCACAGAAAGGGCGATAACTCATTATTCTGGGTCGCTGCCCTTTTGTGAATGGCATGCATTTTTGGAGAGGAGGAAGCGATGGGATTAAATGTTCCGCATTATTTTCCAGCCATCAAACTAGCTACAAATTTATATATAAATGATCATCCAGGGTTGTACGGTGTTGCGAGTACACTGCAGTACATTTACAAGACCTAACAAGAGTCATTCAACCATTTTACGGTCATTTTTACACTGTTTCTTGCTCTTACTTATTTTCTCATGAGTTATTGAGCCAATTAGTGTAATTACTGGCACTGATGGGAATCCCGCTATCTGCCAAGTTGAGAAGAGAACCACCACCATCAGAGGAATGCCAAGCAGGGCAGGTTGCACAAAAGATGTTCTGTGCAAACCTCAGGTACTGACATCCACATAGAGGTCACCAGATTTCATTTTGGCAGACGAGTTCGTGCTTGCAAAGACTCTTATTCCAAAGGAAGCTGGGGCACCAATGGCACAATTAAGATATGTGAATGTTTGACGGTTCTTCAGGAGCACCCCAATCACAGTCGGTCAAGCTTTCAGTGATACTACATATGTAAGAAGGCATGCTAGGATGACCAACAACAAATTGCATTTATATAGTGCCTTTAACATAGTAAACCGTCCCAAGGTGCTTCACAGGAGTGTTATAAAACAAAATTTGACACCGAGCCACATAAGGAGATAGTAGGACAGGTGAGCAAAAGCTTGGTCAAAGAAGTAGGTTTTAAGGAGCGTTTTAAAAGGGAAGAGAGAAGTAGAGAGGCAGAGGTTTAAGGAGAGAATTCCAGAGCTTGGGGCCTAGGCAGCTGAAGGCACGGCCACCAATGGTGCATCGATGTAAATCGGGAATGCGCAAGAGGCCAGAATTGGAGGAGTGCAGAGATCTCGGAGGGTTGTAGGGCTGGAGGAGGCTGCAGAGATAGGGAGGGGTGAGGCCATGGAGGGGTTTGATAACAAGGATGAGAATTTTAAAAATCGAGGTGTTTTAAAGCCTGATTGGCCACACAGCCAAGATGACAACAACTGTATTTGCAGGCATAGTTGCACTTACTTGGCAAATACTAAGAAAACTGAGAGTTTAAGTCAGCAGAGAGTCAGATGCAGGGTTGTGTCATCTGCTGCTACGACACCTGCAACTACCATGTAGCAAAGGACTGATACAGCCATTGATGGTACTAGTCAGCTGTAGGCTTGAGCCTTCCTCTACTTCCTTTCAGACATCTCATCAAGATATTGAAGTGGCCTTGCAACCACCACATACTGTACCACCTGCACTTCAGTAGCCTTTAAAAAGGGATATGGTGCTGGGCTGCTCCGTCACTTGATGGAGATGGAGGAGTGAGAGATGAGGTTACAGATTGTGGTGGTGTACAGTTCTGCTATTGATGGCCCACAGCATCTCATGGATGCCCAGTTTTGGGCTGCTAGATCAGGCCTCAGTCAGGTTAGCATGTCACTTCTACCATTGTTATCATGGATAGATGCATCTGTAACAGATAGGTTAATGAGAACGAGGTCAAGCAGGTATTCCCTCATGTTGACTGCCTCACTACTTGACGCAGGCTGGCAGCTATGTCCATCAGCTTGGTCAATGGTGATACTACAGAAACAATCTTGGTTGTGGTCATTGAAGTCCATCCTCCAGAGTAGGTTTTGTGTTCTTATTTCTCTCAGTGCTTCCTACAAATGTCATTCAACATGAAGCAGCAATGATTGGTAAGTTGAGGGAGCAGTAAGTATTCAGCAGGAGATTTCCTTGGCCTTGTTTAACCTGAAGCCATTGGACCACATGTGGTCCAGAGCAAATGTTGAGGACTCCATTGTGCCCCCACTTCCAGCAGATCTATCCAGCCAGTGGGACAGGATATACCTAGGGATGGTGCTGGAAGTGTCTGGGATGTTGGTTGAAAGTTATAACTATGTCAGAATTTTGCTTGACTAGTCTATGGGACAGATTTTCAAAACTTGGGCACTAGTCCCCAGTTGTTGAAGTGGACCTTGCAGGTTCAACTGGGCTGGAATTGCCTGAATCTTCTCTGATGCTTGGGTTACTACTGATAGAAATCTAGGACAAACCTCTTATTGTTCTGTTTTGTAGCAGTTCTTTTAGAGGACTCAAGTCAGATGTAAAGTGCCAGGTTCCCTTCCCTGGAGGGCGTTAAAGAAGCAGTTGGATTTTTACAGCGTGATGATTTTTCTGGTGCGATAGTGATATTTGAACATGCTTTCTGGGTTACTAGTCCAATATCATAACCACAACACACCAGTTTTGCTTAGAATTGACACCAGTACACAAAAAAAAAATCGGCCCCAGTAACTTTACTGAATGTGCCATTAGAATTCTGATGAAGCGCAAGAGTGGGTATGTGACAGTTCATAGTACACTTGAACTGTGGAAAAATACCCCATAATATGGGCAGCACGGTGGCATAGTGGTTAGCACTGTTGCATCACAGCGCCAGGGTTCGAATCCGGCCTCGGGTGACTGTCTGTGTGGAGTTTGCACATTCTCTCCGTGTCTGCGTGGGTTTCCTCCGGGTGCTCCGGTTTCCTCCCACAGTCCAAAGATGTGCGGGTTAGGTTGATTTGGCTATGATAAATTGACCCTTAGTGTTAGGGGGATTAAATACGTGGGGTTACGGGGATAGGGTGGGATATGTGTCGGTGCAGGCTCGATGGGCCGAAATGGCCTCTATCTGCACTGTGGGGACTCTGTGATTCTGTGAATATAATCCTAGATTTCCACCGTCCAAATTTAGGTTGTCTGAAGTATAACACTGGGATGAAATATTAGTGTTTAGTTAGTGGTAGTGCCAGCAATTTGAGGTGATGAATTAAAAATATAGGAACATGAGGAGGCCATTCAGCTCCTTGAGCCTGTTCTGCTTATTGGATCATGGCTGATTTGCACCTCAAGTCCATTTACCTGCCTTTTCTCCATATGCCTTGATACCCTTACCTAACAAAAATATCACACAAGAAATTCATTGCACATGCAAGCTAACTTACTTCAAAGTATTTTTTTTCCTGCAACGTATTGGTATCAATGTGCTAAATATACCGGGTGACTAACTGATAACTCTTTAACTATATAGCCTCTCCCTTATCCAACTGAGTATAGACTTCTAATCCACCCAGCAGCTAGGAAAAAGGCTCTTCCAGATGAATTCAGGAGACTTCCTTCAGCATGTTTGCTCCAGAGTGATCTCAATTTACCCTTTGAGCAACAGTATCTCCTTTTTGCAAGCCACGATGAGCATTAAATATTTTCCTTCCTCTTTGTGCCCCAGCATTAAATACCCTTTCCTAAACAAGAAGTTGGAGAGCCAGTTGGACCTTAAGCCCCATCAATGCAGTTCAAAATATCAAAATAGGCAGCTAAGAAATTGGCAACTGCGATCCAAGCGGACTTGGTCTCTGATCTCCCCCGGGGAGTCAAATACCTTGCCTCTGCCCTGCTCGTACGCTAATGGACTACCATCGCGGGATTACGACTTGCTTTACTCTGTAAAAAGTTTCAATTAAAAGCAATTCCTTTAAACTGAAGTGTTTCCATTGTTTTGTGTGGTAGACTTAGACATCTGTAACTTTTAAAATGCATAGTCCTTTGACCAATTAAGGGAATAGGCCACAGGGTTTAAAAACTGCACTGCATCGGCAGTATGATAATAGTTCCACTATTCAACTCAACTGCAGGTGATCTGCAAATATCAGGCAGTATTATTTCTTTTCTATGGCACTTGTAAACTGAAGCGCTTACTAGAGTTTACAAATAACTGTCTAGCCCCAACAGTATTTGCATTCCAGATTGACAACAGCAACAAAGATTGCGCCGGGGTTTGGGGGGGGGGGGGGGGTTTGTGCGGGTGGCGAGTAGGAACTCATAAGTGAAGCAATACGGCAATAAAAAAATTCTCATCAGGTCCGAATGTCACCTCAAAAGAAATGGAAAGTCAGTTTCCCTGAAAAAATTAGTGAAATTATGTAGCTTAAATGGCAGTCGTATCAAACATGATAACCATTTAAGTTACATTAAAACCTCTCCCTGTTAATGACTGAAAAAATACATTTTTCTCAAAGCAGACATAAAAGGGCTGGATTTTCATTGACCCGTGGAGGCGGGTTTGGAGGCGTGTTGGGGTTAAAATTGCGAAAACTGGCGGGCGGGCACAAGCCCGCCTCCATGCAATTTTCATTAAATCGTGTCTGCTGGTCCCAACTCCGTCCCGCCATAGGCTGTTAAGGCCCTTAACAAGCAGTAAATTGCCTCTATAATGCCATTTTGAAAGGCCTTTGTGATTTTAACCCTTTTTCTACGTGAAGCACGCCTGTTCTGAACCACGAATGTGACACCTGGCAGGAGCACATCTGGCTGGCTGATCTGGGAGTGGTGGTGAATGGGAGACATATCTGGGAGTGGTGGTGCAAGGGAGACATATCTGGGAGTGGTGGTGCAAAAATATCTGGGAGCAGACTTAGGGCTGCTGTTGCTCATTTTGCATCCAGGTCCTCTCTCAGCGAAGGCCAGGCAGTCTTTGCAGACCTTCAATGCAGCAGCAATGATGACATCATCAGAGGCAACTTTCAGACTGAAAACACTAATTGGGTCATGGGTTCCCACATGCTGGAACTCAATTGCCCAATTAGGTGAAAATTGCATCAATCTCCCACATCCAATTGCAGTCGGGTGGATAACACGAAAAGTGGATGACACGACTCCAACCCGCCCCAGTATCAAAATCCAGCCCAAACTGTTCAATCTCAATCTCAATCACTAATCCTGCAGCATTCAGTCCTAAACCAGACCTCTCTACAAATTAACAAAGATCTGGCAATAGATGTGACCAATGAATTGAAGCTAGCTATTTAAATGCTAACCATATCTGGCAATGCCCCGGTTATAGAATGATACAGCTCATCGTTGCTGTGCCGGAATTGGACTCTGATGTTAGAGAATTATACTGCTGTAAGCTATGACCAGGGTTTGTATCAAACAACCTGACTATCTAGCAAGAGTCAGCTAATACTAGCAACATTTTGTAACTAAGCTTTGTTCTGCTGAATACTTAATCCTGTCCTTTTAGACTCTATTTGCAGATAAATTTACACATGCAAATTAAATCTAAAACCTGCATAGCATTGCAGGGCTTCCAGTGGAATTTGGCAGTGTGAGAGGGTTAATAAACAAAGAACAGTATGGCCAAACAGTTTGCTAAACTTTGATGAATGAAAGTGTGAAAAGAAGAAGAAAACAAAGGTAAGAAATAGATGATTAATTCAGATATACTGTAGAAGTAGTGAGAAACGAGAGCAACACAAAAGTGGTTAGGGTAGCAGCGTGATAGGACAGAATGTTGGAGCACCAAAACACAGGTCGAATTTGCCAAGTCACTAAGCTCCCAATCTCAGCTGTGCCTTCTTGAGAACGACAATGAGTAAATGCTAAGCATCTTCACATGAGGGAGTCAAGAGTGTTGACCAGTCACAGGTAGTACTGTCTACTGTATGTACAGCAGCAGGGGTTAACACCTGATCTGACTGGAGAGACAGTAATAAGAGGGTCTAATTTAAGATAACCATAAAGACTCAAGGGGAGGTCAGAATTAAAATTCTTTACAGAGGGTGGTCAAAAGCTGCCACAGACTGCTCTTGAACCAGAGTCCACAAATTCTATTAAAAGGGATAATATAGCAGCTTGAAAAAGAGAAATGACAGACAGTACGGGGGCAAGCAGTAGGGTAGAATTAGATTGGGGGCTCCTGCAGAGAAAAACAGCACAGACTTGATGGACCAAATGGCCTGTTTTACTGTTGTGAACTGGGGCATTTCTGAGGTAGGCCGGGAGAGGTCTCCACTCACAACTGGAAGATGGCTGCTCCTGATGCTCATTAAAGGCACAGATGTGAATCGTAGAAACTACCCCAACTGGGGTCGGAAAACCCTGCGCAACATAAACCACCCCCGTGACAAATTCCTTTCACTCCGGCAATGTTGTCCGTAATTTCCACAACCAGCAAACATTGCTGCTGGGTGCAAGAGAGAAAAAAAAATCCTATTAAGATAGCATTTTGTATTAATTACACCATTCTCTCTCTTGGTGGTTCGATTGGCTCTGGTAGTGCACTGGTTAAAATTTTCCTGTAAAGCTCCTTTGTGTGCTATTTTAACACCATTGTGAACTAGTTTGAAATAAAATGGTAACGACTGCATTAAAATACAAATTTTAGGGAAATCTGTTAACTGGAACATTACCAGAGAAAATTGAGCATCTAGGAAGTGGCATTTGGGAGCTAGATAAGAGGCGCATGGTCCCATTAGAATAGTGTGATCTAATGGCCCGGATTTTGCGGTGGTGAAACTGTCAGCGTTCCCCGTCATTCCCCCTCTGAAACTGACCGTAACTTCAGGATTTAGCGCATGCGTAAACGCGGAAATTCTGAAGTTGCCGTCAGTCATTCCCTGGTCCGCCACAGGCTGCGCTGTGGAAATCCCCATAGCCGGCAATCAATTGTAATCACTTGAACTGTCGAAAACTTCCCCTTTTACGATGGAATAGCACTGTTAAAAAAAACCTAAAACGTTAAGCCTTGTTGAAAGAGGTGTAACTGGGTTTTTAAACAGCGTATTGACTGCTGAACAACCAATCTGGCTCTGAAAAACTAATTTTATATTTATGGAATGTCAAATTTTTCCATTAATATTAAGAATTACAAGTTAATATAATTTGTTTTTAAGTTTCTATATGATATTTCAGCTTCCAGCTTAATCTTGTGTATGTCCCAATCTTTATTTTGCTCTCTGTAAAATTTATAAAAAGTACATCAGAATCTGTGCATTTTACTTCCTAGTTTGCTGTCTGAGAATTCTTCAATGTGATTGGCTGCTTAGCCAGCTTGATGACATCACTATTGCTGGACGCTTAGGAGTCGCTTGATTTGGCACCAGATTCAAACAAAGGTCGAGAGAGCTGAAACAGACGCTGCGATGTGGGCTGCTTTCTTCAAAGTCAGCGGCGAGGGCCATCGCTTCGCCGCTGACCACAAATTCCGGGCCATTATGTTTTCTTAGTATTTTACTTAGTACATAATGGGTTTCATTAGTCTTCACGGAATACTTGCCACTTTTGGGTCAAAACAAGAACATTTATTAAAAGTATCCGAAGTAGTTTAATTAATCTTCCAATGTCAGAGGGCTTAGAAAATGTATTAAGTATATTTCTGGTTGCAGTTAAACTTCCTTCAATCAGTTCCATGAAAAATGCCAAAGGCTCTACCCAAGGTACCTTGTGTAAAGGAGTAAATATCTTTCCCTTGCTGACAACACAAGCAATGCCGTTTACCGTAATTAAAGTGCAATTCAAGGGCAGGCTACAGCGGGGTGTATGCTCCAAAGCAATAATGCTCTGGAGGGCACAGGCTCTTGACAATGGTTTTCACGGGGAGAGTTTCTGATCTGGAGGTTGCAGATTGATATTGAACATGGTTAAGCTGCTTCTTCACAAGTGAGAAAGAGGGGGAAAAAAATCAGTAGCTGAGGCTGTTCTTGTGCAACTCCCAGCTGGAGAAATGCTGTGTGACATTAAAAACCATCACCTGAGAGTAAGTCTGAAGAAATAAAACACAAAGATGAATACCTCTTTAATAATGGTTTAAGAATCAAGCCCGCTTTCAGCAGCATCTCCCACTGAGCTGCAAAAAGAACAAGCAAACCCAAAGCCATTTACGTAGAATTAAATTAAATAGAGTTCAAGTTTGAGAGTTCTGGAGTCTGCAATTGATTACTTATAGAGGAGCGATAGCCTTTCATTTAATCCAGTATTTAAATAAGAGCCAAGGAAAGTGAAGTAAAACGCTGGGACCTGCATTTATAAGAGAGGAAAACCAGCCCGCTGTCATAGCATTTAGTCACAAAAATCTTGCTGCACAAGCAGCTACTCACCATGTAAATGAATAGAGGCACAATGCTCTGCAGAGCTCCCATGTACTGGCTGAGTGCTGCATTAAACCTCTCAATGTAAGCATCTGGACAGCTGACCTGCAGACAGAATGCAGGATAGCAGTAGAGTGAGTAATCTGCATTTCTGAGTAACCAGCAGGAATATACCATTATACAGCAATAAACAAAGCTTACGTTAGACAGCGCCATGGATATCCCAAGATCCATGAAAGGCTGTTCCAATAAATGTTCTATGCTTGTAAATAGAGATCTATAACTTTGGGTGGAACAGATAAAATGGTTCTAACAAAAGGGCTCTCTACCCAAAACACTAACCTGTCTGTTCTCATTTCAGATACCAACAAACCAGCTGTCCACTTCCAGTATTTTGTGCTTGTATTTTCAATTTTCATTTTTTCCTTTATTTTTGATATTATGCTACCCAAGAAAACGTGGCAAATATACAATGATTCCAAGATATACTTACGAAGAGCAATTCAGCGATTCTGTACCCTCACTGGGGAGACATACTCAAAGAAAGTGCAGGTAAGAGAACTGCTGCTGAAGTGGGAGTGCAGAAGTGCTGAATTTACTGTAAAATTTTAAAAAGCTTGAATCAAGAATTATTGAAAATATTTTTGGGACTCCATGTATAGTGAACTATTCCAAGTGCAAATGTTCAAGATCAATCAGATGTACTTTGTGCTCAGTCAACTTTCCCCATTATCCTCACCTCAGCCCTTCTGTCTGCCAGTGGATTTACAAGCCAACTCGCTTACCATGAAGTTCCATACGAATAAAAATATGGCAGGAAGAGAGTCAGGAAATGTCAACAAACCAGCAGAAAAGGCAAATTTGGAACAGACGAGGTGGGGAGGGGGAACCTACTGGAAACGTGAGCAAAGTATGGAAAGAAAAAGATAAAGATATTCAAAAGATAGAAAAGCATGATGAAAAGACAGCAAATAAAGGGACAGAAAAGGGAAGCTGAAAAGGGAAAGAAGAAGAAGAATGTCCCCTCAATTTTAGAGTGATAGCTCATGCTGGGCAACTCCAAACATACTGGCCTTAAATTTCTCTTTGCTGCAATGTTACTGGATCTTCAGTGAGGTGGAATTTCTACCTGCCTGACCTCAGGGTACTTTAAATATATTGTGAATAATTTCATTGCCTGCCTCAGGTTGGGGGGGGGGCGGGGGGGCACGGGGGAAGGAGATTGCCGTGATATCTTGCCGCAACATAACCAGCGGTGCCAGCTGAAGATGGTTATAAATGTTTTTTCCATCTTGAAATTTGAAGCTGCCACTCTGCCTAACGCAATCAATTAATTGCAGTAGGTTAAGCAGCTATTTAAATGTTAACCCTCCCCTACAGTCCATTACAACGCTGGCACAAAGAACCAGTTTTCCTGGCGCCCAGCATTGTATGATATCATACCATCATGTGTGTCTCATTATATTACACCTGCCCAGACTTCTACCACATAGAAGGACAAGGGCAGCAGGCACATGAGAACACCACCACCTCAAAGTTCCCCTCCAGTCACACACCATCCTGACTTGGAAATATATTGCCGTTCCTTCATTGTCACTGGGTCAAAATCCTGAAACTCCCTACCCAACAGCACTATGGGAGTACCTTCACCACACGGACTGCAGCAGTTCAAGGCGGCGGTTCACCACCACTTTCTCAAGGGCAATTAGTGATGGGCAATAAATGCTGGCCTTGCCAGCGACGCCCACAATCCATGAACAAATTTAAAAAAATTTGCACCCGATGTCACTTCTGGCAGGCAGTCCTCGAAATGGCAGTAGGTGGCAAGGAGCCAGCGAACAACAACCTGCCCAATTTCCTCCCTACCACAGGAACATAAGAACAGGAGTAGGCCAGTTAGCTCCTGGAGCCTGTTCCTCCATTCAATGAGATCATGGCTGATCTGTGACCCAACTCCATGTATCCGCCTTTTCCCCCAGTGTAACTCATTAGGAAAACTGGCCTCAGTTTTTCAGACTTCTGTAACTCTGCATTTCAACTTTGTACCAACTCTTCCTAATAAAATATATTTAACTTCAGTTCATCCAAAACTCTGCTGCCCATATCCTAAGCCGCACCGTCCTGTTCACTCACCCCTGTGCTTACTGACCTACATTGGCTCCCTGTCGGCAAATTTAAAATGCTCATCTATCTGTTCAACTCCCTTCATGGTCAGCGCCCCTACCTATCTCTGTAACTACAACCCTCAGAGAACCCAGTGTTCCTCCAACTCTGGCCTCTTGTGCATCCCTCACTCTATTCTCCCCACCACTGGAAGCTGTGCCTTCAGCCATCTAGGTCCCAAGCACTTAAATTCTCTCCCTAAACCTGTCGCACCATCTCTCTCTTCTCCTTTAAGACCCTCCTTGAAACCTACCTCTTAGACCAAGATTTTATATCACCCATCCTAATAGCTCCTTCTTTGGCTCTGTGTCAATGTTTGTCTGATTACGCTTTTGTGAAGCGCTTTGGGACATTTTTCTACATTAATTGCCAGCTGTTGTTGTGGTGGTGTTACCCAATATTGGCATTGCTCACAGGCCAGGTAAAACAATGAGAAGCCGAGTAAAATTATTCCTACTTTGCCCCAACTTCAGATGATCGCTCCCTATTGCACGAGTGTTGCCGCTTCTATTTCCCACATCAGGCTGCACGATAAACTCTACTTGTTAACCACAGGAAATTCAACAGGCCCAATGGGGCATATTAAAGTTGTTTATTACCTTCCAATTACATTAAATCGCTGAATGTCATGCGTTTACTATTAAACAATAGTCCTTGAGCTGATAAAGAGCTGACCTCAGAAGTTAGATTACAACAGGAAAGTTATATATTGCAAAACTATCAACTTCATTTATCAATTTGAAACTGAATACCACCATGGAAAAAAAATCAATTTCTATTTTTGCTGCATTTCGAGATGTATTTTATTATTCCTGCCAGCCTATCAAATGGCTTTGCATTCATTTATAAATAAGAAACATTAAAAAATGGAAAAAAGGAATAGGAAAATTTGATGAATTTGTAGTGTGATGGTTATGTTAATGACTAATAATCCCACCACTGCAGTTTAAGAATTTAAATTCAGTTTAAAAAGTCTGGAAATAATGAGCTGGTATCAGTAAAAGTGACCATGAAGCTGTCAGATTGTTGTAAAAACCCAGCTGGTTCACTTGCCAGAAGCAAAAATTTCTGCAGCAAGCCCATCCCCTACTGTAGAATTCCCTGCCCACCACCACTGTGGGAGCACAGTCACCATAAGGCCTGCGGTGGTTCAAGAAGGCAGCCCACCATCACCTCCTTTGGGCAACTGTGGATGGGCAACAGACACTGACTTGCCAGAATTGCCCACATTCAGATAACAAATTATATTTTTTAAAGTCTTAGGTCGAGGAGTAGGGTAAGTTTGGAGCTCCAAGAGGAAACACATTAACAGAGCCGAGAGCACTTGTGAACTGTAAACAGCGCTCATAATGAGATTTTTATTTATCCTCTGTGTGGGTAGAACTATGAAAAAGGATCAATGAAGGGAGAGGGATGAAAGATGGTGAGACAGCTTGAGTGCAGGGAATGAGAACCATGCTCTTGGGACTACATTGTGTGTGTATGATTGTTCACATGAACAAAAATCACTGCTTCAGTATCCCTATGGTGTGTTCCATAAAAACTCAGACGGTGGCATTGACCTAACTAATCTGTATTCTGCCCTTGTTTCTAATTGGGGACATCAGCTATGGCTGCAAAGAATTGCCCATGCCTCCTGACAGCCATCTATTTATTCTCCAGGCCAGTCAAATAATGCAGGCATTGTGAACTGCTGCAGAATGAAAACATTGCACCTGCCTGGATATTGGGCATTAACATGCACGATGGTCTGAATCTACCTGCATACTGATGGAGTGGTCCGTCTTCTTGTTGATGTATGTATTATGTGGAGCCCTGAAGCACATATGGGTTCCATCTATAATATCCTGGACACTTGAGAAGTCTACCAGGCAGAAACAGTTCTGTACCCTTTCTTGTTGGGGTCTCCATTCCACTGGGAAAGTGATCAAGGCATTTCCCCAGGCAAACATGGAATCAGTTAGTTGCTTTATACTAGAATGCTCTGCGGATCTCACTTATCTGGCAGATGTCCCCCGTGGTGACCTAGAAGGATCCATGCCATTATGACTTTGACAGCTACAGGAGGAGCCACCTTCAGCAGTAATTGCCAGAAAGCCAAGAGAGTGCGTCTCAGCAAAAGACTTGAAGAAAAAGTCAAATTTGGGGAGAGGCAAAAAAAAGTAGGTATAAAGTTCAATACACAGGCGGAGATATGCTCATTACAAAAAAACATCACCGCACTTCAAATTACAAACGATAACCAGCAGCGCACTAGCTTTAAGAAATACTCCAAAGCAGGCAAAGCCGGTTTCCCCATCACATGCCAATTTTATAAACATTATGGATTGTTTATATTCCCGAGATTACTGCACCTTCAAAATGCTAGTGTACCCTCCCCATGGGCCGTGGTTTACAAACACAAAAAAACTTGGCGTGCTCTCTCATCTGACTGAAGTGAAACCATTGCTCCAACTGGCATCATCTGCCTTTGAAGCTTTCAGTTGTTTCATAAAACTAAGGATAATGAAAGAGTCTTTAATCGATTCGCCAGTCAATGGTTTCAGTTACCAGTAATACTTTCTAACAGGACTATGAAGTAATAAAAAGGTGTTCAAACAACTCAAAAATGACAGTTATTCGAAATCATGCCAAATGAAAACATACTTGATCCGCCAATTGCCAAGCTGGACTGCACCACGACATTTTTTAAAAATGCAAATATATTCTCTTAAAATTGTATGTACTCATGCAAAACACCAAAAAAAATAGGTTAGAGAGTTGAAATTTCTGTGAGTGGAGAATTACTGTAGCTCACACTGGAGTTCATCCTGGCCTGTGCCCACTCTCCAGTTTATTCTGGACTCTCCACGTACCAGTCTCCCACTCCTCTCTTCAGCTTTTATACTGCAATTGTCAGCGTGCATATTAAAATCAAAATTCCCACTCTTCGGGGAACCATGGCTAGTGATTGGGCAGGTTCCCACAGCACAGGAAATTTGAATCTGCTGCTGTTCTTCTGTCCCTGAAAACTATACATAAAAAACTTGTACTGCTGATCCTCGTCTTGTACGAGAGCCACAAATATTGTTGTAGCTGGTGCATGGGAGGGGAAATCTTCCTATACCTGGATTACCTTTATGCGAGCATATAGAGTACCTCTGTAACTAACGGAAGATTTCAATCATGTTGATTATAAGTGGTTTGTATATAAATATTCTGGAGCTTCTTGCAATCATCTTTAGGAGGCAGATAATTTTTTCCAGAGCTTTCCTCCAATAGATTAAATAAATCTATAATGGAGCGATTTGTAGCTGTGGAAGGTGTGGATTTTTCTCATTCAATGCTTTATGTGCTCACTGATGTTAACAGATGTGCAAATAAATTTCAACTGGGTTATTTCCAATCAGGTCTGGGAGTTGCTTCAGTTTTATACCATAATTTTCTGACAGAAACCCTTTAAGATAGTCATAAATAGCTACAGCCATCAGTTTAAATCCCTGCCTATACAGAATTCATCAGAGGTTTTTATCAATGGTAACAATTTTCATCTCGTGATCCAGGGAGAGGGACGAGTGGTGGAATTGAAGGATAGTTGCGTCTACAATACTGCAATCTAGCACAGCTACTGGACCTTTTTGTCACAATCAGTATAAAATTGAGAAGTCGCACAACACCAGGTTATAGTCCAATAGTTTTATTTGAAATCACAAGCTTTCGGAGCTATCGATCGCCCCTTCCTCAGGTGAAGTAAAGAGATACAGAATCGCCAAAGCGAGTCTGTATCTCTTTACTTCACCTGAGGAAGGGGCGATCGATAGCTCCGAAAGCTTGTGATTTCAAATAAAACTGTTGGACTATAATCTGGTGTTGTGCGACTTCTCAATTTTGTCCACCCCAGTCCAACACCGGCATCTCCGCATCACAATCAGTATAGCTTCAGGAATGTCAAAGAAATGTTAAAACATCCTGTTAAATAAAGACAGATTAACAAGGAATGTTAGGAATGAAAGAAAGGAATGCTTGGATTGCATAGATAACAATATTATCTAGCCACGACACTATAGTATTTTCTTTAATACTCGCACATCATTTTCACGTCTTGCTATGATATCTTGAATAGGGTGTTATTACAAATATGCCAGGCACAGAGGCAATAATAGTAAAGGCGCAGGTAAGCTGGGCCGGTCACCTAGTCCAAATGCCCAATACTAGACTATGCAAGAAGGTATTCTGCACATGTTTGAAGGTGTGCAGAAGTTACCTCATGATAGTATAGGACATGGCTCAATGGACCAGCTGGTCTTTTCCTGTCCCTCATTTTCGGAAGTTTGTGCATTCCTTAAGGCAACAACGTCTAATTGTTATTAAGTAAACACATGCTCAGGCCATGTGGAATATAATTGTTGTTTGATCAGGACAAGTCAGAACTTAACATGAAGCAACCTGGTGAAAAATATGACAGTACTCATCAGTCTCCGCTTCAGGTTTAAAAGCACAGAGTATTCATTTCCTTTTCCCCCCCCCCTCTCTTTAAGCTTGCTTTGCATTTGTAACAAAGTACGATGTCTGCCGTCTGTACAAGCTGATGTACAATTTTTAAAATTAAAAGTGGATCACTGCTCATGCTGAGCCAAAGGATATATTTTAGGAGATGTTGGGGTTTGATAGCAGTGGGGAAAGGTCTTAGAGTTTGCATTTGTAAAATAGCTAGCATAGCTATGTAATTAAGGACACAATTGGATGCACTAGGGAGTATGGGGTTGACGGACAAGTAAAACTTAGTGCAGAACAGGATGTGGGCAGCTGCTTTTTGGACAAGGTGGGAGTTTCGACAGCCTCTCCCAAACCCACGAGCTCTACCACCTAGAAGACAAAGGCAGCAGGCACATGGGAACACCACCACCTCCAAGTCACAGACCATTCGGACTTGGAAATATATCGCCATTCCTTCATCGTCAGTGAGTCAAAATCCTGGAACTCCCTACCTAACAGCACTATGGGAGCACTTTCAACACACAGACTGCAGCGGTTCAAGAAGGCGGCTCACCACCACCTACTCAAGGACAATTAGGGATGGGCAATAAATGCTGGCCTTGCCAGCGACACCCACATCCCATGAATGAATGAATGAATGAATTCTACATAACTGTATATACTGTTCCCATTTTGAAAACTGCAAAGATTTCTCAGTAATCAAAGGACTAACCTTGTGTACAATGCAAACAGTGCTTACTGTACTACTTAGTGATTCATTTGTCAGAACCATTATGCCCAAGTACTTCTTCAGTATTCAGCACTACTTATGATCAATATTTTCATGACAGCAGCACAATTTTCTTGCCACTCAATGAATGGAGATCTACTTAACTTCTGACAGGTGACTGCCCCATGGTGACATTCATCTGCTGCCATGCTTTAAATAACCCAAATGATATCTGTGTTATACAATTACTCGAAGTTCACCCATCACATTCTGTAACTGTGGGGTTGATATTAACCCCACCCCCTTGATATGCGGGAACGGTGCGTGGGAGGAGTTAAAATTGGGCGAGTGGACTTATGGCCCAATGTGGCTCCGCTTGGTCTTTGTTGACTTTCCAGGCGGCCGAGGCGCCCTCGAATTAATATGATGCAAATCGAGAACCTGTGATGGAATTAGAACTCCAATGTTACTTTAACTAAATAAAACGAAAGTCCCGCCCACCGCACTAGGGGAAACCTGGCAGGATTGGTTAAGCAGTGGGCAGGCTGCCGGCACTCGGATCAGTTGCATGCGTATGTAACGGAGCTTGCTGGAGTCGGGGTGAATGGGCACTTTCCAAATTGCTGATTTCTGATCATATGGGGTCGATTTTAATGGGCCTTTGGTTACTCACCTTCAAGAAGCAGTACAATTGCCCAGCCTCTCTCTGTTCCCGACTTTCAGGTGTGCCGCCCCGTCCAGCCCCGCTGTATTGTTGTTAGTTTGATATGATCGACAGTACATCTGTACAGTCACTTCTTTATCTAACAGCTGGATACCTTTTATAGTCTACTTATACAACACACAGTTTACGTCAATGTGAAGCAGTTTTGACTTTGCATCGATACAAACTGTATGTGCTTAGGCAACAGGTGTGAAAATATCTCCTGGTGGTAGGTAGTCACACATTGCTTTGGTTTTAGACTCCCTGTGATACAAAATGAAGTTTAAATGTTCAAAAAGGTGCATGAAAAAAAGTGCGAAGGTGAAGAACTTTTTGCCGACAGAATAATGCAGTGAGTCACATCATCTTGCCATGGCAAATAGAGGCACACTTCAAGCATGTGGATCTATCTTTAGGGTAGGAGCCTCAACTTTTTTTTGAAAAGGTACAATGCCCTACTGAAAGTTCAAGCATCATTTCTCCTGTCGAACCATCATTCCTTTCTCACTTATTGGATGCCCAAACTATCACCTCCTACACTCAGGCAGCCTCCTCCTTACACCACCAATACCAGGCTCAGCCAGTCACCAGTAGGTACATGAGCACAGCCCCATGAGTACGCCCTATCTGATTTTTCTCGAGTGCAGGGAGACATTTTGCGGCTGAGATTACAAGATCAGCACTGTGCAGTTCGCCACTGCAACCCAACAATATACTAGCGTTCCAGTAACGTGGAGCACTGCACTGCCTAATCGTTATTCTAAATATTGCTTTTTTTTAAAAACTCATCCAACTTCAATCATTTATACAGAACACACATGTGAAGACCTGCACTCGATCACTCTTTGAAGCACAAGTTTCCTGCATACTCCTTCCTGTGAAACATGACTCCAACCATTATGTGGAACAAAAGCTCATGGTAGAAGTTTAGTGTAAAGAAACATCTAGTTCCTATTTCTTTCTTACACCAAAAAAAGATCAATTGAAATTAACCAGACACCACAGCATGCTCTCCAGTTACACCACAAGAATCACTCCCTCGCAGTCCATGAAATGTTCAACTGGCCAAATGGTACAAATTAGAACAAAAAGAGTTTTTCTAAAAGTCATTTTTGAAAATTCTTTGCTAGAATACCATCAAGGCCGATATACAATGCTTCAATACTGAGGCAAACAACAGCTGAGGCTGAAAATTTATCAAATTAACAGTATCCTCGGTGCTGTGACTTTTGTTTTGTTCAGTTTGTTACTGTTTCCTGCTGTCCTCAATTATACGCACCTCACAACAGTGGCTCGTAAAGATAAACCCAGATGAATGTGCTCATTCGGCCCATTAAGTTCAATGTTCCAACGTAATCTACAGTTTCCTCTTCCCAATCACAGTATCTAACCACAGATTGAATGATTCCAGAATCTTTGCCCCCACTAACGTACTCATAAGCACGTAAGAAATAGGAGCAGGAGTAGGCCATTTGGCCCTTCGAGCCTGCTCCGCCATTCAAGATCGTGGCTGATCTTCTACCTCAACTCCACCTTCCCGCACTATCCCCCTATCCCTTAATTCCCAAAAAATTATCGGTCTCTGTCTTGAATATACGACTGAGCATCCGCAGCTCTCTGGGGTAGAGAATTCCAAAGATTCACAACCCTTTGAGTGAAGAAAGTTCACCTCATCTCAGTCCTAAATGGCCGACCCCTTATTCTGAGACTGTGACCCCGTGTTCTAGATTCCCCAGCCAGGGGAAGAATTTTCTCAGCATTAACCCTGTCAAGCCCCTTAAGAATTTTATATGTTTCAATGAGATCACCTCTCATTCTTCTAAACTCTAGGGAATATCGGTCCAGTCTGCTCAATCTCTCCTCATAGGGCAATGAGAAGACCATTCTGGGTGGTGAAGAAGTGCTTCCTGACATTTGACTCAAACTTGTCTTTTATCAACTTGTATATCCTGGTGTTGCACATCAGAGTTTAACTTAAAACAGTGTTCCAGGTGTACCTTTTCTATTCTGCTTTCTATATTATACTCCTCTATAAAAGTCTGCTCTAATTCAGCTGAAGTGTTTGGGTTTTTCTAACCTACATTCCCCTAACTCGCTGATTGTAGGGACCAACCTAGTGGCTCCGTTCTACATCACCTCCAGTCCTTCGATGTTCTCCTTGGGTTTCAGTGACCAGACTGAATGCAGCACAAGATGTGGCCTGACCAAAGTATTGTACAGCTTCAGCACAATTGCTTCAGACTTGTATGTTATTGATTTGACAACGCAGCTCAGCACAGTCAACTTCACCGACTGCTGTTCTGCAATGACTGGACATTTGGAGTTTACTATCCAAATCTTCATGCCCTCTTTTGAAGTAGAATGAGTTCTGGAGAAGGGCACACACAATTTCAGATTCAGACAGCAAGACCGTAATTTAAATTATACAGTGGTTTAGATGTCCCAGCAACACCCCTCGGCAAAACGTCTAACTCCCAGCCTTAGACTGCCTTGTTCAATTCCCAGTCTCAGCTACCATTCTAATCAGTTCAATTCCACTTCGTCATTAGAGATAAAGAGAAAAACCGTGAATGCTGGAAATCAGTCAGCAGCTGACAACAGAAAGATGGGTGAACATTTCAGGCAGGACCCTTCATCAGGCTGCTTCTGATGAAGGGTCCCAGCTGAAATGTTAACCTTTCTTTCTCTTTCAGAAGCTGGGCCTTTTAAGCAGATTCAGTTTTTATCTCATGTGGTACAAGCTGGGCTGAGAGAAAAAGCTTTGTTCAGTCACAGTACATTCCATCCATTGGTCGGTTAGGAAAATACAATAAACTAACACACATTTAGAGTAGCAGATTACTCGTTCATTCGAGTACCACGGTTAAAGGAACACACTGTAAAATGGGCATCATTTTAAATTTTTTCCCCATTAGAATTTTACGATGTAAATTTGCTTCAAAGCCTTGGTAAGTGGCCCAGTTCCACTTCCCTAAACTTGCATTATTTCCCTCTCCTACACCCTCATGAACACAATCTGTCACAATTTCCGGCTGCATACCACTTTGATCCAGAACGGCGGCCACAGCCTTTGAGGTTCAGCCTAGAAACTTAACAGGGAGAGCAAAAAAGGAAGCCCCTCATAGCTAGTATTAAATAACAACATGCACTATACTCTCAATTCCACCCAAAAGATAGCACACAGAGCTGAATTTAAAATCATCTTGGGCACTATCACAACAAATCTCTACAAAAATATGTAACTTTAGCCAGAATAAGTTGCTGCATTCAAAAGCGGAAGGGAGGAGTCGTGGGACAGAAAAATAAAGTACGGCAGAGCATATGGCCACATGAAAGATTTTCTCTTTACTTCCCCCAAACCTATGTTGCGCTCAGTGTAGATTCGGTTGATGAGGTGAAACAGCTGCCTTTATATTTTAAGACACTTTTTATTTAAACTGCCTGTTTTCCAACCAGCTTTAAACCAGAACTCAACAAACATGTGAGGAAATGAGGCAGAAGACAGGTTACCAAAAGATGTTTCATCATGCATTTAAAAAAAAATAACTACAACTGCATGTGCAGTACAATTCAAAATCAGTGCTATACTAACCCGGAGTCACTGGCTTTTAGTGACGCTTTTGTGAATTTTATATATAAAAGATATAAATACATTAAAAAAAACTGCTCAAAATTAATATCCTTCGGATGGAGGGTTCACACCCAATGTGTTAGATTTCATTAACATTGGAACTATTTTGACCTTGGGAGTTTTTCACGGTAGATTTCTATATTTGACACTGCATCGGTGTAGTGTTACAATTGCTTTTAATTAATACCATGAAGAATTTCTAAATGAACTACAGCAGCCAAGGCACCCAAGTAGCATACTAGGTAAAATTCACTACATGCTGTGGCACTAAGCCACATATCTGGGGTAGCAGTACATAACCAGCCTTAGTATCCCTAGATGGGGTTGAAACAGGATCCTCACCACTGATCACTGCTGGAAGTGTACACGTGAATGACCACTTGGAAACCGAATAAAGAGCCACTTGTGGAACTCAACCCATCAAAAATTGACCACTTTCAAAGAAAGAAAGACTTGCATTTATATAGCGCCTTTCACAATCTCGGGACATCCCAAAGCGCTTTACAGCCAATGAAGTACTTTTTTTTTTAAAGTGCAGTCACTGTTGTAATGTAGGAAACGTGGCAGCCAATTTGCGCTCAGCAAGTTCCCACAAAGAGCAATGTGGTAATGACCAAATAATCTGGGTTTTTTGGGTTGTTGATTGAGGGATAAATATTGGCCAGGACACGAGAGGTGAGGGAAGGGGAGAACACACAAGGGGGAAACAATAAAAAACCCATGTAAGGACTCACTAGAACTGCTGGTGTCCCAAGACAACCACATTTTACTTCAGACTATACTGACACCTACTGACTAAAATGTCTTGTTAGACTCTTAGTAACAAAGCCTGTGCATAAAAAAATGCATCAGTGCCACCTACAGTACACATTGAAGTAGAATTTATCTGCTAGTTATTAGAAGCTATTAGCCATAGCTTCTAATAACTAGCAGATAAATTCTACTTCAAGTTGGCTGATGTGTACTGTAGGTGGCACTGATGCATTTTTTTATGCACAGGCAATGTGTTACTAAGATGTTCTTAATTATAAAGAAAATATATGCAAGTACAGTGCAGAATAAATGTATGCAAAAATCACAATAAGTGTAGGCAATGTAAGCCTAGACAATTTAAAAGGAACAAAGGATTGTTTCAAACAATTGCTATTATAATTCTGTAATTCCATTAGCTTGCTTCATAAGAAAACTCTTGTGCAGGGTCCTCCCTGACCATCCCATGCTAATACTCTTCTTACGATAAATTACAGGACGCACTAATTGTTTTAGCATTCAACTTCATTGTCATGGCAAAAATCCCCATAGGCACATGCCTTCATCTTCATTATTGACCTTGGATCCTGTATCTGTATAGTGATCTACAAGTACTATCCTCCAACCCCCTAAGCCTCTGAATACAGAGGCAAGTGGTTTTGTATGAAGTTTAAACACTTCACATGACAGTTGCACCAACAGAAGCAGCATAATCTGAAAGCAGAGTTGCATGGATGACACAATCTTTCCAAAATTCACTTCCTAGGAGTTTTAATATGCAGCTATTGAAAATTTCCTCAATAGTTATCTGATGTACTGTAAAGGATTGCCTCTTTAATGCTGTCAAATATAACACCCTAAAATGTATGAATACTGCTAAACGAAAACAAGAAAGACTTGCATTTATATAGCACCTTTCACGACGTCCCAAAGTGTTTTACAACCAATAAAGTACTTTTGAAGTGTAGTCCCTGTTGCAATATAGGAAACACGGCAGCCAATTTGACACAGCAAGCTCCCACAAACAGCAATGTGATAATGACCAGACAATCTGTTTTTGTTATGCTGGTTGGGCGATAAATATTGGTCAGGACTACGGGGATATCTCCCCTGCTCTTCTTCGAAATAGTGCCATGGGATCTTTTACATCCACCAGAGACAACAGACGGGGCCTCGGTTTAACGTCTCATCTGAAAGACGGCAGCTCCGACAGTGCAGCACTCCCTCAGCACTGCTCTGGAGTGTCAGCCTAGAATTTTGTGCTCAAGGCTCTGGAACAGGATCGAAGTTGAAGCAAAGGAAAAAGTTCTCATAATAAAAATTGAAGTGAAATCAAAAAGTAACCAATTGGTTCACATCTGCACTTTCTGAAACCCCACAGAATGTAAATTTAGTGAACAGTTCCTCATCAGCAAATCCACATCCTTATGTCATGAATGATCCTGCTAAATGTTCCACTGGGAGAACTAAAATGTAGTACGAGGTTCCTGAATACATTTACCATAAATAAAAAGAGAAACGATATTTATTGGATGCAATTAAAGTAGCTTATAGGTAATCATTAAAACAATTCAACCAGCACTGAAGTTATCCCTAAAGAATTCAATGACTACTTCTTAACCATATAAATACACTCCCAAGCAGTTTAGGGACATTCTGGTAACATGCGGGATGAAATTGCACACTGCAGCATTATAGCATGAATGCTTAATGTGTTTCAATGAAATTCCTTGGACCCTATTTTAAGAGGCGTCAACAGAAGTAGTAAGTGATAACGTGTTAAGTGCAGAAAGGAACCTTTATCCTGTCCTTCCCCAGACACCTGTCACTTTTCAGAGGGAAATAAATTTTGCATTTGTATAATGCCTCATCATCTCTTTCAGCATGTTCCAAAATGCATCTCATACAATGAATTACTCCGAAATGCAGTTACTGTTGCTATTTGGTGAAAGCAGCAGCCATTTTGCACACAAGCAATTAAATAAATGGTCGGTTAATTTGGTCTTAGTGGTAATGTTTGAAGGAAGAACATTGACCAGGACACCGGCAGAGAGCCCTGTGAAAAGTGCCACGCGATCTTGAACGTCACCTGAGCAGGCAGCCGCTCCTCAGTTTAGCAACTCCTCCAAATGTGGACATCTCCAACAACCTAGCGCTCTTAGTACGGCACTGAAGTGTCAACCAAGATTATGCGCTCAAATCCTGGAGTGGGACCTAAACCCACAATATTCTGATACAAAGGCAAGAGTGCTACTAACTAACCCAAGCGGACTTCAATCCCCTCCTCTGGGTTTGGCTATCTGGCTCCTTGGATTGCCAGCCCCAATCCAGTCTTTGCCCAACATGCTTTCCCAGTAAGAGTCATTTGATCGCAATCAGGAGCAAAAATGCTAGCCAATCTTCTCCTCCTTAGTCTGAAGATACTGATGCCAATGATAAGAAAGAAAGACTTGCATTTTTATAGTGCCTTTCATCACCTCAGGACGCCCCAAAGCGCTTTACAGCCAATGAAGTACTATTGAAGTGTATTCACTGGTGTAATGTATGTGTCCTCACTGCTGTTCCAATTGAGAATAGTTAATTAAACGCAGATCAGAGATAAAATCTGGGACTTTCCTGATCTGTAACCACCATTTCCTTATTCCAAATATGGAATGAATGAAGTTACGTACCTGTATCCAATTCTGCTGTTTAATATTAGACACACAGAGAAATTAATTTGCAGATGCAATACCAGAATTTAGACCCGAGAACCCTGCCGGCATGTGTTCCGCTCCTCTCCAGTTCTTCCCCCCCCCCTCCCCCCAGGACTTGCCCGAGGACCGCTGCCAGCGGGGCAAGAGGCCCAAATTGGATCGGGCCACAGGGATGAGCTGCCTCTGGAGGCACCACTGACGCCAGCAACGCATCCCAACTATTATAATGAGGCTCCAGGACCAATTTAGGACGGTCCTCGGGCTTCCCGGTTTGGGCCATAACGAATTTAGCCAGATCAGGTACTCATCTTGCGAAACCTCCAAAGGGGAAACTAATTTTTTTTCGTTAAAAGAAATAATTTAGAAGAGAAAAATATTTACCTTGAAAACTTTCTATATCAAACTTAAACACTCCATATAGCAGATTGTATTGTTGCACTAAACTGATGCCACTACACTGCACTCCCCCATCTTCCTGTGGTAAGACAGGGGGCCTTTAAAGTGACAAGTCAAACAGGGAGCATGTAGAGAAGTGTATCAGAAACTCTGAGCAACAGGATCAAACTCTGCACTGCCCGATGGGATGTAAAGCCAGTTTTACATTGATGATATGCATTGATGGGAAGCTCATAGTGTTGCCGATATTACCAAATATGAAAACGACCCACTATCTGGGATCCCAACCGCATTGGTGAGCCAATGATTAGAGGCTAGAGGCATGGTAAACCAGCACCTTTTTGTCCTAATAACCCATCAATGCGATTCACAATCAGCAGCAGCATGCTTCAAAAGTAAAACAGGAAGGCAATGCTCAGAGATTTCAGGTCTTCACTTGAGCATCGCTCTGCAGGTACACAGCAGAAAGGCACAATATCAAAATATGGTTTTGGTAATCAAATCCATGCCAATGCACTGAGCAAGGTAATTCATTTAAATTGTGGCTTGCATGAAATCAGCTCTACGGTCTATTTTTTTTCCCCCAGCACATCTATACATGTGCACATAAGACACTGTGTCCGAGTGCATCGGCAATTCCTAGTTATTTTGGTTGAAAACAAGAGAAGAGGCACGATACAGCAGTGGATTGGTAAAGTTTATAGTTCACAGTTCCCAAGTAGGTCTCAGCATGGCGCCTGAACCAATTTAGAACACAGGATTCAGCATTTGCAATAATGAATGCTGACAAGCAAAGATCGGGTGCTGTCGGTTATTGGGTCCAATACAACCTCCAACTAGCAATATCATTGAGAGACGAGAATGGCTGGTGCTGGAAATGGAAAGATCACACTGGTACAATCCTCAGCCTATCTAACTGAGCCCAGGTGCTGGAGGTTCAACCTTTACATCATCATATGATATGTCCCTGGTCTTACACTCTAAACAGGACAGTGACTGTGCTGACTTATAATTATAACAACCAGCATTATCACTGTGTAAAACTAATCTCGTATAAAATGGATATATCAGGTGCGCAAAGAAAACAACAAAGATATCCAGAATAATATGTACCTGCAGCTCCTCTGAGACTCGTCTTAAGTGACTGGTTATCTTTGTGATGAGGTCACAGTACATCTGCTCTGAATGTTGCTGGCACACACACTTGTAAACACAGCTAAAAATAAAGAAAAAGAAACATAATCTAGCTTTTAGCCTTAGCATTGCTCATTAGACATTGCACTATTCCTCTATACACACAGCAGACGAGCAGAGGACAAACAAAGTTCTGTAAATCTGACACACCTGTTGTGTTGACCAAGGGTTATAACCACTTAGAGCAACATCCTTTCCCCTCGGATACCTAAGCTTAAATCCAGACTAGAATGAGCTTATATGACATGAGTTTCAATCGACTCGATCCAGTTACTAGTCAGCAGGAGTGCACAACAAAAAATTGGCACATTTGAGAATAATCTCACGATCTCACCTGAGAAATCAACAGTATAATGGGTGTTGGAGTCATTTCTAGGAGTGGTCTCCTAAGGCTAGGTTAAAGAACATTGTTGAAGCAGTGTAGTGAGCTATACTCTGCATCTATCTGTGCTACTCTTTACCCGAGATTGCTGGATACCAACAATGGGTGTGGCAAATGGAAAAATGTCCCATTCTGCAGAGCAGACATTACTCACCCTATTCAGCACAATGTTTACCCCTTTTTTAAATGACTCCAAGATGTAAAGTTTACAGTTTAATGTGCCTTGTAATCGCCACCAAGTCCAATCAGTATAACTGCACACCCGATAAACATTTGGTATTTTAAGAATGAAAATACAGATAAAATGAAAAACTGGAAGAGCAAGAATGGCCTTATGATCTCATCTCAGTGATATCCTTACAAAGAGCAGCAGTTCTGCACATTCAATAGAAATTGCTACTTGCTGTAAGGCCAAGAGGAGTTTGGAGGAACATAACAGACTCCTAGATGACTGTCAATTCAATCGAAAGGATCTATTTGGTGAGCTCAGAGACTTAACCCTTTGGATCTTTGATTCAATTCATTTCCACTTATCTGTAAAATGTTGGTACAGTGCAATTGTCTACAATCATTCAATATTAATACATCTCTCCTGTGGCATTGCTCATCGTTAGCCTTGGTTCTAGATTGTGGTCTCTGAGTGTTACCATGATTCAGTATAATTGTCTAATTTATAGATAATAATTGGTCTCCCGTGACATTACACATGGGGAGTGAAGACCAACCTCAGAAGAGTATCTTCTACTGCACCAGTCTGACATTTCTATTCCACATCTGTCTCCCTGTGGCCTCTCTAAAGTGATTGCGCCAATTTAGTCCCACTTAGTTACAAATTAGGAGCAGTTTAGTTAGTGTGGACCCACAGCACAAAAGAACTGGACTGAAACAGTCAAACTCATTCCAGGACCTTTACATCACATCAGTCGGAGCTCGATTTGAACACAGCTCCCAGAAGTGAAAGGCCTGCAGCGTCTAACCCACTGCATCACCCTAGTCCCCATAACTCTTTCCATATTCTGAAGAGGCAAAAGTGGAAATAAACAGAATATATAGTTAAATAGTAACAAAACAAAACCTTAAACATGCTGGAATTTCACACTGGCAGGTCATTAGAGCCATGTGGGAAAGCTGGAAAACTGGTTAAATAGAGAACAGATTACAAGGCAGAAATCTCTTCTAGAGGTTCAGAAGTGAAGTATGGGTGATTTATATTCATCTTCCCAACCCCCAAAAGTGATTAAAAGGTGAGGACGGCAGATCTGAAAGGGAGGCGGACAGTGCCAGAGGAGAGGGAACCATTTACGAGATCAGCTAACATGGGGGCTAGGAAGGAAAGTTGGGTGATCAGCAGTTTCGGGGGAATAGTAGCGAGAGAGCAGGAGGTAGGTCTCGTGGACAAGATGAGCTCAGAGAGGGCATGAGGAGAGAAACTAGAGAAAGATAAAAATTCAGGGCTGGGGAGATGGGGGCAAAGCAGGCAGGAGGGATGCGGCAGAAGCAACTGAATGGATGATCTCAATCTTAGTGACAAAAAGGTCCATCAGCACCTCGCATTGTTTTTTAAATCTCAAATTAATTCATTATGTGAAACTGAAGTATTTTGACATGATAAGGTGCTATATAAATACAAGTATCATTTACTGGCAGATCTCTCATGTCACTACTAGGATGAGGCTCTGCTTTATAATGAGGCTCTGCTTTATAACGAGAGTTATACCATGTAACACACAATATATTGTTTGCTGCTAAGATGCAGCTGTGCTTAACCTGGCCGGTCTCTTTAAAGCTAGGAAGTCTAACTGCTGTAAATTGGTACATTCTGAAGTTAATTGCTATTGGCGAGGGAAGTTTGCACACTTATAAATTCCCAGATCCAGGTCAGAAGAAACCAGCACAAAATAATGGTCTCTTCTTTTTCCAAAATATTTTTTTTTTTAACACTTTGAAGTGTGACATCTGAAATGTGGCAAACACATGCGTGACTCACGGCATAATCTCTGGCTCTTGGAAAATAAACAGCATTATTCTTACCCACTGCAAACTGGTAAATAAATAAATAATTTCTGGCATGCCATGATCACACAAATAGATAAACCTCTGCGTGTCTCACAGGAGGGAAGCAGTCCTTTACCAAGAATGTCAAAGCAGCATGCTCCTATTCTTCAATATTTACCAAATATCTCTGCAGCAATACTGAATGTTATTTAAAAGCTTCTGCTTAAAGCAGCAGGACTTAATTCAAGACTTTTAATCAGGAGGTCCCTCCAAAACTTAAATAATGGCACAGTCTTTCCAGAATTTCCACTGTTCATATCATCTTTTTTGCTCTACTTTTGAGTTCAGGAATTAACCCAAATAAGAGAAATGGAGCTCGTCTAAGCATTTAGAACATTACAAAATATAAGGTTTAAGGAATTTCAAAGTGCAAAAGCTTCTTTTCTCAACAGGTAGCATGCTATATTTACCAAATAAACAACAGCCTGAATATAGTAACTAACCTTGTTTGTGTTTGTTTTGTTTTAAAAGGAAAGTTACCTGGGAAAATATTGAAGAGTTTCTGCTAAACTGGAATTTGTTTTTTTCTTGTACAAAACATCAAAACCAGGTAACTTTCATTGATCCAAAAAATGGTTTTCCCAGGGCACAAAGAGCAGCTTATCAGCAGTAATTATTCATCAACACGGAGCAGTGGGGGAGGGCACGAGACTTAGCAAGTCCTGACAGTCTGCGATTAGCCAGTCTTGCTATCAAGCAGAAAATCAAGTCTTGGAGCTGTAGGCACATGTAGGCATGCTGGGGGAATTGTAGCATACTACTTTGTTGATTTTATTCAGAGGGCAGTGACAAGAACTCAAGCTCTAGGCTTCTTTGAGAAGTACAGGCTTCCAATGCAAAACATAGTTTGACAAATTTTAATCACACCATATTATTATATAGCTAAGTTTAATGATTTTATAGTGCATGTTATAGTTTTTACATTACAAACCTTATTCCCAGTAGTAACACCTCAGCTTAAAAGAAGAAACCTACATAACTGCCCACCCCTCTTCCAGAATCCTTGCTGCATGAGTCTTCCCCGTACATTGGTTTTCTCCTCGGCAAGGGATAGGGCAAATAGCAATCTGTTCAATTGCTGATCAAGTGTACTAAAAAAAAAGGTAGGGAAGAGAGTAGGGAGGAGCCCCACCCACCTAAGCCTAGGCCTGCAGTGGGTAGCAAGAAAAAAACCAAAATGGTATTTCTGCCAAAGGGCAAGGAGAATGACTGGAGGAGGAGGAGGTAGCTACCCTGAAACAGGAAATAAAAGCATAGCTGCGCTTATGAACATAAATTGCACAAACAACTCCAAGTACTGTATATGCATGGTTTATTCCTGTCATAACTTACACTGGTTTCAATACAAACACTGTATTTTTACCTAGAAAGCCCCAAAATGTTTTTCTGACAACACAGCGGAGAAGGAGAAGCAGCAGCTTATATAAAGACAAGTCCGGCACAATCTGACTGACCAGTCTTGCTGGCAAATCATAAAATATTCTACTAATTGTACATACTGGTACATACCGAGAGCTGTAGCCTGTTAGACTTGCTTTAGCCAACAGTAATAACATGTAAGAGTTCAATGCACAGCTTCTCAACACAGGCACAAGCCTCTGTTGGTTCTATAGTCAAATGTAATCATTTTCCTGTAAATCGCATCTTTTGTTGTTTTCTTCATGTTACAAATCTTATTTCCGGCATTAAACTTAGTGGAAAACCAAAATGATGGGCGATAGGATATTCAAAAAATATCTGGTGCTATTTGACTAGTTCATTTTTTTTTTTAAATTGATAATTTTGCTGACTGCCCATTTTGATTGTTAAGTGTTTTTCCCAAATATCATAATCAGTGGTTTTCATTTTTGTATGCTACTTGCTGATTGCTAAGCTCCCTATTGTTCAGTTGTGATTCATTGATATTTCATGAATGCCAAACTACCTGCTCAGGTTGAGCTTTATGAATATGAAATTTGAATCATTCAGATGCAGGTATAACAAAATTTGCATGTGAAATCGTATGGCACTCCAAGTGTGATGGACATAGGCACACGCAATAAGCAACTCAGAAGTTCCATGGCATTGATCACAGTGGGTCAGAAGATGCACTGTTTTACGTCATTTAACATACAATATGTCAGAACTACTGATCTATAGTGATTCAAGAAGTCAAACTGTGCTTTTATTACATAACATTCTAGGAGTGTACCTGTATTTTTGAGTTTGAATTACATGATTGTGTCCATACTTTTATGGAAATTGTAAAAACAGTGGCTTTGGTTATTATTCTTTATTTAAATTTAACTATGCACTCAATCTGATCTTTTTTTCTTAAAGCCCAGGATACACATGGAAGATTGTAGACAAGATGTTAGGCGGCAGGACATAACTTCACAAAATTAAATTTCTGATAGGAGTTAAAACAATGTTATGGATATGGCGAAGAAACACTGAAAGTACCCTCTGTTTATATAGTACTTTATCAAATCACTCAAGATATTCCAAAGCACTTGACATTTAATGAATTATTTTTTGAAATGCTGTCACTGTTATTATGGAGACAAAGTTCAAATATTCTTTCCACTTTTATTTTACATTCTTAACAGTTTGAATGATTTGACTAGTTCAGTTGCTGCCTTTTGTTAAAATTGGTAGATTTTTGTTACTGTTCATAGTTGGAGTTTGATTTGTCACTGTTTTATGAATATTAAATATGAGCAAGTCAGGTGAGTCACGTGTGAGCAAAGTGTAATGGGCTCGCTCAGAAAAGATTGATTGATTATTTTAAAAAACACAGGTTCGGGGAATAATCTATCAAGAGTACTATGTAAAGGAGTTCCAATTTATACAGGAAACGTATATTAGCTGAGGGCCATACAGCATATAATGTCAGCTCCACTCATTTTAATGGGGTGGGGCGGTTGCAACTTCAGACTGGCCTGGGAACCAATCCAGAATCAGGAAGAACACCACAACTGCCAAAGTATACGATCAAAGGAATATACCAGAGGGTGGAATGGGGGGCAAGTAATTTTTAAAAATCTCAAGAGCAAATAAAAGGCAAGAAATTACCTTCCATTTGGTCATTTGGGAACCAGATTAGCAAGCTTTTTGTAATCTCTTCTAGTTCCTGGGATGGCCAGATATTAATGGGTCTCCCAAACCTTACAAATCACTCAAATTTGTGAACATTTGAAAGTCTGGGCTTCATTGTAAAATAAGGCATCATAAGCATGGCTTTCACAAAGTAAAATCGTTAAATTCAGATCACTTCTTTTAACAGTGTTATTATTGATGACTACAATTCTCTTTGCTCTCACCTGTAAATTTGCTCGTAAGAAATAGGGATGCAGTCTCCAGGAGACTGTGTCAAAAGCTGATCAATGGCACTGTCCAGCTTCGGCCAATAAGTACGCTGGTAGTCTTCTGTTGTTATAACGTTCATCACTAAACAGAAATTTAAAAATAAAAACACAATTTACCAAATTAAACACAGACTTAAAGAAATTTAAAAGAGTCTCAAGAAATGCTTTGTAATCTTTTCTCGTTCTTGGGATGGCCAGGAATTAATGGGTCTCCCAAGCTTTATAAAAAGGACTGCAGTCTGGGTCAGCGGTGGACATGAAACTCACACACAAATGGTGTGGCTTCAGTAATTACAAAGATAATGGTCCGGATTTTGCGGTCAGTGGCTAAGTGACGGCACTCGCCATTGACCTCGAAGAAAGCTGCCCACAAAGATCTAGCGATCGCTGTGGCATGGATTCGATCTTTCCTGATGTTAATTTCATTCTGGCGCCACCAATAGGGGATTTCCGGCATCCAACAACAGTGATGTCATCAAGCAGTCTAAGCAGCCAATCACATTGAAGAATTCTCACAGACAGCAAACCAAGAAGCAAAAAGCATTGATTATCCTTCACTTTTTAATCATTTTATAGAGAGCGAAATAAAGATTGGGACATGCACATAGGATTAAGGTAGAAGCTGAAATATCAAACTTTAAAAAAAATTTAAAATTATTTTAAAAATCTATGGGAATATTTATCATAATGGAGAAATTTGACATTCCACAAATATAAAATTAGTTTTACAGGAGCAGATTGTTCAGCAGTAATTATAACTTAGTACGCAGCTAAAAACCCAGTTACACCTCATTCAACAAGGCTCAACTTTTTCCACGGGTTTTTACAGTAAGTGGAAGTTCACGTCAATTCAAGTGTTTTGTAAGATTTCCATCTGCGAGGACTTCCAACAGCGCACCCTGTGGAGGAGCGGGGAATCACCGACAGCTACTTCTGCATTTCCGCATTTAACTGCGCATGTGTGGACGCCAGAAGATGCTGTCAGTTTCACAGAATAATGACAGCAAATGCCAACAGTTTCGCCGTCATCACACCTACAGATTCCGGGCCATAAAAGCAATGCTCTCATTACCATTTAACACACCAATGATCTGTAATTCAACAGGCACTGTTTATGGCTCTGACATGAAGCAAAGCCAAACAAAGCAAACATGATGCTTGCTGCATCACATTTTTAAGACATTTTCTGATGCGATTACACAGATTTTATTGAAAGATAATGTCAAGTAAGATTATACAATAAGAAAATAACAGCTGCAGAGTTTGTGGTCCAGCAATTGTAGAACTAGAATGGATGTAGATTGCCATCAGAGAATTCCTAAACAGTTAATTCCAGATTAATGCCAGTCAGTCAGAGTGTTTCTCCATAAAACATAGGAACTGGAATAGGCCATTTAGCCCCTCGAGCCTGTTCCGCCATTCAATGAGTTCATGGCTGATCTGCGACCTAACTCCATATACCCACCTTTGCCCCATATTCTTTAATACCTTCGGTTAACAAAAATCTATCAATCTCAGATTTAAAATTAATATACCTAGCATCAGCACCCCCCCCCCCCCCCCCCCCCCCCCAGTCCTAGACTCCCCAACAGAAAGATAAATGCTCAGTCACCCTGCGCTACCCTCACCCATTCCCAAAATTACTATTTAAACAGTAGACCACCTACCTGCGTTGATGATCAAGAACTGATCTCTGGCTCTGGGTAATTTCTTTTTAAAAAAGAGCTACTTAAAAGTAAACCTAAAAGCACTGGTTACAGTTTGTTGTGCTAACTGTCTAAGGTCTTATTTGTACAGCAAGGACATTCTTGTACCAGCCACCTAATAAACATTACTCTCAAATACAGACATGGCTAAAGGGCGCCAAATGGGAGAAAAAAATTAAGTAAACATAATTCTTTGGCCTCAGATCAGTTTCCACCTTGAACAGAATGGCCCAGTTATATCAATAATAAACATCAATAATCGACTTTCATGAAGTCTTTTATTCAAATACGCAATCAGAGAAACATCACTTACTACCGGTTTAAAGAAATACAAGTGTTGAAGATTAACACAGTTTGATTAAAGCAAAGATCTCAAATTCAATTATTCCAGCACTTTTTGTTTATGTCACAACATGAGTTGGAACCCTAAACAGCTGACCATTAGAATCTCTAATATCCACCATATTGCAGTAAACCATCCCCTGCTCCATTAGATAATGGCAACTGATGGATCATCAAGAGTCTGCAAATTTTAGTTTCACACATTTGGTTCTGGAATGTCCTTAGCGTACAAATGAAGACAGATACAATACAAACGTAATTTAAAACGGAGTGACAGCTGCCAACGACCGGAAGCTGAGCTGAAGCGTACTGTGCATTAATCTGGAAGCATGATGCTTCTGCTTTGTTAAAAACGAGCCCACTCCCTTCCTGGCTTTTTTTTTAAATGAGCCGGCTCCCTTCCCGGCTTTTAAAAATAAATTTTAACGAGCCCACTCCCGTAACGAACCACAGAACGCGTCTACGCAACTTCCGGTTCGTTGGCAGCAGTCGCGTCCAATTTAAAACTGGGCCTTGACATTAAATTTATGTCAGGCAGGAGCACATTGGGGTTGGCAGACTATTGTCAGGTGATACCTTGCATAAGGCTTTATCGCACAAAATTTCCAGTCAGATAATCAGGGAGGCAAATATGTGAACAATGGAGGTTAGACTGCAATTTATGAAGTCATTTGTTCACAAATCCCTGGCTCAACATGCGTCAGCGGCCCTTCAGTAACAGTCCCAATTGACTATATGGTATATAGGAGTCTAAAAAGTGAGCGCACAGGCATCAAATTTGATCCTTTTCTCATTTGATGCACACTTCCATGAGGGTCACTGGGTAGTAATAAGCAGGAACCCTGGCTCAAAGGCACTGAAGCCAACGATAGCAATTCAATCGTAACTTCCACGAGATCAATTAAACAAGCACAAAATTGAGACCTTCCTAGTCTGTTTGGCTTAGTGTTACGCCACATGCTGGATTTACAGTCAGTCACTGGAGGAGTCTAGTTAACTATCTGTATGCCAACAATAAGTCACATAATTACATACTGTAATTCAAATGTAACAAATTTAGCTAATTCAGACACTTCAACCTTAGTGTGACAGCTTACATACTAATTCACACAAAGATGGGAAATCACTCACAGCGCCAGTTACAGGCTACAGCAGATCCTCCCTCCAGCAGATGGAATTGGTAACAACACAAGACAGGAAAGAAATGACCTTAATTCTGCCTCTCCACACCAGGTCTCTAAATACTGGAGAAATTCAATGGCCAGTACAGTTCTGCAAGTTAGCATATAAATTACAATTTTCAGCAGCTGCCACATGACTTCAACTTCAGAACCATACAGCACAAGGCCATTCTGTCCATCGTGCCTGTGCCAGCTCTTTGAATGAGCTATCTAATTAGTCCCATTTCCCTGCTCCGCTCCCCCCACCCCCACAATTTCCCTGCTCATATTTCTTTTTCACGTATTTATCCAATTTCCTTCTGAAAGTTACTATTGAATCTGCTTCCACCACCCTTTCAAGCAGTGCATTCCAGATCATAGCAACTCGCGGCATAAAAACATTTTTCCCTCACCTCCCCACTAGTTCTTTTGCCAATTATCTTAAATGTGTCCTCTGGTTACCGACTCTCCTGCCAGTGGAAACAGTTTCTCCTTATTTACTCTAACAAAACCCTCCATAATTTAGAACACCTCTATTAAATCTCCCCCTAACCTTCTCTGCTCTGAGGAGAACAATCCCAGTTTTGCTAATCTCTCCACATAAATGAAGTCCCTCATCCCGGCTATAATTCTAGTAAATCTCCTATGCACACTCTCCAAGTCCTTCCTAAAGTGCGGTGCCCAGAATTGCACACAATACCACAGCTGAGGCCTAACCAGGGGTTTATAAAGGTTCAGCATAACTTCCTTGTTTTTGTACTCTCTGCCTCTATTTAAAAAGTCAAGGATCTCATATGCTTTTTTAACAGCCTTATCAACTTGTCCTGCCACCTTCAGAGATTTGTGAATTTGAACCCCCAGATTTCTCTGTTCCTGCACCCCATTTAAAACCAGTCGTCCTTTTTGCCGCATAGTACACAATATGAATGACAGCTGAGAGATGCAAGGTATGGCAGAACAAGATTATCAAATGATCTGCAAGCACTGCAATTTTGATCCACTGAAATATGCCATGCTGCCGCTGTGTGGACAATATCCTCCGATCGTGATTAAATCAGGGTAGACTGAAGTACACAAAATGTGCCCATTTTGTACAGGATCACCTGGGCACCAACAGCACTTTGCCAAGGATGATACATACACCCTTTCTTCACAGCCTGAAAATTTGATTTTGCGACACAGATGAAAATGCATCTTGGGAAAATATTTGCCGAATGCTTTTCTTTAATAGGACAGAGGTGGAAATAGCAGATCATCAATTATCTTCAGCAGTCAGAACATGCTCACCAGTGTTTCCACTATGGACTGTCTGCGGCTGCCACGGCCATACAGCAGGGTTTGCCTTTGGGTGATAGCTTCTTCTCAGGGTGGAGACAGTGGGAACTCATTCACAGCCTTTGCTTGTTTTGCTCACCGTACCATTCAAGCTCTGGGCTTTCAGTTTTTACTTTCGTAGAAAAAGAAAATTGAGAGTATTTTTCAGGATTCATTTTCAACCTTTCAAAAATGGATTAAAATAAAAATCAGAAGTCTGGTGGCAGTCAAGAGAAAAAAGTCATCTGCACAGTTGAATCTCTGGCAGGAACAGAAAGCATTGGTTTTTGGGGATGCCAGAAGCAGTGTTTGCACTTAAATCCATATAAAATAAATTGGAAAAATTTACTTTAAAATGAGCCACAACATTTTTTCAAGTAAAAACCCAAAATATGATGCCCTACATTCATTCACACTGAGCTCAAAATTCCCCCCACATACCGTCTCTCATTCACAAGTATGTGTCTAAATTAACTATCACTGTATTCTGCTACTATTGGTGACAGTGGTGATATCAGAAGCACATTATTTGATGCATCTTCATGCAAATCAAAACAGTTAAAGAAAATATATAAACACGACAAAAAGATAAATGACCCTTGAGTAATTTCCAAAATCCCATTTGTGAAGGGTGTGAGAAAATAACATTTCCAAGAAAAAGGTAAGCTGCATAACCAGCAGACATCAAGTAAACTGAGCTGGGGAGGAGTGGCGAGGAAGTGGGAGAAATTTCAATATAAAAGGAAAGCGACAAAAACTGATGCAGGCCAATTGTTCATCACCAAATCAGTATGGACCCATCTTAGCTCATCCATCCAGAAAGTCTGACCTCACCGTCCTCGGCCTATTACACTGTTCCACGGAAGCGCAGCGTAAGCTCGAGGAACAGCACCTCATCTTTCGTTTAGGCACGCTACAGCCCTCTGGACTCAATATCGAGTTCAACAATTTTAGATCATAACCTCAGCTCCAATCACATTTATATTTTATTTTTTCCATCCTTTTATTTGCCCCCCCCCCCCTTTTTTTTCCTCCTAGAAGCTGGCAGCTGTCCTTCATTCTGCCAGTGGATTTCACACTTCTTTCAGCCTTAATCTGTCACATTAACACCACCTCTAGCCTTGCATATCTCTTAATGTCTCTTAATGTCTCTTCATCTCCCCCTTTGTTCTTTTATCCCCTCCCCCTTTTCCCAGCTTTACTCTGGCCTTAAATCTATTTGATTTCCGGCTCTTCACAGTTCTGACGAAAGGTCATCGACCTGAAACGTTAACTCGCATATCTATTGTAGTTTAATCCAACCGGACTATCCCAGTGAGTTTCTGATAACCTGTAATAATACCCCAGGAATTCTGCAAAAAGGGCTAGAAAAAAACCACACACACAAGTCCTGAAAAATATCAATAAACCTCCATTAATACATTACCACAGAACTATTCAAGTGCATTCCAGGACACAATCTACCTGTATTGGAGATCCACCAAAAACACAGAGGGTAGGAATAGGAACCAAAGTGCCAGGTAATGCTTAAATCAACATGCAAATATTGGAAAACTTTAAAAACAATGTTGGAAATCTGAAATACGGGATCCTTGGCTTTATAAATAGAGGCATAGAGTACAAAAGCAAGGAAGTTATGCTAAACTTTTATAAAACACTGGTTAGGCCCCAGCTGGAGTACTGTGGCCAATTCTGGGCACCGCACTTTAGGAAGGATGTCAAGGCCTTAGAGGAGCTGCAGAGGAGATTTACTAGAATGGTTCTGGGGGTGAAAGACTTCAGTTACATGGACAGACTGGAGAAACTGGTTAAGGGGAGATTTGATGGAGGTGTTCAAAATCATGAAGAGTTTTGAGAGAGTAAATAAGGATAAATTGTTTCCAGTGGCAGAAGGGTTGGTAACCAGAGGACACACATTTAAGGTAATTGGCAAAAGAACCAGAGAATGCACTGCCTGAAAGGGTGGTGGAAGCAGATTCAATAGTAACTTTCAAAAGGGAATTCAATAAATACTTGAAAAGGAAAAATTTGCTGGGCTATGGGGAAAGAGCAGGGGAGTGGGACTAATTGGATAGCTCTAGCAAAGAGCCAGCACAGACAGGCACAGACAGGCACGATGGGCCGAATGGCCTTGTGTGCTGTATCATTCTATGATTCTATTGTATGATTAAAAACAAAAATGCTGGAAATGTAGCTTAGTTCACACCTGAAAGAGGAAGGTAGATTAATATTTCAGTTCTGATGAAGGACCCCACCCAAAACAGTTTTCTCTTTCAGAAGCTTGTTGACTGACTGTACATTTACTGCACTAATGTTTAGATTTAAGTTTTCAACGGTGTTTTTTTCTGTAAAAAGCAGTCTTCATGTGTTATAACTTCCACATTCAAATTTCAACCTGCCACCAAGTGACAGGATACAGTTTTAAAGTTACCCTCTCAGACACACTAATAATACCTGCACACAGATCAAAGTGGCCACAAACAGCTGTTTTTGAGGCATGGTTTCCTGATTGCTAGGTCAAGCAAAAAAAAGTCCACATCAACATGGAGAGTGTCTTGCTTCACACTAATATTAGCAAATATGGGATCCTTTTAGTCATATTTTTTATCTAATCTTTCTTAAAGAATAACAACTTGTATTTATATAGCGCCTTTAATGTAGTAAAACATCCCAAGGCGCTTCACAGGAGTATTAAAAGACAAAAAATTTGACACCGAGCCACATAAGGAGAAATTAGGGCAGATGACCAAAATCTTGGTCAAAGAGGTAGGTTTTAAGGAGCGTCTTAAAGGAGGAAAGAGAGGCAGAGAGGTTTAGGGAGGAAATTCCAGAGCTTAGGTCCTAGGCAACAGAAGGCACGGCCACCAATGGTTGAGTGATTATAATCAGGGATGCTCAAGTGGGCAGAATTAGAGGAGCGCAGATATCTCGGGGTGTTGTGGGGCTGAAGGAGATTACAGAGATAGGAAGGGGGCGAGACCATGGAGGAATTTGAAAACAAGGATGAGAATTTTGAAATTGAGGTATTGCTTAACCGGGAGCCAATGTAGGTCAGCGGACACAGGGGTGATGGGTGAACGGGACTTGGTACGAGTTAGGACACGGGCAGCCGAGTTTTGGATCACCTCAAGTTTACATACGGCAGAATGTGGGAGGCCAGCCAGGAGTGCGTTGGAATAGTCAAGTCTAGAAGTAACAAAGGCATGGATGAGGATTTCAGCAGCGGTTGAGCTGAGGCAAGTGTGGAGACGGGTGATGTTACGGAGGTGGAAATAGGCGTTCTTAGTTATGCTGTGGATATGTGGTCGGAAACTCAATTCAGGGTCAAATATGACACCAAGGTTGCGAAGAAAGGTGACTAAACTACCTGGAGGCCTCATGGGCATCACTATAATCTTGCACCACCGCCAATACTATCCACGAGCATGACCTACAGGACAAAAAAAATCAAACTGGCTGAAAATCCATCCCATCTTCCTTCTCCGTATTGCAAATAAAATATATTGGCCTGAATTTCCAATCAGAGGCTTCCTGCGGGCGGATGCCTCCAATCGAAAAAAATCTACGAACTTACCTGCTGGTTCGGTAGATCCCGAGACTTGCGATCCTGGGCCTCTCCTCTTCGAAATGCGCAGAGGCCCAGCTATCCCAGGGGCGCATGCGGTTCACAAGCACCCCAGGATCACGTGGGCCAGGCGAACCAATGAAAGAAGGGAATCCCCCTTCATACTTTTGACAGTTCTGTACGCACAGAACTGTCAAAAATATGAATGGGGATCACATTTAAAAACACACTAAAACATTAAATACATTTTTTTTAAACATTACATATTTAAAATTAATTAAAATGACATTTAATTAAATATTTTAAACAAAAATTTAATTTTGGGGAAAAAAATTAAATGTTTTACGAGGCTAAAAATAAATGTACCTTTTTGAAGATTATTTTTAATTTATAAATGAGTTATCAAATTTCATTTTTCTATTTTTTTAAAAACTCTTAAGCTGGTAAAAGCAGGCCTTATGCCTGCTTTTACCAGGCGTAAGAATTTGACAGTCATTCAGCGGGCGGAAGTTGTGTAAAAAGTGCAACTCTCCACCCGCAGAGCCACTTTTCTTGGGCATGCGGATGATCTGTCAAGAGAATTCTTGACAGATTGCAAGCACTGGGTTTCGGTGCATGCACTTCGCGTGCCTGAAACCAGCACTTGCGCGGCCGCTACGGGCGCGTGCACACCTCGTACGCACCCCTTAGGGGTCACAAAATCCGGCCCATGATACTGTCCACAGCAAGTGTCTGTCCAGTACACAGAATATGTAGGAAAGAGCAAGAGTAGCTAGCAGAAAGCCCGCTTCATTCATCTCAGCCCCAAACTCTAAAATTCCCTCCCTAAACACCTCTCTCTTCTTTTAAGACGCAGCTTAAAACCTACCTCCTTGACCAAGCTTAGTCACCCATCCTCCTTCATTGGCTCGGCATCAATATTTTTCTGATTACACTTCTATGTATTACCGTGGGCCATTTTTCGACGTTAAAGGCACACATAAATGCAAGTTGTTGTTGCTTTACTTCTGACAGCCATTACCAACTACATATTCTTCTTTACCTTCTGAACTCTATATTTACATTTATCTAACCAACTGCATGTTGAACTGTTTAACTAAAAACAGCTGGTTCTCTTTCATCCAGTGTTGTACAACAATAAATCATGGCATGATTAACAAATATTTGCTTAGCAACCACACTAACAATCAAATTAATCATTAAGACATACACAACCAATAAAAGTATGCAAAATGCACACATTCAACTATCACTTATTACAGGATGTCACTGCATACCATCTCACATGGATGGAGAGTCCCTGTTCACATACTCTCTCCCTTCCTCATACTATTAAAAGTTGTGAGTCAGCAAGAATGCAAAGATGTATGAATGTACAATTGAAGAAACCTCAAAATATTGCTTGTTGGTCCATGCTAAGCAGGTTATAATTATCCAGTCATGTGGTCATCGCACGCCAATCAGACCCAGATATTCAATTGCAAAAAACAGAAAAGGTTTAGATCTTACATTTTTCACCTACTTTCTATTATTTTTCCCCATCCACTTTTCCACGCTTCATTTATATTTTGTTTCCCCCCCTCCATATAAGTTCTCAATCTACTCTCCTGCCATCTCCACCCCCACCATCCTTCTCATCCCATCTACATCCTTTTTCTGGGGCAGTCCCACTAGCCACATCTACAAGCTCAGGGCCCCACTACCATTTTCCCCCTACCTCTGGTCCCCGCTTCACTTTTTTTCTTTATTTCCTTGCCATTATATCAGTCTTCTCTCCTCTGTAATTGCCTTCCTCCCCAAGCTCCACCACCAGAACAAACAAAAGCAAAAGAGACCATTAAAACAATGGGAAAAGATACCAACAATAATCAAAGATTTATGGTAAAATATCAAGCAGCTCCCAACTACCAGAGAGAGAGACAGACACACAAGGACTGAGGTAGACAGAAATGAGCAGAGGTCATTAGCACAATCACAAGCTACCAATCACAAGTTTAACCAAATGTTTCTCCTATATTTACTTCCTCTTTCTCTCTCCTTACATATCTCCAGATCACATACCATTCCTCTTTGAAGAGAGGCAAGCAGGCAGTAAGCGGTCTTGTTCCTATTCCAAGTGGTCTGTAACTGACCCCTAGAAGTAGAAGAGTGTCTAAAAGTGCAATGTTCTCCAATTGCCATCCCACTGTGGATAGGGATCTTCTTCTGCTCTGCACTATCCATAAAAATACTTTGAGCAGCAGGGTCGGCAACCTTTGATGCACTAACACACTTCAAGCCCATAGCATAGCAAAACATATCAATCGTTTTAATCCTTGGAGGACAAAAAAAAACTTATTTCTTATAGCAAATGAAAAGCAAACTTCTGGTACTGAACACACCAAGGTAGAAATTAAGGAATGTAGAAAAGGGACACAAAATTTTTAATTCATGGTGATGTGGGGCACTTTTTAAATATCCAATCTGGGTACACCCAGCAAAGAACATGGTTCACATGTACAAAATATGTTCTTTCTGTCCAGTCAGTTAAAAACTTCAGAACATTTCAAGGACTGAAGTAATCCCTGAACAAATATTCCCTTCAAACCTTGAACTAGCACTCTTGTCTGAGTCAGAAGGTTGTGGGTTCAAGTCACATTCCAGAGACTTGAGCGCATAATCTCGGCTGACACTTCTGTGCTGTACTGAGGGGAGCCGTCTTTCAGATGAGACCGAGTTAAACTGAGGCCACGTCTGCCCTCTCAGGTGGATGTAAAAGATCTCATGCACTATTTCAAAGAGCAGGGGAGTTCTCCCCAGTATCCTGGCCAATATTTATCCCTCAGGCAACATCACTAAAAAACAGATTATCTGGCCATTATCTCATTGCTGTTTGTGGCACCTTGCTGTGCGCAAATTGGCTGCCGTGTTTCTCTACATTACAACAGTGACTATACTTCAAAGTAGCTCATTGCCTGTAAAGCACCTTGGGACTGCCTGAGGTCATGAATGGCACTATATAAATATGATGCGGAGATGATGTTCTTCGCAGCCTTCAACATGTCATCGATGACGACGAACACCTTGCTAAGGCCATCCCCACGCCTCCACTACTCGCCTTCAAGCAGCCGCCTAACCTCAAAAGTACCATCGTTCGCAGCAAATTGCCCAGCTGTCAGGAGAACAGCGACCACGACACCACACAACCCTGCCATGGCAACCTCTGCAAGACATGCCAGATCATGAACACAGATACCGTCATCACACGTGAGGACACTACCCACCAGGTACATGGTACATACTCATGTGACTCGGCCAACGTTGTCTACCTGATACGTTGCAGTAAAGGATGCCCCAGAGCATGGTACATCGGTGAGACCATGCAGACACTGAGACAACGTATGAACGGACACCGCGCAACAATCGCCAGGCAGGATTGTTGCCTCCCAGTCGGGGAACACTTCAGCAGTCAAGGACATTCAGCCTCGGATCTGCGGGTTAGCGTTCTCCAAGGCGGCCTTCGAGACACACGACAACGCAAAATCGTCGAGCAGAAACTGATAGCCAAGTTCCGCACTCGTGAGGACGGCCTCAATAGGGATATCGGGTTCATGTCACGCTACAGAACGTGACTTGACATCGTTGTCTGTCTTTCCAGTTTTTAAAAAACAAACCCAAAAAACAAACCCCAAAAAAAACACTGCAGACAGCAGGATTTGACACGTTGGACCCCCTGAGACACATCTCATTGTCTTGGCTGTGCTCTTGGTGTGTCTTTGATGTAAGGACACCTCTCCTGAAAGATTGTATCTCTGCAGTTTCTGTGTTTATATTCTGTGAACTTTTGTAGATTCACTCATTGTAACTCTACCTGAGGAAGGGGCGATAGCTCCGAAAGCTTGTAATTTAAAATAAATCTGTTGGACTATAACTTGGTGTTGTGCGACTTCTCACTATATAAATAGATCGAGTTACATCAAACTAAAATACAATTTATTTATATCTTAAACCTATAGTGCTGCTAACTGGAATTAAATGCATTTCACTTTTGGATACTATACCTCGCTGGCTGTCTGTTTTGTGATTCAGTTGTTCCAAAGAGTAAATTCTAACTTAAATATATTCAGTGTTGACAGAAACCTTTTATTGTCTCAGCTGATTCACAGATCTATTCAAAAGTCTTGAAGACACATGGGTTATTTCAACTAGTTCTACAGGATTCATCCTAACATCTGCACACTAAGAATTTAATGGCACTGAATGGTTCCAAAAGATTATTAGTCACGCATTCCAGATCGCAAAGTAAATTTCAATCACACGGAGTTCTCTTTTTCCAATTTCCTCCACTCTTCTCACAAAGCCTCTGATTAATGCTGTTGTATGGTTCCAGCACACGAGTGGTCATTCTTCACAAGGGACCCTAGACAGTGAGCATCCCATCACTGCAAAGCCCGGTCCTGATGACGATCCACCCCCGTGCAATTCCCAGCACCCGATCACTGGGTAGCAATCACGAGCAGGGACTCCAGCCAGCTTTTCTCTTCCCAGTAACCATCGCCAGCTTTTCCCCTCCGCTAACTTGACTCCTAGGCCAATGGACATGGGCATGGACTGGTTGGGCCGAATGGCCTGTTTCTGTGCCGTATATCATATGTAATTATAGCGCCACTGCTCTGAGAGATCAGAGCTAACTCAGCACAGAGCAGGGATCAAGTCTGAAATCCTCCAGCTCTGTACAGTTCAGCACCACAATGGATTTTGCAGATGCAGACTGAAATATCAGGGGAGCTGCAGTGACACACTGCTGTCTGTGTTTTGGCGCTATTTATTTTCAGAACTTCAATTTTAATTTATTCAATGCTCAGATATTTCTTTTATATTACTTTTTAAAGAGACTGCAAAATTAATTTTAAAATAGGTTGAGCCAAGAGTACATTGTAATGGATAGTATATTTACAGTTAATCTGTAGTACACAAACATCAAAATAACATTTAACATGGTTAAATAAGTCCATTAATTCCAGGTCCTATTTCATGCTATTTCTATTATTCACAACACACCTCACTCAAAATGGTAAGAAAACAAAAAATACTACAAACTTTAACAAATGTCTGACAGTGACCTTAAGGCAGTATTCAATCTTCCTATTCTGATATTCCTGAGAGAATGGTACTTCATTCTCACTTATATTAACACAATCAATTTACTGAATTACTCTAGGTTATCAATTATCCTAGGTTTACCATTGGTTGTCAAAGGGACACGTCCATTATGTCCAGAGTATCTAAATTAATGCCACAGAGAACACAATCAGGCCACTGTAGGAGACATTCTGAACATTACTTAATTAGGCAAGAGCCCCTCCAGTGAAATTAATCTGTGCGTTTCCTTATTTTCAACCCAAGACAGGCAGTGGCTTGTTCCTAATTATTATTTTTTTAAAACATGAAGTAAAACCAATCTATAAAAGCCAACTTTTAGTCTTCAAGCTTTTAAGTTTACAGATAAGTTGTTTAGAACATAAGAAATAGGAGGAGGAGTAGACCATTTGGCCCCTCGAGCCTACTCCACCATTCAATAAGATCATGGCTGATCTTCTGCCTCATCTTCACTTTCCTGCACCATTCCTCATATCCCTTGATTCCCTTAATATTCAAAAATCTATCGATCTCTGTCTTGAATATATTCAACGACTGAGCCTCCACAGTGCTCTGGGGTAGAGAATTCCAAAGATTCACCACCCTCTGAGTGAAGAAGTTTCTCCTCATCTCAGTCCTAAATGGCCGACCCCTTATTCTGAGACGGTGACCCCTGGTTCTAGACTCCCCAGCCAGGGGAAACATCCTCCCTGCATCTACCCTGTCAAGCCCTGTAAGAATTTTGTATGTTTCAATGAGATCACCTTTCATTCTTCTAAACTCTACAGAATATAGGCCTAGTCTACTCAATCTCTCCTCATAGGACAATCCCCCCATCCCAGGAACCAGTCTGGTGAACCTTCGTTGCACTCCCTCTATGGCAAGTATATCCTTCCTTAGGTAAGGAGACCAAAATTGTACACAATACTCCAGGTGTGGTCTCACCAGAGCCCTATATAATATCAGTAAGAAATCTTTACTCTTATACTCAAATCCTCTTGTAATAAAGGCCAACATACCATTTGCTTTCCTAATTGCTTGTTGTACCTGCATGTTAACTTTCAGTGATTCGTGTACAAGGATACCCAGGTCCCTCTGAACACCAACATTTCCCAATCTCTCTCCATTTAAAAAATACTCTGCTTTTCTATTTTTCCTACCAAAGTGGATAACTTCACATTTCTCCACATTATATTCCATTTGCCATGTTCTTGCCCACTCACTTAGCCGGTCTATATCCCCTTGATACCTACTTGCATCCTCCTCACAACTTATATTCCCACCCAGCTTTGTATCATCAGCAAACTTGGATATATTATATTTGGTCCCCTCATCCAAATCTTTGATGTAGATTGTGAATAGCTGAGGCCCAAGCACTGATCCTTGCGGTACCCCACTAGTTACGGTCTGCCAACCCGAAAATGACCCGTTTATTCCTACTCTCTGTTTTCTGTCCATTAACCAATCCTCAATCCATGCTAGTATATTACCCCCAATCCCATGAGCCCTAATTTTATTTAATAACCTCTTGTGTGGCACCTTATCGAATGCCTTCTGAAAATCCAAATACACATCCATTCGTTCCTCCTTATCTATTCTGCTAGTTACAACCTCAGAAAACAGATTTGTCAAACATGATTTTCCTTTCATAAACCCGTGTTGACTTTGCCCAATCCTATTATTATTTTCTAAGTGCCCTGTTATTTACATAAGAAATAGGAGCAGGAGTAGGCCATTCGGCCCTTCGAGCCTGCTCCACCATTCAATGAGATCATGGCTGATCTTCTGCCTCAACTCCATTCACCGGCCCCATCGCCATATCCCTTGATGCCCTTACTAGTCAGAAATCTATCGACTTCTGTTTTGAATATAACCAATGACTGAACCTCCACAGCCCTCTGGGGTAGAGAATTCCAAAGATTCACCACCCTCTGTGTGAAGAAATGTATTCTCATCTCAGTCCTGAATGGCCTATCCTTTATCTTGTTTATTTATTCGGACTTGCATCTGATTCATTCCTGGGACTGGCATTTGAGACTAGGCCTTTCCGATTAATTGCATTTCGACTCCAGCTTTACAACATTGCTTACCTGCGATTACAATAGTTATATATACTGTTAGTAGTCAAATGGGGTTAAATGCCCCTGCAGAGCAAATTGAAGAATGCAAGTGGCATTGGTCATCGTAAAGTACGCAAAATCCACGTCTTCCAACAGATTAAATCAGAGCTTTAAAATATACACCCATCTAAAAAAAAAAACTATTAAAGCCTTATTCGCTTAACAATCACTCGTCGAGGCATATATCGCTCAGATTTTTTTCCCCCCTGCGTGACTTACAGAACTTGGAGGCTGAGCTGTTAATGTTCAGGGTTACTTTGCTGGCCATGGGCTCGGGCTCGGGCTCCCTGTGCGCTCCCGGCCCTCGCTCTCCCCCGTTGACAGACATGCGACGCTGGAGGAGTTCTTTGGGGTCCGGCTGTGGCTGTGGCTGCGGCGTCCCTCCTGGCTCGGGCAGAGCTGGCTCACTGGGGTGATGGTTATGGTGGTTATGATGGTGGTGGTGGTGGTGATGGTTGTGGTGGTGGTGCTGGGGATGCTGATAGGCGTCCGCGTTGGCCTCCCAGTTGTTGTTGTGGTTGTGATCGTCCATCATCAGCTGCTGGTAGCTGGCGTCCTCCTCCATGTTCTCGTCCATTGTGCGCGCTGCTGTGGGGGTGAGGGGGGAGGAGATAGGAAGGAGGACTCTTTAAGCCAGATCTACAAAAACGATCCGCCGGTGTCTTTTATGTTTTATTTTTTTTTCTTCCTGCTACATGAATGCTTCGGCCTGTCTCTGTCTCGCTAATTGTCTTGTCTGTCTCTCCCTACTCGAGCTTCAGCTTCATTTTTCACTCGACTCGACCCGACTCCTCCCCTCCCCCGGCGGTACTCCCTTTACGGCTTTTTGCCGCCGATCGTATGTTCGCTTTGCGACACTCGGCGACGCTTTGGCCCGAACCCCATCTCCCCGCTGCATGCCGGGAGCGGCGGCGCTCCTTAGCGACGGTAACCAAGGGTAACTGGCCATTGTGCGCAGAGCCTCGGCGGCTCCAGCGCTCCGGGTAGGTGCCTCATTATAAAGAAAGACTTGCATTTATATATCGCGCCTTTCAGGACCACCGGACGTCCCAAAGCGCTTTACAGCCAATGAAGTACTTTTTTTTTTGAAGTGTTGTAATGTGGGAAACGCAGCAGCCAATATGCGCACAGCAAGCTCCCAACAAACAGCAATGTGATAATGACCAGATAATCTGTTTTTTTAGTGATGTTGATTGCGGGATAAGTATTGGCCAGGACGCTGGGGATAACTCCCCTGCTCTTCTTCGAAATAGTGCCGCGGGATCTTTTACGTCCACCTGAGAGAGCAGACGGGTTTAACGTCTCGTCCGAAAGACGGCACCTCCGACCGTTCTGCACTCCACTGGGAGTGTCAGCCTAGATTTTTCTGCTCAAGTTTCTGGAGTGGGACCTGAACCTTCTGACTCACAGGGGAGAGTGCTACCCACTGAGCCACAGCTGACTTATCTTACATCTGCCGTTTAGAAAGTAGTTGAGTCGTTATTTTTTAAATTATAAAATCTTCTCCAAAGAAATAAAGAACTTCCATTTGGCCTTTGAATTTATCTCTATTTGCGTCCAGATAGGGGCGTAACCGGGGCGCAAACCAATTGCACGGCATAATAGATTGCGGAATTTTGGGCGTAAATGAGTTACACCCGTAACTACAATACGCCCAAAGCTCCTCGGATCTTTTATAGCCGTTTACCCATCCTGCCGCCCAAATACATCTCCGCCTATAAAGCTGGCTCCACCCCCATTTCCAGAGCCTCCTAACGAGTTTTCTGCAATTGCACTTGCTCATAGGAACTCTTCAAATTACGACCAGATTTTCAGGCACTTACATAGAATTACATTGAATATATGGCACAGAACCAGGTCATTTGGCCCAACCAGTCCATGCCGACGTTTATGCTCCACTCCCCTCCTCCCTCAACTAACTCTATGAGCATAACCCTCTATTCCCTTCTCCGTCATATGCATATCTAGCCTCCCCTTCAATGCATCTATACTATTCACTTCAACCATGCCCTGTGGTAACAAGTTCACATTCTCACCACTTTCTGGGTAAAGAAGTTTCTTCTGAATTCCCTATTTGGTTTCTTGGTGACAATCTTGTATTGATGGCCTCTAGTTTTGCTCTTCGCCACAAGTGGAAACACTCTCCATGGCCGCGATTTCGCCAGCCATGGCGAGTCCGGTGCTGCCGGAGTCCTCAAACCCAGCATCCATCTTCATTCCGCCTCCTCCAAGTGATTTTGCCCTGATTGGGCTTGTTAAGTCCGCCCTTCGCGGTTCCCGACCAATTAAAAGGAAGCGGGTCTGATGATGTCATCTGATGACGCATCATCAGCCGGTTTCCTTAAAGGGGCCATGTCCACATTCATTTTGACAGTTCTGCTGTCAGTGTTCTACAGCATTGAGGTGCTGCAAACACTGACAAGCACTGCACAAAGGTACACAGATATACCCAGGCTCTCCCATATATATACTCAGGGATGACAGACCCGACACTTGGGAAACTGACAAGGAGGTGGGTTTACAGCAGGATACCGACCCGCTGTAGATCACTGTATTTGTTTCTCATTAACGTGTATGATCAGTCTGTGCCATGCCCAATTTTAGTATCTGCCACAGGAGGAGGATATGCAAAAATAATATATGCCTATATGCATAGCAGGTGAATAAGTCAATGATACTTTGAATCGTTTTATTAAGCAATACCACACACAACAGTTATTATGCTGTAGCAGTGTAAAGCACACACCAAGATCATTGACGTTAATATTGATCAGCATTTTGCTTACTTACGCTATCCAATTCAGTAGAAATTTCAAATCAATTGCCCCAGTGATGCCTTTACGTGTGGGGAGAACGCAGAACAGTCACGTGATATTTTTGTGACCATGGCATCTCATGTAAGCAATGCAGTGATATTTTTGTGACAGTGGCGCATTGTGATGCAATTTGCGTCATTGCATCACAGTGTTTCGCAAACACAGAAAAAAGTTTGCCAAACACTTAATAAAGTCAGTGCCTTTATTTTAAAGTATCAGACTGCATGAATTTGTGAGTATCTATATTATTGCGTTATCCCTCTGCGTGTGTTTTTGTATAACCGACACACCCACTCCACCCTAGCCAGTTCTATTGTTGAGTCATGCTTAAGAGATGCAACATCATGAAACTTGACTAGGTGGTTGCTATATTGGCTATCATCTGTAGCTGTAGCAGCTACTTCAGTGCTATTGGTGAACATTATATGCCTACATTACTTAGAATTTGAAGTGCTTCAGATTTCTGTCTAAACCCGGCTATTCAGTATGACCCTGATGTGACTCTGCCATGTTTAAATTGTATTTCATGAACCAGACACATCACCACCACAAGGCCCCAATCCTTAATTCCTCCTCACTCACTAGTAATCATGTGTTTATACCACAACTATAAGGCAAGCAACCACCCTCCTATTATTCTGTTACGGATTATCTGTTTGCACCACAATTGTAAATACCTCCCTTCTCATTGGAATACCATGCCATATGGATGCAATACAACCATAAGGCTACCTACTACTATTCAAACTAGATTATTAGGAGACAAGATGGAAACATTGAAAGATTGGTACCACGCGGTCTCATAACCTCGATCCTGTCCGATAAGAGGAGCTCGGTCAGATACTCTACATAAAAGGGGCAACCCCAGCTGCTAATTACTTTAGCAGAATTAAAGAAAAACTTTTCAACTACTGTAGCTGTTGCTCTGAGTATAGATAGCAGTTATTCAGCACCCAGTAATATGGCAGGTAAAGTTGAGTTGAGATATAAAAAGGCTAACACATTTGCATCGACTAATATTTGGTACCTCTGTATGTGCATTGCCATTTTGGAAAATAACAGTCTGTCCAGCTTCAACATGGTTGGAATGGGGAAAAGGCACAAAATTGCCAATTTAAACCACTGGGATTCTGGTTTACTTAAGGTCTTATTTCGACTATGCTAAAAGACAGTTGTTCAAAAGGCCACCGTAGCCTCAATATGTGCCAGAACAACCTAGATGTCACCTTCATTCTGGCTAGTTCTGGGCACTGCAGCAGAGTGAAACATGTATGTAACTATGGTTCTATGAATGACATAATACTGGATCACTAATCCAGATACAACAACAACAACTTGTATTTATATAGCACCTTTAATGTGAAACATCCCAAGGCGCTTCAGAGGAGCGATTATCAAACAAAATTTGACAGCAAGCCACATAAGGAGATATTAGGGCAGGTGACCAAAAGCTTGGTCAAAGAGGTAGGTTTTAAGGAGCGTCTTGAAGGAGGAAAGAGGTAGAAAGGCGGACAGGTTTAGGGAAGGAATTCCAGAGCTCAGGGCCTTGGCAGCTGAAGGCACGGCATCCAATGGTGGAGCGATTAAAATCAGGGATGCTCAAGAGGCCAGAATTAGAGCAGCGCAGATATCTCAGAGGGTTGTGGGGCTGGAGGAGATTACAGAGATAGGAAGGAGCGAGGCCATGGAGGGATTTGAAAACAAGGATGAGAATTTTAAAATCGAGGCGCTGCTTAACTGGGAGCCAATGTAGGTCAGTGAGCACAGGGGTGATAGGGCGAACGGGACTTGGTGCAAGATACAGAAACTATTTTCTGCAGCAATGGAAGGAAAAAGACTTTACATCAGTCCAATTGGGAGCATTGTGAGACTTTCCCTGCTGATTAATTTTATTCGCATGTACCCATATTATTTTTGAAAAAGGAAGTAGAAATTTCATCGCAGGTTATGAAATCTACCTTAACCACCAGGGGGCACATGTGTTGCATTTTGTTGCTGATCACATATCTGTGGTCCATTAACAAGACAGCTTGGTTAAAGGAATGCTCCCCAAGTGGCCTAACCTTTGATATTTTAGCTGCAGAAGACAGCCTTGTAACTAACCTACCCGTTCACAATTTAAAAAAATATTCACAATAAGGTCGCAGGTTTCCCAGGTTGGTATCAAAGCCAAAGATAACCGAAACAATTTGTGTATGTCATTTTTCTGATTTTCTCCCCTTACCCGTCCACTCCTAAAAGCAATGACTGATGTCATGTATCTAGACCATTGCAACTGGAAGTTAATTTTAACGAGGGTAGGGAGATAAATGTATGTAAATTTTGTGGGCATCAGTCCAGTCGGAGACAGTAATACTCCGTTACTACCCACCACGGGCAGAAAATGGAAAGGTGGAAGAGCCGGTTAGAAACCTTCCTGAACCTCCCCCGTCGAGGATCTCAGAAACTCTGTGAGAAGCAGCAAATGAAGCCATACCAGATCCCATGATCAACTATGATCCGCCGACCGTCTTGGAAGCAGAAGCTTCCATTAAGTAACTCAGGAATGGATGAGATAGCTGCTGAAATGCTGAAAGGAGGCGTGCACTAAAGCCCTACATCTGTTGATACACGATGCCTGAGAGAAAGAGGTCATCGCGGTAGATTGGAAGCGTGGACCAATCTGAAAAGCCAAAGGCAGCAAAACCATATGTGGAAACTGCAGAGGAATCAACCTCATCAGTTCTGGGAAAAGCCTTTGCACACACAATTCTTGGAATAATTAAAGATTTATTCTTAAGTAAGAGACGATCACAGCGGTGTGGGTTCATGCCAGGCAGATCCACCGCTGATCGAATATTGGGACTAAACATCATAGCCCATAAAGGCAGAGAACAATAAAAAACCATTATGGGCCGCCTACATCGATTTCAAGGCAGCATTTGACTCGGTGTGACAGGAGCTCAAATTGGTTGCAAGTGAGGGCTCCAGATAAATTGGCCTGATTCATTCGACTTCTATACAAAGGTACAACCAGTTGCGTGCGCCTAGGCAATGATACCAGCGCTGCCTTCTTCTGGGGTTCAACGGGGACGCATCATCAGCCCTGATCTGATTCTACTACCCATGACTGGAGCACACTGTTGGTCAAAGCATGAATGGCACTGAACTGGGTTTGGAAGCATTCACTGACTTTGACTACACGGATAATGTTACCCTTCATAGAATCACACAGCCCATCGTGCCTGTGCCGGCTCTTTGAAAGAACTATCCAATTAGTCCCACTCCTCTGCTCTTTCCCCATAACCCTGCAAATGTTTTCCTTTTCAAGTATATATCCAATTCCCTTTTGAATGTTACCAATATTAGTATCCTTCTTGCGGTAATGCTAGAGATAGTAAATCTGGCAGAGAGTATCCTCAAAGATGAGGTTGAACTAGTGAACCTTGAGCTCGACTGGCAGAAAACCAAAGTGCAGCACTTCGCAGTCGAAAATCCTCCACTTTCCACCAGTGTGAACACTGAAACCATAGAGATAGTTGACAATTTCAACTACCTTGAGAGTTTGATGCACAATTGGGGTGCCTCTGCTAAGAACGTATGGAAGTCAAGAATCCAACTAGCACCCAAGCTCAGATTATACAACCGTCTTCTCATCCCAGTCTTGACATTTGGAGCAGGCTCGTGGGCTTGGATCCACACAGTCATGCAGGACCTAATCAAGCTCATTTTAAGCTTACACACTGCATGGCATTACGCGCAAGGCAAAGAAGACTGGAACGGTCACACATGCACCGCCACACTCCCATTGGCGGAGCAAGCAATGAGCAATAGTAGTTGTAAAAATTTAAAACATGGGGGTGATTGTTGAGAAAGTGAAGTGTCACCCTTAAAACGAGGGTGCATTGGAAGGTGTATGTTTCTGCACCTAACCTCAAACACAGAGTAGTTGGTGAAGCCTCTGATGGAGCAATCACTTACGCTGTGTTGGGCTTTCCTACTGTTGGTTTTATCACTGATTTCAATGAGCAGTATATGGTACTGGCTAAATGATTAAACTTAGTCTTGGATCGAACGATGGACAGTCTTTTTTGCAAACAAAAATTAACTTCTTTAATTCTTGTTTTTTTTTTAAATTAGGTACCGAGTTGCATTTTGCAGAAAAAGATTGCTGCAGTGCCGGGCATTGTAGGCCCTTCCAGTTGAATATTCCTAATTATTTCAATAATTATGAACATTATAAATGATTAAAGATTGTTTCCACTAGTTGGTAAATCAGTAACAAGGGGGCATAGACGCAGGATGTTAGTAGAAGAACCCGAGGGAAGATAGAAGAGTTTTTTTTACACAGAGGGTTATTCGAACATTAAATGCTTCATCACAAATGGCTATTGAGGTAGGGACTAAATATAATTCATTTGGGAATTGGAAAAGTATTTTAAAAGGAAGAATATTAAAGGATGTAGAGAAAAGGCAGGGAAATGGGGTTAGAGTAGATAGCGCAAGTTTAAAAGCTAGCACTGGTACAGGAATGATGGGCTGAATGGTCTGTCTTGTAATTTCTGTGATTCCTTTAGAATAATGTTTGCTTTACTAATTAAGTTGATAAAATCCATGTGTTTTTCATATGAAACATTGTACCACAGTCATTGAGAAACTGATGCCTGGGTTCTGGGAAGATGGCAAACAACTTGAAATTTGGGTGAAGTGCCGTACCTACATAGCAATGAGATAGGAAAAGCAATTGCAGTTAAGACCCAACAGCATTTCACAAAATACTATGGCAAAACCAAATAAACTTTACATACAGAGTGCTGCAATCAAGGCAGTCATCGTTATAGAGTCATAACGGCACAGAAGGAGGCCATTCGGCCCATCGAGTCCGTGCCGGCTCTCTGTAGAGCAATCCAGTCAGTCCCATTCCCCTGCTCTATCCCCGTAGCCCTGCAAGTTTATTTCCCTCAAGTGCCTATCCAGTCTCCACTTGAAAACATTGAGGGCTGGATTTTGTCAGTGTGGGCGGGCTGGGGCGTGTCAGGTGGAAATCAAGTCAGGACCCAGACTCCAAAGTGATGTGTTGAAAAAGTGGGATTTTCCCCTAATTGGGCAATTGATTTCCTGTGTGTGGGAACCACTGGCCCAATGAGTCTTTTCATACAGAAAGTCGCCTCCAATGACGTCATCAATGCTGTTGGATTTAAGGCCTGCAAGCAGCCTTGATTCTTCTGGAGACTGCAAAGGCTCTGCAATTTATATGAAGGAGTTGAATTGTGGAAAATGTCAACGATCAAACAAAAGTGTGCTCCTCGGTTTGATGAGCCCTCCCTCCAAGCTCTGGTGCACGGAGCCAGCTGTAATAAGGAGGTGCTGTTCCCTTCCATAGGGAGAAAAAAAGCCACCCCAGCAGACAAAAGCTGTGTGGCTACAAGTGGCCCAGGAGGTCAACTCCATTTCGATGAGCCGCAGAACCTGGCTGCAATGCAGGAAGAGGTTTCATGACCTTCTCCACAAGGGAAAAGTGAGTATGACTTTCCCATCACCCTCAATCTGATCCCCATCGCCTCTCCTCACCAGCACTCTGCTTTGCCAACCTCTTCCTCCACATGCCACTTGACACTTACATCCCTGCACCCTTACCCATTCCCTCTCTCTCTATGGTCACATTCACTTAACTATTCGACCATGCAGCCCTCACACTCCCCATCACTGTGATGCCATGACAACAACAACTTACAACACACAGGGAGGGTCTTTTGTATCCTTCTAAGCATCTATGCTATGCATTCACTACATTCACTCCTTCATTCTCACTCAAACTCCACTTGTGTCCCTCATTGCAGGAAAAGAGAGCCCACAATAAGAGGGAAAGAGCCATGACAGGAGGAGGGCCACCCTCAGTAGCCCAGCTCACCCCCTGGGAGGAGGCGGCCCTGGAAATTGCTGGGATCAAGGAGGATACCCAAGTGGGGGACGGACAGACGGGCACATCACAGCAAGCTGGTAACAGAATAGTTTGGAATCTCTCTCATTGACATTGCATGAGTCACTGATAATGATTCTGATGCTCTAACAGATTGACTTATGATCATCTGCAATATTCAATGAGCATGTAACCTTGGCCTCACATCTCTAACTCTTTCCTTTACTCCCTCACAGGACCATCGAAAGCCCTCGTCCCCACTATCCAGGAGGAACAGCATGAGCCTTCAGAATCCTCAGAGGAAGCTGCAACCTCTGAGGGCGCAGCGTCAGCAGAATTCAGCGCACCCAGCACCAGCGCAAACACTCACACCTCGGTGGGACCTTCGCGAGATAGAGTAATGTTGTCACCTGGTGTATCACAGCTCACAAGTGATCATCAGCAGATGGTGGAGACAGGGACAGCAGTGGAGAGTCCTCGTCGGAGGGCACAGGACTCTGCCAGCTCGGCTCAGCTGCATGTCGACCCTGTGCCTCCGGGTCCATCCAGAAGGAGAGCGGTGCTGGAACTCCAGGAACAGGTGCAGGCGTCTCTGGCAGGTTTTGTCTCCAGGGTCGTTGCGAGTGTGGAGCGAATGGAGGAGTCCATCACGAACATGAGCAGAGCCTTTGTGGAGGCATTGGCGCATGAACACATCACCGCGGAAAGGATGGCAACCTCCGTGGTAAGGCTGGCTACCGTAGAGGAGAGGATGGCTACCGTAGAGGAGAGGTTGGCTACGTCCATGGAGGAGCTTAGTCGCCAGGGTATTGAAAACATGGTCATTGTTCAGAATAGAGTGACCTCTCTTGAGGAGCGATGGTCAGCTATTGAGCAAACAAACCAGACCTTCATGCAAGTCCTCTGGAGTAGGACTTCCAGTGCAGAAACGGGTCCTCATGGCCCCCCTGCAGTGCAGCAAGGTGCTGTCGAGCCACTTGCTAGCTCTGAAGTGGGGCTGACCCATGAGTGGGATATTGGTGGCAGGCAACAAGGAAGTGGGGGCTCCTCTCCAAGCGCTCACACGACTGTGCCACAACAAAGCCCTCGGTCAGAGCCCCACCAGAGTCCTCACCCAACTGAGATGGGCGTCTCCGCCCCTGCACAGCCGCAGGAGCAGCAGACTGTTGGCGAGCCCGCACAGGTTCACCACCCCAGAGGACACCCGCCAAAGGCGTCGAGACAGGAGCAGCAAGAGAGTGAGCAAGGGGCCTCCACATCTGCTGAAGCCACAGGGGAAGCACCACGTAGGAGCATGCGTAAGAGGAAGATAAAGCACAAGTAGTCACAAGGGTAGTCACTTGGGTGCTGTGTTGTTTTGTTTTTGGACCAGCCATCATTGTGATTGTATTATAGTGTTTTGATGGCAAACTGTTGAAGTTGTGGCCTGTGTCATTTCGCAAATGGGACTTTAACATTGAGGGCTTAGGGCGCCTTGCAATTGTCAGAATGGTGGTCAGAGTGAGAGGATTCCGCAGGTTCTTATCCATTGTCAATGCTAAGGAGCGAGACTAAAGTGTTTGATTGTGCAGGCTAAGCAAATCTGGCCAGGATGAGTGTGTCCCTTGCATCCCGGGCAGCAATGTTGTCGCGCGCTGGCACCTTCTGGCCTGTGCATCTTCAGGTGGGTGACTAGCAGCTTGGCGCTCCTGTTGATGCTGCTGTTGCTCATGGTTCTGCTGCTGCCGTGGCTGGTCTTCATCCGAATCGGATGTCCAGGAGGAAAGGAATTAAATGGTCGCCATGCTTCTGTATATGCCTCAGTTGAGGAAGCGCTTAGTCAAGGTGGGGAGAGGGGTTTCCCAGGAGGTCACACTGGAGATGGGTGTCAGGCTCCAAACTTCCACAACACTGAGTATGCCTGCTAAAAGTTCCCCCAGACCTGAAACAACAAAGTTCTGCCACCTGCAAATGATCATTGGTGAAAACTCCTTTGTAATGGTAGAGCTGCAGCTGTTAGTAAGCAATCCACTTGTGAGGCCGCCAGCATTACCTGGCGTGTTCCAGAGGAGGTGTGTAGAATGGGGGGAATATCTAAAAATCGGAAAGGCCTCTCAAAATGGGATTATACAGGCAATTAAGTGGTTGTTAAGGGCCTATCCCGCCTCTTGGAGGCGGGATGGAAAGGGGGTCAGAAAACACGCATTTGGGAAAATTGCTTGGAGGCGGGATCGCCCGCCATTTTTGAAGATTTTAACAACTCGCACGCCTCCAAACCCGCCTCCTCAGGGCTGGTAAAATTCAGCTGAGTGTCTCCGCTTCCACCACTTCCATCGGCAGTGAGTTCCAGGTCCTCACCACTCGCTGCGTAAAAAAGCTTTTCCTTACATCCCCCGCTGTATCTCTTGCCCAAAACCTTAAATATGTGTCCCCTAGTCCTTGTACCATCAACTAGTGGGAACAGCCTTTCCCCGTCTAGCCTATCCATACCCGTCATAATCTTATACACCTCTATCAAATCACCCCTCAACCTCTTTTGCTCTAATGAAAACCAATCCAGCTTCTCCAACCTGTCCTTGTAGCTAGGATCCCCCATCCCCGGAACCATTCTGGTAAATCTCCTCTGCACCCTCTCAAGGGCCTTCACATCCTTCGTAAAGTGTGGTGACCAGAACTGGACGCAATACTTATTTAGCTTAAAAATATTTATATAAGATAATAAAATGGAAAGAAAGAATGAAAACTTATTTTTTTTTAATGAGAGACTCCATTACATTTCTCCCAGTCACAGTCAAAGAAATGGTCACAGAAATTGATTTAATGGGCCAAAAATTCGGCCCTTCCCGGGTGAGTACGCACTGTGTACTCACCCGCAAGGCCTCCTGAAGTGCCGGTTTCCTGCATGCACTGCGCATGCGCGGGAAACCGGAACTTCCGGTCTGGTGAAGGGAGCGGTTCAGAGGTGAACTGCGTGCGCGGTAGAGGCTGCGCGCACACAGCAAACTTAGGTTTTTTTTCAGGTTTCTCCGAGAGGGTAAGTATTGAAGAACCTGCGCTTTTAAAAAGGAGGCGCAGGACCCGTTTTCAACAAGGTAAGTGGTTAATTAATTATAATTTAAACATTTTTTCAACAGGTTTATCTTTTTTAGATACTTTAAAGAAAGGTAAGTTTATTTTTAGCACTGTTAAAAAGTATTTTAATTTTTTCAAAAATTTTAATTTTTGTTTAAAGTAGTTAATTTATTTAACTTATAGTTATTTTATAAATGTGATGGTTTTTAAAAAAAAATTATTTGAAGTTTAGCTGTTCTTTTGGGGCCGATTTCAATTCATAGATTTGACAGGTCTTCCTGTCAAATCTATGAATGAAAGATGGTCTGCTGCCATTGGCTCTCCATGGCCCACGTGATCCCAGGGGACACATCGCACTAACTACGCCCCTGGGACACGCAAGCACTGCGCACCGGCACTTGGAGCAGGCCCAGGAGCTGAAGTTCCCGTGGGCCCAGAGGTCAATGGCAGGCGCGGTAGGTAAGTGCGCACGCGATCCTTACCCCCGCGGCAAGCCGGAGAGGCGAATTTCAGGGCCGTATTATGTGGGAATGCATGCAGTTTTACTCCAGAAATGTTCAACATATATCAGCAAACTCACTGACAAGTTTGACTCTTTGTAAGTTACTATTGAACTTACAGTAATAATAAATATACTTCTCGCATTCTTTTAGGTTCTGTCGTAAGATTACACAAGTAGGTTCTGAAGGACAGGGTAGATGAACTATGCATCCCAATTTTCCAAGACTCTCCAGTTTGTTGCCTCAGATAATCTGGCAGAGACCAGAAACTTAATATAGTCGAGAGAGATTAAATTCTGTAATTCCATGGTGAACACAGGCAACATCAAAATATTTCACCAGCAAGCTGTCTGCATTGTACTTTTGAAAATATTCCAGAGGCCTGTCTGAACTAACGATAAACGACAAGTGGTTTGTTACAGAAGCAAAAATGAGTGACAGGCCTGAAATTGCGAACACACAAACACATACAATAATTGCATCCGGCAAAATATATCCTTAACTGGCTGAAAAATCTCACAGTCTGGCATCAGTATGGCAATTGGAGCTCCCTCACAGAAACATTTTAAAAATTGGCAAGGATCCCCCAGCTAACACAATAAGTATTTCACAGCCCGCCAGCAATGATCAACTAATGACCTCAGGATCCGACTTCCACAGTGTTTCCAAACCCTCTGATATACACGTAAATAGCTTCACAGCAATTCAACTTCAACAGTGTTATAGCCCTATATCTGCAAAAACATCATGGGTATTTAAAAGGAAACTGTTAGCACAGAACCCAAAAAGATTGAAGCTTTTTTTTGCTAAGCTTATAGCTACCACTTCCAGGACAATCAACAAGAGTCTCCATTTTGAGAGGAACCTCACAAATAAGGAAATAATCTGACTAAAGTACTATGTGTGTTAAGTCCTTGTATGATACATTGTATACATCATATGGTGCATCACCAGTAATGGAAAGCTTCCAAAGAACTGATAGACACCATGTACTGGCACTTTATGGTTGTTAATTCTGTGCAGAGTACAATCTAACTAGGACGAACAGCAAGTGTCTGCTTTTATGGAGAACACCAAAGCTAGTCCGGAAATGGGAAGAGGTCCTTCCAAACTGATACAGGACTATAACAATAAACTAAATAATAAGTCAATTTGGCTGCTTTTTCTTGTTTGATTAGCCAGTTATCTGGCATGCTTAAATATCCATCGCCATGTTTAAGAAACAGGCCACTGAGAAATCTACAACTATAGAATTTCTGATTGTTGGGTCAAATCTCACTTGCCTAAATCCAAAGAACCTCCAATGCAAAGCACTGGTAAGCTTCTTGCTGCTTGCCCAGCTAGGACTACACAATCTGTTAGCGCTTCGGTTTGCAGGGTTATACGGAGCTGAGTGGGAAGAAACCCAGTCCCTAGTGACGGGTCCACCTTTCCAGGTTCCATTAAATGAGGCCACAGTGGCTGGTGAATCCTCAGTGCCCTGGAGTACTACGGTCCTTGCTTGGTGTGGGTATCGGATTACTGAGTCTATCACAGAGCGTTATCTTAGTTCCAAGCTTCCATTGCCAATGTGTCATCTCGGAACCGCTTCGACCCCAAAGGGACCCGATAGTCACTAGTTGGGCATTAGAGAACTGACAAGTGTGGGTTTCAGCCTTTACTAAGTGGAAAGCAAGGAGCAGAAACTCCTCTCGAGCAGCAATGGGAGCACCACAAACTCACCAAAAATATGTGAGTGCATTGCCACCATTCTCCTGATCATAGCATGGACCTACACCATAGCCCACTGAGTGGTAGTTCCACCAGTTAGAGGTGCAGAGCTTCAGCAACAGCAGCTTACCTCTTAGCAACCAAATCATGTTAGGTTGTGAACTCTAGATATTTGAGTGCCTGCTTTCATTCCTGGCCGTCAAGTAACATTCCTGTTGCCTCATCAGCTACACAACAGTCATCTGCTATGAGCATGGTGGAAGGACCTACACAGGACAGCTTGTATCATGCCACCCACCTTAATGTTTAGTATTATGTATCAGGCTTACTCCTCACCAACTACTTAATTCAAGTCCTCGTGCGGGGCTTCAGCAAAAAGGTTGACTCACTGTTAGGCTGCCTCTCTTTTCAGGCTATCCAGTGACAGGATGATGCAAGCCAGAGCCACCACCCCCCATGCAACTGCTTCCCCATTTTAGCCACAAATCCATCCTCAGCTTGATCCTGGACCTCACACATGGGCCAGAGGAAGCCTTTCCACTTCATGCGTGAACCATGAAGGAGAACTATTTGGACACATATTGTACACCACACACTTAGCCTGCATTGGGACTTGTAGTCATTAAAGAATGACCAGAAAGTCCTTTTCTTCTTCTCAGTGCTATCCCGAAAGACTGTGTCCAGACTGAATTTGGCAACCATTAAAACCCTCAGGTACCAACATGAGTAATACTTTTGAGATCCCTGTTACGTTTAATTCCTTTTATTTTTCTTGGATTCAGTGTCTCAGACTATTCCCTCCAAACTGGAGTGTGCCTTCACCTGCCCAATATGTGGTAATTTGTAGTAAGCCCAAGAGTTGAACACAAAAAACCTCATCACTGTATTTTGGCTTACTGGTTACATTTTATACACTCAGATGACCTTCCTTGACTTTGGAAGGCAGTAAAGTAAACACTATTAGACGGTGGGTTAGGGTAGAAATTGCCAAACAGTTTTATTAAATGGTAAATGGGTAAGCAAATAGTAACAATGACACTGTAGATTTACAGTAGTTACAGGCTTAACTATCCCTTCTTGGAAGATAGAAAATAACAAACAGTCATATCTGCTGTGCTAAACTTCAATGTGAACTGGACCTGGCTCGAGGTCCCTGTCTTGACCTTATATGTTGGTTCACTGCTGACCTTCCATGAAGTCCAGTCATCCTTCTCATCATACATCTTTCGGATAGCTTCAGATGAACTAGGAACATAGGAACAGGAGTAGGCCATTTAGCCCCTCGAGCCTGTTCTGCCATTCAATGAGATCATGGCTGATCTGTGACATAGAAACATAGAAAAATAGGAGCAGGAGTAGGCCATTCGGCCTGCTCCGCCATTCAATATGATCATGGCTGATCCTCTATCTCAATACCATATTCCCGCTCTCTCCCCATACCCCTTGATGCCTTACCTAACTCCATATACCTGCCTTTGGCCCATATCCCTTAATACTTTTGGTTAACAACTACTAAATTGGAGCAAGTCAGGAAGTGATATACTTTCAAAATTTGTCCAGGACATAGGAATTATATGCATCTACATACACACACTCAAAGAGAGCTGCCAATCAAACATGTTTACAAACAAAAAGCACAGGTTTCTTGTATTTGAATTGAACGGCTCGGCTTCTCCCTCGGATACCTGTCATAGATGTAACATCTGTTCTGGGGGTATTGTGTATCAAAACAAGCTGGGCCATTTTCTGTGAAGAACCTGATTTTTAAACCTGTATGTAATATGGCAGAAAGAAATAAGTCAATGGAATGATACTTCATAGCCAACAATGCTTACTTTTTGTCACATTCACCTCTTGGGCTGTGCAAAGCCATTATACTGAATTTGGAGGCACCTATCATAAACCACAAGGTACTGTATTGTTCACGATGGTGATAGAATGCATTAGGTCCCCAGATGAGTCTGCCGATAACATAGGGGGCGAAGTTGGACATAGGCGGGGCAAAGAACATTGGTTGCCCGTTATACGCCCCTGCCCGATTATCAGTTCCATTGTCTTTACTGAATATCAGGGGTGTCGTATAACGGGCGGCAAATGCCATTCCATCTGTTTTGCATCCCCTCCCGTGTCCAATTTCACCCCCAGAGTATCTGTGAAAAGGAGTGTGGCAATACTTGCAGAAATGTCTGCAACAGACAGCCCCAAGTCTCTTCCTTATGATGCCATCCAACATGTTGATAAAGTGATTGAATAGAATAAGTGATAGAGGAGTTGCCTCACTCCTCTTTTGGGGGAATTAAATTCAGTGAGTTACTCATCCACTCTTGTACAGATCCTGCAGCTGGAGTACACATCCCGAATAAGATCCAAGATTTGGCTTCCATAACTCCCAGCTTCTCTCTATGAGGGTTGAGTGAGGCAGTGGGTCAAAAGTTCAATCGAAACGGATGAAATGAATGGGGTAGAGTTTCCGCTTTAGGTCCAATCGTGAAATTGAATGCAAATTGCACTTGAAATTGTACTGCTTTTCCAAATTGAAGTTTTGGTTCAAGTTTTCGCCCAAACTCATTTGCATAACACCGAACATAAAATTTCCCATGAATCAGCGCAACGGAGCAGCGTGAACGAGCATGATCAACAAGTGACTGGGAACAGAGCCAATCAGGCCTCGAGTATCTGGGGAGGAGTCATATAAAAAGCCAGTGTGAAAATGTAAGTAGGTTCTCAAATGAAACCACTACATGTCCTATACATTCCTCATGAAAGCAGAATCCAAACTGTTCCTTTCTACATGCTACAATGTAGTGAATAATGACCATGGAATGCTTCTGATGAAACAGTCAACATCAAATACCCTGTGGTCACTGAGGCATATACCATAGCTCATATAATGGGAGGTTTAAACAAACCTTGGTGGGAGCAGTCAAGAATTTCTGCCACCTACGAGGATAACAGAAATAATCAAAGGATGGGGTGGGCATTATTTAAACAAATCCATTAGAAATTAATAGATGTGTTAAAAATAACTAACCTGTAATTGTGAAATCTACATCCTGTAATATACACAGATCAGGGAGCTGGCGCCTCACAACTTGAGCCGTCTCCGGGAAATCCCCTCCATGCCTTTTCATTCTGTGCGGAGGGGTTTCCTGTACGGGCTGCTCTTGCACACCCTCCATTTTGCCACCCTCGTCTGCCGTCCGGACACGCCTTGGCGTACCATCTTGCTGTCCAGAGGAGGCAGGGGTCCCCAATGGAGGGCTCTCTACGCAGGAGTCCTCCCTTTATTGGGGACTTGGCCTGGAGGGTGTTGCACGGTGCAGTCCCGTGCAATAAAGTTTCAAGTAGGTTCACGGACTCCCAGGCCACCTGCCTTTTCTGCGGCCTGGAGGAGTCAGTGTTCCACGTGTGTGTGGAGTGTGAGAGGTTGCAGCCCCATTTCCATTATTTGAAGGGGCTGCTCCTCGATTTTTGGCTGCACTTCAGTCCCACGCTCCTGATCTTTGGTCACCCGGTGCGGAGGGGAGCGGGCAGATCTGGATACCTCCTCGTGGGACTGCTCCTGGGCCTGGCCAAAAAGGCCGTCAACTGGTACAGGCAGCGAGCGGTCGAGGGGATATTTCGTCCCAACTGCCTACCTCTCTTCCGCGGCCACGTTCGCGCCCGGGTGGTCCTGGAGATGGAGCACGCGGTGTCCGCCGGCACGCTCGAGGCCTTCCGCGACCGGTGGGCACCGCAGGGACTGGAGTGCATCATCACCCCAGCCAACCAAATTTTAATTTAAGTTGTTAAGTTTTCTTTAATGGTTTTTTAGTTACAGTTTATTTGTTTTTTGTGTGCACCAAAAGAGTATACACAGATCAGAAAGAGCTTCCAATTATCCAGTGAACATCACATACTGGTAGTCTGGTCACCAGGCACATACCACAGCTCATATAACAGATGTTGCAATATTGGTTTGTATCACAAGATAGCCTATCTAAGCCCTTTCATCCAAAAAAAACTTTGTTGCCCTGCTTCCCATTACAGCAGTTAATTGTTTCTTAAATAATTTCACTACCCTTCTTGAAGTCCATTTCACATGTTAGTCATTCTTTGTGTGAAGACGAACTTCCTGACATCAGTGCTAAATTTGTCTATCACTGTCCCCTTTATTCTACTGTCACAATATAGCAGTGTCCCAGATTTACCTTTTGATCCCATTTACTATTTTTAATATCTTTAAGAAATCCCCTCTTAGTTGCCCCCTTTCAAGTCCCAAGTTTTTTCAATCTTTCTCATAACTAGTCTTGATAAAAATGAGTGGAATTTTCCTTTAATATGGAAACATGCTACTAGCATGCTACTAGCACAATAGTAAATTGGTAAATCTTCAGTTTAAAAATGTGCTCGATCATTGATAATTAGCAGAGGAGTTAGCTGCTGCAATCTGATCTGATCTCTAATTGGATAAAGTTGAGGATCGAGCGTTGAAATAGGGGAGTAGAGTTGACAGGAAAGATTCAGTCATACTTCTATGGATAATATCTCTAACCCTGCATTGTTGTAGGGATCTTTATTATCCAGTGTATTCCATAAGGTGAGACTTTAAAACAAATCTTTTGTCCGCAAAGTTTCCCATGATACTATAATGATGATTGTATAAATTGCAGAATTTATTTGTTACCAATCATTTTCTTTTCTTGATTAAAATGTTTCATGAAAAATGGAGCATATTTTACTTTTTAAACATCCTAGGGCATACTTTTCACTGTTCAGTATTTCTTGCAAAAAAAAAAGCAGATGTGAGTATAAAGGTTTTTTTTTAATTCATTCGTGGGATGTGGGCATCACTGGCAAGGCCAGCATTTACTGCCCATCCCTAATTGCCCTTGAGAAGGTGGTGGTGAGCCGCCTTCTTGAACCACTGCAGTCCGTGTGGTGAAGGTCTTATTATAGTTTCTTGTAGCAGTTTGATACAACTGAGTGGCTTGCTAGGCCATTTCAGAGGGCAGGTAAGAGTCAACCACATTGCTGTGGGTCTGGAGTCACATATAGGCCAGACCGGGTAAGTACGGCAGATTTCCTTCCCTAAAAAGGACATTATTGTACCAGATGGGTTTTTACAACAATCCAGTAGTGTCATGGTCACCCTTACTGATACTGGCTTTTTATTCCAGATTTATTTATTAATTCACTGAATTTAAATTCCCCAGCTGCCCTGGTGGGATTTGAACTCATGTCTCCAGTTCATTATGTGTTCCCAGCGTTCATAACCACATATCTTTTAGCTGAAAATAGAGGAAAATGTACTCGCAGGTCTCAGCATTAAGCATTCCTGGGTCAGGTACGGTACGTGTTTAGGTGCTTTGGTATTTGCTAAGGGATTCCAGTGGTGCAGTGTTCAAATGGAGGCCTGTGATTTCCAAACACCATTCCAGCATGTTTATTTTATTTGGTGCCACCACTCCTGTTTAAGGCTTTAGAGCTGTGATTCTTCCTGTTGCTAAAAATGAGGCAATCTGGCAGCCTGCTTTTATTTTTAAAAAGAAATGTCACAGCAGCTCTTGGGACCCGAAAAATCTGGGTCAATGCTGCTATCAGAACAATGAAGGTCAACTCTTCTACAGCTGGTGGTGGAAGAACCCTGTGGCTGTTGTCAGCAGTGCTCTTCTAATGTAAAAAGCACCTTTAATTGAAGGCTGAAACCTCCCTTCAGGAATATGCTTTCAATGACTACCTCAGAAGAGCAACCCCGACTGATGTAGTGTAACGTTTCCATTGCACACACCAACTCATTCTTATGGTTGCTATGTGTGAGGCGACCAGTTTAGTTCCAATTAGTGCAACATTCTGGGCCGTTTGTGCTGTATGCTTGAGCCCACCAGGAGCTGAATTGAAGCAGCCCAAATTCATTTCAAATAGGATCCTTACACCAGTCAGAAAGAAAAGGCCTTTATCCCATCAGTCTGGTCCATATATGAATACAAATCTTAGGGGTGAAAAATATTGTTCTATTTCTCTGCGCCATTCAGTCTATCCTAATGATCCATGGTAATCTTGCTCTTCACTTCATTGACTTTATTCTTTGTAAAAAAGACTTTAAGAAAAAAATACAATCCACTATCATATGACATGAATAATTTCTAACAAGACTGTATTTAAAAAAGCTCATGGAAAGGAAAGATATTTCTCCCAGAATCTAACAATCATATCTGGGCCATGACTTTAAACACTAGGGGGGAAAAATTTGGTTGCTTTGCGCCTCCCGTTAGCACCCTAAGAGGGCGCTAATGGGGCGCAAAGCAACTAGCGCCTGGGCGCGGCGATGTTTGCGCCGCTCGCGAAATTGACCAGACATTTTGCGGCGGCGCTAAACACTACCGCCACGATCTCCTGCGCCCGCAGATCATGACGTCAGTCGAGCATGTAACGCCCCGGTAGCGCCCCAGACCGGATATTGAGTGGCGCCCCTGCCTTACCGCCTACCGCTAGCAACGACGGGTTGAGGGGAGCGTTTTGCAGTCGGGAAGGGACTGGGGGAGCGCTATTTAAAGGCGACCGCTTCCTGCCTTTTTTTGTCGGCGACATTTTTGCACCACGCATTCTGAGAGAGAGAGAGACTTCTGGAGAGATTCAACGCTGTGTGAAGGAGTTTTGGGTACTGAGCAGCACTTTGCAGGTTCATTTTGATTTGACCTTCCTTGCATCAATTTAGAAGAGACTATGGGGGCTGCACTCTGAGCTCTTTCCCTGGGGCGATACCGAATTTCTCCCCATGTACATGAAGAAAAATCATTTTTAAATTCTTTGGGTTAAATAAAGAGGCTTCTGATCGTATACCAATCACTGATCTGAGGAGAAAGTACTTTAGTATTCCATGGCTAGTTTTAAATTGGGAAAGCAGTCTTAAGTTTCCCTCCACGTCTTTCTTGAATGTGTTGAGCCACCATTCCAAAAATACCAACTGCCTTCCTCCAGTACCTTGACCAATTAGCCGTTCTTCATGTCTGAGACCAGACAGTGTTTCCGACTGTGGATCATCACTGCCGAGCCCGATCCTGTACTGGCCCAACATTTACACAGATGCGCACTTTCCAGTAGGGGTCAGTAGATAGCAATCAGGAGGAGAATGCTTGCTGATTTCCCCTGCCCAAGTCACTAAGGCCAATTGTAGCATCCAAAATGCTGCCCGAGCTGAGATCAAGTAAGTGAGCACAGGACAGCAATTCAACTTGGGACCTCAATCCCACACTTGGCAATGTGCTTACCAACTGAATCATCTTCAAGTGTAGTTTTTAAATGCAATTATGTTAGGAATTGTTCTTGCAGAAGGCAGTTATTATTTCCATTTCTTTATCAAGCCAGGTAAAAGGAACTGGAGATGATCACAGAATCTTAATTACATAACTGTGCTGAATGTATTACTCTACAAGCAACAGGAGGCATACTCACAGGTATTACAGACTATATTCCAAGGAACAATAATATCCGTCACTAATCTTCCTTAACAACATTATAAGCCTAACAAACAATATTACATTAAAAACCTTTATTGGATTTACAAAACTGCACCTGATGCCACGACAAAAAGATAAACAAGCCCCACCCACCCTCTGGGCTTGTTCAGCTTTTCTTTATAAAGCCATTCAGCTCCATTTACTACTTGTGTTGGTTTTAACTTGATTCTAAAACTTTTCAAATTGCCCTGAAATCTGTTTGTTTCCAGGTATTTGGCACCCCATATAAATAACACAATGCAGATACAGTACCAAGCTCTCTGCTTCCTCATTGTGGCAAAAGCAGTTCGCCTATGTGTAAGCAGATTACCTGCCAACTCACCAATCACAAATGTTCCTTGCTGACTGTCCTATTCAAGAAATGCAGCCAGTTGATGCAGCACATGGAGAAGAACAACACCAGTAATCATCACCCTGTGGGGAACTTCAGGCATCACCTCTTTGGCAGCACAGCCCGCCATGTGAGCAATCACAGGTGTGAAATTGTCTCCTGCCACTTTGTGGCACAGTGCATTGGAACAGCAATACACCATGGCATCAAACTGTTTAATTCTGAATTTCCCTACATTACATCCACCATTCAGCCATGTGTATTATTGATAACATTTCATTTTCCAAAAGATTTGCCATCACTTTTCCCACTGCACCTCGATTCTGTTTTCAATGTAAACACTTATGACCTATTGAATTAATCTTAGCATAAACTAAACGTAATCTTTAACATGAGAAACATACCACTACTTGGTGATTGTACCAGGCACAGAACAGTACTTGTGAGTTGATGTTTATTCACTTTGCAGGAGCTGCTTAATGTCTTCTACACTGAGAAACTGTGATTGGTGCACATGGCTTAAATCAAAGTAATGTATTGAGGTTTAATTTATTGCCAGTGTGATTTCCATAAATGGTTAACAAGACAGATTGCTAATTAATGGATTAACCAAACTTTCAATCCAATTAAACAATTGACATTCCTGTAAGCATGCATTAGAAATTTCAAGAAATATTAAAGGAAAAGTTGTGCACATGCATTGATAATAAAGAAAAGTATTTTTGTCTTTGAATCTACCTGCATGTGATCCTTGACCCCCATTTTTCAATTTCCCCTCCCTCTTCGGGTCTCTGGCCAATAGAACAGATAAGCAACCCCTCTCCAGCCTCTGCCAATGTCTTTCTGTAATCAGCCACACAAATGAGGTGTACGAAAACAGACCAGGATTACTTCTCCTCCCTTCCCTGTTGGAACTACTTCACCTCCAGCCGGGGCCTCCCCCAGGCAGCATGGCTGAGATTTAGTGCTGACTGCATAAGACAATATTGCTATCAGTGTATGGCACAAGGACTGCACCACTACATTGTCTTGTCTGATCTGGTTAATGTGGCAAAACTAAAAAAAAATTACTAATCAGAATCAAACTGTTACTGATGTATTTTCTCTTACTGGGGAACAGTATATGTTGCATTTCATTTTAAACCTGTTTCATCTTGTGAAACGTTAAAATGCCACAATTTCAACAAAAAAAAATTTCTCCAGTGCTGCTCCAGCCTGTTAATCATAGCTGCACTGCACATCATAAGGTGAAAATCAACATTTTTTTGTACAGGTCAGCTATTCCATATTTTCTGTCCTGGGAAAAGAATGTGCAAAGAAATCCATATTAAAAAAAAGTGTTATGGCCATTTTTAGTGGCTACTTGGTAAGTGATATTTTTAGTGTTGAATTATTTTAGCGCACACAATTTGTGGGAAGAAACGCCATAAATATACACGCAGAGAAGTTGGCCCTGAAATTCCACGAGGGTTCCCGTGATCTGCTGCTGACGGCAAATCAGCGGAATTTCAGGGAAATGGAGAGGAGCCGGCGTAGCCCAGCTTTCCCTGTGGTCCCGCTGATCTCCCTCCGGAATTACAATGGGAGATTGGGGAAACCCTTGTAGAATTTCAGGGCCATTATTATGTTTGAAAGAATTGTGAGAAATGTAAGAAACTAGGAGCTCATCTGACAGGTCAGTGAGTACATTTACTGCAGGTATGGTACTGAGCCATATAACCGAGGAAGACCCCAGAATAAATCTCCGGTCTGTGCTGAGTTACCCAATCTCAGCTGGGGATAGCAACTAGCTCAATGATCTCAGCATTCCTAGGGGGACTTTGCCAGCATTTCACTCCTGATGCCTATCCAGTGACCCATCCTGGAAAATGGCATGTGTGTGGGCATCAGGTAGGACAAAATGACTTTGTCTTTGAGCCCCCTCCACAGTCAAAATAACCAGAGGACATTCACTGGCTAGGCTCACACCTGAAGGATAGCCAATGGGGCAAGTTTGTCAAAGGGTGTTGGAACACGTGGACATGTGCTCCACTAGAAGTTACAGTGTTTGGGGAAGGAGGCTTTAAGAGAGAACAAAAGAGGAAATTACGTTCAACTATTTTAAAATGTTATTAAATAGTTAGGGATTTTTTTTTAAAGACAGTTCAAGTTAGGTATACTCTGTCTAAGATGCAGGAAGGCCATGATATTATTCTAAGACAGGATATGTATTTACAGTGGAAGCAGCCATTTAGACATTGACAAACAATGTCATGTTGGCCTTACAATTCATTATGACATCTCACACATTATATGTAATGGGTTCCATGTCTACTTTTATTTTTTTTAATAAACTTTAAAAGATACGAATCTAATTGCTGACTGCTGAATATGATTCATAGATCTCTGCTTTGCAAAACCAGCTACAGCACAACCTCAGCTAAATAGGCTATTGTTACAGCAGTAGTACTGATAGACAGGTTGATTTGTTAGTCTACTGATTTATACCCACTTAATGGCTGTTATGGCAACCAGAACTGGTTTGTATAATATCAGAAGGTAGAAGTGCTGAATGTGATTTTGAAGCAAAGGAGCTGATCAGTGAATCTATTGTATACTGCTTGCAAAAACTGACATGACCCATGGTATGTTAGACAGATTACTGATCAAAGCTACGTGCTTTGTTTTAAGCAAAAGTATGCATGTTATTCCTTATTTCTTGTTCATCAAATTAAACATTAGCATGCAAGTTATTCATGTTTACAGATGGGAGTAAACAGGCAGGAACGATGATTTGTAGGGATTCACTGCTCATTCACCGCAATGAAACAGAGTTTAGGCTTTATTTTCATTGGAGTCTGACACTGAAGTCAACACAACACCCATGATTCAACGCATATCATCATCCCACAACATTGTACGGTGCATTTCAACCACTGTTCTTGCCTGCATGCAACTCACTGGGTTGGTGGATGATCTGCTGGCAATTAAGCAGAACACGTACCTGCCAGTTTATGGTTGTCACACACTGAACAATTCAGTTCCCACCCAAATTTGCAGCATAATCCACAGGTACACAAATGATGCCTGCTGCGGCAATTGCCTGGTGGTGCTCCACATTTCACAGAAAAGTGAAGCCCTCAATTGTGTGTGGCGAGTATAACCTGGTTGATATAAGGAGTCATATTCCATATACCTCACTCGTACTGGTATGTTCAGAAGGAAAGACTTGCATTTATATAGCGCTTTTCATGACCACCGGACGTTCCTAAGTGCTTTACAGCCAATTAAGTACTTTTTTGAAGTGTAGTCACTGTTGTAATGGAGGAAACGTGGCAGCCAATTTGCGCACCGCAAGCTCCCACAAACAGCAATGTGATAATGACCAGATAATGGGCCGGATTTTCCGATCAGAGGCTTCCTGCGTGCGGATGCCTCCGATCGGAAAAAATCTACTCACTTACCTGCTGGCTCCGTATGTCCCGACACTTCTGATCCTGGGCCTCTCCTGGTCCGCGCGCGCAGAGGCCCAGGTATCCCAGGGGCACATGTGGTTCGCAAGCGTCCCTGGGATCACGTGGGCCATGGGGAACCAATCAAAGAAGGGAATCCCCCTTCACACTTTTGATTGGTCTCTACGCATAGATCTGCCAAAAGTATGAATGGGGATCATATTTAAAAACACAGTTAAGCATTAAATACATTTAAAAAAAACATCATGTATTTAAAATTAGTTCAAATTACATTAAATTAAATATTTTAAACAAAAATTTAATTTTTTGAAAAAAATAATTAAAGTTTTTTACGGGGCTAAAAATAAACTTACCTTTTTTTAAAGTATTTTTAAATTATAAATGAGTGAAAAAGAATGTATTTTTTAATTTTTTAAAAACTCTTATGCTGGTAAAAGCAGGCCTTACGCCTTACTGCTTTTACCGAGCGTAAGATATTTAAAAGTTTTCAGCGGGCGGAAGTTGTGCAGAAAGCGGAACTCTCCACCCGCAGAGGCCCTTTTCCCGGGCAGGCGGAGGATCTGTCAAGAGAATTCTTGACAAATCGCAAGTGCCTGGTTTCAGCACATGGGCTTCGCATGCCTGAAACTGGCACTTGCGAGGCCTACTAAGGGTGTGTACACACCTCGTACACACCCGTGGGGGTCGGAAAATCCGGCCCATTCTAGTGATGTTGATTGAGGGATAAATATTGGCTAGGACACCGGGGATAATTCCCCTGCTCTTCTTCGAACTAGTGCCATAGAATCTTTTACATCCACCTGGAAAAGGCAGACGGGGCCTCGGTTTAACATCTCAGCCAAAAGATGGCACCTCCGACAGTGTAGCACTCCCTCAGCACTGCACTAGAGTGTTAGCCTAGAATTTTTGTGCTCAAGTCTCTGGACTTGAAATCCACCACCTTCTGACTCAGAGGTGAGGGTGCTACCAACTGAGCCACAGCAGATACTTAACAATTGGCTATAACAATTGTATAACCTGTGCTATGATAGATCTGGTCTGAAATGCTTGATGCTGACATTAGGTACAATAAATGTAAATAATTTCCATTCTATAACATTCAGACTGAAGTATTGGTACAAGCATACCTGACTGTAATAGTCTGACAATATTATAGGCACAGTGGCCCTGACTATAACTCTAGGACAAAATTGCAGATACATTGATGTTGTACAAGTTAATACACACAAGAAATGATTGAAGTGTCTCATCTCTAGTATTCCATCCTGCTTGACATCTGAGAAAGTGCTTAGGCTCCACTTGGGACTGTTTCTGATAACCTGGCAGAGATAGGGATCTTCCTGTCCCTCTATAATGGAACACCTTAATATTGTCAGCACATTTGCACCACTGGGTTGATGGAACTGTATAGTTTTTGTACATTTCTTGTTATATTTTATAATTGGGCCAAAAATTCAGCACTGTGTACTCATCCATAAGGCCTCCTGAAGTGCCGGTTTCCTGCATGCACTGCGCATGCGCAGGAAACCAGAACTTCCGGTCTCGTGAAGGGAGGGGTTGAGAGGTGAACCGCGTGCGCGGGAGAGGCTGCGTGCACGCAGCGAACTTAGGTTTTTTTCAGGTTTCTCCGGGAAGTTAAGTATGGAAGAAGCTGCGCTTTTAAAAAGGAGGCGCAAGACCCGTTTTTAACAAGGTAAGTGGTTAATTAATTACAATTTTAAAAAAATTCAACAGATTTATCTTTTTTAGATACTTTAAAGAAAGGTAAGTTTATTTTTAGCACTGTTAAAAAGTATTTTAATTTTGTCAAAAATTTAAATTTTTGTTTAAAGTAGTTAATTTATTTAACTTATAGTTATTTTAAAAATGTGATGGTTTTTTAAAAAATTTATTTGAAGTTTAGGTGTTGTTTTGGGGCCGATTTCAATTCATAGATTTGACAGGTCTTCCTGTCAAATCTATGAATGAAAGATGGTCTGCTGCCATTGGCTCTCCATGGCCCACGTGATCCCAGGGGACGCATCGCACTAACTACGCCCCTGGGATACACAAGCACTGCACGCCGGCAGCTGCAGGAGGCCCAGGAGCTGAAGTCCCCGTGGGCCCAGAGGTCAATGGCAGGCGCGGTAGGTAGGTGCGCGCGGGATCCTTGCACCCGCGGGAAGCCAGGGAGCCTAATCTCTGGGCCATTATTTTACATTTTAAAGAGTGAGGTAGCATGCTCACCTCTGAGTCAGAAAGTTATGGGTTCAAGCACAGCATCTAGGCTGACATTATGGTGGTAAATTAACTCGAACGTTGTACCGGTTACACTGTAACACAGGAACCTGATTACACTGGCTATCATAGCGAAAGCACATTCACTTGACTTGTCCATAATCCTCAATGTTTTAAAGGGAGCTATCTGTAAATGTATTGGTGTCTATATCAATTACCCATCATTAGCACATTTTTTTTCTTTCAAAGCATTGGGTCCCACCGACTCTGGGATTTCCTGGTCAGCCTTGTAAGGGGCAGAAATTCTGTCTGATTCTTACAAAGCCAGTAATACTGAGAGGGTGGTGCCAGGGTGGGGACTACCTACAATGGGAGCTCCCACTTCTCCGGCTCAGACGAAACCCAGAATATTACTGGAGGCCGGTACGCCAAAACACATGAGATATACTGGCCTCCAGATTAGTACAAGTGAGTCCCACAAGGGTGGGATCCAGGCAAGCCTGAGCCTTCCCCCTAATGGCAAATACATGCCTGATTTTCCAGCTGCCGGGGCAAATGGGCACCAGAGATGCCTCCATACTGGCACGGGTGCCCATACAGATGAGGTGCTCTCTCGCTGATCCCCCCCCCCCACCCCCAAACTCCGGTAAGATCAGTACTGGGGGGGGGGGGGGGGACCATCGAGCGCAATCCTAGCTTAACCGTGGAAAAATAAACTCTACAAATCCTGCAGAGAAAGGGGAAGGGGGTTCACTGAGAGGAATATAATAAAATGCAGAAATTAGTTAAAAAGATGATCAGAGGGGCAAAGAGACCTAGAGTAAAGCACAGGGGCAGAGGCTAGGCTCTTTCAGTACTACAACAGTAAAAGGGCAATTACAGAAGAGGTGAAAGTATAATATAAGCCTCGTAATTCAGACTGGGAAAATAATGCGTGACCAAACTCCTCAACTTCTTTGAGGAAGTAACATCTCAAGTGGACTGTGGAAAGCCCTAGACTTCCAACAGGCATTTGACATAGCCCGTCATGAAAGGTTCTTAGGCAAACTCAAAGGGCTGGATTTTCATTGACCCGCGGAGGCGGGTTTGGAGGCGTGTGGGGGGTTAAAATTGGGAAAACTGGCGGGCGGGCACAAGTCCGCCTCCATCCCGCCTCCACGCAATTTTGATTAAATCGTGTCTGCTGGTCCCGACTCCGTCCCGCCTTTAAGAGGCGGGATAGGCTGTTAAGGCCCTTAACAAGCACTAAATTGGCTCTATAATGCCATTTTGAAAGGCCTTTGTGATTTTAACCCTTGATCTACGTGAAGCACGCCTGTTCTGAACCACGATTGTGAAACCTGGCGGGAGCACATTTGGATAGCTGACTGTCAGCTGCAGGTCCACTATTACAATGGAGATGTGATGAAGGTAGTAGTAGTATTTGGTCTGAAAGTCACCTCTGATGCTGCTGCATTGAAGGTCTTCGGAGACTGCCTGGCCTTTGCTGTGAGAGGACCTGGATGCAAAAATTTCTCTCTCTCTCTCTCTCAGAGCTGCTGCTCATTTTGCATCCAGCTCCTCTCACAGCAACAGCCAGGCAGTCTCTGACCTTCAATGCAGCATCAATGATGACATCATCAGAGGCGACTTTCAGACTGAAACCACTAATTGGTTCATGGGTTCCCACATGCTGGAACTCAATTGCCCAATTAGGTGAAAATTGCATCAATCTCCCACATCCAATTGCAGTCGGGTGGATAACACGAAATGCGGATGACACGACCCCAACCCACCCCAGTATCAAAATCCAGCCCAAAGTGTTAGGGATTCAGGATCAACCCTGGGAATTGATACGGAACTGGTTGAAGGGTACAAAGCCACAAGTCCTCGTCAGAGGATTTAAAGTGGGGTGGGGAGGAAGTACTAAGCGGGGTGCCACGGGGCTCGGTGTTTGGACCACTACTGTATCCCATTTACATAAATAACTTGGGCTCAGAAACTCAATGCAAAGTGGTCAAATTTGCTGATGATACCAAATTGAGAGGGGCAGTGGAATTGGAGGAAGCAGCTCTAAAATTACAGAATGAGTTAGAAAGAAAAGTATGTGGGCAGACCTCAAGTACTGTGTCCATGTTCAGTCACCAAGACACAAGCACTGGAGGCAGTGCCCAGAAGAGCCACAAAACTGATCCCTGGTGTCCGTGGTGTGAGGAAGGAATGGAGAGACGCAGTCTTCTCATCCTGGAAAGAAGACATCTGAGAGGTGATTTTATGGAGGTATACAAGCTAAAAAATGGAATGGAAAAGGTAAATCCAGAATATTACTTTAAATTAAATTGTGGGACTAGGACAAGGGGACATAGGTTCAACTTACTAAAAGGTAACTTTAGGACTGATATCAGGAAGTTGTGCTTCACGCAGAGGGTGACCAACACTTGGAATGGACTTCTGGTAAAAGTAGTTGAGGTGAAAACCCTGGATTCATTTAAGAAACAATTAGATGGCGGGATTGTAAGGTGCTTCTGGATGGATGAGCAAATATGGGCCAAATGATCTTCCTCATCCATTATTATCTTGTGGTCTTGTGTGATGAAAGGCACTATATAAATGCAAGTTTTTTTTTCTTTTCTTATATTTCACAGGGAGAACAATGTGAGTACAATGTTTGAAAGCTGTGAAGGCTACCATAGCGAAAGCACATTCACTTGACTTGTCCATAATCCTCAATGTCATAAAGGGAGCTATCTGTAGATGTATTGGTGTCTATCAGTTACCCATCATTAGCAAGTTTTATTTTCTTTCAGAGCAGCCTGGAGCAGAAATTCTGCACGGAACAGCCCTTTAATGTGACATCATAAAGTTTCACCCAAGTGGCGTGATTGGGGGTAATATTGATTCCAGCCAGCCCCCCCCCCCCCCCCCCACCCCCCGCCATGAATGAGTTAGATGTACACTTGTCTCTCTTTATAACACCCAAAGATTATGGTATAGGTTTTCATAGTATTAAATTACACACAGTAAACTTTTTTCATGATGCTTTTTTTTGGAAGCCATACAATATGTATCGTATCATGGGGCACGCATTAGAGGTGATATTTTATTTTCTATTTGCAATGAAACTATATACCGTATCTGTAATATCACAAAGTATCATAATCAGGAGCTACTGTGCAGACAATATTGCCAGAAAATGTTGCAATCAGGTGTTACTGTACCCATGGTAGTGTCCGAGTGCCAGGGGCTATTGTGCATATTGTTATTGTTAGACAGAGTAATAGTCAGTGGCTACTGTACCTACACTATGGTCTGAATGTTAGTCAGGGATTACTTCTACTACCGTCTGAGTGTTGCAGTCAGGATTTACTGTGCTATGGTTTGGCTGTTAGCCAAGGATTACTGAACCTACATTATGGTCAGACTGTGACAGATGGGGTTAATGTCACAGTCTATGCTATGGTCTGAGTGTTGCAGTCAAGCGATACTGTGCATACTATGGTTTGACTGTGATGCAAGGTCCATTGTATATACCATGGGTTTGATTGCTGCAGTCTGATTACTGTACATACTTTTAGTTTCATTGTTAATCAGGGGTTATTGTACCTACCCTACAGTGTAAGCTAGGTGTTTATAGTGAGGGGTCACTGACCCTACTCTATGGTCTAAGTGTTGTAGTCAAGGATTACTGTATGTACAATGGTTGATTGTTGTTCATAGATTACTATATATATTATGGTCTGTCTGACTGTTAGTCAGGAGTTATTGTATGTTCTATGGTTTGAGTGTTGCAGTCGGGGGTTATTGAATCCCCCAAAGTTTGACTGCTAGTTATTGTACCTACACTCTGGACTGAATGTTACAGCCAGAGGCCCATGGATGTGGAAAATTGTTATGGATAAGACCTAAAGCACCCCTAGTACTGTCTGCATTGCAGTCAGGCCGACCGTACCTGTTATATGGACAGCACTGGAGATCACTCAGTTTCATATGCATGGAAAATAGATTCATTTTAACGTGTGGATAACATTTATGCCTCTGGTAAAACATAAATCAATCAATCGACTCACTTTAATAAGTTTTATTTTTTTTAAAACCACTATTTTGAAACCAGGTAAACAGGTGGGAACACCGTAAGCCCCACACAGAGGAAAAACGTTGATGAATGATTGAATTCAGATTTTTACACCAGTTAAACTATAACTTTCACTACAATTACACAAATAGTTGGCTGCAGCTCAAACATTCAGGATGAGGCGGGTCTGTTGGGACAGCACATCAGTGCAATGACCCATTGTGCCTGTGAGTAACAGCATTCAGCTTTTAGCCCGATGATTCCGGATGTTATGATCATAGCCAATGTTCTCCTGAAGTAGCATAACAAAAGTCATGGATGAGAAAAGGGCCGATCGAAACTCATCCTTCTAATAGCCTAACTCTCCTATTATAGCATCCAGCCTCATTTTCAAAACTTCCGTTTCTGCCTTCGCCACTGTGCTTGTTAGATTGTTCCAAACATCTGCATTCACTGAGTCTGGGAGTTCTTGGTAATATCTAGATAAAGTTGTGTCCTCCTAGGTGGCGGATGAGTAAGGGCCCAATTGACAGACACAAGCAAGGCAGTGGGGGAGAGACAGAGGTAGGAAAATTGATGCTCAAACAGGATACTCAGTCACACAGACACACTTCCCCCTGGTACGGCCCTCATCTCTGCTCCCATAAGTCCAAGGGACGCAGACTTAAACGTTTATAGCGGACAACTGGTTTAGCCATTCATCACCAGATCTGGCTGGACCACGTAAAGAACTATTGGTCCTGCTCTCGTCAGCCAAAACTGCTCACTGTTCCAGGATCATCCTGGATTGCAAAGATAATCCCCGGCTTACCTTCTGTATTGCAAACCATCTTCTGAAATGCTCGCCCTGCCTCCTCCACCCTCACCTCCAACAACAAGTCCAAGGAGCTAATAAAAACAGAAAATGCTGGAAATACTCAGCTGGTCAGGCAGCATCTGTGGAGAGAGAAACAGAGCTAACGTTTCAGGTCGATGACCCTTCGTCAGAAGTCCAAGGAGCTTATGGACTTCTTTGTCACTAAGATTGAGACCATCTGTTCAGCTGCCTCCGCTGCTTCCCTCCCTTCCTCTAGTCCACCAAGGCAAACTTTCCCTAAGGTTTTCCCCTGCCCTAGCCCCAAACTCGCATCTTTCTCTAGTTTCACTCCTCTCTTCCCTCATGCTCTCTCCGAACTCACCTTGTCCATGAGACCCTCCTCTTGCTCCTTCAACCCTATTCCAACAAAATTGCTGACCACCCAACTTCCCTTCCTGGTTCCCTCTCCTCAGATACTGTCCCCCTCCCCTTCAAATCTGCCATTACCACCCCCCCTTCTCAAAAAACCCACCCTTGACCCCGCTGTCCTTGCAACCTACTGCCCCATCTCCAATCTCTCTTTCCTCTCCAAAATCCTTGAACGTGTTGTTGCCTCCCAAATCCATGCCCATCTTTCCCAGAACTCCATGTTTGAACTCCTGCAATCAGGTTTCCACCCCTGTCACAGCACTGAAACAGCCCTTATTAAAGTCACAAATGGCATCCTATGTGACTGTGACCATGGTAAGTTATCCCTTCTCATCCTTTTTGACCTGTCTGCAGCCTTTGACACGTTTGACCGCGCCATCCTCCTCCAACGTCTCTCCTCCATCGTCCAGCTGGGTGGGACAGCCCTCGCCTGGTTCCATTCTTATCTAGCCAGAGAATCACCTACAATGGCTTCTCTTCTCACTCCCGCACCATTACCTCTGAAGTCCGCCAAGGATCTATCCTTGGCCCACTCCTATTTCTCATCTACATGCTGACCCTCGGCGACAGCATTCGAAAGCACAACATCAGGTTCCACGTGTACGCCAACGACACCCAGTTCTACCTCACCACCACCTTTCTCAACCCCTCCACTATCTCTGATTTGTCACGCTGCTTGTCTGACATCCAGTCCTGGATGAGCAGAAATTTCCTCCAACTAAATATTGGAAAGACCAAAGCCATTGTCTTCAGTCCCCGCATAAACTCTGGAATTCCCTCCCTAAGCCTCTCCACCTCTCTCCTCCTTTAAAGATGCTCCTTTAAACCTACCTCTTTGACCAAGTTTTTGGTCACCTGTCCTAATATCTCCTTATGTGGGTCGGTGTCAAATTTTGTTTCTGTGAAGCGCCTTGGCACGTTTTACTACGTTAAAGTCACTATATAAATGCAAATTGTTGTTGTAGTTTGTACAACCCTAGCAATCAGATTACAATTTCAGCACTGAGGCCCGGGAAAATATTTGTTCTTAATTCATTCACTTATGAAAAACTATATTTAGCTTTGAACAAATTGGACTCCAGAGCCATTATTGAACATTTGGTTTGCATCACTGCTTTTTTGTTTGCCTTAAACAATAACATTTCACATCATTGTGCATGTGCAAAATGCTTTAAAAGCAACACAACAGAAAATGTTTGCCGATTTTTAATTGACTTTTTTGTGCTGATCAAAACGAACGATAATAGAGCATGTTGCATTCAGTGTCTTCATCAAGCATTCAAAGGTCAGCTATAGCATGGTTCAATACAGAGTAAAGCTCCCTCTATCCCAACAATATGTCTGAGCTGCAACACTTTCTGCTGCACCAGGGTGACATTTTTTCATTTGTTACTCCAGCCATCTTGCAGTCTCTCTGAGCGAGACTGCCTTTTTACTGCCAAATCGGGGCAGTCTTGTGCCGTGGGCTCATTCCTGCTAATAATTGGTGCCGGGAATTTCCTCAGGGGTTCTCCCAATCGGACACCAGATCTCCGTCGAGGATCAGCAGGCACCCTGGCAAAAAGTAGAGGACATTTTCATCCCAACAGTTTGGTTTGGATTTGAACTAGGTCCTAGACATAAAAGGCCAATATCTAATCGACTGTACCACCCAGCCCCCTTTAATTGTTTTTTTAAAGTTAATATTTAAATAATAAAAAATGTATTATTAAAAATCTTTTTCATTCACTTTGAAGCAGGTGCATTGCTGAGCATGTTGAACATTTTACTGCCAGACACTCGCAGCCGAGGCAGAGGTGGAAGGAGGAAATTCCAGTCCTGGCTTTTCAATTGAACTTTGCTGCAGGGTATTCAGTCATACTGACACACTTCAATCCCATGTTTATATTCAAAAACAGACCCAAATCTGTGGTGGTGGTGGTGGTGGCAGTAGAAGGGACCTAATAAAGAAAGTATGAGAGGATTTTCGGGAGCACGAATCTGGATTCCCTCCCTCAACTCTTCCCAGAAAGATACTATTTACATTGGTGTGAAAACATTGATAAAATGTAGCGCTCCATCTGGCCCTTCTGTTCTCAGTCCTGAGCAGGGTATTGCGCTAGAGTCCTGGCATTATACACTTGTAGTAGTCAATAAAGATTTCAGGTAAAAAGCATTCACAAAAGTCCTTGAGGATTGATTCTAAATGTTTTTTTTTTATTGAAACTGCTAGGTTGAAAAATAAGAGAAGTCATTTATCCATGTTTCTGATCGTCCTCACTTCCAGATTGAAGGTTTTGAATGTTGCTATTCTCCATTGTAAATCCCCATCACTTTCTACAGAGTCGAGTTTTTCCTTTATTAATTATGCATTATTATCAGCTTTTGCATTATTTCTGAAATAGCCTCGGAAAATAAAATTCAATGAAACTTAATTCACGCGCCTGTACAGCACAAGATCTGCAGCTCATTTACACGTTCCAAATTAGACGTGACCCGCATCTCGCTTAGTGCTTTGGTTTAATTGTAGATTTGAATGTGTGTGGATTCATTTTAGTACCAAATAGATAAAGCAAAAAGAAGAATCAAACGTTGACCTGTTGGTGTTCAGAGTAACTCACCAAGCAGTACTTAGGGAGGTTAGGTTTGCTATTGCCCCACAGGAAAAATAGTATCATTGCAACAGGAAGATTAGTGATTTTAGCTCTATCAGGGTCTTGGAAAGAGAAGCCACTAAATCCTACAATACAGAGGTGATTAAGTCATTTTTAAAGCTTTATTTTTTAAGCGTCATCCACTATGTGTTAGTCACTGAGGTTTTGAGCCCACCATTCAGTGTCTCAGTACCATTCCAAGCTAAGCAAAGCCATTCTTTTCCAGCAATAAAAACAGAAAATTATAGAAGTGCACAGCAGGTCCCTGTCCCCTGTAGACTGCACTATGTTCTGCGCGGCCTGTTTCTTTCAATGCGCGGTCCCTTTAAATTTCCGCGCACGTGCGGTATTTCCAGTGTAAAAGCCGGTGAGTGGCCAAGGTGCGGGACCTTGCAGATTACTGTGCGGCCGCGCACGCACGCAGCTAAGAGGGAACATTGGGCATTATGCTCCAGAAACTCAAAGGCCTAGAAATTTGTCAACACCGCACCCATTTTACCGGTAAAAAATGGGTGCCTATGCGTCCAATATGGCCAGCGAGATATTGGTAAAGGTCCCAGTACAGGCATCCAGGGCTTGCACCTGAAACAAGCAGTTGGCCCTTTACATATGCAAATATAAGATCATAAGAAATAGGAGCAGGAGTCTGCCATTTGGCCCTTCAAGCCTGCTCCACCATTCAATAAGATCATGGCTGATCTTCTACCTCATCTCCACTATCCCCATATAGACATAGAAACATAGAAACATAGAAAATAGGTACAGGAGTAGACCATTCGGTCCTTCGAGCCTGCACCGCCATTCAATGCGTTCATGGCTGAACATGCTACCTCAGTACCCCATTCCTGCTTTCTCGCCATACCCCTTGATCCCCTTAGTTGTGAGTGTTATATCTAACTCCCTTTTGAATATATTTAGCGAACTAGCCTCAACAACCTTCTGTGGAAGAGAATTCCATAGATTCACCACTCTCTGGGTGAAGAAGTTCCTCCTCAGCTCAGTCCTAAATGGCTTCCCCTTAATCCTTAGACTGTGACCCCTGGTTCTAGTTTTCCCTACCATTGGGAACATTCTGCCCGCATCTAATTTGTCTAAACCAGTCAGGATTTTAAATGTCTCTATAAGATCCCCCCTCATTCTTCTGAACTCCAGAGGATACAAGTTCAGTTGACCCAATCTTTCTTGATATGTCAGTCCGGCCATCCCAGGAATCAATCTAGTGAACCTTCGCTGCACTCCCTCAATAGCAAGAATGTCCTTCCTTAAGTTAGGAGACCAAAACTGCGCACAATACTCCAGGTGTGGCCTCACCAAGGCCCTGTACAACTGTAGCATCACCTCCCTACTCCTGTACTCAAATCCCCTTGCTATGAAGGCCATCATTCCGTTTGCTTTCTTGACTGCCTGCTGCACTTGCATTCCCACCTTCAGTGACTGATGTACCATGACGCCCAGGTCTCGTTGCACGTCCCCTTTCCCTAATCTGCCACCATTCAGGTAATAGTCCGCCTCTCTATTTTTACCACCAAAGTGGATAACCTCACATTTATCCACATTGTACTTCATCTGCCATACATTTGCCCATTCACCCAACCTGTCCAAGTCACTCTGTAGCCTCCTAGCATCCTCCTCATTGTTCACACTGCCTCCCAACTTAGTGTCATCCGCAAATTTGGAGATATTACATTTAATCCCTTCGTCCAAATCATTAATATATAATGTAAACAGCTTTGATCCTTTGATTCCCTTAATATTCAAAAATCTATCGATCTCTGTCTTGAATATACTCAACGATCGAGCCTCCGCAGCCCTCTGGGGTAGAGAATTCCAAAGATTCACCACCCTCTGAGTGACAAAATTTCTCCTCATCTCAGTCCTAAATGGCCGACCCCTTATTCTGAGACTGTGACCCCTGGTTCTAGACTCCCCAGCCAGGAGAAACATCCTCCCTGCATCAAACACATGCCTGTTTGAGGTCCCCTTCCCTAAATTGGGCTGCCCAACTTCATGCTCATGGAACCAGTGAGCTGCCTTCGGACGCCCAATTGGTGTCTACAGCTCACCGACCATATACTGATCAGGCCCGAGACCCAATTTCGGATGAGCCCTGTGCTTCTGCCGCACACTCCCAGGGCCCCGAAAAGGGGCCGAAATGAATTTCCACCCCTAAGTGTTAGGCAAGTAGAGGGAAATTTTGATTGCAAGAGTTACTCTCTACTTACTCTCTGTAAAATAAAGCAGCTGAATGAATTGTATCCGGCCTTGCCTCACTAAAGTATTTCAGTCCACCTTTGGGAACGAGCATGTGAGAGTACATGCAAAAGACAAAACACTCAGTTCAGTCCCCACAAGGAGGTCATATTGTTACAACCCCTCATTACACTATTATATATTTAAATATTGGGCAGTATGGGAGCAGTCCTGAGCGTAAGGTGCCTGGACTGTTTACAGGAGTGACCAGCACTGCTGTACCTGAGAGAAAATCTACAGCAGAGCCAAAACCTGCAGTGATAATGTCATCGCAATTATTATTGTGAAGTACAAAAAGTATTTCATTGTAGTGAAAGATAAAGTGAGCTACAAGTCTTATGACTCACCACAAATTCATATTTATGGAAAAATTGAGAAATAAAAAATAGTACTTTACAACTTGATTTTGACAACAGATGCTTAGCACAGCTCGGCCCGAGAAAGGTGCGTTCAAGGCCTCTTGCGCATCCCCAATTTTCTTCACCCAACCATTGGCGGCCGTGCCTTCAGACATTTAGGTCCTCAGCTCTGAAATTCCCTCTCTGCCTCTCTCTCCTCCTTTAAGACACACCTTAAAACCTACCTCTTGGACCAAGCTTTTGGTCACCTGTCCTAAGACCTCCTTACGTGGCTCGGTGTCAAAACACACCTGTGAAGCACCTCGGGATATTTTACTAGGTTAAAGGTGCGATATAAATGCAAGTTGTTGTTGCTGCTGCTAATAGTCCACCTCAATAACTCAGTCAGCAGCTGCCATTGCATTAAAGTTGAATTCAATTATCTGGTGACAGTGCAGAGTGGCAGACAGCTCTGTGCACCATTGGGACACGCAAGGTTTGATTTGAATTTTCTTTTAATAGTATATAAGCCAGTCATCGCAGACCCCCCCAATGTTAGCAGTTACTGCCTCTCTCAATAACACCACTCCTAACAAGCTGCTAAGGGTTCCCAGAGGTAAAGTTCATCGCTGGTGCAGAATACTAAAATACGTGTGAGCCTCATCTTGCTGCTGTGGTTACCAGGCAACAGGTACACTCTCTGTAATTTACAAAAAGATGCTAAAAGATTATAAAAGACTCATCAGCTTACCGAGAAATTGCCAAATATTAAGGTATAAACAAGAATCATTTGCTTGGGTTACTGGGGTGTTATATTTCTAGTCATTATTAAATGCATAGTGATAGCAGTAGTCTTATCACTTCCTGCAATACTGTATGTTAATTATTTCTTATTTTCATATCATAATTTCACACTGAAAGGGGGACAATTAATATTTAAGGTGCTGCCATCTCTGACATGTGCAACTGATGCATATGAAATGATGCAAACATCTGGCATTGCTGACAGCAGTATATGAATGTAATTACATGTATGGATTGCGAAAATTACGTGTGATATTCACAGTGCACAAAATTCTAATGAGTTTCCTTTGGGAATTGCAAACCAAAGGCAGGAGTTCCAAACAGATTAGTCAAGTGGCATTTTCAAATGAGGTCTGGGAATCGCATTTACAAAAAAACAAAATCTTTTCGACAGTCTTGTTTGTTTGTAATGCTGGATGTCATGTTGGTCTGGAGCTAACCATTGTGTTCCGAGAGGAGCTGGCTCTCTCGTCTCACTGGGATTGGCTGCATCAGCTGCTGGATACGAGGTGCAAATAACCCCAAATACCCCTGTGTGCAGGATATGTAATGGAATGTGAAGAAGGCTGATTATACGAAATGAATGCCACGCAAAAGGCAGCAGACGGCTGTTCCAAGGGGTAAAGCAGAAGATTGTCATCAAGTCCCAGTTCTCAATGGGAGAAATATAAGTATGCGTGAGCTGTGCAGATTACTAACTGAATTTGCATATGACACGGGGTACAGCTGGGCCTGGATAGAGAGATTAAAATATTGTTGAGGCATATGTAAACTGAAAAAAAATAGTGGAACAGACTTTGAGTAAGTAATGCAGTTAGGTCTGTGTGTTTAATGCTACATTTATCAACCTCATATTAGAAGAGCTGACAGTGCTTTTATTTGTTACTCATGAGTCTGGAGTTTCCAATCAGAATTCATCTCCAGCAGGGAAGGACTTCCCCCCACCGTAGAAATGCCACCCAGACCTCAGTCGACTTTGCGGCCCTGGTATCATTGACCTTCCATCGATCTTTGAATGTTGGATGGCTGCCCTAACAGGCTGCCCTGGTTTCCAGTGCTCGACCAGTACAAGTGGCGGTTACACGGCAGAGTTCTCCTCAGTTTAGTATTGTTGCAGGTGCTCACCCAGCTATGGGTGAGTGCATGTTACTCCACCAGGCCTGCCATTCAAAAACTGGGGCAGACCACGTTCCCCAAGTAGGTTCCTCGCCACCTCCAGCTCAGACCTGTGGGAAAAAAACAGCAGGAGGAAGCCAAAAAATCTAGACTCTAGTCTCATTTTCTTGTTGTGATTTATGAGAAACAGTCTCAAATGTGATCCCGCCGATGTTTTAGCAATATTAATAATTACAACAAAAAAGGGCCTCATCATCTTTCTCACAAACATCATAAAGTGTTTTACGTAGAATGAACTGCTATGAATTGCAATGACTGCCATCAAATACGGCAGCCATTTTGCACGCAGCAAGACCCACAAACAGCAATGAGATGAATGATCAGTTAACCTGTTTTTTTGCAGTGTGTTGAGGGAGGAGTGTTGGCCAAGACACTGGGAGAATTCTTCTTTGAATACTGCTATCACACCTTTGCACCTGAACAACTCCAACAAGCAGATGGGGCCTCAGTTGAATATCTCCTCTGAAGAACTCAGTACCTTATTGGAGTATCAAGTTAGATTATAAGTGTCAGCTGTGGTTCAGTGGGTAGCACTCTCACCTCTGAGTCAGAAGGTTGTGGGTTCAAGCCCCACTGCAGAGACTTAAGCACATAATCTAGGCTGACACTCCAGTGCAGTACTGAGGAAGTGCTGCACTGTCAGAGGTGCCATATTTCAGATGAGACATTAAACTGAGGCCCCGTCTGCCCTCTCAGATAGACGTAAAATATTCCATGGCACTATTTCGAAGAAGAATAGGGGAATCATGGCCAATATCTATCCTTTAAATCAACATCACTAAAACAAATTATCTGGTCATTTATTTCATTGCTGTTTATGGGAGCTTGCTGTGTGTAAATTGGCTGCATTTCCCTACATTACAACAGTGCCTACACTTCAAAAGGACTTCATTGGCTGTAAAGCGCTTTGGGATGTCCGGTGATCATGAAAAGCACGATATAAATACAAGTCTTTTTTTCTTTTTCCTGTATTTTCATCCTCTCCATGAACAGCATATTGAATGAGCCTGTTTGTGGCTCTATGTCAGTAATTTAAATAAAGGAGGCTTGTCTATTCCCTTTCGCAGAAGACTGTCAAATATGATCAAAAATAATCTGCAGAGGCAGCCCTCCCCTAACAACTCTTACCTCTTCTTTTAAGTACATATTGTTGTATGATAATGTCATGTTTAAATTGTCATCTCTTATTATGTTGTAAAAATTGATTTAAAATTCAATTAAAAATGGCTACTGCAGTCCTCAAATGAAAATTTTTAGCAGGTTTGAAGATAATGACTACATCAGGAAGACAACCAATGCCCATGAAACCAGCAAGGAGTTAATGCCTTCCAAGCAGAAAAGAAAATTGGCTAGAGAAAAATAAATGGGATTTCTGTTTACGGTTGTTAGACCATATCCTATTCCCCAGAACTGAAATCCCTCACTTTGATTAACACAAAATGAATCAACAGTTCTTATATTTCTGTTTTATTTTTAAAAAGCTTTAAAAAAAACTTTAAAAAAACACTGGTCCGGCCTCAACTGGAGTATTGTGTCCAATTCTGGGCACTGCACATTAGGAAGGATGTGAAGGCCTTAGAGAGGGTGCAGACAAAATTTACAAGACTGGTTCCAGGGATGAGGGACTTCAGTTACGTGGATAGACTGGAGAAGCTGGGGTTGTTCTCCTTGGAGCAGAGAAGGTTGAGAGGAGATTTGATAGAGGTGTTCAAAATCATGAGGGATCTAGACAGAGTAGAGAGAGAAACTGTTCCTATTGGCGGAAGGGTCGAGAACCAGAGGACACAGATTTAAGGTGATTGGCAGAAGAACCAAAGGCGACATGAGGAAAACCTTTTTACGCAGCGAGTGGTTAGGATCCGGAATGCAGTGCCTGAGAGGGTGGTGGAGGCAGATTCAATCATGGCTTTCAAAAGGGAATTGGATAAGTACCTGAAGGAAAACAAATTGCAGGGTTACAGGGAAAGGGCGGGGGAGTGGGACTAGCTGAAGTGCTCTTGAAGAGAGCCGGCATGGGCTTGACGGGCCAAATGGCCTCCTCCTGTGCTGTAACCATTCTGATTCTAAGCGCTGCTCAAACAATATTGCTTTAGGCCTGACTTTTCTAGTGGGATGAGAAATGAGCAACTAAAATGAAGATTTGGCCTACCAGGTCAGAGGTGCATCTATCATATCTGCTGTGCATAATATGTATCTTTAAATCAAAACTCAGAAAGAAAGAAAAAATGAATCACAGAAGTTCATACTGCCACAGATATAGCCCTCCCAAAAACAGCAATACCCCTTTAATCAAATATGAATGGACGTTCCTTGGTTCCTGGGGAACTGCCGTGACCTAATTGATTTAAAAGGTTTTTTGCTAGTGTTGGTTGAAGGTGAAGTATTGTCCAAGATAAATCCCTGCTCTTCTTTGAATAGTGCCATGAACTTTAACATCGACCTGAAACACTAGAAAGAGGCTTCAGTTTAACATCTAATCTGAAGGACAGCACCCGGTACTACATTGGAGGGTGAGCCTAGATCACGCGCTGAAGGCCTGTTGTGAGGCTGGAGCCCACGACCTTTTGACCTAGAGGTGAGAGTGCTACCAACTGATCCAATCCGACACTCAAAACGCTAAGAGCCTCTTCATTCTGCTTGCTGCTGACCAATCTAATTACTGAATTGCATGTGGAAAATATTCTCAAATATACTAGCTGTCAGCCTTAACATTTTTTCTTCCCAGAAACAACTTACAGGAATCAAACCAATTTGTCTGTGAGAAGCATTCCAAAGACAATGAGGAGACAGCATCTGAGCATCATGCGTAATTGTAACCGGTGGCCTCCTTCAACCAAAAACAGGAATTTGATCAGACAGAATTGGGATTCGGCTCCTCCAGTGGCTCAACGAGTTTATCCTCCAGGTAACTATCCACCGGTTACAGACTTACTTGCACCCGCAGAAGTGCAGTGGAGCAGGACTTCCACTGACTGCTTTGACCTGCTGGTAACCGCTTCCCAAGTCCTGGGAATGGTGTCATTCAAATAATCAGGGGAGGCCCCCAGACCTGTAGCAATGCAAAGGGATTGCCCAGGCCACAGAATCCAGAGCCCACCTTGCCACACTCAGAGGTGGGTACGAGGCCCAGATAGACCAAAGGAAAGGTCTGTAAAAGGTTTTCTTGCTTTCTCCCCTGAACTGCGGAGCCACTCTTCAATGCAGAATCGATTACTATTTTCCTCATGTATTGGGGCCCTCGGTAGGCTCTGCAGACATTGGTCCCAGACGCTTTGGGCAGAATTCCCTTTGTAGCCCGGAAACCTCCTAGACGTGCCTCCAAAGGCCAGAGCAGTGTAATGGGGGCAGGCAGAAGAAACAGCCCTTCAATTTGTTGGGGATCTTTTGAGGGGCAGAAACCCAATGGATCTAGGTTCCGTCTCCAAACTGGAATTACGGCCCGATTGCACGCCGCCATTTGCACAATTTCTTGGCTACAACAACTACTTGCATTTATAAAGTGTCTTTAGCATAGAAAAATATCCCAAAGAACTTCTCGGAGGTATAATAAAACAAATGGACACTGAGCCAAAGAAAGAGCTACTGGGCAAGGCGACCAAAATCTTGGTCAGAGGTAGGTTTCAAGGAGAGTCTTAAGGGGAGGTAGAGAAGCAGGGAGGTTTCGAAAGGGAATTCTAGAGTGCAGGGCCTAGACGGCTGATATCACAGTCCCACAAGAGAGTGGGTTGAAAGGAGGGGGGATGCACAAGAGACCAGAGACAGAAGAGTGGAGAGTTTAGGGGGTGTATAGGGGTGAAGGAGGTTACCGAGATAGGGAGGGGTGAGGCCAAGGGATTTAAACACAAGGATGAGAATTTTAAATTCAAGAAGTTGGGGGAATGGCAGCCAATGTAGGTCAGTGAGGACAGGGGTGAGGTGCGTGCGGGACTTGGTGCGGGATAGGATATGGGCAGCAGAGTTTTGGGTGAGCTGAAGTTTATGGAGTGTGGAGGATAGGAGGCCAGCCAAGCGATCATTAGATTAGTTGAGACTGGAGGTGGCAATAGCATGAGGGTTTCGGCAGCAGATGGGCTGAGGTAGGGCTGGATGCGACCAAAGTTCTGGAGGTTTAAGCAGGCAGTCTTGGTGATGAAAAGGATTATGGGGTCAGAAACGCAGCTCAAGGTCGAATAGGATGCCAAGGATATAAACAGTTTAGATCAGCCTGAGACAGTGACTGAAGTGGGGGAAGGAATTATTGAGAGTCTAGGTTCGGATCGGTCATGGCCCTGTGGATAGCGTAGCGGGCCCAGGGGCCGTGTAGCCTGATCCTGCTCCTATTTCGTGTGTCCAATTCTGTTAGGTTCAGGAGATGGTTCTGTGATAGTAGATTGGCGGTTAGGATCAGATCAGCCATGATCTTATTGAATGGCGGAGCAGGCTCGAGGGGCCAATTGGCCTACTCCTGCTCCTATTTCTTATGTTCTTATGTTTATGTTCTAGAAGGATACAGAGTTTGTGACGGAGGCCACAGATGATGGCTTAGGTCTTCCCAATGTTTAGCCAGAGGAAATCGCAGTTCATCCAAGACTGGATGTCAGATAAGCAGTCTGACAGCACAGAGGCAGTGGAGGGGTCGAGAGAGATAATGGAAAGGTAGAGCTGGGTGTCCTCCACATACATGGGGAAGGTGACCTTATTTTAGCAGATGATGTACCAAGGGCAGCAGAGGTAACGGTGTGAGGCCTGGAAGGGAAACCATTGCTAGAGATGCGCTGGCTACAATCAAATAGGTAAGAAGTTAGTCCCACTGAGCCGGACAACGGAGGAGAGGCATTGGAGAAGAATGGTATGGTTGACAGTGTCACAGGCTGCAGAAAAGTCAAAGGGGATGATGAGGGATAATGCATCACAATCACAGTCACAAAGATTGTCATTTGTGACTTTGGTTAGGGCCATTTTGGTGCTTTGGGAAGGACGGAAACCTGATTGGAACTTCAAACAGGGAGTTGGAGGAGTGATGGGTATGGATTTGGGAGTCAAGAACACTTGCAAGTTATGATCATTTGGACTGAAGTGCCATATGATGCAGACTCTTCCTGTGGAATCCTGGTCATTTCTTTAGATGGTACCCAAGTATTTGCACGAAAACAGAGATAAAGAGAGAGACACTCACAGTGAAGGATAGAAATAGGAAGGTCCCAAGCCCCAGTACTTTTTTTGAGCAATTTAAAAAATAGATATTTTCACCCTGTTTTTTTCCCCCTCTCAACGCACACCATTTCCTGGGTGCGAGGGAATGAAGACAGCCTGCTTCCAGGCCTCTGCCAATACTGCTCTTGGAACAAGTGCTAGGAGGTTTGAATTTCCTTCAATCCCCTGCGAAGAACAAGCTACCTGCTATTTGGTACCAAAATTACACCAGAAATTTGCCACAGAAGAATCAGAGGTACCAAGCTGTGCCCTACTACTATGTGCCACAGCCCATTGCTCTTTGCTGTTTACCACCACATTATGGATACTTTTTGTTGCTTCTTTTAACAGACCCTTTCTGGTAAAAAAAAAAATAAAGCCCACACCAATATACAGTAAACTCCAACAGAAATAATTTCAGTGTTTACCTTCTGACTGAAATTGCATCAGTAAGTCAGGATCCACAGCGTAAGTAAAAGCACTGAGCCCTGCCTGGACCAACTGGGTAGATGACAGGATTGCTAGACAATCATATTGATGACTTAGCGAAGTCTCCTGTCAATCACAGCAATCAATTATTTTCAATTAAAATTGTTAATCAATTATTTACTTTCAATTAGTTACCCACCACTACTTTATTGCTTGTAATCTCCAAGGGCTGTTTTTATTTTGTATGAATCAGCATCTGCTGAATCCACAGGGACTCCATACAGCCAGCACAGCAAAACAACTATTAATCTAAGGGTTAATGACTAATAATTTTTCTGTATCTACAAACATGGCTCTGAAAACTCAGTGCAGTCTATGCCTAATAATTCAAAGTGACTTTTTGTGCTAAAAAAAGACTTAAATTATCCAATCGTTTGAAATAAGCAATGTAAATAACACAGCAAAGTGAAAATTTAGTGCTAAGCATTTGAACTATCAGATCATTTGAATTAAGCAACTTTGAATTAAGAGTAGACTTCAGCACAATACTGATAACTTCTTGACTCTTATGTAATTGTACTTTCACTCATAGACATCTCGCCACTGCACAGTGCCAAGGAAAATGCTACTCCACAAGGTGAAGCTATGACTGGATACAAAGGAATAGCAAAAGTGTATGCAGGCTGCAACATCACCAATAAAAACAAGAAAAATATAATTACAGTGCACTTCTGATTATGCTGACTGCTCCAAAGACCAGGAATTTGTCGTGGTTAATTGAAATTTTGATATCCAGAAATTGATCATTGAACACTTCAGTTGTTATGGGAACAAATCTATTTATGGAAATGCAATGCTTTCGTTTATTACTGCTGGTTAAATAATTGATAGTATATTACACTCCAAGTAACTACTATGAAAGTCATAAATGATCCGAAGTTTATTTGAATTTCAGATGTGACTTATTAAACCAGTATTATATTATTCTTTTTACTTTTTGTGTCAAATTTAGGCATTTAATTTCATTTGCCAACTTAAGAAAAAGATTTGTTTATTGATAAAGCACAGGAAGCAATCTGGTACCTTTCCCACATACTCACATCTCTGTACAGGGGAGTTTTAAAGTTTCCAGTTATTATTATGGTGTATATGAGGGGGCCAACAAACTGTACTTTCATTTCTGTGACCTGGATTTGGAAACAGCACAGTCGAATGAAAAAACTCTCTCTCTCTCGCTCTCCCTCTCTCCCGCCCTCCCTAACTCCCGAATGAACCTATGTAAAATGAGTTGGGCAGGCTCAACCTAGTTCCCAATAGGTGCAGGCTCAAAACACAAAATGCTTCACAACTAGGCGGGAGTTTGATTCACATATCCATAAAGATGGCCAGTGTAGACAACGGGGAAATGATACTGGTGCAGAACAAGCCATTACTCTCTGGTTGGGTTAATCTACCTTGCTGGGCACAGCAGAGGAAAACCTATTCTGCATCTTCTCTTTGTTATACCTCACCTGGGCATACTTGATCCCGATACTGATTGCTGAAACAGAAAAGCCATTCTAACCTCCAGCACTGACATCTCCTCACCTTTATGAGCACAAATGAAATCTCCAAAAACAATTTTTAGAATTATGTATTATAAAATAGGCATGTTTATTTTACCCTGAAAGACAGCCCTGGTGGACAGCTACGAGATGAAGCACCAATCCAGGATGTGACAAAGTGGGTGATACAGGATTAATTTTCTTCCACTCCCTAAGTTCTTCAGCTGAGCCAAGCTGCTGTGGTTTGCCAAGTGTCTTCCCACAAAAGAGAAAGGAAAAATCAGAGACAGACTTACCAACACATGCTGTCATGCCTTCTGGCAGCTGACATAATGAATACCATGGAGGCCAAGGGGAAGGTCGCTTGCCAATCCTCATGAGTAGGTGTTCAATCAAGACTTATATGTGGAGGAAAGGGTGGAAATGTGCATTTCATTCTCACACAAATCAAATTTTAGAAACATATTTTGGGTTTTGAGCTTTGATGTAAAAGGTTGGTTTTGAGGCCAGTCCGCATATTTCTGCTTAAATGTATCGGCAGTCACTTGGGTAGATCATGATTTCCATGAGAAGGTTTTGGAGCGAGTTTGAGATACTTTGTGAACACAGCGAGGCCTGTTTTCCTTTTCCTTGAGAGCTATTTTCTCTTCTCCTGCCAGCGAAGCCATTATACTGCCTGGACAGTCGCCAGGCCCCCTGCTGATCCACTGTAATTTTCACAAAGCCTGCTTTAGTTATTTGCCCATTCTCAAGTGCCATATTCAAGCTACCTAGACATTTCCTTGAGTCATGGAAACCTGTTTAGCTTGCAAAAAGTGATGTTGCGTCCCAGAGCCCCAGACACTATTTCCAGCCCTTTAGCGACACAGGAGGCTTTTATGCTTGTTGAACAGTCCTGAGCGGAATACTTCTTGTTTGTGCCAAAAAAAATAAGAGAAAGCCTTTTTTTCAGAGACTACCAGAAACGGTTTGCTACTACAGCTTTAAAATAAGGTGTATTTTAAGCTCGATGATGACTTTGTATTGCTATTAGCTGGCTTGTTCACCACTCCTTACTAGAGGGTGCAAAACTTTAATGTAATTTGATAAAAACACAGTACAGCTGCATCAAGCTGCCATTCCGCTACCACACATGTGTAACATTATAAACAAACCATTTGGTATCTTGCATTAAATTCAGCTCATTATGCCACCCTCTTTCCCATGCCCCTTGTGTTAATGATTAACCATTTGAATTCAGTTAACAAAATATCACAGCAACTGTAAGTAACACACAGATTTTTTGAAGCGTACCTGTACCAGTGGACATAGAGGCTTCTTTTTGGTATTTACCTGCCGAATTTTTCTCTTCACTTGGTACCTCCAAGAAATGTATCTCCTGTGGCCAAATTGATGGCCACGGGCACCTTGCTTCCAGGCTACCACTAGAATTGACCTCCGTGTGCAATGTCCAGAAATATCATAAAAGTGTCCTTTATAAATGGGCTTACAATGTCATTACACACAGAGGAAATCTCCCCCAACCCCTCTCCTCCGCCACAGTGATTGCAGGTAGAGACAGCTCTCCCATTAATTTTCCCTCCTTATTATAGCAAACCAAGTCCATTTAGGAACATAGCAGAATGAAGGAATCAAAATCTGTGACCCACTGCTCTCTAGTGCAGCATGCTGATGCTCCAACACACTACACCATCCTGCCGTACACAGTGTTATCCATTTTAAAGCTATTTACTTAGGTCTCACTAAACCTGCGCACCAACACTGTAAATCACTCAGTCAGCATTGATCAAAGCCAGCGGGGTAAGCACCTCTGGCAGCTCAGTGTGGGTAATGCACAGCGTCTTTCACACTGAACCTTAGAAATCAGGAAGGCCCTAGGTTTGATGTCTGGTCTGTGCTAAATTAGCGGATCTCAGCTGGGATTGTGGTGAGGGCAGTGCAACTGGGTCTAGTGCTCTCAATGCTTGGGAAGAAAGAGAAAAAGAAACTCTGGGCCCACGATTCTGATCAATATCCATTGACCCTTACTGGAAGCTACACATGAATAGCTGCTGGGTAAAGGCACATTTGAACTTGCTTGTGATACCCGCCACATTTGAATAGACTGCTGGCACTCACTATACAGACTCACGTGTAAAGAATGACTGATCGGGTGAGGTAGTGGAGGGATGCCATAATGAATCAGGGTCTTCAGAACAGATGGGGATGAAAATATATTTTTTAAAACCGCTATGCAATTTTGAAAGCTATTTTTGTGCAACAAGGTGACAAAATTGTTCCATGATAAGTAAATCTTTTGAATCTTATAAGGGCTACAGAATGCCAGTACTTTCCGTCCTTGTGTGTGATGAATTTCATTCATTCTCAGCTAGTCAATTACCTCAGAAAAATTGAAACTGCACTTAGCTTGTCCCTCAGAAACTCACTGTAATCTTCTGCCAGCCAGCGACTGTTTGTAACATTGAACATCTTCCATGCCCTTTTCCTGGCCGTATGGAATTACATGGAAATGATCTCCTACAAATAGCAGTGGGATAAAAAAGAAACATGTAGGGGGGCTTGACCTCCTTACAGTACTTATCAATCTAGAAATTACAGTTGGTAGTACTAGTAGATGAAAACTTAATGCGTTCAAATGACATTCCTCTGTCCACTGTTGACTGGAGGCTTTAAACCATATAAAGTAAACAGATTTTGTCGCTGTTAAAATAACAGGCAAAAGAATGTCATATGAATGTGTTTGACTGTTAATATCACCAATAGCAATTTCTAGGCTATAGTTAAGTTATATATCTTTCTAATCTAGACTGGCAGCCACTGTCAATATTTTTCTTCAAGAACGATCGGCCCACGTTCTGGTGTCTGGCAGGATTCAAACCTGCAGTGCTCATTAGGGAAGTTTTTTCCCTCGTAATGCTAAAATTTGAAAAGGAAAAGCCTTTACAAAAATACAAAGAAATGGTAGGTTTTTTTATTGCAACATCGATGTCAAACATCTGTGAAAAGCAGCACCAATGTTTCCACAAATACTGTACACTGCTTAAAACCTAACTCTTCGACCAAGCATTTGGTCACCTGTCCTAATGTCTCCTTCTTTGGCTCAGTGTTGATTTTTGTCTGATTACGCTCCTGTGAAGCACCTTAGGACATATAACTACGATAAACGCGCTATTTAAGTGCAAGTTGTTGTAGTTATATCTGAAGCATTCATCCTTTTACAATGGATTTTGTAGGTCATCGTCTTATTGGACTTTAGAAATGGGGTTCTATTTATTGTTCCTTTGAATCAGTTCTTTTTCATTTAAGCAGCTATTGTGAAACTGAAACAAAATGATTATGCTTCCGCTTCTCAATTAGTTTAGAATTCTTTTTTTCTAATCTGGAAAAGATGGACGTTCTTTTGCTAAACATATGAAACTTGATGTACCTTTGATAATAATTTGAAACCACTCAATAGAAATGCATAAATGTGCTTCCCAGATGGCACAGTGCACGAAGCCACTGCCCAGTGTTGAACTGAGGATAGATCAGGAAGGCCCAAGGTTTTATCCCATGTCTGTGTTGAGTTAGCTGATTCCAGGCAGTGTGCGATAACTTACACATAGCACGCAGAGGAAATCTTCCCCTGATCACTCTCTGGTGACTTCTGCTGGGAAGTCTTCACGTGTGGAATGTGGCCGAGGGCTGAAGCTGGGCCTGGCTCTAATGTCCCCACAATAATATGACCTGCTACACTCAATGTCTTGGCTCATGTATGAAGAATGATCAGTAGGGCAGGTACCAGAGGGTAGCCAGAGGTAACTATCAATGTTCCCACTAAGGGCGCAGTAATCTCAAAGGTCCCACGCGGGCTGCTCACCGGCTTTTACACTGTAAATACCGCGCATACACAGAAATTTAAAGGGACCATGCACTAAAAGAACAAAGCGCAGCCTACAGGGAACATTTGTAACTACACACCTGCATGAATCGAAACCTTCAGACAAAAAGGGGCAGGGAAGAAATGTGTATGTATAACGTTGTGAGCTAATAAATGACACAAAACATCCCATCCGACAACTAAAATTTATAGTCAAGTTGAGAAAATCTTTTAGTCTCATTTAAAATTTTCAATTTTTGTATTCATATTCAGAGAATCCAGTCAACTAGGTTGTGTGTTTTGTTCTCATAGATTCTGTTATCATAGAAGATAGGAGCAGGAGTAGGCCATTCGGCCCCTCTAGCCTGCTCCGCCATTCAATGCGATCATGGCTGATCATCCAAATTCAGTACCCTGTCCCTGCTTTCTCCCCATATCCCTTGATCCCTTTAGCCTTAAGAAATATATCCAACTCCTTCTTGAATCTATTTAATGAATTGGCCTCTACTGCCTTCTGTGGCAGAGAATTCCACAGGTTCACCACTCTCTGGGTGAAGAAATTCCTCCTCATTTCTGTCCTAAATGGCTTACCCCTTATCCTTAGACTGTGACCCCTGGTTCTGGACTCCCCGACCATCGGAAACATCCTTCCTGCATCTAGTTTGTCCTGTCCTGTCAGAATTTTATAAGTTTCAATGAGATCCCCTCTCATTCTTCTAAACTCCAGCGAGTATAAGCCCAATCGACCCAATCTCTCTTCATACGTCATTCCTGCCATCCCAGGTATCAGCCTTGTGAATCTTCGCTGAACTCCTTCCATGGCAAGAACATCCTTCCTCAGATAAGGCGACAAAAACTGCACACAGTACTCAAGGTGTGGTCTCACCAAGGCTCTGTACAACTGCAGCAAGACATCCTTGTTCCTGTATTCAAACCCTCTCGCTATGAAGGCCAACATACCATTTGCCTTCTTAACCGCCTGCTGCACCTGCATGCTTACCTTCAGCAACTGGTGCACAAGGACACCCAGGTCTCGTTGCACTTCCCCTTCTCCCAATCTTGTGCTTGTCGGATGTCTAGAGGAAACTTGATTGAGGAGCAGTGGTGTATATAAATGAAACCATTGAATTTTATTGACTGGTTTATTTTCCAAAAGCTTCTAATTCCTTATCATAGAATCATAGAAACTTACAGCACAGAAGGAGGCCATTTGGCCTAGGTGCCTTGTTATGATCTTTGCTAGGACTTTAAGTACTTAAAATAGGTATCCAGTCTGTTAGCTTCAAATTGTATATAAGTATATTGCAAGACCTCAATAAAAAAAAACATTATAACACTGTCCCTGTTTCAGGCACAGTCACTGCTGTAAATGCTGCCTGCTGCTCTCCCACCTTTTTGTCATGTCATTAATGTTTACTGGAAGCATAAATCATCAATTGTAAACCACCCATATAAATGCCACATGTTAGAAAACGTTAGATTCCTACATTAGCTGCTGAATGAAATTTAACAGAGAATAAAATATGTTAATGCTGATGAAAGACACAAGCATTAGTATATAACTTGTATTGGTAGTTGGAATTCAAATTGATTTAAAATCTACTTATGACTCATCCCTAGATACAAGATCACATTTTCACAGTTTTATTTTTATGTAAGGGTATAAGAACATAAGAAATAGGAGCAGGAATAGGCCACTTGGCCCCTCGAGCCTGCTCCGCCATTCAATAAGATCATGGCTGATCTTGGGCTCAAAGCCACTTCCCCGCCCACTCCCCATAACCCTTCACTCCCTTATCTTGCAAAAATCTGTCTATCTCCACCTTAAATGTATTCAATGACCCAGCCTCCATGGCTCTCTGGGGCAGAGAATTCCACAGATTTACGACCCTCTCAGAGAACAAATTCCTCCTCATCTCAGTTCTAAAAGGGCAACCCTTTATTCTGAAACTATGCCCCTAAGTTCTAGATTTCCCCACGAGGGGAAACATCCTCTCTGAATCTACCTTGTCGAGCCCCCTCGGTATCTTATATGTTTCAATAAGATCACCTCTCATTCTTCTAAATTCCAATGAGTATAGGTCCAACCTGCTCAACCTTTCTTCATAAGTCAACCCCCTCATCTCTGGAATTAACCTAGTGAATCGTCTCTGAACTGCCTCCAATGCAAGTATATCCTTCCTTAAATAAGGAGACCAAAACTGTATGCAGTACTCCAGGTGTGGTCTCACCAATACCCTGTACAGTTGTAGCAGGACTTCCCTGCTTTTATACTCCAACCCCCTTGAAATAAAGACCAACATTCCATTTGCTTTTTTGATCACTTGCTGTACCTGCATGCTAACTTTTTATGTTTCATGCACAACGACCCCCAGGTAACCTCTGAACTGTAGCATTTTGTAATCTCTCCCCATTTAAATAATAAATTGCTTTTTTATTTTTCAGGAGTGTCCACAAACTTGATGGTTCATATGGGACAAACTTGATGGTTCCAATCCAGTACCAGGTATGCATTTCAGGAGCTGCAGCATAAGGCAGTAAAGATGAAATTGGTTCTTGAGACTCCTAAATGATGAGGAAAGATTAAGGAAGTTGGGCCTGATTTTATTGAACAAGAGGACTTTCAAGGTGCCCCAACAGAAATGTTCTAAATTACCATAGAACCTTACAGCAGGTACACTGAAATATATTGGCCCAAAAATTCGTGAGGGAGCCTTCGTGCGAGGGTAAGGCTTCCCCGCGATCTCTCACTGCGCGCTGGCTTTTTCAGTCCCAGCTCGCACGAACTTGATGTTCTGGACAGCAGCTGGGCAGTGCTTCCGTATCCCACAGGCGCAGTTAATTCGTGCGAGCTGTGGGATCACGTGACTCAGTTAGAGCCAATGGCAGCACACCATCTTTCATTCATAGCTTTCACATAAGTGCTGTGAAAGCTATGAATCTATACCCCCCCAAAAGAACAGCTAAACCTCAATTAAATTTTTTTTTAAAAACCATCACATTAATAAAATAAGTATAATTAAATAAATTAACCATTTTAAACAAAAAATTAAATTTTTGAAAAAATTTAAAATCTTTTAAAAAGTTATAAAAATAAACTTACCTGTCTTTAAAGTCTCTAAAAAAGATAGACCTGTTAAAAAAAATTCAAAATAATACTTAATTAACTACTTATCTTGTTAAAAGAGGGTCTTACACCTCCTTTCTTTATGTGTAAAATCTTCCATACTTACCTGCGCGTTCAAAGCACTAAGTGCACTGCGTGCGCGCAGCCTGTAGCGCGCACGCGGTTCACCTAGGAACCGCCCCCTTTTGAATTCACCAAGTGCCGGTTTTCAGCGCATGCGCAGTGCATGCAGAAAACCGGCAATTGGAGACAGAATACGCTAGAGTACACAGTGCGTACTCTCGCGTAGCAACACAAATTTTTGGGCCATTCTGTGCTGGTTTCATGGAGTGCGATTTAAACCCACAACCTTCTGACTCAGAGGGAAGAGTGCTACCCACTGAGCCAAAGCTGACCACTTCACATGTGGCCTGTAACCAGCCATGGTGAGCAGCTCTTGAAGAGAAAAAAATGTTTGGACACTCCTGAATTAAAGAACTGCTGGGTCTGAACCTGTCTGTGGTACAACTTACTCAAGTCCCGAGCGCTGGGCTGCCAAAAGACTTTCTTAAAGCTAAGTTGCCGCAGGTATAACAGTGATGCAAGGGCAATATTTTCAATCCTTTCCTCTTCCCTATGTCCAAGAATGAAAGAAAGACTTACATTGATATAGTGCCTTTCACGACCACTGGACGTCTCAAAGCGCTTTACAGCCAATGAAGTACTTTTTGGAGTGTAGTCACTGTTGTAAGGTGGGAAACGCGGCAGCCAATTTGCACACAGCAAGGTCCCACAAACAGCAATGTGATAATGACCAGATAATCTGTTTTTGTTATGTTGATTGACGAATAAATATTGGCCAGGACTCTGGGGATAACTCCCCTGCTCTTCTTCAAAATAGTGCCATGGGATCTTTCACATCCACCTGAGAGAGCAGACGGGGCCTCGGTTCAGCGTCTCATCCAAAAGACAGCACCTCCAACAGTGCAGCACTCCCTCAGCACTGCATTAGAGTGTCAGCCTAGATTTATGTGCTCAAGTCCCTGGAGTGGGACTCTGAACCCACAACCTTCTGACTCAGAGGCACGGGTGCTACCCACTGAGCCACAGCTGACACTGAAAAGCCAAAATCAAAGTTTTCATAATTAGGCAATGAAAATACAAAAAACTAACACTGAGAGCCACAAGTTTATAGTAACTGAATAAATCAAGTTCTGTATTTATTTATTTGAAGATTTTTATTGCTGTTTTGGGAACAGTGTATTCTATCCCTAGCTACTGTCTGAGGCTGAACCAGACTGTTTGCAACCTCAGTGTCCTATTTGATCCTGAACTGAGCTTCTGACCCCATATCCTCTCCATCACCAAGACCGCCTACTTCCACCTCTGTAACATCGCCCGTCTCCGTCCCGCCTCAGCTCATCTGCTGCTGCAACCCTCATCCATGCCTTTGATACCTCCAGACTCGACTATTCCAATGTTCTCCGGTGCAGCCTCCCATCTTCCGCCCTCCATAAACTTGAGCTCATCCAAAACTCTGTTGCCCGTGTCCTAACTCGCACCAAGTCCCGTTCACCCATCGCCCCCTGTGCTCGCTGACCTACACTGGCTCCCAGTTCACCAATGCCTCAAGTTTAGAATTCTCATCCTTGTGTTCAAATCCCCCCCATGGCTTCACCCGTCCCTATCTCTGTAACCTTCTCCAGCCCTACAACCCTCCGAGATCTCTGTGCTCCTCCAATTTTGGCCACTTGTGCATTCCCAACATCCCTCGCCCCACCATTGGTGGCCGTGTCTTCAGTTGTCTAGGCTCTAAAATCTGGAATTCCCTCCCTAAATATCTCTACCTCTCTCCTCCTTTAAGATGCTCTTTAAAACCTACCTAATTCACCTGTCCTAATGTCGCCTTCTTTGGCTCAGCGTCAATTTTATTTGTTTGATTACACTTCTGTGAACCCGAGGATGAGAATTTTTAAATGGAGGCGTTCGGGTTTGGAAGCCAATGAGCACAGGTGTTAAGCAACATCTTAAAGGACAAATAGGGGGGCATAGTCTCAGGATAAGGGGTCGGCCATTTAAGACTGAGACGAGGAGGAGTTTCTTCACTCGGGGTTGTGAATCTTTGGAGTTCTCTGCCCCAAAGGGCTGTGAATGCTCAGTCGTTGAGTATATTCAAGGCTGAGATAGATGGATTTTTGGACTCTAGGGGAATCAAGGGATATGGGGATCGGGCGGGAAGGTGGAGTTGAGGTCGAAGATCAGCCATGATCTTATTGAATGGCGGAGCAGGCTCGAAGGGCCAGATGGCCGACTCCTGCTCCTAATTCTTATGTTCTTATGACAAGAGAGTGGTGAAGAAATTCAGTGCTTAGGGCCCTTATCAATATAGGGAAACGTGAACAAGAAAAGCTCATTAAGATACATTAAGCCAGTTTCATTCTTAAGCCATATGGGCATATATAACGGGGCCTTTAATTGCAACTAACCTCCAAGTTTAAAGGTAAAGTCGGGTTGAAGTGATGTCATGTGGGAGCTTGTTACCTACACTAGTCTCTTATCACTAGTCTCGTCACTTAATGTAATGTATAATAGAGCAAGACGGGATAAGATTTCCAGATAAAATGCAGGAACCCTGACTTTCTGCAGCCATTCAGTGAAACCGCAGTGTTGTCAACACTCATTTGAAGTAGCATGTTTTAAACATGCTGGTGCCCTGAAACTTAGATGTGCGATGGAGCCCGTTTATTTTGTTTTCCTATTGCTTAAACATCTGAGAATGGTTCTCACTTTCCAAAGTTTCTGCCCTGTGCTTCCCTCCTCCTATTATATTAGGGAGAAGCAATGAATGAATCTGTGTCAAACCTAATGGTTCCTGAGCTGCTGGGACCATAGAAATCTCAGGACAAGAAAGACAACCTGTATAATGTATAATGAGAGAGAGAGAGACTTATATTTATAGAGCGCCTTTCATGACCTCAGGACATCCATACGCACTTTACAGCCAATTAAGTACTTCTGAAGTGTAGTCACTGTTGTAGTGTAGAAAACACAGCACCCAATCTGTACACTGCAAGGTCCCACAAACAGCAATGTGGTAAGGACCAGATAATCTGTTTTTTAGTGAAATAACAACAGAAAATGCTGGAAACACTCAGCAGGTCAGGCAGCATCGAGGAGAGAGCAACAGAATTAACGTTTTGGGTCGAGGATCCTTCGCCAGAACTCTGCTTTTTCTCTCCTCGATGCTGCCTGACCCGCTGAGTGTTTCCAGCATTTTCTGTTGTTATTTCAGATTTCCAGCATCCGCAGTATTTTGCTATTGTATTAGTGTTTTTTTTAGTGATAAATGTTGGCCAGGACACCAGGGAGAACTCCACTGCTCTTCGAAATAGTGGCCGTTGTATCTTTTGCGTCCACCTGAGAGAGCAGATGGAGCCTCGGTTTAACGTTGTATCTGAAAGATGACACCTCGGACAGCGAAGCACTCCCTCAGTACTGCACTGAGGCGCCAGCCTAGATTTTGTGCTCAAGTCTCTGGATTGGGACTTGAAGCCACAACCTTCTGACTCAGAGGTAAGTGTGCTACCCGCTGAGCCACCAGTGACACCTAAAGAGAAGGGAGCAATTGAAAGGGGGAAAAATAATCTCAGGCCATACTTGTCCAAAATATGAAGAGCTTCACTGCACTCTCACAAATTCAAATCCTTGTATCTGCCTCCATTTATATCCATTTGACATCCAGTATAGGATGAGCAGAAATTTCCTCCAATTAAATATTAGGAAGATCGAAGCCACTGTCTTCGGTCCACGGCACAAAATCCGTACCCTAGCCACCGACTCCATCCCTCTCCCTGGCCACGTCTCAGGCTGAACCTATTTGACCCTGAGCTGAGCATCCGACCCCATATCCTCTCCATCACCAAGACCGCCTATTTCCACCTCCTTAACATCAACCCTCTCCACCCCTGCCTCAGCTCATCTGTTGCTGAAACCCTCATCCATGCCTTTGTTACCTCTAGATTCGACTATTCCAATGCTGTCTTGGCCAGCCTCCCACCTTGCATCCTCCGTCAACCTGAACTCATCCAGAACTCTGCTGCCCGTGGCCTAACTGGCACCAAGTCCCATTCACCCATCACCCCTGTGCTCGCTGACGTACATTGGCTCCCGGTCCCGGCAACGCCTCAATTTTAAAATGCACATCTGTGTCTTCAAATCCCTCTATGGCCTTGCTCCCTCCTGATCTTTGTAACCTCTTCAGCCTTACAACCCTCTGAGAACTGTGCATTCCTTCAATTCTGGCCACTTGCACATCCTCAATTTTCATCGCTCCACCATTGGCGGCCCTGCCTTCAGCTGTCTAGGCCCTAAGCTCTTGAATTTCCTCCCTAAACCTCTCCGCCTCTGTCTCCTCCTTTAAGACACTCCTTATAACCTACCTCTCACCTGTCCTAATATCTCCTTACATGGCTCGGTGTCAAATTTTGTTTGATAACGCACCGGCAAAGCACCTTGAGACATTTTACTACGTTTAAGGCGCTATATAAATACAAGTATGAGCTGAGGTGTGCAGATACCATACGTAAACCTGAGGCCATCCAAACTCGGCAGCCCATGTCCTAACTCGCACCAAGTCCCGTTCGCCCATCTCCCCTCGATTTCAAAATTCTCATCCTTGTTTTCAAATCCCTCCATGGCCTCGCCCCTCCCTACCTCTGTAATCTCCTTCAGCCCCACAACCCCCCGAGGTATCTGCGCTCCTCTAATTCTGCCCTCTTGAGCATCCCTGATTATAATCACTCAACCTTTGGTGGCCGTGCCTTCTGTTGCCTAGGCCCTAAGCTCTGGAATTCCCTCCCTAAACCTCTCTGCCTCGCCACCTCTCTTTCCTCCTTTAAGACGCTCCTTAAAACCTACCTCTTTGACCAAGCTTTTGGTCACCTGCCCTCATTTCTCCTTATGTGGCTCGGTGTCAAATTTTTTGTCTTAAAATACTCCTGTGCAGCGCCTTGGGACGTTTTATTACGTTACAGACGCTATATAAATACAAGTTGTTGCTGTTGAGAGATGCCGGGAGCAGCAGCACAATGTAGCGTTTAAATTCCACCTGTTGCAGGCCTTGCATTCTTATGGCCAGCCCATAGTCCATGTGGTAACCATACAGAGCTGAAGAGAAACCTCAGAAGACTAAATTGTTTACAGATGGGGCCAGGCAGTGCCAAGGCCGTTGACAATAAGCTCTGTATCAAGTGTCTGGATAAAACACTAAGGAAGGAAATGGGCAACACTGCAGCAAACCACCCAAAAGATTCCAGGGAAACAGAAACTCAACTTTTCTATATTGGTCATTTATCTTGCCCCCTCGCCCCTTCCTCCATCTTAAAGATTGTTGGGAACCAACGTATTGCAAAGTACTGCAAATGGATGCATTTTAACTGTTCATTGCAACAGTATTTACTTCAGGGTGGTTGAGCTCATGTCACGTGTACGTCACCATACTGTCCCGCATCATTAGGGTGGAGATTTAAGCTGTTTTTAAGCAGCAGCTCTCCTGGTACCAAAGGAACCTACATTTAATTCAACCATTCAACCAACTACAATGTCCGAATCAGAAAGCTCCTCTGGATCACTCCCTTCCCCCACCTCACCATTCACATTCAGATGTTGGAATCGACGCCTCTTAAGCTAATGACAGTATTAAGCAGCGGAGAGAGAAAGATGGCATCAAAATGGACAGTATTTCATCTATTCCACAACCTTGAATGTATTTTTAAAAATCAGCTAGAGATTCCTGGGTGAACCCGAGGTTTTTTGAGGCCCACAAGATCTTAGATAATTGCAATGAAAAGGAAATTATGTTCAAAAAACAATATGAGGGAACGACTAAACTGGTGTTATACTTTGTATGAAAACAATATTGGAAATATGCAACAGGATCGATAACATCGGTACAGAGAAAGACAGGTTACCTTTTCAGGAGTAGACCCTTTGTCAGAATGGGTCATTGTTATAATACAATGACTCCCCAAAGCCTTTCCACCATCTACAAGGCACAAGTAAGGAGTGTGATGGAATACTCTCCACTTGCCTGGATGAGTGCAGCTCCAACAACACTCAAGAAGCTCGATACCATCCAGGATAAAGCAGCCCACTTGATTGGCACCCCATCCACCACCTTAAACATTCACTCCCTCCACCACCGGCATACCATGGTTGCAGTGTGTACCATCTACAAGATGCACTGCAGCAACTCGCCAAGGCTTCTTCGGCAGCACCTCCCAAACCCGCGACCTCTACCACCTAGAAAGACAAGGGCAGCAGACGCATGGGCACACCATCACCTCCAAGTTCCCCTCCAAGTCACACACCATCCTGACTTGGAAGTATATTGCCGTTCCTTCATCGTCACTGGGTCAAAATCCTGGAACTCCCTCCCTAACAGCACTGTGGGAGTACCTTCACCACATGGACTGCAGCGGTTCAAGAAGGCGGCTCAACACTACCTTCTCAAGGACAATTAGGGATGGGCAATAAATGCTGGCCTTGCCAGCGACGCCCACATCGCATGAATGAATTAAAAAAAACATACGGTTATAAAATTTTAGACTCTAACCATCAAACTCTCTCTGTCACAGGCTTTCTCATCGCTCTTCATTTTTGCAGTACTACTATTGCCATTGCACTGCTGAACTTTCCTTTCTTGCTGTTCACAAACTCCAAATACTTGCTCCACCTTCAATCCTCAATGTGTTGCAATCGAGACTCGTTGTTCTGTCTCATCCTGTAATTGGGGGAATCAAGAACGAGGGGACATAATCTTAAAATAAGAGTGAAATGAGGAAGCACTTTTTCACGCAAAGGGTAGTAGTCAATCAGTGAAGTGAATCGATATCGCCCATTTTACACTATCACCCAAAGCCAAAATTAGTCCTGCTGGTTGACTCAAACCAATCAGAATTAAAATCATATCAATGGACTTGCACTGTGCCCATGCAACTGAATACTATGGAGTCTTACAAAATTTACAAAGTTACAAAGTATTTACAGCACAGAAACAGGCCATTCGGCCCAACTGGTCTAAGCCGGTGTTTGTACTCCACACGAGCCTCCTCCCGCCTCTCTTCATCTAACCCCATCAACATACCCTTCTATTCCTTTCTCCCTCATCTGCTTATCTAGCTTCCCCTTCAATGAATCTATGTTATTCGCCTCAACTAGTCCCTGTGGTAGCGAGTTCCACATTCTCATCACTCTCTGAGATAGAGGATCAGCCATGATCATATTGAATGGCGGAGCAGGCTCGAAGGGCCGAATGGCCTACTCCTGCTCCTATTTTTCTATGTTTCTATGTTTCTGGGTAAAGAAGATGTCATAATGTCTTTTTATGACCTTGCACACCTGGCAGGGAGCCTCGCACATCAAGAACAGATAGCAGAAAGAATGGTTAGAAAATTGTGGGCAATTCGTGCTATAATTTCCAATATTCACTCTCTGTTGAGTAAGACTCACCACTGGGAGCATGAAGCCAGAAAATGACCTTCAGTTTCACTTTATTTTGTTTCTCCCTAAAATAATGGATGAGCCAGAAAAATAAATAAACCAATCAGGTGTAAGAACATGTTTGTCTAATTAATATTCTTTCTCTCCGGTCTAGTTTCCATCCTCTGTCTCCATCTTGTCTCTCCAATTCATCGATACTACTATGGTCATTGATCCTCTGAACCTTCCTATCTTGTTTTTCCTATCCTACAAATACTCCATTCTACACACACTCTGAATCCTAACTATATTGAAATCAAGGTGGGTAATTTTGAAAGATTAGTGTTTCTGATAAAAGGTCTCATTCAAAATGTTAAGCTGTGTTTTCTGCATTTCCTACATTACAACAGGGACGACACTTCAAAAAGTACTTCGAGAAGTACTTCAAAAAGCGCTTTGAGACGTCCGGTGGTCGTGAAAGGCGCTATATAAATGCAAGTCTTCCTTTCTTTCCTCAAAAAACCAACCCTTGACCCCTCCGTCCTTGCAAACTATGGCCCCCCATCTCCAACCTCCCTTTCCTCTCCAAAGTCCTTGAACGTGTTGTCGTCTCCAAAATCCGTGCCCATCTTTCCCGGAACTCCATGTTTGAATCCCTCCAATCAGGTTTCCGCCCCTGCCACAGTACCGAAACGGCTCTCATCAAAGACGCAAATGACATCCTTTGTGACTGTGACAAAGGTAAACTATCCCTTCTCGTCCTTCTCGACCTGTCTGCAGCCTTTGACACAGTTGACCACTTCATCCTCCTCCATCGCCTCTCCGTCATCGTCCAGCTGGGTGGGACTGCACTCGCCTGGTTCCATTTTTATCTATCTAATCGTAGCCAGAAAATTACCTGCAACGGCTTCTTTTCCTGCTCCCGCATCATTACCTCTGGGGTCCCCCAAGGATCTATATAAATGCAAGACTTCCTTTTTTTCTTTCTTTTATCAGGTGCTGACTGATCCCACTGTGCACTTCCGACATTTTCTGTTAAATGTTCATACAATAATATCGCACAGCGAAATTTTCGGGGTCTGATCTTCATAACTTGTTGTTAATTTATGAATATAAGTTAGTCATTAGATGCAGTTAATTTGGCAAAATGGCAATCACAGCTATTAACAGGAATTTCCTTTATTATTTGTCCTTTCAAATAGCCAAGAGCTGGAATTTGATATTTGTCCCTAAAGATGCTCATTCAATAAGAATCTAAATTTAAAACCATTTAATAAAGAAAATCCAAATAATTTCCAGTCATGGTCATTCCTTCCACCGTCTCTCTGGCCCTTAGTCAACTGCCCACCCGAAACTGGGAAGTGGCAGCTGGCCGGTAAGTGGGAACGAAATGTCTGCCACCCGGATCTGAAGGAACGGTCCTCGGGACTTCTTGGGACTTCGGTAGGTCATGGGAAAGGGGGATTCAGGAGAGTTTCGCCATTGGAAAGGGCGGGGAGCCTGGGGATGAGGAAGCCTAAACTTTCCTTGTGGGGCCGAGAGAAGCACTTCTGCCTCTCCGGGCCCCAGAAGGGAAGTAAAAAAAAAATTAAAAACTTACCTCTTTCGGCCTCGAGCAGGGAAAAACCACAATGGCTTCTCAGCGGTTGAAATAGCAGTCAGGCCCCAGTGACATCATCGGAGCTCAAGCTGCATATTTAAATAAGGGCTTGGCCAGTTTCTGGCGGGTGTCTCTGCCGCAGGCTCAGAAGAGCAGGTTAAAATTGAAGACTGCGGGAAGGGAGTAGGACGTCGGCAAGTAAGTCTTCCGGCCGATTTTAACATGCCCACCAGTCCAGTTTCTGCCAGATGAGCAAGGTTAAAATTGCCACCAGAGTTACAACCATTAAAAGAAAAGTCAGCTTTTTGTTTAAGTTTCTGTGCTCAAAGTGATTCGCATCAGGAAATGGAGCATTTTCTTTTCCAGGCACTCTGTGTTAGCATCAAGCATTCCTACGTCATGGATACCACAGCCACATGTACAAAAAAGCTCCTTCTACTCTGCTTCAGTCCAAACCTCAGAAACCTGTGTTCCACTACACAAACATAACATTTTTCCATTTCCCACACCAGCGACCATGTGCCAATTTAGTCCCGACTCGGGGGACAGGTTTATGTTGTGGGCACACGTTCACTACAAGACAAAATGCAAAAAAAATTTTCACGTTCCCCTCTTTGTTCTCTTTATTATTTCCTTGGTCTCCTCTTATTGACTCCTTAATCCTCTCGGTCATCATTTTCGCCACTGTTCTTCACCCTAGTATAGAGACAATCATCCGAATGGATTCAGAACGCCGCTATTCTACGCTCAGGCAGATCAATGGGCATTCAGGTGAAAATGGCTTTCATCAATGGCATGAATAGAAAAGCATCGGAGCAATTGAGTGATTGTCATGTCTGTGGCGGTTCTAGACGATTATGTAGCCCGGGACAACTAACAGGAGACAACGCCGCAGAAAGCAATCAGGCTACAGTGACTTCAGCAATGAATACTCCAGGCACTGATGATAACACATGCAGGTTACAGATGCAGGTAACAGTGCTTCCCAACCAGAGGCAGCTCACCGGTTGGCTCAGCAGTTGGCCACCACTACTATTCCCTCAACTTGGGGATCAATTAGGAGTAGAGAACTTGCAGAATCAGTAAGCAGAAGGGCACAAATCACCAGGGATAAACACAACAGACAAACACACCTGAAGATGAGTTTAGGCACCACATGCATTCACTCACTAACTAAGTAAAATAAATTCACTTTCAATACACCTTGTATTCTCTCATTCTTTCATTGTACAAAAAATAAGGCATCAGCTGTCCAAAATATCTGTGATGTCCCCTCTGGGTACCTGGAAGCTTCCTGTGGCAGAAAAGTTGTCGGCAGCGTGACCTTCACTGCCACAAGCCTTAACAAGCTATTTTTTCCCTGTGCTAACTATCGGAGATTCATTTTAACATGGGAGAAAGAGGCAGAGTTGTGGTAAGAATGGAAGAAAAGGTTGTACCACTTGCCACTGCAACTGCAAGAGGCCGGTGTCGGGAGCAACAGGAGAGAACAGTAAGTATTTAAACTCACTCTCGCGGGCTTTTTTACAGAGGCCGGTGTCGGGAGCAACAGGAGAGAACAGTGAGTATTTAAACTTACTTTCGCGGGCTTTTTTCAGAGGCTTACCAATCTCGCAGACCGGCGGCGGCGTTCCAGAGCCACGTCACGATTCAAAAAGTGACGCGGGCAAGAGGAAGCAGCTGATTGGGTGAGTACGGTCAGGTGAGTATTTATACTACTCTATAGTTTGACAGTTAAGGTTAATAGTTTATAAAGTTTAGAAGGTCTTACTTTTTGTGGTTATAGTTTCTAAGGTCTCTGTTGTGTAGCGGGGAGTGCTAGTAAACAAGGGCCCTTGAGTATATCATTTAATTGTAATGTAATTAGTGGTATTGATTTGATTTAATTTAATTTAAATTAATTAAAGGGTAAGTCATGGCAGCACAGCTCGGCCCCGTGGCATGCTCCTCCTGCACTATGTGGGAAATCAGGGACACTTCCTGTGTCCCTGACGACCATGTGTGCGGGAAGTGTATCCAGCTGCAGCTACTGGCAGACCGCATTGTGGCACTGGAGCTGCGAATGGATACATACTGGAGCATTCGCGATGCTGAGGACATCGTGGATAGCACGTTTAACCAGTTGGTCACACCGCAGGTAAAGGTTGCACAGGCAGGAAGGGAATGGGTGACCGCCAGGCAGAATAGTAGGCGCAGGCAGGTAGTGCAGGGGTCCCCTGTGGCCATCCCCCTCTCAAACAGATATACCACTTTGGATATTGTTGAGGGAGATGGCTTATCGGGGGAAGGCAGCAGCAGCCAACTTCCTGGCACCATGGGTGGTTCTGCTGCACAGGACGGGAGGAAAAAGAGCGGGAGAGCTATAGTGATAGGGGATTCTATTGTAAGGGGAATAGATAGGCGTTTCTGCGGCCGCAATCGAGACTCCAGGATGGTATGTTGCCTCCATGGTGCAAAGGTCAAGGATGTCTCGGGGCAGCTGCAGGGCATTCTGGAGGGGGAGGGTGAACAGCCAGTTGTCATGGTGCATATAGGTACCAACGATATAGGTAAAAAACGGGATGAGGTCCTAAAAGCTGAATATAGGGAGTTAGGAGGTAAATTAAAAAATAGGACCTCAAAGGTAGTAATCTCAGGATTGCTACCGGTGCCACGTGCTAGTCAGAGTAGAAATAGAAGGATATTTCAGATGAATACGTGGCTAGAGGAATGGTGCAAGAGGGAGGGATTCAAATTCCTGGGACATTGGAACCGGTTCTGGGGGAGGTGGGACCAGTACAAACTGGACGGTTTGCACCTGGGTGGGACCAGGACCGATGTCCTAGGGGGAGTATTTGCTAGTGCTGTTGGGGAGGGTTTAAACTAAAATGGCAGGGGGTTTGGAACCTGTGCAAGGAGACAGAGGAAAGGGAAGCAAGGATAGAAACAAAAGACATGAAGGAGAAAAGCAAAAGTGGAAGGCAGAGAAATCAAGGGTGTAAATCAAACAGGGCTACAGTAAATAATAATTCTAAAAGGACTAAGGGGTAAAAATTCAGTTGGTTGCGCCTCCCGTTAGCGCCTTAAGAGGGCGCTAATGGGGTGCAAAGCCGCTAACGCCCGGGCGCAGCGATGTTTGCGCCGCTCGAGAACTTAACTTGAGATTGTGCGGCGGCGCTAAAACTTACCGCTGCGACCACCTGCGCGCGCAGATTGTGACGTCATTCCATGGTGCAACGCCCTTGTGACGCCCCGGAGCGGAAATTGAGTGGCGCCCCCTGCCTTACCGCCTGGCGCATCCAACGACCAGAAGACTGGAATGCTATCAATCGCTGTGGGGCTGGAGGTGGCGCTATTTAAAGGGGGCCTCTTCCTGTCTTTTATTGTTGGTGGCATTTTTGAACTATGCATTCTGAGAGCGAGAGGGAGAGACTTCTGGAGAGATTCAACGTTGTGTGAAGGAGTTTTGGGTACTGAGCAGCACTTTGCAGGTTCATTTTGATTTGCCATTCCTTGTATCGATTTAGCAGAGACTGTGGGAGCTGCACTCTGAGCTCTTTGCCTGGTACTCTCCATTGTTCTTTCCAGCACATTTGATGTGCAAGTCTCTCCAGGCCGAGATTCAAGGCTGCAATGAACAGGATGTGGATGGAAAGCAAGATTAACCATCCCCTTTAAGAACTGGCCCGTGCCATTGTGTGTGTGTTCCATTGCTGACAGACATTACATGAGCTTCGCCAGCGCTCTGAGGTAGCGCCTCACTCCTTGGCCTTTGCGCCTTAAGACAGGTGTGCAGCACCTGCTTTAGCGCTCCACTCACCTCCTGGGGCGGTAAAAGTGAAGTTTCCTGTCAGTGCCGATAATTAGCGCCAGGCGCTAATATTTGCGTCCAGACGATATTTGCGCCCCAAATGGGGCGCGACCTAATTTCTACCCCTGAGAGTGTTAAAAAAACAAGCTTGAAGGCTTTGTGTCTTAATGTGAGGAGCATTCGTAATAAGCTGGATGAATTAGCTGCGCAAATAGATGTAAACGGATATGATATAATTGGGATTACGGAGACATGGCTCCAGGGTGACCAAGGCTGGGAATTCAACACCCAGGGGTATTCAATATTCAGGAAGGACAGGCAAAAAGGAAAAGGAGGTGGGGTAGCATTGTTGGTTAAAGAGGAGATTAACACAACAGTAAGGAAGGATATTAGCTCTGATGATGTGGAATCTGTATGGGTAGAGCTGAGAAATACCAAGGGGCAGAAAACGTTAGTGGGAGTTGTATACAGACCCACAAACAGTAATGCTGAGGTTGAGGATGGCATAAAATGGGAAATTAGAGACGCGTGCAATAAGGGCACAGCAGTTATCATGGGTGACTTTAATCTACATATAGATTGGGCTAACCAAATTAGTAACAATACTGTGGAGGAGGAATTCCTAGAGTGTATACGGGATGATTTCCTGGACCAATATGTCGAGGAACCAACTAGAGATCAGGCCATCTTAGACTGGGTATTATGTAATGAGAAAGGATTAATTAGCAATCTTGTTGTGCGAGATCCTTGGGGAGGAGTGATCATAATATGATAGAATTCTTCATTAAGATGGAGAGTGAAGTAGTTGACTCAGAGACTAGGGTGCTGAATTTAAATAAAGGAAACTACGATGGTATGAGGCGCGAATTGGCTAGGATGGATTGGGGAGTGTTACTTAAACATTTAAAGATCGCACGGATGAACTACAGAATTTGTTCATCCCTGTTTGGCATAAAAATAAAACAAAAAAGGTGACTCAACCGTGGCTAACAAGGGAAATTAGGGATAGCATAAGATCCAAGGAAATGACATACAAATTGGCCAGAAAAAGCAGCAAACCTGAGGATTGGGAGCAGTTTAGGATTCAGCAAAGGAGGACAAAGGGATTAATTAAGAGGGGGAAAATAGAATATGAGAGTAAGCTTGCAGGGAACATAAAAACTGACTGTGAAAGCTTCTATAGATATGTGAAGAGAAAAAGATTGGTGAAGTCAAGCATAGGTCCCTTGCAGTCAGAATCAGGGGAATTTATAATGGGGAACAAAGAAATGGCAGACCAATTAAATACATACTTTGGTTCTGTCTTCACAAAGGAGGACACAAATAACCACCCAGAGATGTCAGGGAACATAGGGGGAGAAATTCAGTATCGCCCCATTTGGGGCGCAATTATCGGCCGGGCGCAAAGATTAGCGCCTGGCGCTAATTATCGCCACCGACTGCAAACTTGACTTTTATCGCCCCTGGAAGCGATTGGAGCGCTAAATCAGGCGCTTCACACCTGTCTTAAGGCGCAAAGGCCGAGGAGCGAAGCGCTACTTAAGAGCGCTGGCGAAGCTCATGTAATGTCAGTCAGCAATGGAACACACACACAATGGCACGGGCCAGTTCTTAAAGGGGAGGGTTGATCTTGCTTTCCATCCACATCCTGCTCATTGCAGCCTTGAATCTCGGCCTGGAGAGACCTGCACATCAAATCTGCTGGAAAGAACAATGGAGAGTACCAGGGAAAGAGCTCAGAGTGCAGCCCCCACAGTCTCTTCTAAATCGATACAAGGAATGGCAAATCAAAATGAACCTGCAAAGTGCTGCTGAGTACCCAAAACTCATTCACACAACGTTGAATCTCTCCAGAAGTCTCTCTCTCTCTCTCTCAGAATGCGTAGTTAAAAAATGGCACCAACAGTAAAAGGCAGGAAGCGGTCACCTTTAAATAGCGCTCCCCCTTTCCCTTCATGACTGCAGAACGCTCCCCTCAACCTGTCGTTGCTAGCGTCAGGCGGTAAGGCAGGGGGCGCCACTCAATATCCGCTCCGGGGCGATACCGGGGCGTTGCGCACTCGACTGATGTCACGATCTGCCGGCACAGATAATGTCTAGTTAATTTCGCGAGCGGCGCAAACTTCGCCGCGCCTGGGCGCTAGATGCTTTGCGCCCCATTAGCGCCCTCTTAAGGCGCTAATGGGAGGCGCAACCAACTGAACTTTTCCCCCATAGGGTCTAATGAGAGGGAGGAATTGAATGAAATCAGTATTTGTAGGGAAATGGTGTTAGGGAAATTGATGGGATTGAAGGCCGATAAATCCCCAGGGCCTGAAAATCTACATCCGAGGGTACTTAAGGAAGTGGCCCTAGAAATAGTAGATGCATTGCTGGTCATCTTCCAAAATTCTATCGACTCTGGAACAGTTCCCATGGATTGGAGGGTAGCTAATGTAACCCCACTATTTAAAAAAGGTGGTAGAGAGAAAACGGGGAATATTAGACCGGTAAGCCTGACATCGGTAGTGGGGAAAATGCTAGAGTCCATTATAAAAGATGTAATAGCAGAGCACTTGGAAAACAGTGACAGGATCGGACAAAGTCAACATGGATTTACAAAAGGTAAATCATGCTTGACTAATCTACTGGAATTTTTTGAGGATGTAACTGGTAGAATAGATAAGGGAGAACCAGTAGATGTGGTGTATTTGGACTTTCAGAAGGCTTTTCATAAGGTCCCGCATAAGAGATTAGCGTGCAAAGTTATAGCACATGGGATTGGGGGTAAGGTGCTGACTTGGATAGAGAACTAGTTGGCAGACAGGAAGCAAAGAGTTGGAATAAACGGGTCTTTTTCCGAGTGGCAGGCAGTGACTAGTGGGGTACCGCAGAGATCGGTGCTAGGACCCCAGCTATTCACAATATATATTAATGATCTAGACGAGGGAACTAGATGTAATACCTCCAAGTTTGCAGACGACACAAAGCTGGGTGGGCGTGTGTGCTGTGAGGAGGATGTCGAGAAACTCCAGTATGATTTGGACAGGTTGGGTGATTGGGCAGATGCATGGCAGATGCAGTATAATGTGGATAAATGCGAGGTTATCCACTTTGGTGGCAAAAACATGAAGTCAGATTATTATCTGAACGGCAATAGATTGGGAAAAGGGGAAGTGCAACGAGACCTGGGTGTCCTTGTGCACCAGTCGCTGAAGGTAAGCATGCAGATGCAGCAGGCGGTTAAGAAGGCAAATGGTATGCTGGCCTTCATAGCGAGAGGATTCGAGTACAGGAGCAAGGATGTCTTGCTGCAGTTGTACAGGGCCTTGGTGAGACCACACCTTGAGTATTGTGTGCAGTTTTGGTCGCTTTATCTGAGGAAGGATGTTCTTGCCATGGAGGGAGTGCAGCGAAGATTCACCAGACTGATACCTGGGATGCAGGAATGACGTATGAAGAGAGATTGGATCGATTAGGCTTATATTCACTAGAGTTTAGAAGAATGAGAGGGGATCTCATTGAAACTTATAAAATTCTAACAGGACTAGACAGACTAGATGCAGGAAGGATGTTCCCGATGGCGGGGGAGTCCAGAACCAGTGGTCACAGTCTAAGGATAAGGGGTAAGCCATTTCGGACTGAAATGAGGAGGAATTTCTTCACCCAGAGAGTGGTGAACCTGTGGAATTCTCTACCACAGAAGGCAGTTGAGGCCAATTCATTAAATATATTCAAGAAGGAGTTAGACATATTTCTTAAGGCTAAAGGGATCAAGGGATATGGGGAGAATGCTGGGACAGGGTACTGAATTTGGATGATCAGCCATGATCTCATTAAATGGCGGAACAGGTTCGAGGGGCTGAATGGCCTACTCCTGCTCCTATCTTCTATGTTTCTATGCTTACTTCCATGAACATTTACACAAAGAGAAAAATATGGCTATAAAATCTGAAGTTCATAGACTTAAACAAAAGTGGGGCTAAATTTGGTTGATTTGCGCCTCCCGTTAGCGCCCTAAGAGGGCGCTAACGGGGCACAAATCAACTAGCACCTGGGCGCGACGCCGCAAACACCTCCCGCGAAATTCAGCGGGAGGTTAGCGCCGCACGGCGCTGCACCCCAGCTGTAATATTGAGTGGCGCCCCCCGACTTACCGCCAGACGCTATGTCCGCCGGGGTCAGGTGGGCTTACCTGCGGCCGGGGCGGTGGTAGTTAAAGGGGAGGTGCCGGGCAGCCATTTTAATTGCTGGCCGCCTGCCAGCACCAACCCCGTTGCTGTCCCCGGCCCCCGTGAAGCCCCCCCACGGGGTGCCGGCTGCTCTCCGTGAGCCCGGCACTCCTCTTTAATAAGGGGAGGAAGGCCTGCAGTACTGCAGTGCGACGTGCCGCAGCGCGTGGTGCTGCGGCACGTAGCGCCGCGATATTGGCTCGCAGCGCCCCAAGAGAGACGCGGGGCGCTTCCAGTCGCGCCCCTCCTCCCTCTCGAGGCGCTAACTGGGAAAATCGGCCGCAGGGGCGCTAACTTTTTCGGGGCCCCAAATGGGGCGCTACCCAATTTTTACTGCAAGGAACCTTGTACTATTGAATTTATTTAATTTATAGTTTAGGCCTTTCACACGGTACCCAAATCCGGTAATGCACAGTGACTACTCCAGTGTCTTATAAATCCTCCATTCCACTTAATATCAAACTCAATTAAACTCTTCTCCTCTACAATAGGAAGTGTGGGGGGTGGGGGTGCAGGTGGTGTGGCGTGAGGGTTAAGCATTTCTTAGTTGAACTCAGGGAGGTCTTGGCCTCCCAAATATCTATTTACTTAAGGATTCTCTGTCTGATCTGTACTACAGGTAGAAAAAGGACCCTATTCTGTGACCAGCGCATTCTACATGATCAAGCAATCACAGGCTATCACTCACCGGGATTGGAAACAGCTCCTGTTTTAAGTCTCTGTGGTGTTTGTTTGCATGTGATGTTTGACATTAAATAACTTTGCCAACCTAAATTGATTATTCTCTTTCTTGATTTAATGTACAAATCACATCAAAGAGCTGGAAAGAAATCTGAGCATTCCCAGTACTGCAGGCAAAATGAATAGCGTTCTATCACTGAGACATATTGTTAAAAAATGTAAACGTTCAGAACTGTTTGACATTAAACTTTAAATGGTTACCTATTGTAATGTTGCAGCTTTGGTCCCAGTTAAGTGGAAATGTCACAATTATATATAAATTTATGGATTGAGGTGGAATAATATGACTTGTCATTGAAACAACCGGTTCTGATGACATAAAACTTTGTTTTATACCTTGGTAAATAAAATAAAACGTTCTTATACCTCAAAGGGGTAGTGGAAATCTGGAACTCTCTCCCCCAAAAAGCTGTTAGGGCTAAGTCAATTGACAATTTCAAAACTGAGATTGAGAGATTTTTGTTAGGCAAGGGTATTAAGGATTACAGAACCAAGGCAGTAAATGAAGTTAAGATACAGAACAGCCTAATTAAATGCTGGAACAGGCCTGAGGGGCTGAATGGCCTACAACTGTTCCTATGTTGCTTTTCTAAGGAGAATAAGGGGTCAGCCATTTTTAAAATTTATTTGTTCATGGGATCTGGGCGTCGCTGCCAAGGCCAGCATTTATTGCCCATCCCTAGTTGCCCCTAAGAAGGTGGTGGTGAGCCGCCTTCTTGAATCACTGCAGTCCGTGTGGTGATGGTACTCCCACAGTGCTGTTACCGAGGGAGTTCCAGGATTTTGACCCAGCGACGATGAAGGAACGGCGATATATTTCCAAGTCAGGATGGTGTGTGACTTGGAGGGGAACTTGGAGGTGGTGGTGTTACCATGCACCTGCTGCCCTTGTCCTTCTAAGTGGTATAAGTCACGGGTTTGGGAGGTGCTGCCGAAGAAGCCTTGGCAAGTTGCTGCAGTGCATCTTGTAGATGTTACACACTGCAGCCACGGTACGCCGGTGGTGGAGGGAGTAAATGTTTAAGGTGGTGGATGGGGTGCCAATCAAGTGGGCTGCTTTGTCCTGGATGTTGTCGAGCTTCTTGAGTGTTGTTGGAGCTGCACTCATCCAGGCAAGTGGAGAGTAGTCCATCGCACTCCTGACTTATGCCTTGTAGATGGTGAAAAGACTTTGGGGAGTCAGGAGGTGAGACACTCGTCGCAGAATACCCAGCCTCTGACCTGCTCTTGTTGCCACAGTATTTATGTGGCTGGTCCAGTTAAGTTTCTGGTCAATGGTGACTCCCAGGATATTGATGGTGGGGGATTCTGCGATGGTAATGCCGTTGAATGTCAAGGGGCAGTGGTTAGATGCTCTCTTGTTGGAGATAGTCATTGCCTGGCGCGAATATTACTTGCCACTTATCGGCCCAAGCCTGAATATAGTCCAGGTCTTGTTGCATGCGGGCATGGACTGCTTTATTATCTGAGGAGTTGCGAATGGCACTGAACACTGTACAATCATCAGCGAACATCCCCACTTCTGACCTTATGATGGAGGGAAGGTCATTGATGAAGCAGCTGAAGATGGTTGGGCCTAAGACACTGCTCTGAGGAACTCCTGCAGCGATGTCCTGGGGCTATGATGATTGACCTCCAATAACCACAACCATCTTCCTTTGTGCTAGGTATGACTCCAGCCAGTGGAGAGTTTTCCCCCTGATTCTCACTGACGTATTACTAAGGCTCCTTGATGCCACACTCGGTCAAATGCTGCCTTGATGTCAAGGGCAGTCACTCTCACCTCACCTCTGGAATTCAACTCTTTTGTCCATGTTTGGACCAAGGCTGTAATGAGGTCTGGAGCCGAGTGGTCCTGGCGGAATCTAAACTGGGCATCGGTGAGCAGGTTATTGATGAGTAAGTGCTGCTTGATAGCACTGTCGACGACACCTTCCATCACTTTGCTGATGATTGGGAGTGGCATGATGGGGCGGTAATTGGATGGATTGGATTTGTCCTGCTTTTTTGTGGACAGGACATACCTGGGCAGTTTTCAACATTGTCAGATAGAAGCCAGTGTTGAAGCTGTACTGGAACAGCTTGGCTAGACGCGCGGCTAGTTCTGGAGCACAAGTCTTCAACACGATAGCCGGGACCTTGTCGGGGCCCACAGCCTTTGCTGTATCCAGTGTGCTCAGCCATTTCTTGATATCATGTGGAGTGAATCGAATTGGCTGAAGACTGGCTTCTGTGATGGTGGGGACCTCAGGAGGAGACTGATATGGATCATCCACTCGGCACTTCTGGCTGAAGATGGTTGCAAACACTTCAGCCTTGTCTTTTGCATTCACGTGCTGGGCTCCACCATCATTCAAGATGGGGATATTCATGGAGCCTCCTCCTCCTGTTAGTTGTTTAATGGTCCACCACCATTCATGACTGGATGTGACAGGACTGCAGAGCTTTGATCTGATCCGTTAATTGTGGGATCGCTTAGCCCTGTCTATAGCATGCTGTTTCCGCTTTTTAGCATGCATGTAGTCCTGTGTTGCAGCTTCCCCAGGTTGGCATCTCATTTTTAGGTACGCCTGGTGCTGCTCCCGGCATGCTCTTCTGCACTCCTCATTGAACCAGGGTTGGTCCCCTGGCTTGATGGTAATGGTAGAGTGAGGGATATGGTAGGTGGTAATCAGCAGGAGGTTTCCTTGCCCATGCTTGACCTGAAGTCATGAGACTTCATGGGGTCCGGAGTCAATGTTGAGGACTCTCGGGCCACTCCCTCCCTACTGTATACTACTGTGCCACCACCTCTGTTGGATCTGTCCTGCCGGTGGGACAGGACATACCCAGGGATGGTGATGGAGGAGTTTGGGACATTGACTGAAAGGTATGATTCTGAGAGTATGACTGTTGCTTGACTAGTCTGTGGGACAGCTCTCCCAATTTTGGCACAAGTCCCCAGATGTTCGTGAAGAGGACTTTACAGGGTCAATAGGGCTGGGTGTGCCATTGTCATGTCCATAGCTGGTGCCAAGGTCGATGCCGGGTGGTCCGTCCGGTTTTATTCTTATTATTGTGTTTCGTAGCGGTCAGTTACAACTGAGTGGCTTGCTGGGCCATTTCAGAGGGCAGTTAAGAGTCAACCACATTGCTGTGGGTCTGGAGTCACATATAGGCCAGGCCAGGTAAGGATGGCAGATTTGCTTCCCTGAAGGACATTAGTGAACCAGATGAGTTTTTACGATAATCCAGTAGTTTCCTGGTCACCATTCCTGATACTAGCTTTTGTTTCCAGATTTATTTAAATTAACTGAATTTAAATTCCCAGCTGCCATGGTGGGATTTGAACTCACCTCTCTGGATTATAGTCCAGTAACATAACCACTATGCTACCATTCATAGGGTTGTGAATCTTTGGAATTCTGTACCCCAGAGGGCTGTGGATGCTCAGTCGTTGAGTATATTCAAGATAGAGATCGATAGATTTTTGGATATTAAGGGAACCAAAGGATATAGGGATAGTGCGGGAAGGTGGAGTTGAGGTTGTAGATCGGCCATGATCTGATTGAATGGCGGAGCAGGCTCGAAGAGCCAAATGGCCTACTCCTGCTCCTATTTCTTATGTTATGTTCTTACGAGCCAAGAATGCAGTCCCTGATCCATGTGTCTCCAGAACTGCACAATGCAAAACGGGCCTTCATTCCTGAGAAGAAGGAGGACCTGAAACACCTCTTTCAAACAGGCAGAATTTTCACATTGATCAATGCACTATTGCAGACTACCTCCTTAAATACCTTCGATGGCCAGATTTGCAGGTTAAATCCTCAGAGCCAAAATCTGTGTGAGAAATCGTGCTGGCTTGCTGAGCGGCCCTGCGATGATTTCAAGGCGATCGAGTCAAAGTACTCGCTCTATTCCTGCCTCCACGCACACAATTTCAACCCCCTCACGCCGGCAAGAATTTCCGTGCTTATGTTACATGTATAACAGATTTAAAACTAGAGGTGAATGTAACTTATACGACCACTCTAACGTATGCCTATTTTGAAGCATTCAGCAAGCAATGGTAATAAAAATCATTGTTTGTACTCTCCGTTCGCTCTGCTTGTAGGCTGCTCATTATTCGAATGCCTGCTCCAGATGGCAAGGTGGGTGCTCTGGGCCGTGGATTCACCACAGCCGCTGCTAGTGTCACTCTCCAGTCATCTGGCAGCAGATGCTATTCAGGCTGAGCTGGCCAATGTGCACATCCACAAAACAATTTTCCATCATCTGCATTTGTCCTAATACACGACAAAGAAACCTTCTTTTCTTGTCTGCTTTTACTGCAAAACGCTCCGCTACCAACGCCCTCCAAATAATTCTGATAACTAAATAAGATGCCAGCATCAACTCAGAACTACAACCGAATGTCAATTCATTAAACTTGTCACATATAAGAGAAATTATCTATTAAAGCTGTGTTGGAATGATCGGTGCCGGTGTGGTTCCCCTGAAGATGAGCGCTTGATCTCAGTCTGGGTTAAAAATAACATTTTGAAGGGAGGGTAAAGCAATTAGACACGTTGGGCTGGATTTTCTCAGCCCCGAGGAGGCGGGTATGGAGGCGGGACTGCTGGTAAAGTTGCACAATGTGGGGGCGGCTGGCAAACCCGCCCCCATCCCGCCTCCATGTCCTTTTGCCAGGTAGTTAACAGGCAGAAAAAAGGATTAGTCCCATTTTACCTTTCCAAGTGCAGGCTTCCCGACCTCGGAGAACCCCGCCAGGGTGGAGGAGACGTGTAGGAGGTCTGCGGGGGTTGGAGGGGTCTGAAAGTGAGATGTAGAGGTGAGTGATGGGTGCGAGTGTGGAGTGGTAAGTATGTAAGGTGAGTGTTAAGTGTTATAAAATGTTCACTTACCTTTGTTTCTGCCTACAGCCTTCAGCCGCTGTGGATCCGGAGTCCCGACATCTTCATTGTAGATTTCACAGACTGGCTGTTGGATCCTCCGAACCAACAGCCAGGTGATTTTTGCAAAGGTGAAAGGTTTGATGAGTCCTGAACATAAGGACGCATCAAACTACACAGAATGTCAGTGTTTGACAGCTTCACAGAGCTGTCAAACGCTGACATTTCTTCTTTCAAGAAATCTTGACAGATGGCACGTCAGACGTTGACATGCTCTGTCAGTGACTTCCCCCTAATTGGCCTGCTGAGCCCGCTGGCGGGCTTAACAAGGTCAATCAGGGGAAAATCCCGCTGGTTGGCCAGAAGCTGATGGAGGCAGGATTGAGAGCCGGCAAGCAGCAGTCCCGCCTCCAAAAGCTTCTCATTGAGAAAATCCAGCCCATAGGAACAGGAGGAGGCCATTTAGCCCCCAAGCCTGTTCCGCCATTCAATGAGATCACGGCTGATCTGTGACCTAACTCCATGTTTGCCCCATATCCCTTAATATCTTTGGTTGACAAAAAAATCTATCAATCTCAGATTTAAAATTAACAATTGATCTAGCATCAATTGCTGTTTGCGGAAGAGAGTTCCAAAATTCTACCACCCTTTGTATGTAGAAGTGTTTCCTCTGGCTCTAATTTTTAGACTATGCCCCCTAGTCCTCGACTCTCCAACCAGCGGAAATAGTTTCTCTCTATCTACCCTGTCTGTTCCCCTTAATATCCTGAAAAGTTCGATCAAATCACCCCTTTCCTTTCTAAATTCTAGGGAATACAACCCTAGTTTGTGTAATCGCTCCTCATAAGTTAACCGCTGGAGTTTGGGTATCACTCAGGTAAACCTATGCTGCACTCCCTCCAAGGCCAATATATCCTTCCTAAGGTGCGGTGCCCAGAACTGCTCAAAGTACTCCAGGTGTGGTCTAACCAGGCTTTGTATATGAACAAGATCCATAGACTACTGCAATCACCAACTGGCAGAACTGACGTGGATGGCCTACTTTGTGGTATATTCTATCCTCTCCAAAATCGAAAGGATTTGGCTGAGGTATGAGTCAAGATCGTGTCAGGATTATGACTGGACCAGCACCAAGAGAGCTGCCAGCACTTAAAGGGTTGCTGTCTTCGGGGAAAAAAAAATCTGTCAAACATCTTTTCACTTGTAAAGAAATGCACAAGATGAAAAACATGAATAGTGTTGGAATCTAGGATCTGTGCATGACAACACTGTGCTCTGCGGGTAAGCGTTCTCCAAGGCGACCTTAGGAACACTCGACAACGCAAAATCATCGAGCAGAAACTGATAGCCAAGTTCCGCACTCATGAAGACGGTCTCAACCGGGATCTTGGGTTTATGTCACGTTACATGACGTGATCCGGACTCGAGTCGTCGTTGGCTTGTTCACAGATGTGATTCCCAGTAAAAAAGTAAAAATTTTAAAGCTTATCGTTTTACTTACAGACGGCAGCTTTTGACACGTTAGACCCCCTGCGACTCCACCTCATTGTCTCAGTTGTATCTTGCTATGTCTTTGATGTGGTACCTTCCTGGCTGACCTGATTAACTTTATCACACCTCGGCAGATAAACAGTCAGGATGATTTAATTTAGTTGTCTGCAATTGTAAGGTACACATGCATTGTTCTCTATCTATATATGCTTTGGCGATTCTGTATCTTTTTACTTCACCCGACGAAGGAGTAGTAAGCTCCGAAAGCTTGTGATTTCAAATAAAACTGTTGGACTTTAACCTGGTGTTGTGCGACCTCTCAATTCTGAAAATAAGAGGCAGTGCTTCTGACTCTACTCTTTCCCCCCAACAGAAATGAAGTGGGAGAAGCTTTGCACACACTGCTTCTCCTGCCTCGCTGTCTCAGATAGTGTCATCACCTGGAAGTCTGCGTCTTGTACGCAAAAGTTTAAATGCAGAGTTAACCATTACTGCTGCACCAGAGTTCCTGGAGCTCGCAATAGGCTTTGAGACATCTGTTGACCACTGGTGCCGCAGCACAATGCCAGTAAAAGTCTCTGTGAGCTCCAAGCAACCACCAGGATCAAACTTGTGGGAGATCTGCTTTTCCAGTCGTAGCCTGCTGTTATGCCACCTAACATTAACTATGTTAGAATAATCGAACTAAATATTGTGCTATGTAAATTCAAAAGAGGAGGACTATAGTGGAAAATACTAAAAATAACAAGGCCTTCCTTGTCTTGTTAAAACTAAAAGGTAACAATAATACCTTAATTTAAGTTTATAACCTATAGCAACTGCTCAACAGATGCTCTTCTGTCGCCACCAATGATTGGCAAGATTTTAATTGCAACACATTGGATTCATTTGCGTAAATGTTACATTTTTAGTGAGGTAAAGCTGACAGCTCTCAAGAAACAGGCAGGCATGCCAGTTCTAATGCTTGACGTCAGCACTACAAGGCATAGACATTGATTATAAAACAGCGAGCGTCTATTTTGTTTTGCTGCTCTCAGAAGATGATAATTATTATCCCCACTTGGCAGCAAATTAATTTTGACCAGATGAAATCGGAAGAGACTGTTTGTTGGTAATTTGCTATTACGCGCATTCTGCTTTGGCCGTGAGAAGAAAGGTCATCTGTGTGGAAAATATAAATAGCCTGGAGATTAACGGCAATGATCTACAAACTTTCAGTCAAACTCACAGAACTTAGCAGATGACGGGGCGCGATTAACACTAATGTTAGCAATTCCAGAATCAATCCTTGGGATGATTCAACAACTTCTGCCGCAATTTGCTGAGATGTTGTTACTTTGTCATCGGCCTTCAAATTTGGGTTGACAGTTGTTTGAATTATATCACAGCTGGATGCCAGAGCACTGTAAAAACTGACACAGATGATCTAATACTTGATATCCTTGAATGGAAATAAAAACAGAAGCAATCAAACGCAGGTGTAGGGAAGAACGAATGCAGAGTTTGATTGACATGAAGGCTATTAAAGGAAATAACCATGTGACTCCTACATCCCCCAATCAACCCAGCCTTTATTACCAGCATATGCACACTGCTAAATCCAGGTCAAAACTTTGCTTATTTCAGTCTTCAAGTGGTGTTATTGACTTTGGATTGTTCTTTCTTTCAGCTTCAATTTTTCAGAACAGTATCACTGGCAGCCACAGGACACTCTCTTTCACCTATGTTTGCACTGGCAGTCAGATTCTCACACTCATCTGGAAATTTTCAGTGTGAATAAGCAGAAATAGATACAACTTCACCCTCCTGAAGGACCGTGCATTCTACACGCTGAAAAGGACAAAATAGAAACAGGGGACTAGGATGAAAAGTAGACCGAAGGCAGTTCAGCGACGTGGTGCTCCGTGGGGCAAGTTTCTGATGTTGGCCATCATGTCAAGGCACGCTGAGGCTAGGTGATTGGAGTGCAAATAAACAGAGGCCCTTTGGCCTATCTTGTGCACCATTCAGCAGCTGATCACGGTAAAGCACTAGCAGAGGTTTCAGAAAAGGCAATCTATATCCCTAGGGAGTGATTCCGTGGTATAAGTGAGCCTAGGATCAGGGTGCTGTGGGGAGGATTCCTATCTACTTTTTAAATGGGAAAAGGGAGAAAATCTTTGTAGATTTGTGACAAAATGAATTTAAACGTTAATCTTTAAAAAATGAGCATTCAGTGTTTACAGAATGGGGCTAAAATAACTTCATAGAATCACAGACTGATATAGCACAGAAGGGGGCCATTTGGCCCATCGTGCCTGTGCCGGCTCTTTGAAAGAGCTATCCAATTAGTCCCACTCCCCTGCTCTTTCCCCATAGCACTGCAAATTTTTCCCCTTCAAGTATTTATCCAATTCCCTTTGAAAGTTATTACTGAATCTGCTTCCACCACCCATTCAGGCCGTGCATTCCAGATCATAGCAACTCGCTGCGTAAAAAGATTTCTCCTCATCTCACCTTTGGTTTATTTATTTTTTATTGTTTATGGGATGTGGGTGTTGCTGGCAAGACCAGCATTTATTGCCCATCCCTGATTGCGCTTGAGAAGGTGGTGGTGAGCTGCCTTCTTGAACCGCTGCAGTTCGTGTGGTGAAGGTACTCCCACAGTGCTGTTAGGGAGGGAGTTCCAGGATTTTGAACAAGCGATGATGAAGGATCGGCGATATACTTCTAAGTCAGGATGGTGTGCGACTTGGAGGGGAACTTGGAGGTGGTGGTGTTCCCATGCGTCTGCTGCCCTTGTCCTTCTAGGTGGAAGAGGTCACAGGTTTGGGAGGTGCTGCCAAAGAAGCCTTGGCGAGTTGCTGCAGTACATCTTGTAGTTGGTACACACTGCAGACACGGTACGCCGGTGGTGGAGGGAGTGAATGTTTAAGGTGGTGGCTGGGGTGCCAATCAAGTGGGCTGCTTTGTCCTGGATGGTGTCGAGCTTCATGAGTGTTGTTGGTTGCTGCACTCATCCAGGCAAGTGGAGAGTATTCCATCACACTTCTGACTTGTGCCTTGTAGATGGTGGAAAGGCTTTGGGGAGTCGGAAGGTGAGACACTCACTGCAGAATACCTAGCCTCTGACCTGCTCTTGTTGCCACATTATTTATGTGGCTGGTCCAGTTAAGTTTCCGGTCAATGGTGACCCCCAGGATGTTGATGGTGGGGGATTCGGTGATGATAATGCCGTTGAATGTCAAGGGGCGGTGGTTAGACTCTCGCTTGTTGGAGATAGTCATTGCCTGGCACTTCTGTGGTGCGAATGTTACCTGCCACTTATCAGCCCAAGCCTGAATGTCGTCCAGATCTTGTTGCATGCGGGCATGGACTGCTTCATTATCTGAGGAGTTGTGAATGGCACTGAACACTGTGCAGTCATCAGCAAACATCCCCATTTCTGACCTTATGTTGGAGGGAAGGTCATTGATGAAGCAGCTGAAGATGGTTGGGCCTAGGACACTGCCCTGAGGAACTCCTGCAGCGAAGTCCTGGGGCTGTGATGATTGACCTCCAATAACCACAACCATCTTCTTTTGTGCTAGGTATGACTCCAGCCAGTGGAGAGTTTTCCCCCCGATTCTCATTGACTTCAGTTTTACTATGGCTCCTTGATGCCACTTTTGGTCAAATGCTGCCTTGATGTCAAGGACAGTCACTCTCACCTCACCTCTGGAATTCAGCTCCTTTGTCCATGTTTGGACCAAGGCTATAATGAGGTCGGGAGCCGAGTGGTCTTGGCGGAACCCAAACTGTGCATCAGTGAGCAGGTTATTGGTGAGTAAGTGCCGCTTGATAGCACTGTCGATGACACCTTCCATCACTTTGCTGATGATTGAGAGTAGACTGATGGGGCGGTAATTGGCCGGGTTGGATTTGTCCTGCTTTTTGTGGACAGGACATACCTGGGCCGTTTTCCACATTGTCGGATAGATGCCAGTCTTGAAGCTGTACTGGAACAGCTTGGCTAGAGGTGTGGCTCGTTCTGGAGCACAAGTCTTCAGCACGATAGCCGGGATGTTGTCGGGGCCCATAGCCTTTGCTGTATCCAGTGCGCTCAGCCGTTTCTTGATATCACGTGGAGTGAATCAAATTGGCTGAAGACTGGCTTCTGTGATGGTGGGGACCTCAGGAGTAGGCCGATATGGATCATCCACTCGGCACTTCTGGCTGAAGATGCTTGCAAACACTTCAGCCGTGTCTTTTGCACTCACATGCTGGGCTCCACCATCATTGAGGATGGGGATATTCATGTAGCCTCCTCCTCCCGTTAGTTGTTTAATGGTCCACCACCATTCACGACAGGATGTGGCAGGACTGCAGAACTTTGATCTGATCCATTGATTGTGGGATCACTTAGCCCTGTCTATAGCATGCTGCTTCCGCTTTTTAGCGTGCATGTAGTCCTGTGTTGCAGCTTCCCCAGGTTGGCACCTCATTTTTAGGTATGCCTGGTGCTGCTCCTGGTATGCTCTTCTACACTCCTTATTGAACAAGGGTTGGTCCCCTGGCTTGATGGTAATGGTAGAGTGAGGGATATGCTGGGTCATGAGGTTATAGATTGTGGTGGAATACAATTCTGCTGCTGCTGATGGTCCACAGCGCCTCATGGATGCCCAGTTTTGATCTGCTAGATCTGTTCTGAATCTATCCCATTTAGCACGGTGGTACTGCCACACAACATGATGGAGAGTGTCCTCAGTGTGAAGACGGGACTTCATCTCCACAATGACTGTGCGGTGTTCACTGCTACCAATACTGTCATGGACGGATGCATCTGCGACAGGTAGATTGGTGAGGACGAGGTCAAGTAGGTTTTTCCCTCGTGTTGGTTCTCTCACCACCTGTCGCAGGCCCAGACTGGCAGCTATGTCCTTCAGGACTCGGCCAGCTCGGTCAGTGGTGGTGCTACCGAGCCACTCTTGGTGATGGACATTGAAGTTCCCCACCCAGAGAACATTCTGTGCCCTTGCTACTCTCAGTGCTTCTTCCAAGTGGTGTTCAACATGGAGGAGTACTGATTCATCAGCTGAGGGAGGGTGGTAGGTGGTAATCAGCAGGCGGTTTCCTTGCCCATGCTTGACCTAAAGCCATGAGACTTCATGGGGTCCGGAGTCAATGTTGAGGACTCCCAGGGCCACTCCTTCTCGACTGTATACCACTGTGCCGCCACCCCTGGTGGGTCTGTCCTGCCGGTGGGACAGGACTTACCCAGGGATGGTGAGGGAGGAGTTTGAGACATTATCTTGGCCAATTACTTCGGGATGCGATCTTAAATTGTGCCCACTGGTGACCTCCGTGTCTGACCCCGCTGGAGTATGCCGTCTTAGTGGGAGGTCACTCTATTTGAATGGGACAAGTGGCGTCTGCGCCACCGGGGGTGCATCTTGAGCACTTTTCCCTGAGGCCACAAACTGCACCAGAGCTCTGCTAGTCAGGGGCAGGGTGTCAGTCTCCCCCCTGGGCAGCTGCCTAAAACAGGCGCATGTATGTAAACGAGGGGCCGAACGCCTGTTGAAGGGCCCCTTGCTGAAATTGGTGTCGGGCCTGCCCCGCTCAGAATTCTTCAGCAGCCGCCAAGAACAGAGTTCAAATCTGTTTCTAAAAGAAAACTTCCTCTGGAGCCAGGAGGAGCATTCTCCCCTCTGCAAATCATATGTTAAATCAGATATATTCAGCGCTAAATTCAGCAACATCCTAGGACAGGTGTTGAGTGCAGCCGACTGACAGAAAATGAATAATGAGGCAGGCTGAAAAGCTCAAAGTTTTCCTGCAATTATTATTCACGGTGACAACTGGAACTTTAACCACTTTTATCTTCCACAATACTTTTCATAATGTTGTTAAATAAATCAAAGCTACCTACTTAATCTACTTTAAAGATTAGCATAACTTTACAATGATGCAACACCAATACCAATACATACACTTTAAAAAAAAATATGTTCATGTCATTTATTTATTAAAAAACTTCCTACTTGTGGCAAGATTATCTGTGGCCAACCCCACTATCTCCACTGGACATCACCAATCAACAGTTCTGACCCTAAGAGGTTATCCTGGTGTGATTAATGTAACTCCATTATTACAGCAGTGACTGAATTGATTGAGAAAACCTAGACTGGAGTTTGCGTCTAATCTCATTAGCATTTAAGGAGTGTGGACCAAGGTAATCAGTGCTTTTGGCCTCTATAATCCAACATAAGCAAGCAGGCTGGAGAAAACAGATACCTTGAATCCAATTGAAGGATTATCCTTGCTGGATTACGAATGCTGATGTGAAAAGGTTACAGAAAGCATAAATAAACCCAAGTAGTCGAGTGTACACTGATAGGCATTTAGTGAATGGCTGTTTGTAGCAGGCATTCCCACATTTATATGTTGTGTATGTAATAAGGAAAACGCTTTTCATTCAATTAACTGTGAGTCTTTGTTCACATATCAAAAGGTTCCTAAAACATCAGTAGTGAGAACAGATTGATGGAGCTGCACTGTAGCGCACAGGATGCATTCTGAATTCTCTTGTTCACCTCAATTGTAAAATTCTCATCCATGTTTTCAAATCACTCCATGGCCTCACCCCTCCCAATCTTTGTAACCTCCTCCAGGCCTACAACTCGCCGAGATCTCTGCACTCCTCCAATTCTGGCCTCTTGCGTAGCCCCAATTTTCATCGCTCCACCATTGGTGGCCGTGGCTTCAGCTGTCTCGGCCCTAAGCTCTGGAATTCCCTCCCTACACTTCTCCACTTCTCTACCTCTCTCTCCTCCTTTAAGATGCTCCTTAAAACCTACCTCTTTCACCACCTGTCCCAATATCTCCTTATGTGGCTCAGTGTCAAATTTTGTTCGATAACCGCTCCTGTGATGCGCCTTGGGATAATTTACTACATTAAGGACGCTATAAAAATGCGAGTTGTTGTTGTTGTACCCTCTAAGATCTAAATACATGTCCTACCTATTTTTTTCCTTTCTAAGCATCCCCGCAGTGTATAAATCCAGTCGCTCACTCTTTTTGAAACAATAGAACTCCTTATCTCCCTCAGTCTTTTCTTCCTCCGACCATCTACAAGCCTTTAAATTCTAGGTTTGGCGTCACCTAACCACTGCCACTTAATTTACCTCATCCTGTACTATGGCCTTCCTCCTAAGTTCGACAGAGTTAATGTGAGATTCAAGATGATTAGCTACGAATCCCATCGTTCATTTTTGTCGAGGATATTTCGTTATCAGGAATTTGGCCCCATTGTTATAACAGTGAAGATACTTCAGAATGATCAGGATTCAGTCCAATAAATATAGCCAGAAATTACAATATTAGCTGATGGATGCTTAACTCGTTGATATGCTACTCCTATGTTTTACTGGAGACAGTAACCCATGTCACAGGGTCGCAAGATAATCATGGATGAGGATGGCCATTTGTCCCTCTTAATTCATCTATCTAGAATGATTCTAAAGTCCCCCCTTCCCCACTGTAGCATCCAATTGTTTCTTAAATGGTTTCAGGATTTCAGCCTCTATTGTTCTAACTGGAAGACTATTCCACACATTGAACATTCCTTGTTTGAAGAAGAATTTCCTATTATCAGTTTACAATGAATTTTTACTAGTTAAAACCCCTTGTTCTACTCCCACCATTTAGTTTCAAGTAATATTCTAGGCTTACTTTTTTTCCCATTCCTTTAACAATCTTATACCTCTCAGATGACTCCTTTCTAGACTGAAAAGCTCCAGTTACTCCAGTCTTTCTTCATAACTCAGACCCCTGACACTAGGCAGTAAGTTACCTTATGGCGCTTCTCTGCTCTATATGAATGTCTTTCTTGTTGCTTGGCAACCAGAACTAGATGCGGTACTCGAGGTGTGGTCTGCTCAGAGCACTGTACAGTTAGATCACGACCTTCTCTGACCTATATTCTACTGTTTGGGTTATTGTAGTTCAACATCCTATTGGCTTTGTTGATTGCTGCTGCACATTGTTTGGACATGTTTAGTGTCAAGTCCACTAAGACTACTCGGTCTCCTTCAGCTTCATACTTAGCTATTTCAACACCATTCATGAAGTACGTGCGCCACCTGCTTTTCCTTTGTATGTGCCATACTTTACACTTGTCGGCCTTCAATTTTTCAAATAAGTTGTTCAATGAGGAATGAGAGCTACGAGAATGATCCTGAGCTTAAAGAACTACTCAGATAGGCTCAAGGACCTTGGCCTATTTACTTTAGAGCAGCGTAGACTTAGAGGTGACCTGATCGAGGTCTATAAAATAATCACAGGGCTGGATAGCGTCCCTATTGAGAGATGATTACAGTTTAACAGATTGGGGCGGACCAGGGGGACATGAGTTTAAACTATGTGAGAGGAGGAATAGACTGGATATTAGGCGGTTCTTCTTTTCCCAGAGCATTGTGAGCCTCTGAAACACATTGCCGCCTGGTGCGGTGGATGCGGACACTCCCCATGCCCTCAACAGGGAGCTGGACCGGTTCTTGACTGGGGCAGAGATCGCATCACATAAGTGTCCTTATAGATAACACTGGGTCCGTGTGATCTCCTGAGCTGGTATTGATCGCCTGAGGGGGTCAGAGAGGCATTTTCCAGAGTATTTTTTCCCTTATTGGCCCTGGGTCTTTTCTCTATTTTTTTTGCCTCTCCCAGGAGATTTTTTAAATTAATTTATGGGATGTAGGCGTCGCTGGCAAAACCAGCATTTATTGCCCATCCCTAATTGCCCTTGAGAAGGTGGTGGTGAGCCGCCTTCTTGAACCGCTGCAGTCCGTGTGGTGAAGGTACTCCCACAGTGCTGTTCGGGAGGGAGTTCCAGGATTTTGACCCAGCGATGATGAAGGAACGGCGATATATTTCCAGTCAGGATGGTGTGTGACTTGGAGGGGAGCTTGGAGGTGGTGGTGTTCCCATGCGCCTGCTGCCCTTGTCCTTCTAGGTGGAAGAGGTCGCGGGTTTGGGAGGTGCTGCCGAAGAATCCTTGGCGAGTTGCTGCAGTGCATCTTGTAGATGGTACACACTGCAGCGACGGTACGCTGGTGGTGGAGGGAGTGAATGTTTAAGGTGGTGGATGGGGTGCCAATCAAGTGGGCTGCTTTGTCCTGTTACATGGCCGCCGGAGGGGTGGGGGGGAAGGGGAGTCGGGTGGGGGGGGGGTGAGGGGGGGAAGTGTCGAGTCATGATGTTTGATGGACCAGCTGGTCATTTCCTGCCCGTCAATTTTGTATGTTTGAATGTCATACAAATAATATCAAGCCTTTGTGTGCTTATATTGGCAACAGTAATTTCCGGGCTTGTATTTTTAAATTTACGGTACAATCCAGTTAGTTGTTGTGGAGATGCAGGACTCCCTTATCCCTGGTCATTTTACAGACCAGAGTCTATAACAAAGAGGGAGTCCATGATCCTTATTTTGCATTTCTTTAATTGCTTAATCCGGTAAAAGCAATGTGCAGTTTATTGTAGTAACCTGCATGGTGACAATTCCAGTCCTGAGTCAGTGACCAGAATTTTCACCTTAGAGTTGGGGCGGGTGTGTGCGGGAGCGTAGCCATGCCGAAGTTTTCAACAGCGCATTTTGCGCTGTGTGTTTAACTGAATTGGATCAAGTGAAACAGTCATGCGGGTTTCCTGGCCAATTAACTGGAACGGGTCTGATGACATCACCGATGACTCACTTTCAGCTTAGGTATTTAAAGGAGCCTTGCACACATCAGCGTTGAAGGTTGTTGGAGAAGGCTTACAGGTTGGTTGGGAGAGGTGGCTATTGTTATATATTGAAGACTCTTGTGAGGGTGCAAGGAAGGATGGAGTCTCAGCACCAGAAGATTGCGACCAGGTTCTCGGATGCCTCCCTGGAAGTCCTGGTCCAGGGAGTCAGAGCACGGAGGGAGGTCCTATTTCCTGGTAGCGGCAGGAAGAGACCAGCCAGTGAAACCAAGAGGGTATGGCTGGAGATCGCACAAGAAGTCAGCAGCAGGGGTGTAGTGAGCCGCTCCTGGGTGCAGTGCCGCAAGAGATTTAATGATCTCATGAGGTCAGGAAAGGTGAGTACAATGCCACACTCAACTACATCCTGATGTGTGTGTCACCCCAACCCCATCACACTGCCTTCCCAAGTCTACTCCTGCACATCACTCCTCACACTAACCTACCTTGCAGGTGCGCCCATCCCTCACTGTCTACGCACCCACTCACATCCCCATCTGACTAACCACCACTGACACTCGCCCTCAGCCTAATGCAATCCTAGAAAGTAACGCCACAGAAGGAGGCCATTTGGCAATGTCACGCCATTCCCTCATAGTCACCCTCTACAGACGTGGCCCATCCATCCCTTACACTCATTGCCACACTCTCACTCAAAGTTCTCTTCTTTCCCTCTTTGCAGGAGAAGAGAGCGCAGAACAACAGAGAAAGAGAGCGAACCGGAGGTGGCCGTCCAACGTACTCTAATTTGACGCCAGCAGAGGAGGAGGCGCTGGAAATAAATGGAGTGACAGAGCCTCTGGCGGTGGGAGACGGAGAGAGAGGGACTTCCCAGCAATCTGGTGACAGAATTAAATAGCCCACATGGCATACAACAGTCACTCATGGTGACTGATGTCAGCAGCCAGTGAAATATCATCATGTGCATAATGTTAACGTTACACATTCTTATCATAAGAGTTCTAATTCATGGTCTTTACTCTCCCACAGGTCCATCAAGTGCACCCCCCACCGCACCCCCCCACCGCCCCACTGTCCAGCCGGAGGAGGAAGACGACTCCTCAGAGGAAGCTCCACTCTCTGAGTGTGCACCGTCACCAGACCCATGCGCACCCAGCAGATACAGCGCACATCGGTGGGTCCTGCGAGACAGTGGTGTTGTCACCTGGACTGGAATTTTCTGGGCAGTCAGTGGGTGGGATCAGTGGTGGGTCAGGTGAGAAATTTGATTTTTTTGACAGCGGGTCGAGACCCTGCTATCAATCCGCCGCAACACGCCTTTCCCAATGTCAGGTCTGTCAGCACGGAGCAGACCCGACAGGCAGCGGCGGACGACCCAATTAAACTCATTAGAATCTAGTTGACAGATCATTAACAGGCATTTTTAACTTCCCTTTTCACTTTAACGTCATGGCCATGAGAACCACGCTGTTCGGGGACCACAGCTGTCAACTTGAGGTGGGAGTTCAGTGGCCATTGCTCCAGCTGATTACTTGACAGCTTCAAATGTACAGTAAAAGCTTCCACCTGACAGATCATCACTTGCCTCAGCCACAAGCTGTTTCTTAGTCCATTTCCAGCACAGATTCTGCAGACTTTCCACTTTCTACTCTCCATCCACTGTTACCTCATTGAAAGAACTCTCTCACCATTGACAGAATGCTTCTGTCATCTCTACTTCACCTGCCATCTATTCCATCAACATGAATGCCCTTTATATTGTCTCATCTTGGTCCGCAGAATCCGACTACGATGAGCCCCAACACCAGCAGCACCAGGCACACCAGCAGCACCAACAACAACACCAACCTTCTCTGCAATCACCTGATGCTCCACAGGACACAGGGCATCAGCACCTGACCACATAGCTGCCCGGGAGGCCAGGGATGGCTTCACCATGGCCAGATTTACTTCACTTGACACTGTACACCCTGGCTGCCACATGATGCGCCAGGTTGGCACCACCCCACACCAAACACCATAAAGCATCCCTACAATGTCCAAACCATTGCTTTCACACTCACCACCATTGTGGGGGGTACAGTTATGTCTCACCATTCACTGCAACTCACTAAGCCACTTCCAAAGGTGCACACAAATCTGTCCAAGAAAAGAAAGTGTTGAAAATAAAGGTTTCAATGTTTGACAGCACATTAACAGAAACTTTACATGAACGTTGGATAAAACAACCAAGTGGCTACCCTTGTGTGTTGTTAGTCGGTATGATTGCACTAGGATGAGGGTGAGTGTGAGGGGTGGCTAGTGAGATGGGGATGTGATAATGTAGATAGAGAGAGAGGGATGGGTGGAGGTGCAAGGTAAGTTGGTGTGAGTAAGGATGTGCAGGAGTAGGTTAGGGAAGGCACAGTGATGGCGATATGATGAGAGGCACAGCAGGAAGAAGGTAAGTGTGGCTTTGTACTAACGTTTCGTGATCTACTGAGATCATTGAAATGTTTGCGGTACTGCACCCAGGTCCTCCTGACCACATCCCTGCTTGTGACCTCCTGTGCAATGTGCAACCAGGCTGTCTTGGTCTCCTGGGGAGGTCTCTTCCACCCATGGGAAGGGAAGAAGACCTCCCTGCGTGCTGTGACACCCTCCATAAGCATATGGAGGGAATCATGGGAGAGCCTGGGTGCAGCCGTGCACCTCTGTGTAGTCATTGTCAGTGTTTGCAGCACCTCAATGCTGTAGAACACTGACAGCACAAATGTTAAAAGAAAGTTGGTCATGGTCCCTTTAAGGAAACCGGCTGATGACGCGTCATGAATGACGTCACCAGATCCGATTCCTCTAACTGGACCGGGAAACGCGCTGGGTGAGCTTAACAAGCCCCATCAACGGAAAATCATTTTCGAGAGCTGGATGGAGCCAGCAGCGGGGTCGGGACCCGCCACCGACGTCACCCGCCCCGGACCAACCGAGGTAAGGAAAATCTTGGCCCTGGTGTCTCACACATCACAAGTGAGCAAGAGCAGATGGTGGAGACAGGGCCAGCAGTGGAGAGTCCTTGCTGGAGGGCGCAGGATGCTCCAAGCTCTGCTCAGCTGGATGCAGTTGCTGAACCTCGGGGGCCGTCGACAAAGAGGTTGAACTTGGAGGAGCAGCAACAAATGTGCGAGGCTCTGGCAGCTTTTCCAGCTGCGATGTGCGCGATTGTACAGAGAATGGAGGAGTCCATCTCCAACACCAGCAGCACCATATCGCAGGCGATGGCGACGATGTGCTCTTCCATGGAAAGGATGGCCACCTGCATGGAGCAGCTAATGCGCCAGTCCAACGAGAACATGCTTGGTGTGAACAACCGATTGCAGACTCTGATTGAACTCATCTCTAGAAGGGATACCAACATAGACTTGGGCGTTCATCATCCCACTGATGTGCAGCAAGGTGCTCTCCAGCTCCTTACTAGCAGGGAAGTGTGGGTGGCCCATGGGAGGGATGATGGTGAGAGGGGACATGGAAGTGGGGGCTCTGCTCAAAGTGCTCCCACTTCTCCCCCGTTGCCTCCCCCTCAGTCAGAGCCCCAGATGCTTCCTCGGATCCCGATGGCCGAATCTGCCCCTGCACAGTTGCAGTAGGAGCAGACTTTGGCGGGGCCCTCACAGGCTCCAACACCCAGAGGAGGTCCGCCAAAAGTGTCTAATGAGTCACAGCAGGGAAGTGAGCAGCCTGCCTCTACCTCCGCTGAAGCCACAGGAGTTGTACCTTCTAGAAGCACTCGGAAAAGAAAAATGGCACAATTGTAGATGCACAAGGGTGTTTGCCAAAATGTTAGTGTTAAGTTTCAGTTCTATTTATGCCACACATAAATTTATTTCTTTGCACCACTTTCCTGTCCATTTTTGTCTGCTACCTGGGATGTGGCCTTGTCACTTGGACTGAATGGTGAGACATTACTTAACCTCGAGCAAAGGGTATTTGTTTGACAGGAATGGTTTGGTCATTTTAGGACTGCTTTGTGGTGTTGGTGGAGGGGGAGGGGTTGGGGGGAGTTGGTACAGCATCTGGGAGCCAGATGGGTGCACTGGTGCAACTTAACTAAATCGGGCCATTATGAGGCCATCCCGGGCCTCAATGTGCACCGCAGCTGGTGCCATCTCCACCTCAGGTTCCTCATCCTCCTCCTTATCTTCCAGCTGTTCCTCCTTCTACTCCTCCTCCTCCTCCGAAGAGGCTGCACCTTGCTCCTCCTGCAGCTCCAATCCGGGATGGCGATGTCAGGGCGCAGCACATGACATTGATTCTGGAGACCCTGGCTGGTGTGTACTGAAGGGCTCCTCCAGATCTGTCAAGGCATCTGAAATGCACCTTCAGCATGCCGATTGCTTGCTCTATGACACAACTGGTCGACATTTGGCTTTCACTATAGCGCTCCTCGGCCTCATTGCTTGGCCTCCTCAAGGGTGTCATCAGCCACATCTTCAGTGGATAGCCCTTGTCTCCAACCAACCAGCCAATAATTCTGTTTGGAGCTGTGAAGAGCTGAGGGAGAGTGGACTGGTGCAGGACGAAAGAGTCATGACAGCTGACAGGGAATCTGGCGCACACATGCATGATGATTTTTTTATGGTTGCAGACGAGCTGCACATTGAGGAAGTGGAAGCCCTTGTGGTTCACAAACATTCCTGGGTGATGTGGGGGTGCCTTGATGGCCACGTGTGTGCAGTCGATGACGCCCTGGACCTGTGGGAAGCCAGCCAGAACCACAAAGCCGAGCACCCACTCAGTCAGACTGGCTTCATCAGGAGCAAAGTTTACATAGTTGGCTGATTTGTGAAACACGGCATCGGTGACCTGGGTGATGCATCTGTGGGCAGTCGACTGTGAGATCCTGCAAATGTCTGCTGCAGATCCCTGGAAGGAGCCTGAGACGAAGAAGTTGAGGGCGGTGGTGACTTTGACAGCCACTGGTAAGGAGTGTCCACCAGGTCCTCTGGGCAGCAGGTCTTGTTCCAGCAAGCTACAAATGTCTGCGACGACCTGGCGCGATAGCCTGAGCCTCCTGAAACACTGCTGCTCAGTCATGTCCAGGAAGCTCATCCTCTGCCTGTAGACCCTGTGTTGGGGGTATCGCCTCCGGCGTAGTGCAGCCCTGCGCTGATCCCCTCTCTCCGGTGGAGCATCAGGTTGGTGAGAAGAAGGCTGCTGGTGTTGCTGCTGGTGTGGCTGGTGTTGTTGGTGCTGCTGCTGGTGTTGTTACTGCTGCTGCTGGTGTGGCTGGTGTTGTTGGTGCTGCTGCTGGTGTTGTTACTGCTGCTGCTGGTGTGGCTGGTGTTGTTGGTGCTGCTGCTGGTGTTGTTACTGCTGCTGCTGGTGTGGCTGGTGTTGTTGGTGCTGCTGCTGGTGTTGTTACTGCTGCTGCTGGTGTGGCTGGTGTTGTTGGTGCTGCTGCTGGTGTTGTTACTGCTGCTGCTGGTGTGGCTGGTGTTGTTTGTCCTGGGGCTCATCTTGGTCTGAATCTGAGGTCCAAGGTGAAACAGCATAAGCGGCACCCCTATGCTGATCTGATAGATGCCAGGTAAAGTGGAGATCAGATGCACAATGCTCCAATGTACTGAGGGTGACTAGCAATGTGGTGAGAGTGGCTTCCGAGGCTGCAGAAATCACCTGCAAACTCCTGAAAGCAAAATCTCTGCACAAAATGGTGACAGCAAGAGCCTTTCCCTTAGGCAAGGAAGCAGGTGTAAGGTGTGTGTAATTATGTGCTTTTTCCAGCTGTCAGTTAATGAAGTAGTACAATGGCCACCGAGCTCCCGCCTTGCCTTCACAGGCGAGGTTCCCGAGGCCCATGAATCCCGTGCGCAAGCAGTTAAAGATGAAACCTCACATTAAAATGCTGTTGAGGGTCTCTCAACGAGCAGTTACCGACCTCAATGAAGTCGCCCACCTCTCCCGAGCAAGTCCGCGGCGCGCTTCGAAACGTGCCCCAGTTAAATGCGGAAGTTGGCGGGTTCCTGACGCGCTGTCAATTTCAGCTGCCGACCCACTCCCAAACCCGCACGCTCTGCAATGCGAAAATTCCGGCCAGTGTGTTTGTTCATGGAGATCACTGTTCTGTTGATATTTAATTTGTCAGTGCAGTTTGAAATTGGCATGACAGCTTGGTTTTAAACCAAGCATTTTGAAATCCCCACATAAGTGACTGATGGTCTGCAGTGTGATAAGGTGAGAGAACACAACGTTTCTACTTTTTCGCTGTAGATACTGGGGGTAATTTGAAGCCCAAGAACGGGTGGGTTTGGGTCAGGTGGGAAGTAAAAAATGTTAAATTTTCAAACCTGATCCCAACCTGCCCACTTCCGGTATTAACGGATGCCGGTCGGGGTTGGTTGGGGGAGGGGGGCGGGGGGGTGGGGGGTGCGACAGGTGAGCAGTCGCTCTCGGGAGGCAGGTCAGTCATTGAAATCTTTTAAGGAGGCCGCTTGCCTCAATTTTAACAGGTTTTTTAATTTTATCTAATATCGGCCAGGTATCCCGGAAAAACCCTTCAGGGACTGGACTCACACCTAACACAAAGGAAGATAGTCGTGTTTGCCAGAGCCCAATCATAATCAGCCCCAGGACATCACTGCAGGAGTTCCTCATGGAAGCGTCCTCAGCACAACCATCTTCAGCTGCTTCATCAATTACCTTCCCTCTGTCATATGGTCAGGAATGGGTCTGTTTTTTAACAACTCCACAGTGTTCAGTTCCATTCAGAACTCCTCTGATAATAAAGCAGCCAATGGCCGGCATCCAGGCACAGACCAACAAACGCCAGGTAAAAATCCCACCACCATAAGTACCAGAACATATCCAACAAGAAAAGGCCCAACCACCTCCCCCTGATCTTCAACAGTACACCAGCACCGAGTTCCCCATCCTGGGGTCATCGCCGACCAGAAGCTTAACTGAACCACTTTTGAAACAAAGCACAAAGCATCAAGGCAACCATGTGCCAGCTCAAGCTGCCAACATTACACGTTACATAATAGGAAATAAATGCCCCGCACTTCATTCAAACATTGCGCTGAGTAATTATTTGGCATTGATTACAGGATTGAAGGAGCCACACATTAGATGGCAATAGATAGTATTTGAAGAACTGAATATGAAAATGCTTTGGGTGTGGTTACTCGGTAGATGTGATTTACCCATTTCAGTAGCACACCTTGGAAGGCACCAGGAATTAGTGCCTGACACACACGTCTTCCTCGCTGAATTACTGGTATTGATACAAATCCCTCTTACTCTGCCATGGCTAGCCATCAAGCTGCATGCTGAGGCCTGTACTCAGGGCAAGGTTTTGAAGTATGTATCAGATGTTAATTATTCTGGAAACCTTCGGGGGAAGGTTTGTAATATAAGGCTGCACCCCTGCTCAGTCCAAACATGTGAAGCACGGCTTTAAGAAACAAATTAGTTGATAATAATTCTGCTTGAAGCACCTACGTGGACTCATGCCTCTACAAAAACGCTGCCATCAATGTAATGCTTTCTGCTGACAGCCATTTCTAGGCGATACTCAGACATACACAGAGGGATCCTGGCTGTTCCACTGAATTGTAAAAACTTACACATATAATCAATGCATCCCCTGCTTTATACTTACTTTGTACTTACTTAAGTTAGCAATTCAGTTAATTTATTGATATACTGAATCCTTCCAACATAAACTCATTGAATTGGGTAAGTAACTTAAAACAGGATGATACCCTTCCCACCACCAGACATTCTCAATTTGTTTTGCTATAATTAAACACATTACCCTTGTTAATAAGTTAACTATTTTGTAAAAAAAAAATAGAAGAGCTGAGCTAATTGGGTTAGACAAACAATTTATTAATTATTGGAAAGTATAATTATACAATGCATAATGGATACCACCAAAATATTATGCAATGATAATCTAATTAAAGGCTTCAGATGAATCAGACAATGGGAGTGAAGTTCTTATTACCATACATAGAATACATTAAATGTGAGATCATTTTTCCTCCCTTATTTAACATAGGGGGAAAAATTCGCTATCAACCATTTTGGGGCGCTAACATTGCATGGGTGCTAACTTCAGCGCCCGGCGTTAATTAGCGCCAGTGACCGCGAAATTGAGTTTTAGCACCCCAAGAGGGAAGTGGAGCGCTACATCAAATGCTCCACTTCCTTTTAGGGCACTCACGTCGCAGAGCGGGGCGGAGACTTCAGCAGCGCTGCACCCTGGGCCGTGCAGCACTGCCGCGTTCAAAGGCTCCTTCCCTCCCTTAAAGGGAAGGGCCATCGCTGCAGGCTCTGCAATTTAAAAAGTACCTACCTGGACCACCAAGGCAGCCGCGATCCCGCGCGATCAGCTCAGCACTCAAGCAGAGTGATCGATCGCGGGCAGGAACCCCCGAAAAAAACTAGAACAGGAAATGTAAGTTTTTTTTCCACTTATCTCGGCCACCTCGCCTTTAATCATCGCCCCCCGAAGCGGCCGGCTGACCGATGCACGCCTCTTGCAGCTGTCGGTGTTTTCGACCGACGTTGCTGCAGGGGGCGGAAGTCAATTTCGGCTCCAGGGCACTACCGGGGCGATGCGCACGGCGATGACGTCATGATCTCCGGGCGAAGGAGATCAGGGCGCAACGCCGTAGCGCCGCCGCAAAACTCCCGCCGAATATGGCGGGAGTCGATGTCAGCGCCACGCCCGGTCGCGAAGCTATTTGCGCCCTGTTAGCGCTAACGGGAGGCTCAAAGGCACCCAATTTCACCCCCATGGAGTTTTACTTTGAAAGCACAGCGTTAGGGTGCATTAAAATGAATATGCAGCTGAGTGGCCATTCAAGAGAAACCTGTAATAACGCTGCTGAACTAGTTAAATGGCCACTTGACCAGCATAAATAGTGCATGGTGGGCTAATCCAGCTGTAGAGTGCACGGTTTCAGGTGAAGATAAAGAGAGTGCAAAGCCTGGCTTAAGCTCCATAGTGATAATGGCCGGCATGGGAGCACGGGGATGTGCTCTTGCTGGTGCTGTGGAATCATTCATCAGCAAGGAGATGGAGCAGCAGGTGTGGGAGGCAGTCATGTGACGGTGAATGCAGTGTCATTCACTTGACAAGCCTGAACAGGTGTCTGACCTGGAGAAAAGACGTAAAAGTGAGCGTTGATGATAAATGTGAATAAATCAAGTCAGCCATATGCAGAGACTGGCTTATATGTAGGAACCCATTTATGCCAATCGACATAAGTTTCAGATGTCAGACATGTTTGCTTGAGCAACATAGTATACTTAACCTTAATTGGTCCATTAACCTCCTGGAATTGCAACACAAAGGGAAGTAATGAAGATTATTGATAATTAGGAATCAAAGGAAGACATAGAAAGACGGAGGTGAAGAAGATTGATGACTGATTATTATTATTTGCACATACATCTGACAATTCCAATGCCCTTAGAAATTCTGCAGCCAAAGTACTTAATATTCAGGTACGCTATGGGTAGGTCATAAACCTATACTGCAGCCTAAAATACACGGTACAAAGCATCTTCATATTCAATACATCTTCTCTTTGCAGAAGAGGACTGCTTTCAACCGACGTTCCAAAGCCAAATCAGTAACAGGCGTAGCGCACCAAACCAATTAACAATTTCAAGGGTGCAACTATTAAAGTCATAGGGTGGGGACAGTACACGGCGTGAGTGATATCGAAATTGAAGGATGCAACCAAACTTCTAGTTTGTACAATTATAATCCCATAATTTAACCAGGCAATTATGCTTCAGCAAATGTAAAGCAAGGACTATGCTGTGCCTTAAAATACACCATGTACTATCTGTGCAGCAAACAATATTCCTAACTCTGTATTTGTACTCATGATGTGACATTTTCTTTTTTTTTTGGAACAGATAGAGGCCTGAGCACCAAGATCAGTCTGACCAACAAACCTCGCCACAGCACCCAGTATCACGATCATAACTTGAAGCAGGCAGCAACACTGATACATTTACGTCACTGATTTAGAAGCTGAAACACACATTGCGTCGATCTTCATATGGAGCATACATGGGCTGGGCGCTGTGTGGAGTATGTTTTGTTAATGACCCCCGATTAGCATATATTCTGTTGTGTTCCACTGCCCTGTACCTGCCTCTCCCTTGTACTCTACTCCCAGACAGCCACGGTTTTCTCTGTGCTTTACTTCCTACTTAATTCCTTTATCTGATATTTTAAGAAAGCTATTAATTTCGCTGTCAAAAAATAATTTGAATAAGCATTTAGATGATAATATTGCACAGGGCAATTTCATCCCGGAAAATAAATTTACACTGTACAATGCAGATTATAATAATATTATAAGAAAACCTTTAAAGGCACCTCCAGCTTTCCACAAGTTTATGCAGTAAAAAGCAATGTAAACCATTGAAGAACAGGTTAGCAGGAGATATATGTCGGTAATGATGAGCAGTAGCTGTAGGGAGCCTCAGTGTAGCCTCTAACGGAGAATTTATTTCAGCAGTAGACTGATCTCTACTCACTGAAGATTTTTCCCTGAAAAACATTGCCGTGATCTTTCACAGCAACATAAATGAATTTGACATCCGCTTCAAAGCCTCAGTTGTATTATTCTCTTGGCATTTAATTAGACTTAGACTGAGTTCCACAACAAAACGAATATGCACTGTCTCCTGCTGGCATTTCTGTAATACTTTCATGCAGTCTCCTTTCCCCTCTTTCAAGGTTCATTACTCACCTTTAAGGGTAGGCTCATGTCTTTTTTCGATGTGGATAAAATATCTATTTAACACACTGAACACTTAAAATTCAATAACAAAACACCATCTTTTTCCAGAAGTAAATAGGAAAAAAATCCTCCACCCTGCATACACAGAAAACTATGCATACATGATTGTCAGCCGTGGCTCAGTGGGTAGCACCCTCGCCTCTGAGTCAAGAAGGTTGTGGGTTCAAAGTCCCACTCCAGAGATTTGAGCACAATATCTAGGCTGACACTCCCAGTACGATGCTGAGGGAGTGCTGCACTGTCGGAGGTGCCGTCTTTTGAATGAGACGTAAAACCGAGGCCCCGTCTGCTCTCTCAGGTGGACGTGAAAGATCCCATGGCACTATTTCAAAGAAGAGCAGGGGAGTTATCCCCGGTGTCCTGGTCAATATTTATCCCTCAACCAATGTCACTAAAACAGATTATCTGGTCATTATCACATTGCTGTTTGTGGGACCTTGCTGTGCGCAAATTGGCTGCCCCTTTCCCAAATTACAACAGTGACTCCACTTCAAAAGTACATCATTGGGTTATCCTGATGTCGTGAGAGGTGTTATATAAATGCAAGTTTTTTCTTTTATGCACAGAACACTCTCATTCTCAACCTGGATCATGTCTCAGATTGTTGGTGGGTATGTTTGACATCTAGAGAACGAATTCCTCTGTTTACTAGATTTAGCAAAATTGTAAGCATGTTTATGACTCCACTGCATGCAGTGCGCAGAAGAAATCCCCCTCCCCCAACCCCTATATCTACTTTTTCTCTTAGATTGTACTCCTGCCTATACAATGGATAATTCTCCATGAGAATTACCTCTTCAGGAGGAGGTGAGTACCTGTCTAATCAGGAATTACACAGAATTTACAGCACAGAAACAGGTCATTCGACCTAACTGGTCTATGCCGGCGTTGATGCTCCACACAAGCCTCCTCCCACCTTAATTCATCTAACCCCATAAGCATATCCTTCTGTTCCTTTCTCCCTCATGTACTTATCTAGCTTTCCCTTAAATTCATCTCTGCTATTCGCCTCAACTACTCCATATGGTAGCAAGTTCCACATTCTAACCACTCTTATCCTTCATATTTTATGTTACTTTTCTCTTCCCATTTCCCAATTGGAAAAAAGTGAGCAGACAGCATGCTTCGGCATATCAAGGTTGACTCACCCTCTAATTTTCCCTTTCTTGGAACCTGGAACTAGAAATTCACTTTCGAGAATTGTAGAGGTAAAGCCACATCCTAAAATATTGGGCTGGAATTTGCTGGAGCGGTGAAACTCATGGTGTGCCCGGTTAGTTAGACTTTTCTTGCACCATTCAGCTCACAAATGTTTTGCCCTGTAAGTTGCTGGAAGTGCGGCTGATAACGGCGCAGCGAGGGCTATAGGGCATCTGTGACCTCGGTGAACGACGGGACAAACAGGGTATCTCCTTAACCAATGAGATTAAAGGATTGAGAAATAAACAGAGGAAGGTCTGAGATGGATGGTAAATTAGAGTGGGGGAATACAATGTCAAATCAGGTAGACAGACAAATAAAGAGAGGGAAAGAAAGGTTGGATTAGGATGGAGAGAAAAAAGAGACAGAAAGGAAAAGTAAGAAAATAATTTTTTTTTTAAATTATAATTTGACATTTTAAAAATCTCCAACAACAATTCACTACCTGAAGGAATGAGACTCCGCATTTTTAATTGTTCACTTTCTGAGCCAGAGAGATTAATTGGCAGTCATTAACAATTATCACGTCGTAAAAAGGTTACTTACTCTATTAATTACTAGACTTAACTTTCTGTGGCCAGTTTAATGGGTAATTAATGTGCAAATGCAGCAACTTCATGAAACTCACGGGAGGTTAAGAGCGAGATGCAGTTTCACGAAACTAACGGTGAAGCAACACAAATCGTCCAGCAACTTGTGGTGATTCGCAATTCACGGAGTATCTCTTCTTCGTCACAAGTTGCTGGCCGATTGGTGCATTAATAACGGTGTGCGTCGTTCAGACGCCGTTATATTTTCAGCAAACTCCAGCCCATTATGTTCAGTAGCCAAACCTTCAGCGATGTAATGGCTATGGAGTATGGCAAATCTTTCATCCCATTTAGCGCCTAGCCATATAGATCAAGAAGATCCCAGGTTCAATCTGCAGTCTGTGTTCAGTTTACTGTCCTTGGCTTGAGCAACCCTAGAGAGAAAGAAGGAACTTGCATTTCTATAGCGCCTCTCACGACCTTGGGACGTCCCAAAGCACTTTACAGTCAATGAAGTACTTTTTTGAAGTGTAGTCACTGTTGTAATGTCGGAAACATGGCAGCCAATTTGCGCACAGGAAGCTCCCACAAATAGCCATGAGATAATGAGCAGCTGATCTGTTTTAGTGATGTTTCCTGAGGGATAAATGTTGGCCAGGACACTGGAGAGAACTCCCCTGCTCTTCTTCAAATAGTGCCATGGGATCTTTTACATCCACCTGAGAGGGCAGACGGGGCCTCGGTTTAACGTCTCATCCAAAAGACGGCACCTCCGACAGTACAGCACTGGAGTGTCAGCCTAGCTTTAGTGTGCTCAAGTCCCTGGAGTGGGACTTGAACCCACAACCTTCTGACTCAGAGGCGAGGGTGCTACCAACTGAGCCACGGCTGACACCAAATCGTGAACTAGGGAGGGAAAAGTCAGCCAGAGTTCCCACTCCTGATCACTATCCAGTCACCGCTGCTGGGAAGTGTGTGTGTGTGGACACCAGGTGAGGGCTGTACTCAGCTGTGGTCAAATCGCCTGTCAATATTAATCCTAAACCTTCCGATAGCGGCATTATTTATGGCCAAGTGGAATGGCTGTTGGTGGGTTTTAGATTGGCTGAAGTGGAAATGGGCTGTCTTCACCCAATTTTATGAGGTCAGCTCATTCGCATAGTTACACTCATGCTGGGAGCAGAACAACGGAAGAGTTCAATTTAAAGAGAGGCGCCTGGAATTTCCACGGACGCTGCCCCAATTTCCCACCATAACCTCGGCAGAAAACCCAAAGGAGCAGTGTGAGATCGGGAGAACAGCTGTAGAAATTCTACCCCATGGGGATTATTAAATGCGAGCGTCGCGATTGTAGGACAAAAAATTCTGAAAGACAAGGAAGGGTCGAAAGCCCTCCAAACCCGTTAGAAACCTTTACCAAGGCTGAAATGACAGGTGACTGAGAGGAGACCGGCATATTTAAAGTAGGACCCCGCCGGGTTCAGGAAGGTATCGCCTGCTCAGAAGTGCTGGTTAAATCTGAAGACGTTGGCGGGATACCGGCGGATAAGTCACCCAGTCAATTTTAACTGCCTGCCCTCCCGGTTAAAGTCGCCCCCTAGAATCAGGAGAGCCTCAGTGCCATCAGAAGAAAACAACAGAGAAATGGATAACAGACATTGACTTTCACCTCACTGTGTCCTTTCCAGGATTTCCAGAATAGGTACCACCGTCCAGAAACCATTTCACACGGGCATTGCCTACACGCGGCACCCTGCGTGCCACACTGGCAGGAAATGACACAAATTAATATTAAAATGAAGGTGCACATGACAACAACTACTGGCCTTATCCATTGGAAAATGTTTCAGGAGGCAAACGGGGCACGTTTCTGGCAGGCGAGGCCTCAGCACGTTTTCCCGATGCTGTCCGCCCGATTTACGCCACAACAACCGGGGCCCTTGTGCGAGGTGCAAGAGGGCGGATTGAATCATTTCTCCGAAAGAGTCTCCAACTGCTTCAGGGGGTGAGCAGAGAAAGGGAGAGAAAACTGAGGGGGAAAATGAAGAAAAACAAAGCCTCTTGCCAGCCAATCTTGTAAAATACTGATCCCTGCACAATCTTTCCTCATATATGTGGTTCTCATTGCTCAGCGCACAAAAATGCCACATATCACTGGAAGACAGCTATTGTACAAAATATAGGTTTTTGTTATTGATGTTTTGTGTGTTTCAAATTCTTGCAGTCCATGATTAAATGGACTGCGGTATCAGAAATGTGCTGTTTCTAGAATTTTTGAACTAAATGCGATCGTGATTGCTATGTAAATTTATTTGGCAAACTGGTTATATATTTATCAGGGCCTGACCGCAGTATGCACCACCTGGAGTGCAGAGTCTCTAAATCACTGCAGGTTACAAAGGCCCTGCATTGTTGAGCGAGGCCGGTGAGAAAATGAATACATCATTCAGGAGACAAAAAGTAATGGAAAGTTACAGCACAGCAAAGTGCAGCTCCATAGCGCAAGATGATTATAATGATTTGGATCCGTCTCAGTCAGTATTCCATGGAGGAGAAATGGTATCGCCCTCCTCTGTTTCTCATCTGAATGCCTTCACACTCTTCCAATGGGTTGAAAGCACAGAATAAGAAATAAGAACATAAGAAATAGGAGCAGGAGTCGGCCATACGGCCCGTCGAGCCTGCTCCGCCATTCAATAAGATCATGGCCGATCTTCGACCTCAACTTCACTTTCCCGCCCGATCTCCATATCCCTTGATTCCCCTAGAGTCCAAAAATCTCTCTATCTCAGCCTTGAATATACTCAAAGACTCAGCATGCACAGCCATCTGGGGCAGAGAATTCCAAAGATTCACAACCCTCCGAGTGAAGAAATTCCTCCTCATCTCAGTCTTAAATGGCCGACCCCTTATCCTGAGACTATGCCATTAGTTCTAGACACTCCAGCCAGGGGAAACAACCTCTCAGCATCTACCCTGTCAATCCCCTTCAGAATCTTGTATGTTTCAATGAGATCACCTCTCATTCATCAAATGGTTATCTTCCCCATCAAGTGCAACTCTTCTTTAGACTATGTGCAATCCGGACCATCATAATGCTCCCTCCTTAATCCCCTTAGAAAAGGCTCTGTGAATTTCTACTGTTTCTCCTCCCCTTGGTAAGTAAATTGACCAAGCCCCCCAGAATGTTTACTATACACACTTCATTTAAAAAGAAGAAAGACTTGCATATATATAGCGCCTTTCACAACCACATGGCATCCCAAGGCAATTTACAGCCAATGAAGTACTTTTGACGTGTAGTCACTGTTGTAATGTAGGGAAATGCTGCAGCCAATTTGCGCACAGCAAGATCCCACAAACAGCAATGAGATAATGACCAGTTTTTTAGTGACGTTGGTTAAGGGATAAATATTGTCCAGGACACCAGGGATTACTGCCCTGCTCTTCTTCGAAATAGTGCCATGGGATCTTGTATGTCCACCTGAGAGGGCAGATGGGGCCTCGGTTTTACGTCTCATCCAAATGAAGGCACCTCCGACAGTGCGGCACTCCCTCAGTACTGCTCAATCTCAATTAGTTGCCATGGTATCAGCCTTGTGAATCTTCGCTGAACTCCTTCCATGGCAAGAACATCCTTCCTCAGATAAGGCGACCAAAACTGCACACAGTACTCAAGGTGTGGTCTCACCAAGGCCCTGTACAACTGCAGCCTCAGACAGATGCTAGGAAGAGGGATGGAGACAATGGCTTCGGTCTCCTCCAGCCTCACAACCCCCGAGATATCTGCGCTCCTCTAATTTTGCCCTCCTGAGCATCCCTGATGAGCACTTGAAACGCCATAGCATACAAGGCTACGGGCCAAGTGCTGGAAAATGGGATTAGAATAGATAGGGCTTGATGGCCGGCACGGACATGATGGGCCGAAGGGCCTCTTTCTGTGCTGCATATGACTCTGACTCTATAATCGCTCAACCATTGGTGGCCGTGCCTTCTGCTGCTTAGGCCCTAAGCTCTGGAATTCCCTCCCTAAACCTCTCCGCCTCGCTACCTCTCTTTCCTCCTTTAAGACGCTCCTTAAAACCTACCTCTTTGACCAAGCTTGTGGCTCGCTGTCAAATTTTTTTGTCTTATAATACTCCAGTGAAGCACCTTGGGACGTTTTACTACGTTAAAGGTGCTATATAAATACAAGTTGTTGTTGTACACGCCAACTGATCTGTTTCCACCCACACCCCCCTCCCGCCCCCTCCCATTGGATATTGGATGGCTGCCAGAACCCTTTGGGCTTTATCCCAGCACAAATCACTGCCATTAGAGAAAGGGGAAGACAATTGTAAGGAACTTAGGAACAGGAGTAGGCCATTCAGCCCCTTCAAGCCTGCTCCACCATTCAATTAGATCATGGCTGATCTGTACCTCAACCCCATTTACCTTGATATCCTTACCTAACAAAATTCTATTGATCTCAGTCTTGTCTGCATAGGGTAAAAAAAATCTGATGCTATTGCATCAAAGGATTTAAAAAATCAGATTCAAACAAAGGAAACTGACTAAGGGTCAGAATAAGCTAATGCAGTAATTATTGTCAAAACCATCAAAACTGTAATATCCTTTTTTTCTATGATCGACTTGTCAATTTCAGCCTAATATGCTAGTGATTTCCTTGGAGCTGCTCCCACTCTGCTACCATAACTTTCCCGGAATTGCGGGGGAAACCCCATTTGCATGCTTAACCATGGTATCCGTTGCACCTCCTGTGCAGCTACAGCGGTGGAGTGGGAATAGCTCTGAGGAAATTCACAGCCATTTTCTTTGGCCCCTGCCACAAACTCGGTATCCTTGCTACCAACTCCATCTCGCTCCTTGGCCACTGTCTCAGGCTGAACCAGACTGTTTACAACCTCAGTGTTCTGCTTCCGATCCCATATCCCCTCCATCACAAAGACCTCCTACATCGCCCGCATCTACCCCTATCTTAACCCAACTGCTGCTGAAACCCTCATTCATGTCTTTGTCACCTCCAGACTCGATTGCTCCAATGTTCTCCTGGCCAGCCTCCCATTCTTGATCATCTGTTAACTTTAGCACATTCAAAACTCTATGCCTTCATCTATTCCCACACCAAATCTTACTTGCCCATCACCCCTGTGCTCACTGAACCTACATTGACTCCCAGTCCCCCAACATTTTAAATGTAAAATTCTCATCCTTGGGTTTAAATCTCTGCATGGCCTCATCCCTTCCTATTTCTGTAACAAAATTCGTCCAGCCCTACAACCCTTCCATGAACTCCTTGGTCTGTACTTGCCTGGATGAGTGCAGCTCCAACAACACGCAAGAAGCTCGACACCATCCAGGACAAAGCAGCCTGCTTGATTGGCACCCCATCCACCACCTTAAATATTCACTCCCTCCACCACCGGTGCACCGTGGCTGCAGTGTGTACCATCTACAAGATGCACTGCAGCAACTCGCCGAGGCTTCTTCGGCAGCACCTCCCAAACCCGCGACCTCTACCACCTAGAAGGACAAGGGCAGCAGGCGCATGGGAACACCACCACCTCCAAGTTCCCCTCCAAGTCACACACCATCCTGACTTGGAAGTATATCGCCGTTCCTTCATAGTCGCTGAGTCAAAATCCTGGAATTCCCTCCCTAACAGCACTGAGGGAGCACCTTCACCACATGGCCTGCAACGGTTCAAGAAGGTGGCTCACCACCACCTTCTCAAGGGCAATTAGGGATGGGCAATAAATGCTGGCCTTGCCAGCGACGCACACATCCCTAGAACGAATTTTAAAAATCTCTCCGTTCCTCTGACACCACTTCTCTCCGTGCTTTAGCTAACTAGGCATCAAGGTCTGGAATTCCTCCCTAATCCCCTCATTCTCTCCAGCTTCCCACTCCTTGTGTACCCTCCTTATAATCTACCACTTTGACTAAGCTTTTGGTCGCCTCACCTAATCTTTCCCGTTTTCCCTTACACCTCTGTGAAGCACCTTAGGATGTTTTTCTACCTTAAAGGTGCTACATAAATGCAAGTTTTTCTTTGTCCTGCCAAAATACTACAATGAGGAATTACAGACAAACGCATTACCAATATGTGTACTGGTAACCCAGAGTATTCACGAAGAGAATGAGTGTTATTTTAGCAACAAATAGCTGAATTTGAATTGTTTGCATAAAAACCTCGGGGGAAAAATTCGGTATCGCCCATTTTGGGGTGCAAAATATCGCCGCGGACCGCGAAATTCATCTCCAGCGCCCCTGGAGGTGATTGGAGTGCTAAATCAAGTGCTGCACACCTCTCTTAGGGCGCTAACATTGGGGAACGAGGCGCTACCTCAGAGTGCTACTCAAGCTCAGGTGATGTGTACTCAGACAGACTGGCGCCTTTCAGTTCTTGAAGGGGGTGGTCCATCTTGCTGTACAGCCACACCCTGCTCATTGCAGCGTTTGACCTCGGCCTGCAAGCAGGTAAAAACCTTCAGCAAAGATTCATGATGGCTACTCAGAGGCCATGGGAGCGAGCTCACCGGTTTAGCGACCAGGCATTGGTGGCTCTGGTTGGCGCTGTGGAACGCCAACGGGCAGTGCTGTTTCCAGAGACTGGCAGGAGGCCATTGCCCCGGGAGTTTACAAGGGTGTGGAGGGAGGTGGCCCAGCACGTTTCATCCAGGAGCCTGGTCCAAAGGACTCATACAGAGTGCCACAAGAAGTTCAACAACCTCACTCGGGTGGTCAGGGTGAGCACCTGCTTGAAAAACCTCTACATCCCACCATCTCAACCTCACTCTGTGTACAGACGGTGTACATTCCCAAATCCCCAACAACTATGCCCATCTAATAAAAGTCCCACGCACATCCCACACCTTGCAGACATTAATGGCTATTCAACTATGGTAGGCACATTTGCCAGACACATGGCTGCACACTCACTCACACGCTGTCCTTTTTCTTGCAGGCCAAGCTTTCACATAACCAGAGGGAGCAACAACGCACGGGAGGAGGACAGGCGGAGCTGCACCCCCTCACACAACTGGAGGAGCGAGTCCACAGACTCATCGCCAGTCATGTCATCGGCGCCGTGGCCGTTGGAGAGGTCGACCTCCTAGGGGACAGCAACGCTATGTTCATCAGCTTTATCTCCTCTCTCATACCACTTCCCCCTCACAACAACACCAGCCTTTTACACTTACCATCTAACCATACTGTCTCCATTCCTTACTCCCTTCCTGCCCCTCTGCCCTCACGTTAAAGCCACTCTTGTACCTTCCTGACTTCAGATAGTGACACACCAGCTAAAATCATCGCGCTCAGGCGGTAAGTCGTTAGCACCCATTAGCGCCCCCCGGAGGCGCTAACGGGAGGCGCTAACCAACCGAATTTTTCCCCCCTAGTTTCCAAAATGAAGACATCTAAGTTTCAGTTGGGAAGCTGACACCAAATTTACTTGTGATTAGTGATAACCGAAGAGTAGTGCAGTCGTTTGATCATATCTGGTGCTTCACCACAAAGTGAGTTGGAAATCTGATGAAACACCCATGGGCTACTCCTGTGCATTGGGCAGAAAAACAGCAGAGGCAGAAGGCTGACTGGTGCTTGAGGTGCTTACATGTCGACACAAGGAGGAGAGCTCCCCCGGTGGCTGAGTGGTCAGATACACCACTCCGGTGGCACTGAGCTTCAATTCCCAGTGTGGCTGTAGGCTTTCTACAATCAGCCTCAATGTCCCTGAGCTATGGATCAGCTAGGGTTTCTGCTTCTAATCTGTTATCAAAGGACCCCTTTACTGGAAAATCCACGTATGTGCATGTTGGGTCTCGACAGGATCAGGCACAGTTGTGGTGCACTATGTTGTCGAATATCCAACATAAACTGCCTAGGCTCACTGATGATGAATTGCAGTGAGGTATTAGGGGGTTGACAGCACCTGTGGGACTGTGGCCCAGCACTGAGTCCATGCACGCTGTAAAGGATGATAGAAAGCTGAAGAAAATTGCGAAATCAAGAAAACTGGGAAGAACTCAATGGGAAAAGGTTAACAGAGGATCAGCCTCACTATGATGTTCCTTCATCAAAATTTAGTCATGATAATTGCTCCGAGCAAGCCAGTAAATCATTGAAAATACTGTTAAGTGGTTGTAAATGTTTGTTGGTGGACAACCCCAGTGTTCTAAAGCTGATGTATATAATGAGGTTTGTTTAAAATGAATGCACTCTTGGAGGGCAATAAAGTCAGAATCATTATCCCAGTCGAAATATTACAGTTGATGCAATTAACTATCTAATTTGCCTCGGCTCAAATGGGTTTAAAATAATTCCACAATAACGGTAAGTCAAATGAAAAAAAAATGTTGCCACAATATTTAATTCTAATGAACATAGACTGATATTAAATATATATCTCATTGGAAAGTAAAGGCATTTAAATGCCAACGTCTTCAGTTGTGATAAGAAAAAGCCAATACTTCAGCTTCACGTAAAGCCAAAATGGAATTATTTTTCAGAAGATTTGTGCCAACACAAAGGATGTTTTGTGCATATTTCTGGCTCACTTTTCACTTGCACGAGTAGCCTCTTTTCAGAAGCCCTGTTATTGGTAAGGCAGTGAATTTGTGTCTGTTTTTGATGAATTCAAAACAGGTGCAGAAAAGAATACAAGTCAAGGCAACTATGTCTAATTTAACATGTGCTGTTGCAAAAAGAAACCTGACACTTTGTTTTGTGTACAGGAAATTCAAACTAGCATTACATTAAACGTAATTGTCAGTTTAAAAATACATTGGAACAAGACAATGGTGCTCTTTTCAGCCATTTCTGCTTTTCTGAAGATTCCGCTGTTAATGTCCTAGTTTGTTAATGGTGTGCCCAATGGAACCTCTAACCTTTGGCTGTTGGTTCAATTCTAATAGTGCAGAAATTAACATTCAGTAGCTGATAACAGCATTTAAATGCAATATAAAAATATTGTCTGATTTATCAGACGCTACTGTGCTAAAAATAACCTATTATTGAAAGGCACAAAAGGAAAGTATTCTTATGAAGTGGTGAAAATCAGTGTTTGACAAAGAGCTAAACACGATGGGGGTAATTTTAACTTTGTGCGCTAGTGTAAAACGGGTGATATCGAATTGGCAGCTTGTTTTACATCTCTCCTGATTTTCATTTCATAGAATCATACTGCACATAAGTAGGCCATTCGGCCCATCGTGTCTGTGCCGGCTCTCTGAAAGAGCAATTCAATTAGTCCCACTCCCCTGCTCTTTCCCCGTAGCCCTGCAAAATTCTCCTTTTCAAGTATTTATCCAATTCCCTTTTGAAAGTTACTACTAAATCTGGTTCCACCACCCTTTGAGGCAGTGCATTTCAGATCACAACTCACTGCGTAAAAAAAATTCTCCTCATCTCCCCCCTGGCTTATTTGCATATTTAGTCACCTTTTTGTTCTCCGAGACTCTGACAGGAGGATAAGATAAAAGTCTTGACTTTAATATTATATGATTTGACTTCAATGGAAATAAAAATCGGGAGAGATGTAAAATGGGCTGCCGATTCACTATCACCCGTTTTACACTATTGCACAGAGAACAATTACACTCATGACTCCCCCAGTTTCATTTTTGCAACTGTTGCATATAATAACTAAAGTACATTGCACAACAGCAGTGAAGTCCACTGCATGACGAGGGCCACATCAGACCAGTGTGTCCCTTGTCCTTTTTTTATGTAAAGAAATAAAGTCAATTGTATTTTAGAGCACAGGATTTGTGTCAGTCATGACAGGACATGGTTTGGATCTATTCCATTGATCAGGGAATCTACTTATATTATATTATATGAAGGAGCTGATCTTTGAGAGAAAAAAAAAACAGAAACTGCAGGAAATACTTAGCAGGTCGGGCAGCATCTGTGGAGAGAGAAACAGCGTTAACGTTTCAGGTCGGTGAGCTTTCGTCAGAACCTTTGAGAGGGGTGACTAATTCAAAATGTTTTTATTATTTATTGAATACGAGAAGTTACATGTGCCATTGATTGCGTTTTCTTTAAATTGGAAACGGCAATTACAAAAATGTAAGAGAAGAGAAATAAGTCGAATAAATTGAATAAGTAGCTTGATAAAAGAAACAAACCAGCAGGCGCAATAGCGATGTTAATTTCGCTTGCCAGTGTGGCACTGAAGCTACAGACTGGGAAAGCTTCAGGTTCAATGTTCCGCTGTTGCAGCTGATCGCAGCGGGTTGGTGATCACTTCCTGTCAGTGGTCCTGAGCTCTCACTGCTGATTGCTAGTCAGCAATTAGTGAAGGTATAGAATCTGGCTCCGCTGCGATGCCCCTCCACCACTCGCACAGGTGAAAAGCCTAATGGCATCCATGGTTTGGACTCACACATGAAGCAAAGCGAATGGGACCAACTGCCAGAAGCTTGCTGACACAAGGGGGCAATTTTCAATTGCTGACCGCCCCCCTCTTGAGCCTCACTTGAGTGGGACAACTGTCCTGGCACACACTTTAGGCAGCAGCACTTACATTTTGCCATTCATCAAAACTGCGGGGGGGGGTGCGGAGGAGTTCAGTGCCTGCACAGCTCCATTAGTTGGCACTACTCATTCCTGGCCCCCCAGGGAGTTGTGGTAGTCCTTTCTTTTTACCATCAATGTCGTCTGTCAGTTGTTTTTGCCATCCACCTTAGCCATGCCCCTTTAAGTGTCATTCTCCCTTTTGATTGACAGCGACAAGCTATTGTGCCAGATTGCCAGCCTTCTAATGGAGGAAACTCACATTGGAGCTGGCTGCTCCGAGTTCACGTAACAAGTAAGCTAACAGCAGACTGAGACCCAAAACTCTACGCCGAGATAGTTTAAATAGCAAATTTATAGTAATAGAATTAGAAAATAAACTGATCACATCTTTCAGAAACATCCCAAAGCACCTCACATAAAACAATTTTTGTACTGTTATTGTTGTTATGAAGGTAACACAGGAACATAAGAACAGGAGTAGGCCATTCAGCCCCTTGAGCCTGTTCTGCCATTCAATTAAATCATGGCTGCTCTGTATCTTAACTCCATCTACCCACCTTGGCTCCGTAACCCTTGCCTAACAAAAATAACTAGAACAGAAAAAACAGCTACATTTTTTTGGGTGGTGTTGATGGAAGAATGATCCTTATTCTGATGAAGGGCTATGACTGAATCGTTAATATTTTCCATCCTTTACAGATGCTGCTTGACTTGCCGAGCATTTTCTGTCATTTTTTTCCCCCAGATTTTTCTGCAGCATTTTGTTTTGTTATTCAGGGAGGAATATTGGCAAATCTCATCAAATAATTGGATGTTTCACATTCATCTGATGGACAGGACCTGCAACGTCCCCAGTTTTACACTGGAGTATCAGCATAGATTATGTTCTCAAAAAGTGGATCTTCAACCCATAACCATCTAACTAGGAGACAAGAGTGCCAGCAACTGAGCGAACTGACGCAAAATGGGGTCAATTTCCAGTACTTGACAGGTGCAGTGTGGCCAAAGTGTGCTGTCTCTGCCGTAGCACAGCTGCCGATGAATTTGGCGTGCTGTCCCTTTAACCTGGCCTGGTCACACCCCAAGGAGAGGCTTGCAGCAGCCATGAGGTCTGAAGATCTGATAGGTATCTCAAACAAAGATGTCCACCTACCCTGGGAGTCTTCTTCAGCTTAATGCCAGGCTACTTCAGACCCTCTGATACAAGGGGGATGGGTCCTGATGCAAGTCCATCAACAGCTATTTGAAGTCTCCCTGCATCTGGACACCCCGAGACCACATCGAGATTGAGATGGGAGCCCGGGAATGCCTCTTCCTACCTCATTTACATGTGCCTGCAAAGCACTGCCACGCCCCTCTGTGGAAGCCCCGGGAATCCCGGGGGCAAAGTAAAGGGGTCGGAGACCCTGCAAAACAAGTCCGGGCCGCCTTTTAGCCTGACCTGAGCTCCTGAGGAAAGAGCAGTCCCCAGGGGCAAAGGTCCGAAAAATCAGCCCAACAGCACTGCCCCTTTAAACAGCATTGTATTCTTTAGTTCAGGTTGAATCTCTCTACATTGATGTAGAGTACAAGTGCTGGAGTCGCAGAAATGCACTAACACTGCACATTTCAGTATAAAAATTGAGGGCATTTTACCTGAATCAATTTAAGGTGCAAACAGGAAGAGTAAGAAAACATACGTTTCATGAATCTGTTTTCAGCTAGTCTTGGATAAAAGGGAGAGGAGCAGGTAGAAAAGATCAGGATGAAATAAATAGTCAACGGGAGAGAGATTTTTTTTAAATTCCAATCACAATAAACCTGTCCCTGTTTGCTTGCGGTTATTTCTCTCAGGTTAGTTTATTTTTTGAAATGGTTGTTAATCAGAATTTGTTGAGTATCCCATGATGAAGGTTGTTTATTGTCAGCCTCTCCTGGTGTTTGTAGATTCATAGGAAACAGCCCGATAGTTTTATTCATGAAAAGGCTAACAGATTTCAGTGAAGATGCGGCGATTTCCTATGTTTATTAATGTGTGTGATTAGTGGAGTGTACAGAATTCGACTGTGAAATTGAAATATGAATGCTAGCAAAAGCAGTCAACTGAGTCGCAGACCATGGAGCCAATTAATGGCAACACTTAGAGCCTTTTCAACGAGGCGCTCACATAATTAGCCTCGCACACTCGCAGAATTATGAGATACGGTTAACTTCTGCAGTACAAAGGCAATGTTGTTATCTGCAAAATAAATTCGCCTCTGCCATTAACTCTGAGAAGACAGTTTTTGCACGCCCTGTCTTCAGGTGCTTGCCAGTACGAATCTTTATAAATGCACAACATTGGTTTCTTCGCAAAGCACTGCCTCATGCATTCCTGGTGTGAGCAATAACCCAGAGATGCATCTTTGTACCAAATTAGGCAATGAGGCTCACAAAATATCTGTAGGGGGTGTGGAGGGGGGAATTTAATTTGCCTGCACTAGATGGAGCAAAACGGTAAACCTGCTTATGGAGAACAGATTCATGGCTTTGCTATACACTGCACGCAGAGGAAATCCTCCCCACCCCCTTTATTTCTATTGACACCTTTAATGTGGCACCATTTTTTTTTAAAGATTACTGGAAAATAATCACACATTGCCTGCGAGAAGTCGCCTTTGATGAAAAAATCAATATCTCTCTGTAGCAGCCAAACTATGATCCGTTCAATCTGCTCTCGCTGGGTTTGATATGTCTTGATGCGGTGTGCTTCACAAATCCCCATCAGGAGCCATAATCATCTGCTGAGATAAACCAGGCGGGATTGATCTCACTGGCCATCGCCAGGCCGATTCAGCCAGTAGAACCGAAAATATCAACAGAAATTGTTGGAAGTGTACGGCAGGTCTGTCAGCGTCTGAAAGGGAAAGGCAGGTTAAAGTTTAAGAAATAAAAATGCTGGAAACGCTCAGCGGGTCAGGCAGCATCTGTGGAGAGAGAAACAGAGTCAACGTTTCAGGTCGATGACCCTTCGTCAGAACGTTCTAACAAAAGGTCATCGACCTCAAACGTTAACTCTGTTTCCCTCTCCACGGATGCTGCCCGACCTGCTGAGTATTCCCAGCATTTTCTGTTTTTATTTCAGATTTCCAGCACCTGCAGTATTTTGCTTTTGAATTAAAGTTTAAGCTCATAAGGAACAGGAGCAGGAGTCGGCCATTCGGCCCCTCGAGCCTGCTCCGCCATTCAATGAGATCGTGGCTGATCATCTACCTCAACTCCCCTTTCCCGCCCTATTCCCCCTTCACTCGGTTGAGCCCCTTCACTCGGTGCTGGAATCCCAATGAAAAGGTGTTCACCCAACACTTGAACCTGTCCCATTCTCATTGTAGATTCCGATGGATCTGCTGTGTATTTGCAGCGTTATTCTGTTCATTATTCAGATTTCCAGCATTTGCAGGGGGGTTTTTTTGGTTTAATTTACAATAAATGCAATGCCAATAAATAAATAAATGTACAGGATATAGCCTGAGGCTTCTTCTACCCGTGAATTGCATTGCATCCCACTTTCCTCCAAGGAGCTTGAATCCCACACTATCTAAGTTGACACTGCATTTTTGGAGGTACAGTGCTTCAGATGAGACCAAGGCCCCATCTGTCTGTTCCAATGGGGATTTGTGAAACACATTGCAGCAAACCATGGAGAAAGCCCCCAATGCTCTATTTGAGAGCCACTTTTATACTGAGAGTGCCTTAGTCCAGAATCTGTGAGAGATTGCTCTCCATGAGCTGGCACCCAGACTTTATCTTACTCAGTCTGGCTCCCTTATCCTGACGGCAGACTCGGAGTCCCAGTTTTTTGTGGGGTTATGAGTTTTCTGTCAGGATAAGGAAGCCAGATTTATCAGTGTAAATGCCTTGGCTCACAGATGCCAATCTCCCATAATCCAAAAGTAAAACAGCATCAGTATAAAAGTGGGTGTCGTGACCGGCATTCCTCCCTCAACCAAAAGCACTAAAAACAAATTAACTGGTCATTTATCTCATTATTGTTCCTTAGTGAATAGTCCTTGAACTCCAAAAAGCAATTTATTCTGAGAAGCTGTTTGAGATGTTTTGTTGACCTGATTAACCACTATATAACTGAAACTATTTATTTCATTCTTTTAGTATTGAGGTATTGAGATCATCTTATGAAATGGATATATGCATCGATGGGCCAAATGGCCTCCTTCTGTGCCATAGATTTCTATGATTCTATGCGCAGGTGAATAGTTGGGAATCACTACCAACTATATGTTACTGAAATTGGTGTGTCTATTGTCTCTTCCCCTTTATGAACGGTTCCCACAGAGTTTTCAATGTTAACAATGTCCACACCTACCTGTTACATTTTTAATTGTCTTGATGTCTGTCATTGGAGTTGAATAGGACTTTTCCCAGCTTTGTGAATTTGGTCATATTTCGACGGTCATAAAACCCTCTGATGCTCAGCAATCCCATTAAGGGCTTTGGGTCTACATGGAGTTGCAGGCTCTGGCCACCAGGTGATGCTGCATTATCTGCTCCCAAAAATCACTCAAAATAGCTTCTGACAAATTTTCATCTGAATATTTTTCATCCACCATTTTTTCTCAGCATATGAATTTTTTAATGCCCCAACATAAGAGTTTAAACAAAATTAAAAGTACATATTTCACAATAACTTGATTAAATGTGCTCACTGGATTGACTTTTGTGTCTTTTAATTACTTCATTAAAGTTTTTACTTGAAGGCCTCAGCCTCTCCCCAAAAGCCTGGGCTTGGATTTAATATTTTTGCCCAGAGCCGTGATGCTATGAGATGATTTCAGACTTTGCAGTCTCAGCATGTGCAGAGTATCTCGTTTCCCTGGACGCGTCAGCGCCATTCAGCAGCATGGAGACAATCACATTTCTGCTTTTATTGTGTTGGATTTTGGTAAACCTCAGCCTCGTGAGCAGTGCTTCAGCAGTTTCTGCTCACGGTTTTTCCACATTATTTGAAGAAAAGCTAGAGGACAAATTTTATTCAGGAAAGGTTTATATTAATTTTTTTTTAAAGAAAACAGATTGGCTGTGCTCATGTATTTGTGCGTCTACATGTGCGGGTGAGAAAGAAAGTGTGAGAAAAACTGACAGTGTACTGGCTAAACACCTGTAGTAACTTTTTCTTTGCATTCCATAAACTTCAAAAAATATACTAAGCTGCTGAGAGAGAGAGGGAGCCGTTTCTCAGGCTAATGTTAGTGTAATTGTCAAAAAACAGTTCAGTTTTGAGGCCATATCACCTGTGTTGCTGTATTTTGTTGACAGTTAGAAAAGGTAAATTAAAAATGTGCGGACAAGTTGATTAAGCTATTAAAAAAAGAAGCTTTTGGGAGTCTAGGGAGTATAAATAGTATAAAAACAAAGAGGTAATGCTAAACCGATACAAATCATTGGTTAGCCTGCAGTTAGAATATTGCAATAAAAAAGAGAAAATGGTGGAAATATTCAGCAGGTCAGGCAGCATCTGTGGAGAGAGAAACAGAGTTCACATTTCAGGTCGATGACTGTTTCTCTCCACAGACGCTGCCTGACCTGCTGAGTATTTCCAGCAACTTCTGTTTTTATTTCAGATTTCCAGCATCCGCAGTAGTTTGCTTTTGAGTTAAGAATATTGGGCCTAGTTTTGGGTATCTTACTTTAGGAAAGATGTTAAGGCCACAAAACGAGTGCAGAAGAGATTCACTAAGATGATACCAGGGATGAAAGACTTCAGTTATGAGGGGAGAACAGAGAAATGGAAGCTCTTTTCATTAGAAACACAAAGGTTAAGAGGAGATCTGATACATGTGTTTCTGACAAGGTAGTTCATGAAAAACTACTGGTCGGTGGGTCAGTAAGTAGAGACATAAATTTAAGATTATTGCCAAAAAGGAGAAAGGAACATTTAAAAGAATTATTTTTATGAAAAAGGTTGTTAAGATATGGAATGCCCCATCAGAAACAATGGTAGAAGTGGAATACCATAATGAGAGGAAAAACTAGTTTGCACCCAACTGCGGACATGACACAGGTGGTTGTCTGCAATGCGCGCCCAAAAAGGTCTGAAAAACAGGCGAAATGGGGTCCAATTTCTCCCCAACAGCTTTTAAAAGAGAAGTGGATAAATGTTGGAAAAAGAAAAAAATTAAAAGCCTGTCGGGTAGGTATACAACGGGCGACCGATTCGCAATGCCGAGTTTATCACCCAGTGTTGAATGTTGGCACCTTCCCCACCATTTCTTCTGGCTAAGTGTGAGCAAGGCGACAGGGGACAAGACAATTATATTTGGAAACGAAAGGCAGATTTTCCTTTCTGCGCACTCTCACAAAAACCAGGTGGACAGCTGAAATCAGCTTCTATTTTTGCTCTGACTTAGACTGCAACCAAAATGGGTAAAGGAATTAAGTCCGAGTCCCGGGAGGAAATGGCATCAGTAAAGCTAATGAGGCTTTTTCCTTCCTTGGTCTGCAGAGTCAGTGAGAATGCTCAAAGAAACGTGTTTTTTTTTTAAAGTGAAATGGATATGTGCCACATATTTGTCTTGCAAGTGATGTAAGAGACAACACAGGGGGATAAAAGAGCACAGTATTAATAGTAGCTACAGTGCATACTTAGTGGAAGACCTATGCATCACTGCAAATAAGGAGAGCTTAGAATGAAACATATCATTTTTGTTCACCAGAAAAACCGTGTCATGGAATGTAATTTACTGACAATAACATTTACCCCATCCCCCTCCGCCCCCCGCCCCCACCTCCAGTGTCTTAGTAGATAAATGTAGTACTGAGTCATACAAGATCAGGAAGATCCCAGGATCGCTCTGTGCTGAGTTAACTGGTAGGGTGTTGGCAAAGGTAACAGTTGACCTGAGTGTCTCTGAACTAGATAGGTGATTAGGGGGAGAAGTGGGAAATCGGCCAGTGCTCCCACTCACCTGCTCACTACCTTTAAAAATAGCCCCCAGTGTAATTTCAACCCCCTGCTCTCTGAGTTCACCCATGATGAACGGCCGAGTGTGGCACTACAGGAGGAACACAGGAACAGGAGGAGGCCATTCAGCCTCTTGAGCCTGTTCCGCCATTCAATGAGATCATGGCTGATCTGCGACCTAACCCCATATACCCGCCTTTGGCCCATATCCCTTAATACCTTTGGTTAACAGAAATCTATCAATCTTAGATTTAAAATTAACAATTGATCTAGTATCAATTGCCGTTTGCGGAAGAGAGTTCCAAACTTCTACCACCATTTGTGTGTAGAAGAGTTTCCTAATTTCACTCCTGAAAGGTCTGGCTCTAATTTTTAGACTATGCCCCCTAGTCCTAGAATCCCCAACCAGCGGAAATAGTTTCTCTCTATCTACCCTATCAGTTCCCTTTAATAGCTTGAAAACTTTGATCAAATCAGCCCTTAACCTTCTAAATTCTAGGGAATGCAACCTTAATTTGTGTAATCTCGCCTCATAATTTAACCCTTGGAGTCCACTTGCAGGAGACAAGGGGAGAACAAGAGAATATTGGGGAAAAATCAGTGTTTAATTGGTGACAAGAATAGAGTTTGCTTCTGCAAAAAAAAACAAGTGTGTAAGTATCACTTTCGTGTTTCCTTTTCTGAAAACCAATCAATTTACATCCTATGTTAATTTAAATTGATTTCAGAATGGGGGTGGGCGTAGGGTGTGGGGGAGGTTAAATGCCACTTTACATTGCTTGTTGTAAACCTTTCCAAGTAGCTCAGAGCATAGAAGCATAGGATTTTTGAAGCATCTGAGGAGACCACTGGAATTCATCTGGCCAATCCCAAAGTTCGAACAATACCACATGTCACTTTAACTCTCAGGCCCTCGATTTATTTCTGTGCTGAACATCTGATGGGATGTAGTTTCAATAACCCTATTCCTAAGCATTCAAGAAATGCACATTTTATTAAATGTTTACTTGCTCAATATGCATACGTTTGTGCTGTAATAATATTTAGCTGGCAATAACTTGATTTCATTTCTGTGCTGGAATCTTACCTATTCAAGTGGATATGCATTATCTGTTAAAAGCTATTATTTTGTTTAATTAAATAATGCATTATAAAACTTTTTTTTTTAAATTAGCAGAATGATGTGCGTTTTTTTTACGTATCTTTCAAGTGATAGGTACTGGAATTATACTTTTTGGTTGCATGAATACTCCCCCTTCCTAATGGTGATGGTGAGGTACCCCTGTGAGGTCTCAACACACCGGAATGGTGCTCATTTATTCCTTCTGAACCAACTGCAATGAAAGGATTGATTACAGCACTCAGTCTGAGCATTAGAGAAGCCAAAGCCTCCGGTGGGTTCTTGAGGTTATCTCTGCAACGCAGGTGGAGGAGGAGAAGAAAAGTCATTCAACTGAAAAATAATTGTGCATCAGTATCTAATGGAGCTTTAATGCAATTCACCCAGCAATCACAAGATTAATTAGAATTCTACCCCATTGTGCAAGCTACTGAAAGAATAATGACTGCAGCTTTTAAAAAGCTATGATTCATATTTTTAATCCGCATTGAATGTGTGAAAAAATGTTTTCAATAAAACCTTGATTCCCTTTCTTGTCGAATTTTAAATACTTAAAATGAGCACGTTCTTTAATCACTGCTGAAGTTGCAGAGAGAGGCAAAGCCATTTTTTTTTTAATTGTGTCTTCTAGTTTTCCACCCCTTTCCCCTCTTCCGCCCCTTCCCGCTCCTGAAGCTGTTGACTCTGGCTGCAATCTGGTTCTTCACAGATGCTGGCCGTCCTCTGCTACCTCGCAGGACGAACGTTCTTCATGTCTGAGCCTGGTCAGAGAGGCTGGGGTTTTCCACTCCAGCATTTCTGGTGTACGTCAGGAGTGCATAATCAGGAATCTCCGCACCCTCCACCTCAGGATTTTCCCACCATTAAGTTGCGGAACTTCTTGATTTGCCCTCTCAACATGCAGAAAATCCAGGTCACACTTTTAACAGACTATTCAACTATATGGGGGCGGGGGTGGAATTCATAACCCACTCCAAAGCTCACATCCATACAACACATTTTCCACTGGGTAGCAGTCATGAGCAGGATCTATGTATGGCTGTTCTTTCTATTCCCTAACCTAAATGTAAATGAAATTGCAGGTTTGTGCAGATAATTTCTCTGCCAATGTATTCCGGGAAGTGTATGATAATCCACTCACTCAAGAATTCCCAGCATTTAAAACAACGTTATTATCAAAAACTGTCATAAGAACTAGGAGCAGGAGTAGACCATTCGGCCCTTCGAGCCTGCTCCGCCATTCAATAAGATCATGGCTGATCTTCTACCTCAACTCCACTTTCCCGCACTATACCCATATCCTTTGATTCCCTTAGTATCCAAAAATCTATCGATCTCTGTCTTGAATATACTCAATGACTGAGCCCCCACAGCCCTCTGCGGTAGATGATTCCAAAGATTCACAAACTTTTGAGTGAAGAAATCTCTCCTCATCTCAGTCCTAAATGGCCGACCCCTTATTCTGAGACTGTGACCCTGAGTTCTAGATGCCCTAGTCAGGGGAAACATCCCCCCAGCATCTAACCTGTCAAGCCCTGTAAGAATTTTATATATTTCAATGAGATAGACTTAGCCTGGGTGGGGAGCATCATCGTGACTGTACCACAGAGATTTTATTTGCTGCAACGTGATTGGAGCAAAAATTGAAATGGTGGAGAAAGATTATGCATAATATGATTGGGGAATAAGAAAAGCACGAAATAACCAATTAAAACAGGAAGAAAGAGATTTAAACACTTAACTAGCAAGGAATAAAAAAGCTGATCGCTCATTGATATAGTTAAGAGGTTTGAAACACATGACAGGCACTAGGGGCTAAAAATTGAGTAGCGCCAACTTCGCCGGGGCGCAACTTTTAGCGCCCCGGAAAAATTAGCGCCCCCACGCCGGAACTTGAGTGGTTGCGCCCCAAGAGGGAAGCGGGGTGCTACTGGGAGCGCCCCGCATCCCTCTTGGGGCGCTGCAAGTCAATATCACAGCACCACGTGCCACGGTATTGCAGGCCTTCCTCCCCTTCTTAAAGGGGAGGGGCCTTGCGCAGCACGACCCGGGGCCCAGCTGGGCCCCCGGGGATCAGGAGTGCCGGCAAAAGAGCCCGGCACTCAAGAGAAGTGCCGGGCTCTTGGAGCGCAGCCGGCACTCCACGGGGGGGGCGGGTAAGGAGGCCGGGGACGGGAGCGGAGGCAGGTGCTGGCAGGCGGCCAGCAACAAAAATGGCCGCCCCGCACCTCGCCTTTAAATTGCGTCTCCCGGCCGCAGGTAGGCCCCCCGACCCTGTCGGACATAGCGTCCAGCAGTAAGTCAGGGGGCGCTCCTGAAGATCGCGGCTGGGGCGCGAGCGGGGCACGGCGATGACGGCATCTTAGGGCACTAACGGGAGGCGCAAAGCAACCCAATTTTTCCCCCTAGAAATTTTATTATGAGGAAAAACTGCCAAGCCATCAAAAAGTCCAATTAACTAGTATCCATTATTGTTTCATACCATACATTATAAATACTTGAACATTAGAAGGAATTCAATTTGTTCCACATGGTCATGAATGATGCTTCTAGATAAAGCCATCCATACTGTCTCAATTAACACCTTGTAAGAGAACTGGATGAATCTCCCATTAGCAAGATGATCATAGATTAGAGGTATAAATCCAGATTGCAGTGATTGAATCGTGTGTGGAACATGATGGTTCCTGAGCCACTGGGACCATGGACACACCATACCAAGAACCAGTCAAGGATGAATAGTGGAGGATAGAAGGTTTTTCCTTCAGGAGATAAAACTGCTTTATTGAATTCGTGGAACACTGAATTACATGTGGAGGTAAAAGAGTTGATGGGATGGGCCAAATGGTCTTTTCTCATTTTGTGCTCTCATGTTTTTATCTCTACCCACCAATGCAATTTAGGGAGAGAGTTCTAAAGATTGGGACGTAATTACTACAGCAAGATATGTCTCTGCCAAAAGTGTGAAAAAAAACAGAAGTTAATCATTTCATGCTGATGTCAAGAACAGGTTTGCAGATTGACTTGTAGCTGGAAACTTATACGCACCTGGCAATCTGCAACCTTCCCTCATCAATAGCTCTAAATGAATCATCAATCACTCTAAATGACCCCGGTCTTGTGGTTATTTACAACAAGTAGGTTTTGTGGGCTTAAAGGGGCAGGCTGGTTAAAACAGAGCTCCAGGTTAGCAACAGAATAATATAATAATTGGTATAAATAGCACCAACTCGGAGGAAGTACATATGATCTGAACTTGTGTATAGAGGGCATAATATCAAACTTTGCAGATGACACAAAAATCGGGAATGTGTTTGATAGTGAAAAGGATTGTAATTGAGTTCAGGAGGACACAGACCAGTTAGTAGTTAGGGCAAATGAAATTTAATGCAGAGAAGTGCGATTTGGTACATTTTGCAAGTAAGAGCGAGAGGACATATTCACTAAATAATAACGTTTTAAAAGGAGTAGAAGAGCAAACGGAATTCGGGGATCAGAAACACAAATCTTTAAAAGTAGGATAAGGCTGTTTTTTAAAAAACATATAGCATCACAAGTGATCATTTTAACTCTGAGCGATGGTGTAAAATGTGTGATACTGAATTTGCTGCCCATTATACACCCACCTGATTCTTCCATTCCAGTAAAGGCAATGGAAGGGGAAATTGGGCAGGATGTAAATCGGTCGGCCAATTCGATAAAATTACCCCCATAGGGTTTATAAACAGGGGCACAGAGTACAAGAGCAAAAAGGTAATGCTAAACTTTGTAAATTATAAGTTCGGCCACAGTTAGAATACTGTATCAAGTTTTGGGCGCCCCACTTTAGGAAGATGTCAAGGCCATGGAGAGAGTGCAGAAGATACGATGATACCAGGGATGCATGCTTTAGTTATGAGAAGAAAGCTATTTTCGCTATTAAAGAGAAGGTTAAGAGGAGATATGATAAAGGTATCAAAATGATGAGGGATTTATTGGTTTCTTTATTGCTGACCACTGCACTCAGGGTTAAAGATTGGTACAGTGAGAGGATCTTTAAAAGCTGCATTGGGTACACTTTACAGTCTGGGATGCAAATGGGTCACTTCAGGTGTATTATTCCTAAAAAGTACTTCTTGACACTTTCCTGCCTAGGTGTCCTTCTGTTCAGTTTGGTCAACTTGACACTTTGAATACAGACAGATCGAGTGATGTCTTTGAACTTTACTGGAAGTGACAGCTGTATTTGTGTGGACTCACATCCTATGTAATTGATAACTATGAATGGCCATTGATCTAATGTAGTTTGAGAGGTACAGTTTTTGTAATGCCCTTTGTTCCAACATATCTTCAAAGGATTTTGAATGATGTATTTGTGGTTGTCTGAAGCCGGCAGAGAAACTGAGAAAGGTGAGTTGCTCTGTGGTAGCGTTTCACTATGTAAGAAGTGAGCGACTGTGTTTCAAGAATCAATATTATGTTCAGAGTTAGTGCAGGCGAAGGGTCTTTGTTGTTTTGAGAACAGTAGAGTTGGTAATTAAAGTAAGTTTACAGGTTGCTCCTTTTAGAACTGAGATGAGGAGGAACTTCTTCTCTCAGAGGGTCGTAAAGTTGTGGAATTTTCTGCCCCAGAGAGCTGTGGAGGCTGGGTCATTAAATACATTTAAAGTGGAGATAGACAAATTTTTGCAAAATAAGGGAGTGAAGGGTTATGGGGAACGGGCTGGGAAGTGGCTTTGAGCCTTAGATCAGCCATGATCTTATTGAATGGCGGAGCAGGCTCGAGGGGCCAAGTGGCCTATTCCTGCTCCTATTTCTTATGTTCTTATTTACCTGTTTAAATTTAAACAAATTTGTCTGTTGGTTTATGGACTGAAGCCTGGATTTTAACCCGGCCCGCACGGCACGAATGAGCTAGCGGATCGTTAAAATGGTGTTTGGGAGGGTTTGCGGCACGTTCCAGGTGCGTTCCCGCTCGCCGCCATTTCTACTCGCCTCAAAACAGGCACGGGAGGGTCACCCGCCCCCCCAGCAGGCAGAGGCCTACCTTACATTCAAAAGTCACGGGCCGATGATGTCATCAGTACCGTGATGTAATTTTAACCCAGAAAATTGGGAGGCCCGCACAGGACTGAACGTGCTGACCAGACCTGCGGGGAGTCAACCACTCCTGCCGGTAGCCAACCACACCTGCCGATAGCCAACCAGACCTGTCGATAGCCAACCAGACCTGCCGATAGCCAACCACACCTGCCGATAGCCAACCACTCCTGCCGATAGCCAACCACACCTGCCGATAGCCAACCACACCTGCTGATAGCTAACCACTCCTGCCGATAGTCAACCACACCTGTCGATAGCCAACCAGACCTGCCGATAGCCAACCACACCTGCTGATAGCCAACCACTCCTGCCAATAGCCAACCAGACCTGTCGATAGCCAACTGGATCTGCTGGGAATCAATAGGGTGGCCAAAGGCAAATCATTTTATTTAACTTTTCTGAGGATTCCTTGTGGGCTAGGAGGAGCAGGAGTGCTCCCCTGGGCCCCACAATGAGTCCCTGAGAGTCCCCCAGCCCCAGTCTTGCCTCTCCCTCTCAGTGCAGGCAATTCCTTTCAACACCACCCCACCCACCCCCACCCCCCAACCCTGAGCAATAACTTTATACTAGGTCTGCGGCGTCGTCGAACTCCCGCCCAAATTCCCGCTCCTGCCTGCCAATCCTGATGTCACTTCTGCCAGTTTCGGGCAAAGACAGCTCTGCCAAATGCTAATGAGGCCCGGAAGTTAAAATGGTCCGACACTCAGGTTCAGCTCTTTGCTGGGGGATTCCTGACCGCCCTGTACCCTGCCCCCCCCGAATGCATGCAGGCCTCACGATTTTCTGAGTTAAAATTGCGTCACGATGACATCATTGGCCCATGACTTTTGAATGTAAAGTAGGCCTTTGCCTGCTTGGGGCAGGTGGTTCCCCGTGCCTGTTGTGAGGCAAGTTAAAATCGGGACTTAAGTCTCTTTCAATTGCAATATATTATCATCTACTTACCAAAGAGCAGGAGGTCGCATCGCGGTATGTGATATACTCCAGTAAGCCGAAGCACAATGGCAAGGTTCAACCATTGGGTCTTACTACATTTTTGCCTCGCTATGGGCAGGTTAAGGCTGCTACATAAGTGATTCAAGGTCTGCTTATGGGAGTGGCCAATGACACTGAACCCAAAGAGAATATCTAGTGTGAAAATTTAGAAACATCATAATTGTTGGGTCAGAGGACACAAATACAGATCACAAAAAAACAAAGGGCGAGAACTAGAAGATTTTTTTCCAATTTATTATGCAGTGTGTTGTTAGAACGTAGCCCTACTGGAAACAGTGATGGAAGTAGATTCCTTTTTTTTTTAAAAAAGGAAGTGGATGAATAAATGAAAAAAGAAAAAGTGTTTGGGGAAAGAGCAAAAGACTGGTATTAATGGGATAGCTCCTTCAGAGAGCTGGCACAGGGCCGATGGGCTGAACAGCCTCCTTCTGAGCTGTAAGATTCCTTGATTCTATGTTTCCTTTCTTCATAAAACAGTGTAACATCTAACTTACTGTGAGCAACACCACAAGATGTCTGCTCGGAGTATTTTATAAGGCTTGGGAACCCCCTGCTCCAGCAGTTTATTCCACTGATACCTTGCAGAACCTAATCAGGGATAGGCGCCGTGGTAATATTTGTGCTTGGAGCATTTGCAGTGAAATTATCCTTCAGCTGCTAAATATGAGTTGCCGCTATTTACATCTCTAAATATTAGTGCGTGATTAGCTTAAGTATCTGCTCAGAGCGGCAATATTTATGGAAATAAGCTTCTTATTTTTCATACAATCTAGTATATGAACAATCAATATTTTAAACCCTGGACAATATATTGATTCCTGGGACACTTCATGGCAAGGAAGAGCAGTATAATATGAACGTATTGTGCTTTCAGTACCACGGTAGAACATCTGGTTGTCAGCTCCTCCGAGATATTCATAATGTAGAGTGCCAGAGGCATGAAATGCATATATAAATGGTACAGGAGTCCAGAGCAATCCCATGTCACTGTGGAAGACATTCCGTGTCCATGGGAACAGAGGTAGAGCTGCTCTGGACTATTAGCCTCGGAATAACTTTCATCGTATTTATTACATATTAATTCCAGAACTGTGCTTAATAGATATTTAATTTTTCTACTCTAAAGACAGCGATGGATTAAAATCGAAATGAAAGTCATTATTTTTTCACTGGTGCCTGCAGTCTTTCACGTCCCTCCTCCTGATAATCTGTTTGCAAGCAGCATGTAATGGAAATGGTAACTCGAAACAAGATACAGCACCTGTCTGGGCCCAGCTGGTTTGAATCAGGCGTGTAACAATTGAAGTCACTTCAGTCATGTTTGAGAGCAGAACGAGCTGCAGCCACACACAAATCCTTTGATTCGTAGTGGGTCCCGCAATATACTTTTTTCAATCTTGTCATGTTGCTAAATAAATTGTTTAAGAGGCTGGGGAGGAGGTTCAAAGTCTAAGCAGTGTCAACTTGGTTGGGTTGGTAGCATTTGCACCTCGGAGTCAGAAGGCTTTAGATTCAAGCTTGAACACATAATCTAGGCTGATATTGCAGTGCAGCGCTGCTTTGTTTTTATGCGTTCCTGGGATGTGGGTGTTGCTGGCAAGGCCAGCATTTATTGCCCATCCCTAATTGCCCTTGAGAAGGTGGTGGTGAGCCGCCTTCTTGAACCGCTGCAGCCTGTGTGGTGAAGGTACTCCCATAATGCTTTTCATAGCAGTTTGTTACAAATGAGTGGCTTGCTCGGCCATTTCAGAGGGCAGTTAAGAGTCAGCTACATTGCTGTGGGTCTGGAGTCACATATAAAGGCCAGACCAGGTAAGGCCGGCAGATTTCCTTCCCTAAAGGACATTAGTGAACCAGATGGATTTTTACGACAATCCGGTAATTTCATGGTTACCAATTACTGATACTAACTTTTTATTCCAGATTTATTTAATTAACTGAATTTAAATTCCCCAGCTGCTGTGGTGGGATTTGAACTAATGTCTCACAGATCATTAGTCCAAGGCCTCTGGTTACTAGTCCAGTAACGTAACCACTATGCTACCGGTCCCAGCAGCCAGTAAGGGGGGGGGGGGCGCACCTTGACTGCTTATTGACGCCCAAGGCCGGCCTGCCTGCCTGCTTCTATATTCACGTGGGCCTGTCAATGGGCGAGCAGCCTGCCCGCTTGAAACAGGCATAAGGCTGCTTAAATATGAAAATCAGGGTCCTATGCTGGCTGTAGGAGCCCGATTGCAAAATTGAGCCACAAAATGGATTGAGTGTGTGCCATGCACACGCCGCCCAGTTGTACAAGGCATTGAGTAGCCTACTCAGCAATCCTTAAAGGGACTGCGGGAGGCCCTTCAAAAAAAGGTCCAGGAAATGTTGAGTTTTTATTTTTGTGGGCTCAGGCGCAGCAGAAGTGCCCCTCCTGGGCCCTCAAATAAACTGCGACCCACTGCCAGCCCGCTTGAGGTCCCCCCCTGGGATCACCTCCCCCTCCCCCCCACCCCCACGCCTCCCAGATCTGATCTGCAACCAGCTCAGCGTGGGTGTTGGCTGATACCCGCCATCCCTGACTGGCAAGCTGCAGTGGGGTGCTCATTGGGTGCTGACAACTCACCAGCGGCAATCAAATCGAGCCCGAAGTCAAATGTGGCTCGGGCCACTGGCCAGCACAGACTGGCGTGCGGTGCAGTCCCTCCCTGGTTTGGGCGCAGGTTGAATTTCTCCCCCACTGGCTGTTGGGAGTGATAGTAAACCATGGTTTTGTCTGTCTGTTCAGATGGGAATTCAAGATCCCAGGGTTCTATTTGAAGAAGAACAGGGTCTTCTCTCAGTGTCCTGGCCAATATTCCTTCCTCAACCAACACCTCACAAAATAAATTAATTGGTCATTCATCTCATTACAGTTTGTGGGATCTTGCCAGACACAAAATGGTTGACATGTTTATCTACGTAACAACTCTTCAAAGTAATTCATTCTATGTGATAAAGCTCCATATACAACACACTGATGAAGGACCTGGGGTAAAGATGCATCTTATACAACATTGACCAACTGTTCAGGGGAGCAGAACCTGGAGGAAAATACAGCAGTTACGATAGACCATAAAGAAAGCACCAGGAACGATCAGAGACACCGTAACACAGAGAGAAAGAGGAAGAGTAGCAGGCAAAGGGAGAGAGGATTTTTTTTTCCTTTTGTTCAGCCTGGTGTCTGACACATATCACCATGTTTAAGAGTCTCCTTAATAAGTGATTCACCTGCTGTGGAGTGCACACTCTGTCCTCGAAGGGACACTCCTCACTTGTGCAAGTCCAGAGAGCTTAGGTGCAGGTTCTCAGAGCCAAGAGTTAGGGACGCCTAAATATTCACAGAGGCACTTTTTGAATGTAACTAGTCAAAACTGCACAGGCTGCCAGTGTAGAGCATTGGTAAGCTCCCCACTGCTTGCCCAGCTAGCATTACCTCATTCATTAGATCATTGGTTTGAAGGGTTATTTGGAGCTGAGTGAGAAGAATCCCAGTCCCAGTGACAGGTTTACCATTGTCCAATTAGTGAGCCAGGCTGGCTGGTCAATCAGCACGTGTGCCCTGGAATACTGCAGCTCTACCTGGCTCAGGTATCGGATAGCTTGGTTCAGTTGGTAGCATTCTTCTCTGAGTCTGAAGGTTGCAGACTCAAGCCCCACTCCAGGGGTTTAAGCATATAATCTAGACTGACACTTCAGGGCAATATTGAGGGAGCGTGACATTGTTGGAGATACTGTCCTCTGGATGAGATGTTCAATTGTCTAGTTCAGGTGGACATTAAGAGCTATGGCACAATCCAAAGAAAAGTAGGGATCATCCCGAGGGAACAACGCCAAAAGTGGAATAACTCATTGCTGTTTGTGAGATTTTGTTGTGAGCAAACTGTCTGCTCTGTTCACCGGCAGCAGTCACTGCACTTCAAACTAATTTATTGGATGTGATAACATGCCTTCGTTAATATTTTTTTTAGTTTAAATTACCACAAGACAATGTCTCTTTAAGAACCCAGATTCTGTGAATGTAGGAGCCATGTCAGCTCTTACCCTGTTGACAACTAGTCCAGCTTGTTCTCTCCCCTCTGTCCACACAAGCGAGATGAGAAAGATTCCATCAATGACAGCCAGACATGTGCGTGCTAGTCTGTTTTAGACTCTTACACAGTGGAACCTGTCTTAAAGACCACCTGTGCACAGTGAATAGCTGTCAGTCCCAACAGTAACGGATTCAGACTTGCACTGACATTAGAAGACCCATCTGTAAAGATCATCTGAACCAGAACTTAGTTCTGTAATAAGAGCTTCTCAGGAAACTTGGCGGGCTTAGGGGGCAGGTTCAGGGGGGGTTTTTTTTGTTTAAAAAATGTCCTATTTGACATGAAATGAAACAACCTCAATGCTGGAAAATGAAAATACAAATTTTAAAATTCTAGAAATGCACTGCAGCTCATTCAGGATCTGTGAGAGAAAGGTATTAGTAATCTATGCGTTATGTTAACTATAATATCAAAGTAAAGGCAGAGTCACATATAAAAAAATTGAAGGAAAGAGGGGAGATTCAGTGATGTGAAAGGGGCAGGTAGCCCTGGTAATTTGACACTTCCAGGTCAAGGAAGTCTTGCAGAGCAGGACCATGTGAGAGATGCCATCCGTTTATTTTGGAGTAGGGGGGAGAAACATAACAGGCAGCAATAAAATATGGGAGGTATATGTCCCCCTCACTCCCTCCCCAGTTCTTGACCCCAAATTTTAACTATACACCCAAAACATGAATCTACTCTTCTCTTTCAGATGCCAGTTGACCTGCTGTACATTCCCAGCCATGTCTGTTTTTATGCCATGTTTGGCATGTTGGATTGGAAGCCGTGCTCCTGAGCAATCACTTCACTTTTATATATGTACTTCGAAATTACTGTGGTCAATTTTAGCGGCCAAATGCTCAACTCCTCTGTCTGCTATTGCTGGGGCGACATTAACCTGTTTAAAATACATGGTTACTGCCTGTGTTAAAATAGCATACAGAAGAATGTCCCAGCAAAACATTAAGGTTCGCCTGCTAATATCGTCCAGTAATTTCTAAGCAATGCTTTTAAAAAAAAATGATCTTTCGATTCTTTTTCTAAATGAGAGAAAATGTATTTGTTCTTTAGTCTCATTAAAGTGATGGAGAGCTTTGCTTGAACTGCAGTGCGTATTTTGCGATTAATTATATCCCCTCTGTTTTTACATTGTGTGATAAAGAAGCCTTTGTATTGATGCACGACCAGAATGTTAATATAATGTGTTGCACTGCATTTAAACTTAAATTTAAAAATAAAATTGCTTTCTACAGTTGCATTATAGCCACCATTATCAAAACACATTGCAGTGCTTCATTATCTCTGAATAACTGACTATATAAGTGACTTTCTGACTGTTAAATAGCTAGCTCATTGTGAGATAATAGCCTGAAAATTACATTACGACATTATCGCATGAACATTTGTACAAAATTCCTCTGGCCACTATCTTTATGGAGGTGTTAACGATAATAGCGCCCTGCCTAATTTCCAATCTAATTTTATATCTCCTTTTCTTTCTTCAAAATCTATAAAATGAAATTATTTTGAAATCCTGAAGCAGAAGTGACAGTAAATCAGGAGGAAAAGTGGCAAGGTAGATGGTTCCAATACAGAGAAACTCCGAGAATACCTGAGCCTCGTCGAACAGTTCTATGTCTGTGGTAATTAGCGTCACTTCATCCAGTCAAAACACAAGACTTAACCACTGTCCCGGTTAGATTTGCTACAGTGGCTTTTCACAGAAGGAAAGGTGGATTTCTGGACTCACGCCATTGCCAACAGAGGAGAATGAATCTACTCAAACTAACCTCCGCAATAAAGTAACGGTTGAAACGTGGGCCGGCAGAGCTGGTAAATCCACGGCCCAGTGTGGTGCTGAACCGTACAAAGTAGGAAGCTCCTAGGCTCAATCCTCAGTCGATGTTGATTTAGCTTATCTTAGCCAAGACAGTCTCAGCCCTCACAGGTTAAGGAATGGGGAAACCATCCAGGATCCTCACTCCTAATTACTGTCCAGTAACCCCAGCTGGAAATTCCACATGTGTCGGTCAAGCTTGGATATGATGTTCTCCATGATGGAATATGCTGCCAACACTCGCAGTAACATTTTAGAATAGTAATTTATTTCAGAGAGGAGGCGACCATCTGTCTTGCCAATGTCCCCTTTGATCCTGTAAGATATTTCTATGTCGTTTTAATAACCATAAATCATTTCCGGTGCCAAAAACCTTTCTATTTCCTTTTTTGAAATGTCAGAAGGGTTCCTGTTCAGTAGCTTGCTCTATATCTGCACCCAGACATGCAGAATGGCCAAACGATAGCAAAATACTGCGGATGCTGGAAATCTGAAATAACAACAGAAAACGCTGGAAAAACTCAGCAGGCCAGGCAGCATCCGTGGAGAGAGAAAGAGAGTTAACGTTTCAGGTCGATGACCTTTCGTCAGAATGGCCACTTGGACAAGCTACCAGAAGGCTGCAAGTACCTGTGGAATTTCAGCCCAGCATGAAGCAGTGCGTTCCAGAGAGGAGGGGAGAAAATTGGACATGTGGAGGGGGGAAAAATAATCATTCTCTGACTCTGATTTCTTTGTTCCCTTGGGATTAATGTAGTTCCTTATGCATCCACTTGTAGAAAGGGGTAGGGTGAGGAGAGGAGGGTAGAACCACATAGACTCTCAGAGAAACATTGTTACAAGATAAAGATGCACAAAATGTCACGTTAAGTTCTGGGACAAGCACAGCCGGAATATTTAGCTTCTGCTCTCGCCAACCTGTGATTTTCCAATTATTAAAGTGAACAGGCAGAAGCAGGAATCTCTGGCCGCAGTGTTTCTAGTTAGCATCCGAAAAGCCAAAATAGTCTAAGAATAATATTGTTCCTAATGCAAAATTAGAAACATTTTTTTTTTTGGATTGGTTCTAATCTCCCTTGGAGGGTAGAATTTCCATGGGGATTCCCTGGTCGCCTGCCATAACTTTGGCAGAAGATCAGTGGAAACCGCGGAGAAACAATGTCAACAACTGCTTACACTATTGCTCTGGGGTTTCTGCTGATCTTCCACCAGAATTATGGCAGGAGATTGAGAGATCTCCCTCAGAAATCACTGCTGTGGAGGGTGGAAATTACAGTTGTGCGAACGTTCAATGCACTCGTAAGTAAATTCCTCTTTCTGCTATTTTAGCAACGCCACAATAGTAAACAGGTTAACAGGCCAGTTTAAATGGTCTTGCTACAAATTTAGTATGATTTAACACAATTGCATTGAGAATTCATACAATAACGTTGCTAGCAGCAAATTGTAGCCTCAATTCTCTCAAGTATAATTATTTCTCCCATCTTTTCAAAGTAGTTTACAATATTCAGAACAATGCTCAGAGTCACTAATTAGGGATGAATTTTGCCTAATGACAAATGCAGGGAGATGAGCACTTATTTTTGAAATGCCCTCCAGGAGGATGGATACTTCATCAGTTAGTTTTAGCATAATCATGGATAAGGACAAAGAAAAAAACAGGAGTAAGGGTTCTAAATTGGGGGAAGGCCAATTTTACTAGGTTGAGAAGTGATTTAGCAAAAGTGGACTGGAAACAGTTACTTGACGGTAAATGAGTGTCAGAGCAGTGGGAGGCATTCAAGAGGGAGATACATGGAGTTCAGGGTAAACATGTTCCCACAAAGAAAAAGGGTAGAACTGCCAAATTTAGAGCCCCCCTGGATGACAAGCTGCATACAGGGTACGATAAGGCAAAAAAAAAGGGAAGCCTATATCAGATATCGTGAGCTCAATACTGCAGAAAGCCTAAAAGTATAGAAAGTGTAGGGGTGAAATTAAGAAGGAAATTAGGAAAGCAAAAAGAGGGCATGAAAAAATAGTGGCAAGTAGAATCAATGAAAACCCAAAGATCTTTTATAATTACACAAAGAGCAAGAAGATAACTAAGGAAAGAGTCAGGCCTATCAGGGACCAGAATGGTGATCTATGTGTGGAGGCGGAGGAGGTGGGTAAGGTACTTAATGATTACTTTGCAGCTGTATTCACAAAAGAGGGGGACAATGCCGACGTTGAAGCTAAGGAGGAAGATAGTGAAATATTAGACGGGGTAAACTTAGTAATAGAGGAAGTATTAAGCGGTTTCGCATCCTTGAAAGTAGATAAAAAATCGCCAGGGCCGGTTGAAATATATCCGAGGCTATTAAAAGAAGCAAGGGAGGAAATTGCGGAGGCTCTGACCATCATTTTCCAATCCTCCCTGGCTACAGGAGTGGTGCCAGAGGATTGGAGAACTGTTGTACCATTGTTTATAATGGGAGGAAGGGATAAACCGAGCAATTACAGGCCAGTTAGTTTAACCTCGGTGGTGGGCAATTTACTGGAATCAATTCTGAGGGACAGTATATACCTTCATTTAGAAAGACACTGATTAATCAAGGACAGTCAACATGGTTTTGTTAAGGGAAGGTCGTGTCTGACTAACTTGATTGAATTCTTTGAGGAGGTAACAAGGAGGGTCGATGAGGGCAGTGTATTTGATGTAGTCTACATGGATTTTAGCAAGGCTTTTCACAAGATCCCACATGGCAAGCTGATCAAAAAAGTAAAAGCCCATGGGATCCAAGGGAGAGTGGCAAATTGGATCCAAAATTGGCTCAGTGGCAGGAAGCAAAGGGTAATGGTTATGGGGAGTTTTTGCGACTGGAGGCTGTTTCCAGTGGGGTTCCACAGGGCTCAATACTCGGTCCCTTACTTTTTGTAGTATGTATTAATGATTTAGACTTAAATGTAGGGGGCATGATAAAGAAATTTGCAGATGATACAAAAATTGGCTGTGTGATTGACAGTGAGGAGGAAAGCTTTAGACTACAGGAAGATATCGTGAACTGGTCAGCTGGGCAGAAAAGTGGCAAATGGAATTCAATCCGGAAAAGTGTGAGGTAATGCATTTGGGGAGGGGCAACAAGACAAGGGAATACACAATTAATGGGAGGATGCTGAGTGGTGTGGAGGAACAGAGGGACCTTGGAGTGTATGTCCACAGATCCTTAAAGGTAGCAGGACAGGTCGATAAAGTAGTTAAAAAGGCATACGGAATGCTTTCCTTTATTAGCTGAGGCATAGAATATAAGAGCAGGGAAGTTATGCTAGAACTGTATACAACACTGGTTAGGCTGCAGCTTGAGTACTGCGTGCAGTTCTGGTCACCACATTACAGGAGAGGGTGCAAAGGAGATTTACGAGGATGTTGCCAGAACTGGAAAACTTTAGCTATGAGGAAAGATTGGATAGGCTGGGGTTGTTTTCTTTGGAAAAGAGGAGGCTAAGAGGCGATTTAATGGAGATGTATAAAATTATGAGGGGCCTAGATAGACTGGATAGGAAGGATCTATTTCCCTTAGCAGAGGGGTCAAGATCCAGGGGGCATAGATTTAAAGTAGTTGGTAGAAGGATTAGAGGGGGAAAAAATTCACCCAGAGGGTGGTGGGGGTCTGAAACTCACTGCCCGAAAGGGTGGTAGAGGCAGAAACCTTCATCACATTTAAAAAGTACTTGTATGAGTTGTGGGAGCCTGTAAAACCCTCCCGCCGTATAGGACTAACCACCCTATCGACTGGTATACAGATGGTTACGGCCATGGAAGGAGCGTTAACGCGGCCAGTCAGACTGTTAATCAGCCTGTGAATCCTTCCACTACTTCACACCGTTCCCCAAAGAGAACAGCGAGAAGACACGAAAAGAAGAAGCTCTCATCCTATATTTGTTTCTTGCTCGAGCTGCTGATCGACATATGTTTCGCTCGCTGGCATGAATAAGCTGCTTGCCCCCTGATTGGGCTGGTGCTCTGAGAATTCACTGTTACAAACAATCAGCTGCTGTAAGCAGTCAGTGGTCTCAGTAGTTGTTGTGAGCCAGTCTAGTATTTAGATCGGGCGTCTGATTCGGCTGAACTTGTTTTCAACTCCACCGTCCTTGTTCCTGCTCTCTCCAAACCTAGCTTGTTTTTATTTCCCCAGCTGATCCCCACCCCCCCCACACCACCTCCTCACCTCCTACAGTAGGGGACAAATTTCCACATGAGAGTGACAGCAAAAGAGGTGGGAGCCAAACTTGGATCATGGCGCGACTAAGCAGAGCTGTTGAATTCAGGAAGTATATTTTTCCAAATAGCCATTGGATGCAACAAAATTAGCATGCCAATTCAACAGCCGTCTGGAATACTAAACAGAGCTGCAAGTACAACAGCTTCCATTTTCACAAACAGCAGGTCTTTACAGGCTAAGTTAGAATGCACAATCTATTTAACAGTTTCATAAGGCGTTGATGATATTTTAATTCCACGCACATGCTAACAATTCTGGCCAGTGCAAAGTAACAAATGTGAAATGCAAAGGAATAACAACCAAAGCCTGGATTATTTCTCTTATTTCAGCTGCCCCACTCCCCCACATTGTGAATAATTGCTCGCGTGTCACAATGTTGTAACACGCTTCTCCTTCCTCTCAAAAAATGCAAAGCCCCTTGGCAAAACTCCGCGAACATAATGGCAAGAGTTAGGGATAGGAATTCTGATGGGTGTACTCCAATGGGCTCTCTCACAAAAGACAAACAAAACTAAGCTGTGACTTATCCTTGAATAATGAACTGGTACAAATTACCGTTACTGTACCAATGCTTAATGCTCTGGTACCAAATTCCTCTCTCTGCCATTTTAACAGGGGCATTAGCCCATCTATTTTTACATTTATTTATTTTAAATGAGTTAAACACCAGCATTAAAATAACAGAGCCTATCAAGTGTTCATATGACAGCATAATTGAGAGCCATTTCTACCCTGAGTGTTCAAGGTTATGCATTCATGGGGTTTGCCTCTATTCCCCTATGGGCCTGTACTAAGGCAGTATTTATTGCCTGTCTCTGGTTACTCTGAGGGCTGCAAGAGTCAACCGTGTAGTGTAAGACTGGAGTTAAATGTAGGCCAGACTAGGTGGGGGCAGCAGGACATTAGTGAACCATTTAGCAGCCTGCAAATTGCTAGATTTATTCAATTCAATTTCATAACTTGCCATTATGGATTATGAATTCATGGGTTATGGGTCATTAGTCCAGTACCATAACTATTGGTTAGCCTGTAGATTATTTGACTGTAGAGCTCAATCCTGTCCTCACTACATGTCTAAACCAGTGCACTTTCCTGCAAGAACCATTGATTGTGATTGGGAGTAGCACAATTCACATGTATGGGCAGTTAGCGCAAAGTTGCATCTGTTTTTCTTTGAATTGTGCCATGTGGTTTTTTTTATACACCTGAGCAGGGAGATGCGGTTTCAGTTTCTTAATTCATTCTTGCGATGTGGGCGTTGCTGACAAAGGCAGCATTTATTGCCCATCTCTACTTGCTCTGAGTAGCTGGTGGTGGGGCTTCTTCTTGGCCCGCTGTAGTCCGTGTAGTCAAGGTGCTTCCACAGTCCTGTTCGGTAGGGAGCAATGAAGGAATTGTGATATATGTCCAAGTCAGGATTTTGTGTGACTTGGAGGGGAGCTTGGGGGTGATGTTGCTCCCAGACACCTGCTGCCCTTGCCCTTCTAGGTGGTGGAGGTCGCGGGTTTGTGAGGCTAGAATACAGCACCCCCTAATAACGCAGGGCTCCCTCTGTGCTGCACTAAAGTATCAACCCAGATTATGTGTGTTTGTGGGGCTTGAGCCCACAATCTTCTGACTTAGAAGTGAGAGAATTACCAAGTGAGCCAAGCTGACACTTAGCCATTTATAACCATTACACATTGTGACTTAATGGGATATGATAGCAGCAGAATAATACACTGTGCATTAGATGGTATAATGCTTCTATCCTTATGAATAGCACCACAGGAGACCTGCAAATAGTTTTTAAGGACTATAGTCTGGTCACTGCAAGAAAAATATCACTTAAGTGTCAGCCGTGGCTCAGTTGGTAGCACCCTCACCTCTGAGTCAGAAGGTTGTGGGTTCAAGTCCCACTCCAGAGACTTGAGCACAAAAAAATCTAGGCTGACACTCCAGTGCAGTGCTGAGGGAGTGCTGCACTGTCGGAGGTGCCGTCTTTTGGATGAGACATTAAAGCGAGGCCCCGTCTGCTTTCTCAGGTGGATGTAAAAGATCTACGGTACTATTTCGAAAAAGTACAGGGGAGTTCCCCCTGTCCTGGCCAATGTTTATCCCTCAATCAAATTCACTAAAACAGATTATCTGGTCATTATCACATATCTGTTTGTGGGAGCTTGCTGTGCGCAAATTGGCTGCCGCGTTTCCTACATTACAACAGTGACTACACTTCAAAAAGTTCTTCATTGGCTGTGAAGCGCTTTGGGACGTCCTGTGGTCATGAAAGGCGCTATATAAATGCAAGTCTTTCTTTTTCTTTTTTTTCTGATCTATGACAGGTGTGAAAAGCAATAACTATAAAAAATAATACCATTTCAACTAGGGTTTCCTGATTTACTGATTTGAACATGGAAATGGTTTGGTAAACAGGGGATACTTTTCATTTGCTAGGTTGAAAATTAAGAAGCACAGAAAGAAAGAGGCCCGGGTCAAATCAGCAATACAAAGAGAGCCTCATTATCACAGATGTCACTGTTGTCCCCTGGGTGTGGTGAAGATTGGCATGGTGAACAGAGGCAGAGCCTAAGGGACCAATTTTAACCCCCAAAAATGGGTGGGTTGGGGTCGGGTGGGGGGTTAAAGAGTTACAAAACTGAATCCCGACCCCAACCCGTCCACTGGTTTTAACAGAGGCTGGACGGGAGGGGTGGGGGATGGGGTGGACAGCCAACCCATTCCCAGGAGGCAGGTTGGCACTTTAAATATTATAATGAGGCTCCGTGCCTCAAGTGGAAGCACTATTTTAAATTTAACTCTGGCTGGCGGGTTTCCCAGGTCTCGGGAAACCCGCCAGCTAAAGGAAGGCGAAGACTGCTGGATCCAGGAGGTAAGTGCCTTTCCACTTACCTGCTGGATCCAGAGTTCCTGCCTCGCCAATCCTCTGTGATCGGACACCCCGCCGGCCCTTCCGATCTTCCCCCGACCCCCATCCCCACGAGGCCTCCGATCCCCCCTCTGGCCTTCCGACCCCTCCCTCCAACCTCCAGTCCCTGACCTCCCCTCCAAAGATCTGCAGCCCCCTGACTTCTGCTCCAACGATCTGCAGGCCACGACCTCAGCTCCAACGATCCAGCTCCCGACCTCACCGACAATCCCCAGCCTTCCAACCCCGGCCCCCGACCACCCCTGCCGATCCCTCCCTTCCACCTCTCTACGGCCTGGTGCCGCAGGCCTACCCGCCCGACAGCCAGCCAACATCTGCATCTGGCTGGCTGTGGGCAGGGAAACAGAGCATCAAAATGCTAATCAGGCCTTGCCTTTAAATTCGGCAGGGCCTGAGGGAAACCCATTCTCCCGGGTTTCCCGACTGCCTTCCAGCCCCCCACTCCCCACCCACCTCCAAATTTAAATTCCTAAGTGTTAAAGCTCACTTGATTATCATTTCCTTGGTGCAGACATGAACAGACTCACACAAACTTATCAAAGGGAATTGAACAACGAGAGACAGTCTTTTGCTGAAAGTTGTTACACAGCAAATAAATCACACCCAGTAAGCAAATACTAAGGAGTTGGTTTTCAAACGCATTGCACCTTTGAAAGGGCAGGCGCAACTGAGAATGTTTCTCTAAATTTCCTTTATAGAGTTTTTTTGGGGGGAGAAGTAATTTGTTTTCTGCTTTTGGGACTGAGGGTAGTGCAGATAAATAGGCTATTCCACAACCTCTTGCAGTCCTAAAAAAAACAGTTTTTTCATCAAGACCGTTTCAAATGGGCATCAAAGATTCCTTTAATTAAAAGAGTGAAAATCGTAGATTACTTCCACAGGGTTGCAGCAGTTCCAATGTTGCTATATTTATTTCTATAGTTATTTGAAAAAGGAGAACATTAAAATAGCTTAGAGAGTGAGCAAGAGGAGAGTGGGACAACAGCAGAAAATGCTGGAAAAACTCAGCAGGCCAGGCAACATCCGTGGAGAGAGAAACAGAGTTAACGTTTCAGGTCGAAACCCTTCGTCAGAACTGAGAAAAGAGCAGGAAATGAAACAGAAACGTTAACTCTGTTTCTCTCTCCACGGATGTTGCCTGGCCTGCTGAGTTTTTCCAGCGTTTTCTGTTGTTGTTTCAATTTTCCAGCATCCGCAGTATTTTGCTATCGTAAGAGGAGAGTGGGATTGGACTAGGTGGCTAATGTGGAGAAGAACACTGGTGCACATTTGATGCCCAGAATGGCCTTGTTCTGTGCTGCCAGATTCTATTGGGTCACGTTTAACACTGGCCACCCTGTGGGAACAGGGTGAGCAGGTGGTTAAAATGGCGGTGAACGCTTCCCACTGCGTTCGCGCCCGCTGCCATTTTAACCAAGCTATTTCTGGTCGCAAGGAAGGTGCCTGCTGCAGGCAGAGGGGGGCCTCATTAATATTTAAAAGTCGGGATCCGATGATGTCATTCAGACCCCGATGCAATTTTAACCACCAGTGCCAGACCCACCAGTGAAACCTGGCGGGAAACCAAGTTTGGCCAAAAGAGCAAGCCCAGGTAAGTCAGAAATTTTTTTAAAATTCTCAAATGCCCTTGTGGACTAGTAGGAGCAGGAGTGCTCCTCCTGGCCCCACAAGAAAACCTTGAGACTCCCCTACCCTTGGCGTCCCTCCCCCAGACTGCCATCCCCTCCGGACCCTCCCCGACAGTGCTGGGGGACCACACGCTCGGGTCCCCAGCAGCGGCCCCCCAGCACGTAAAATGCCGCTCCCACCTGGTTTGGGTGGGAGTTCATTCTCCAACATGGCGATGAGGCCTGGAAGTTAAAATAGCACAAGCACCACACCGACACAGTCGTGGGGGTTTCTCGAATTGAACCGGGGTTATGATACCGTCAAGTGGAGAGGAAATAGTACGCTCGTAGCTTGCACAACAGATGTGCAATGGGAGAGCCAGGCATGCTTAAGTAACATGGGGGGTCCTCGTGGGGCTTCCGCGCTAAACCTTGACCCCCTTTCCAGCACCAAGCTCTTAAGAAACTCTGGACTAATTTGGCTTAAACAAAAAGAAAGACTTGCATTTATATCGCACCTTTCACGACCATCGGACATCCCAAAGTGCTTTACAGCCAGTGAAGTACTTTTTTTTTTGAAGTGTAGTCATTGTTGTAATGTAGGAAACACGGCAGCCAATATGCGCACAGCAAGCTCCCACAAACAGCAATGTGATAATGACCAGATAATCTGCTTTAGTGATGTTGATTAAACAATGCAGTTTATCAATCAATATAGCTAGGCCATTCATATGCAGGTATATTTTGTCATCCTCTCTTTTTTCACATATTTCTCCCTTTGCTAAACCCTGAGCTACAAACCTCCTCCGACTCAACCATCACCCTGGTCCCACTGACAACTCTGAAGAAAGAGCATTCCTCCCATGGATTCTAATGTGGCCCCATCAAAAACAGTCGGGGGAGTGGTGGGTTCTAAGAGAGATGCCTTCAAACCAGCCTGAGAGCTGCCTGGCACCGTGCCGCAGAATTATAAATCTGCATCCCAGCTTGACTAAAATATCAAAATAATTCCAGCCCAGTCTAAACTTTCTTTTGTAACGTGGAGGAGTACTGTGAACAAAAGTACCTCCGTGGACTTTCCTTCGCCTTGAACTTTATTTTCGGGTGCAGGACACACTCTTTGTGTATTGGCTGCTCACCGTAGATTTTGAACTGACTTTAAAAAAAATCATAATATATAATGGGTCAATTTCCAAATACAAGAAGTATTCCCGAATATTCGGTCCTGTGATGCTGTGTAAGTATATACGCACAGTCAGAAAACAAATGGCTTCAATTAGTAGACTGTCTCCGAGGGCTATTACCCATCACAGTGTCCCATGTACACGGTGGGTAGCTACTTATTGCAATAAATGTTCCAAGCTTTAAACTATGAAGCAGAGTGTATGTCGCATAAATCTGTGCCATACAATGCATGCTGCAGAGAGAATAATTGAATTTAGCTCAAAGGCTGAAGTTTGTGATAAATCCATCACATCGCTTCTGCTGGTCAGCGCCCAGCTTCTGCTGGTCAGCGCCCAGCTTCTGATGGTCAGAATCCAGCTTCTGCTGGTCAGAGCCCAGCTTCTGCTGGTCAGCGCCCAGCTTCTGATGGTCAGCGCCCAGCTTCTGATGGTCAGAATCCAGCTTCTGCTGGTCAGAGCCCAGCTTCTGATGGTCAGCGCCCAGCTTCTGATGGTCAGCGCCCAGCTTCTGCTGGTCAGTGACCAGTTTCATTTAAAGGTAGGCCATTAATTTCTGTTGGACAATGTTAAATGAATGAATATGCCATGTGACTAAATGTTATGTGACTGATAGGCACGTGACCAAACATCCAGGAATAGATCCAACCACTATTGGAACCACATGGGCTAGTTGAAGCTGCACATTGCTGGTAAAATTTGAAGTACAGTTTGTGCCTTCAGTCCAAGAGCTATGCCGTGATAAATCTAGGATGATATAAACTGCTGCATTTTCTTTTGTAATAAACTGACTGCAAAAGGCGCACTCAGTAAACGAACAGTACGAATCTGACATGACAGGAGCAATCCAGACGGAGAATTAATGCGGATGAAATGTTTGTGTTTTCACAACTTGTCAGTTTTTATGAAATTCTTTTGGGACCAATTTTCCTGGAGAGTTACACCGGTAAAATAAGCAAGGCGGACGGAGGAAGAAAATTATGCATGAAGTGTATTTGCACCTGGTAATGCTGAGTGCAAGGAGTACAGTACTTTAATAGCGTCCAGCGTTGTTATGGGTGTGGGTGGGGGGAGGGGAAGGTAATGTTTAGGAACATAGGAACATTAGGCCACTTAGATCATGGCTGGTCTGTACTTCAACTCCATTTTCCCAGCTTTGCTCCATATCCCTTGATGCCGTATCAGCCATGGCTCAGTGGGTAGCACACTCGCCTCTGAGTCAGAAGATTGTGGGTTCAAGTCCCACGCCAGGGACTTGAGCACATAAAGCTAGGCTGACACTCCAGTGCAGTGCTGAGGGAGTGCTGCACTGTCAGAGGTGCCGTCTTTCAGATGAGACATTAAACCGAGGCCCCGTCTGCTCTCTCAGGTGGCCGCAAAAGATCCCATGGCATTATTTCGAAGAAGAGCAGGGGAGTTGTCCCTGGTGTCCTGGCCAATATTTATCCCTCAACCGAAACAGATCATCTGGTCATTATCACATTGCTGTTTGTGGGAGCTTGCTGTGTGCAAATTGGCTGCCGCATTTCCCACATCACAACAGTGACTACACTCCAAAAGTACTTCATTGGCTGTAAAGCGCTTTGGGACGTCCGGTGGTCGTGAAAGGTGCTATAGAAATGTAAGTCTTTCTTTAATGGAAGAGGTGTGGGGAAAAATAAGGCCAGAGCAGGAAACAATTTCAGGCAGGATAGCCGAAGAAAATCCAGCTCTATAAGTAAAAATCCTTTCCCAGTAATCTGCTTAATTTCAGCTTGAGTTAACTTATCCAGACCTTGCTCACCTCGTCCTCTCCTTTGTATCGCCATTGGAATTCGAACAATATGCTGGATCTTTTGGCTAAACTGGGATTTTGTCAAATTTGCTGGCGCTATTACACACAAAAAGTTCCCTGTCCACAACTGGATTACCCAAATTTTTCTCATCCACACTGGTTAACTGTAGTTATTTAACCATTTAAGAAGTGTTCAAGGATTATTGTTGCAAGTGCCTAGCTATTTTTCTGTTGCACGAACAAAACTGTACTGCAGGAAGACACCTGTTGTAAAATCAAGTGCAATCATTTTGCTCGCAGATCATGAAAGTTGAAGAAATGTAATTTAGCCCCTGTTTTTGAAAAAAAAGAGGAAAATATGACCCTTGAGCATAAAACCTAAATCAGTAATGAACTGAAAAGCTAGTCTCATCTGAAAGTATGTAAGATGATTATATGTATTCACTACCCACATGACAATATAATTAACAGGTTAAGCTTTTGTAAAAATAAATCATTCAACTGAATGTCAATCTGGTTAAAAAAAAATTACCTCAAAGTAACTGTAAAATAAGTTGTCACGGAAGCTTCTGTAGTTTGCCCTGAGCCAGTCATTTGCATGCACGTTGATCTGAAATTAATGGGACTGAATATTTTTGGGACATTGTTGGCGAGGGTGTAGCTTCTGGCCTAGCAGCGAGTTAGGAGATGGGGAAAAATTCAAATCAGACGTTAATGGTAATTATATTTAAACCACCAGATGCACCTCTCCTGCAAATGTCATTCTCCTGCAGGTCTACAAGGAGAGCCATGCTGTCACAAGGAAGATTATAGAGCACACCATCGGCGTTCTCAAGCCACGCTTCCGCTGTCTGGATCGCCCTGGAGGAGCCCTGCAATACTCAGCTGAGCGAGTACCCAGGGTGGTAAGCTTCAGGCTGCACAACCTGGCCATTCTGAGGGAACAGCCCTTGCCACCACCTATCAGGCAAGAAGCTGAGGAGCAAGAGCACAAGGAAGAGGAGGAGGAGGAGGAGGAAGTACAACAGGAAGTGGAGGAACACGAAGAAGAAGGGAGGCTACAGCGTAGACAGATTATTAAACTTCTTCCTGCACTGCCTCCATGTTCTTGGAGCAACAATCCTGGCATTGATCTTTGCCACAATTTGTTCCCACTGCCTCCTGAGGATATGTCTGGAGGGCCTCCTAACCCCTCCCCTCCCCCCACCACCTCCACCCCCTGTCGATACACGACGTCTCTCTTTCTTTCCACCTCTTCCACCGAGACCTCCAGTGCATTGTCTGAAAGGATTGGTGCTCGCCCTCTCGCATGTTCAGCCTTTGCTCAAAGTATCGCAGCCCAGATTGACTTTTGAAAATACTCCCAGCACTTGCAGCTACAGTGCGCCTCCCCCTTTAAGTGGCGCTGGCCACTCGCGATATTGGGCCCCCTGCTGATGCGTGCAGCCAATGAACAGCGCGGCGAGTGCTGGCTGCCACAGCAATCATTTCAAAGACCGATTAACGTGCTGCCTGCAACCCAATGAAAGGGCACGGGTTAATGACGTACCGCAAGCCCCACCCCCGCTTTTTGGGGGTTAGCCAATTTCTCCCCTGATGATCCAATTGAACGGTGACACAGGCTCGATGGGCTGAATGGCCTACTCCTATTCTTATGTTCTTCTTCCTCCACACATCCTCACTATGTTGAAATCAAGACTCATTGCACAGTCTCCTCCGGTAACTCATTCTACACTCAATACAGTGGAACTCCTTCTTTCCTTCTATAATCTCCAAACGTGGGCTCAACTAATCACTATTTGCTTCATCTAGAAATAAGTATGTGAATTGTAGATATAGAAATATATAGAAAATTGCTCAGAAAACAGGAAACAAGCATAACTAGGTGGGTTGAATAGTAGCCATTGGCCTTTGACCTCTGGAACGTGGCCCACAAACCCGACCTGGTGGAATGAGAGTCTCCTTTGTCTGCTGGCTGCATGACTCTTATGTGAAATGAGTTTAGGCGGTTTCATCCCAAAACTGTCCCCACTTTGGCACTAATTGGCATTATTGCTCAGACAGGAGTAACAAAGTTAGTGTGGAAAATGGAAATGATGTAGGATGGGGTGCTCTTCTGAGGTGGGGCAGAGGCACAATGATAGGGCAGAGTAGAGGGAGCTTAACTCTGCATCTTAGGCTGTGTTATACCTGACCCTGAAGTGCTAGAGAGTGTTTCATTCCAGAGCAGTAACATCCTTCACCTTGATGAGCAAAAGCAAACCCACAGGAAACATATTGATCTCTGGAAGTTTCAACTTAACACATATGGGCACAGCAGATGCCCATTTTACCTGTATCATAAAAACATCAGGCCTGGACAATATAGTGGAGTGCCAGTCCCTTTATAACTGTCCAACAATTGTTGTGCTTGAAGAGCGAACATGATTGTGGTTTGAAGAGAAAATATTTTTTTGTTGACTCAACTGATGAACTTTACGGAACAGCAGTGACCGACTTTCAAGAAAATTTATCATTTTTTTTCTTTTACATGTGTTCCAAATTTGTGGTACTGCACACACAACGAAAGTAATTTCTGTAAATAAAATAAACGACTTCATAAATTGAGCCAGATGGTGGAATACTTTGCACCAAATGGGTAGAATTTTTACCTTCCCTGCCTGTGCAGTAATCTGGTGGAGCGGATCACCCCATCCTCTGTAGAACTCAACTGATTTTCATTCCATGTATTTCCCCCACCCATTCTTTATCCTTTAATTAATATACTAAACAGCATCACTGCCTCTATCTTTTAATGGGCCGGATTTTGCTCTAGAAGTAACAGTGAGGCTAACAGCGCTCACCGTTATTTCCATGGAAATCGGACAGCAACTCCCGGCGACCGCACCTGCTCACTTAAACGCGGAAATCAGGAACTTGTTGTCTGAGATGCTCTGCTCCGCCAAAAGCTTCTCGAAAACGGCATCTCACCGTCTGACTCACCATTCAAATACATTGAACAGTGTGAAGTTGCTGTTCTTGCCTCATACATACGGACTAAACTCATGAGAAAAAGTTAGAGCTTGTCCATTTTAATGACGTGGCAAGTCTTAATTGCTGCCAAACAACCTCTCTGGCTCTGAAAATTAACTTTGACAAGTGCTGAACCTCATTCCTTCAGATTTTAATTATTGTTGGCGATTTTAAAAAGTTAAAAAACAAAATTATTTTTTTTTATTTTTTTTTCTCTCTGTCTCTTTTATCTCGCTCTCTTACTCCCATCTTTCTTTCCTTCTCTTTATTTCCTTTTCTGTACCCGGTTTGATATTGAATTCAATAATCCAACTGACACGCGCTGCTCATTACCGATTCTTCAATCGGATTGGTTAAAGAAACACGCAGTTGCTTTCCCTGTTCACATGAATCCCAGATGCCCTGTAGAGGGCACCGCACTTTTTGGCTCTCTAATTTACAGTAAGGTCCAGTGCAAAATCTCATAGAAAGTCTATGGGTAAGTGCAAGTGTAACCAATAGCATCGGCCCAATGTGTCTTTTTGTTATTTCACCAAGCACTACAAGTTATTCCCTGACTGAGGTTTCTGGTTTCTGACAGATCTGCTTAGTAACCAGAGGTGTGTGGTCTTAGTTATTTTTTGCAAACTTTGTTTATTTATTTTTTCTTCCTCAAAAGGAAAATTTTGCCTTACAACCTCCACTAGACAACCTCATCTGGAAATGGGAATTCACTACATGAAAAGTGTCCAACACAGGGCATTCTGTGCCACAGCATATAGATGTGCGGTTATTCTGCACCATTGATCTTCCACATGTCATTCTCCACATGTAATGCAGAAAGATCCAGCTCCATGTCTCTTTGCACATGTTGGAAGCCCAGACACTTGACGGTTCCTGGGTATTATAGGGGCCAAATATCTTGATCTTTGTTCTCAGGGAATGCCCAGTCTCTGTGTGCAAATGTCAGCAAAAAGGAGGTGGAGACCTATCACATTGTTCCAGGACTTCCAGGGTATTCCCTGCTGAGATACAGTTGGTCCTGCACCTGTTACAGATCCAGGCCCAATTACATCACTTAAATGAAACAGGAGGGTGCTTTCCCGGATTCATTGAACCATTGGGCATCCCAGAGGAGAGGAACCATCAAAAACCGGACCTTTGTGCTTGTGCTGCACCCCCTGTGTACCAGAGGATCTGTGGGGGCTGGGGTCCTGGTAGCAGCCAAACATTTTTCTTTATATCTGGCCACCCCCAGGACGACCTTTGCGCCATGGGGCCTCTGGCCACTGCTTTGGGTCAGCTATTCCTGCCCAGCGCCAAGGCAGAGGGAGCCATGTAACCCAACACCATAGTCTTAATTTTTACAAACAGAAGATGCACGAAACTGATCCCGTGATCAGGCACTCCCAGTGGAAAAAGCACATCTCAGCACACAATAACCGACTCGACATTTACAACACATATAAGAAATATTACCTTGAACTGGGTTGTTTAATGGAATGGAGAGAGCGGCAAAGCCAAGCATTATCACAAAAATCTGCTAGCACGCTTTACAGGAAAGCTTGCTGCCCTTAACAATGAGAACCAGAGTGAACACCAGTGTTGAAGGCCTGTCTCAGCAGAAAATGAAATGGAAAGATAAGTCAGCACAGCCAAGTAAATCTAGAATGACTGTGGTTCGATTTTCCACTGGACAGAAAGTAGCTGCCCCAATGTTAACATAGTATTTGCTAGACTTTATTGCAGCACGGGGAAAACTGGGAGCTATCGCACTGCTTCTGGGTAGAATATCCCGTCAGAATTAGATGGGGCGGAGGTTATTTCTTATTATTTCTTCCTGACACATACTGGAGGCCACTGCTGGCAAGGCAGGTAGGCCAAAATTTGCTTCTGCCTGTGAAGGCTCGCCATGCACCAGCAGCTCGCCCAGATTATTTAGAAGAGGGCGGAAGGCCAGTTTCGGGCGCGGCCTCGGGCTTCCCTGTTTGGGCACAGGTTGTGGCCACATTGACGCTTTCGAGCCCGAAACTGAGCCTCGTCGAATTTCTACCCCCCTGTCTTTACTGAATGAGATTTAAAACACTCAGTGCACAACATAGCTGAAAACGTGAAGGATGACAACTGTATTAAATCTAAACAGTGACGACCAAAATAGGAACAGGTATAAACCCATTTTCCTGAACAGAAGTAAATCGCCCTTTACCTCCAGGTCCAGGGGATGCAGGTTCCAAATGATTAATTGCACCTGGTGCTAATTATATGTACAGAGCAATTAAAGGAACACATTTGCACTATCTATTAAACATCTCTCAAGTGGCCAAGCAGCTCTAACCAGATGCCTTATGCTCTACTGCTGCCTGTCCTTTGGAGCTGCCTGTCAAGGTTGTGATTGGAATATTTCGTTCTCTGCTGGGCTACTATTTCACCATTGGCACGGCCCGAGTGGATGGAGGGCAAGAAAGAACTTGAATTTATGCAGCTAATGCCTTTCATGCCCTCAGGAATTCTTAAAGTGCGTCGCAGAGAACAAGATGCTTTTGAAGGGTAATCGCTATTGTTACGCTGGCAAACCAAATTGCTTACAGCAAGGTCCCATAAACGGAAAATGAGATGAATGATCGGTTAATCCGTTTTTTTCTTTTGCTGGTTTTGAATGTTAGCCACTTCCTGCTCTTCTTCAACTAGCCCCATGGGACCTTTTTTGCATCCACCTAGATGGACAGACGGGAGCTCCGTTTAGCATCTGATGTGACAGACACCACCTCCGGCAATGCACCTCTCCCACGGTAACTGCACTGAAGTGTCAACCTCGATTATGTGCTCAAGTCCTGGCGGGAGAGTTGGTGAAGGGAAAGGTATTTTGCGTGTAACCATGGCTCCTGTCAGCTGACCCAGGCCAGCTGTGTGGATTTCTACCAGCAAAAATAAATTCCAGTTAAAGTTGGTCGCACGGAGGTAGTGAGTGGTCAAAGGAGCCAATATTGCAGAAAGCAGAGGGAATAGCTCTGAATGCAGCTGCTGGTAGCTGATTTCAATACAAATACAACAGGCCCATTTTTCTCACTGGTATTTAGCTTGGCAAATGCACAAATTAAAAAAGAGAAGTGCCAGCCTCACGTCCAACGCAGGTGGTAAGGAGCTACTGCCAAGACTTGGTAGGAAATGCCTGCCAGATGACAATAAGCCAGACATTTTATATTTACACATGTATGATTTACTTGTGTCTAAAGGGTGCAAAAATGTGAGTGTTATGTTTTAAGAACTATTCATTCTCTTCCGTTTTTATTTTAAACACTGAAAAGGACTAAGATACTTTAAGATGTGGCTGTAATGGTCGCGGGCTCTGTCCTGATCACAGACTTCTATATTAATGGGGAGAATTTCCATAGGGTTCGCCTGATCTAAACCCTGGAGAAATTATTACACTGGCGGCGATTTTAACCCTACTGGCTCAGCAGAAACCTGGGCAGTTAAAATCCCCCTGGCTTTTACCTGTCCGAAAGCCACCATGATCACAACGTCTACAATTTTAACCTGCTCTCCTGAACAGGCAGCAAGGATGCGCGCCCGGAGCCAACAGGGTCCTTCTTTACATGTGCATGTTGCGGCCCGATGACATCATCGAGACCCGACTATAATTGTAACTCAGGCCTGAGCGGGGAATCCACCTGGAGTTAAAATCGGGGCCAAGGGGAGTTTCCGCTGAAATCCTGCCAGAGAACCCCCACAGAAATTCCAGGCCTAAGTATCTTTTCATATGAATTTTAGCTAGACCACTGCACTGGGATTTTAAAATAGTGCTCCGCCTGTTAAGAGTTTGTTTTGTCCTTTGCCTAGGATCTGTGGGTAGAGTGAATGCACAACACTTGCTAAGGGTAAACAGGACTTGCTTGTCTGTATTGCCACATCCAATTAAAGGAGGTCGTCCCAGACAAAAATTTGAGTAGACCTTTTTTCGGGTCTGAACTAGTAAAAAAAAATCTTCAGACAGCAAGGGGTTCTCTTTCCATCCTCCCAAGTAATAGAAATAAATGAATTACTAGTTCATGGAGATAGAGGTTGGGTTTTCATCAAAATGATCTGCCTACTGTGAAAGGTCTTCTTTGATCTGAGGTATAATACTCTGCCTAGAAAGATACATTTGCTATCAGCTCTCCCCGTAAATATCATGCTCCTGTTTTTTTCGGCTGATTTATCTTGCCTCTGTATAAATGTTCATATTGCAATAAATTCAATTTGTAGCTTTAGCCTGAACTATATAGTCTGTCAATAGTGGAGAATAGATGAGGAACATGTAGGTAACCATCCTGTACATCTTCCAATAGAAAATAATGTGGTTAAAAAGATAACTGGCAAACCTGTGATCCAGTAACCTATTCACTCCATGCACAAGGTTTATACTTTCAAGTTCATAGGAAATGTGGTTCTGCTGATGGGAACGACCTTGTTGGTGTGGGGTCAAATAAAGAATGTTGGGAAAAACCTGAATTGTAATAATGAATGAAAAATTAGAAGCTGCAGGCATGCAATTTTCCGACCGGCACTCCTTGCAAGCGCTGGTAGTATCTGATCGGGGAATCATCCCTTATAGTATTAACTAGCTCTGGTATGTCCCACACAATGCTCATAAAATTGTCTCATTCTTATTAATTCTACAGGACTTCTTATGATGGATAGAGATCTGGTTAGGTATGGGTATGCAATGAGTGGGTTAACTGTAGTTGCTCTTTCTTCCATCTCCGCAACAGCACACACAACAGTGCAGCATATTGCATTACCTCAACCTTTCCACTCCCACTAATTCCAAAGTCATTCACATAGGTGAAAGAGTCCAGAGCACTGCACACTTTTACTAATTACTGTTCACTCCCTTTTATTCCAAAGTGTTTATAAAGTTTCAATCATCACCTGCAAAGCCACTCTTTTTGTAATAGAACAAAGAAAAAAGGTATTACCGTGGACCTGAAATGTTCAAAACTACAGAGCAGGGATGGGTTTTGGTTCAAGGGCTTTAGGAGGTGATGCAGAGACGAAAATGACACCAGCGTGTGAATTGGATTATAGTGAGAAATATTTGTGGAGTCTGCCTCACTCTCTCAGCTTCCATCATCTAGACCCAGTGGCAAGACAGAGTCGAGATGGCTGGAGAAGAAGTCAGCTGTAGTGAATGGCCTAGGGTACTTGGCACACCTGTACCAATGACCTTAGCTATCCACATAGCTTTGCTACAGTGTCCTCTCAGTCAGAAAAATGAGCATACTGCTGGGACCACGCAGTCCACCATTGTAGACTTTGTGCACTAGAAAGGGAGATGGGTGTCTCCCCATCACTCAAGAGAATGTGCGCAAGAGCTACCCTCTACCTAGTTTAGCCTGTGTGCCAATGCAGTTGTCCATGGTGGGGCCGTCACTGTGCACATTTGACTACTAGGAGCCATAGGTGAGAGTTGTACGCAGCATTGGAGACCAGAGATGGAAGTCCATCCACAGAGGATGCAGCAGACTCATAGTCAAAGGTACTACTGCTATTGCTGCACAGTACACCTGGGAAGGACATTGCCCAGGAAAATGACATTGGGCAAGGAAGCACCACGTGGACCCTATGGCATTTCCCAGCAGGGAGAGAGAAAGTCAGATGCGAGAGGCACAAGAACATAAGAAAAAGGTGGGGAAAGGCCATCTTTCCCATCAACCCATACCATCCAATACACAGCAAATGCATACACCATTTACCCACCCCTTAACCATACAATCTCCTGAGTGAGGTTAAACAAAACCCAGAAAAACCCAGTGGCCAATTTAAGAAAATCTGTGGAAAATTCCTTTCCAAACTCTTAAGGCAGCCAAGCAAACCTGGAGATTGCAATAGGCCCATTACTCATTATCATCCCAGCTAACTAACAACTTGTATCTTGTTGATCCTTGGCAGCACCAGGCACCTGGCTGGAATGGCCATAGGTGCCAGCCTGGGATCATTTCAGGCAGAATTGGGAAGAATGGGGTTTAAAAAAAAGAGAGAGAAAGCTACCCAAATACGCTCATGAAATGAAAAGTGAAAATAAAAAAAGAAAAGATCTCATCATATTTGCTGGGAGTCGATTTTCATTCAGTTGGAAGTAACCATAATTCCCCCATTTAGAGTAGCTTTTTGAGGCAATACCTGGTATTTTCTTCTGCATATTAGTTGTAATAAATTCTTAAGATATTTACAATTATGAATTTGTTAAAATATTATCAAGTGGTCTGTCGCTTTAATAAACGTAGTCCACAATGTACAAATGTCCCTCTGTGCCTTTCCACTATCACTGTACATTTCCTACTATTACTATCATTACTTACCCACTAGCTGGTGGGCAACTGAAAGCACAGCAACAATTTTATGGGCGGGGTGGGAGGGGGAGGGGAAGGGGGAGTAGACGTCACTTAGGCTGGAAAGGGATTTTTAATGGGAATTTAAAAAACAAACAAATCCAAAAATGGCAATAGACGGAATATATTATGTAACCAACTTTTTGTGACATTCTACTTTATCTTTACTTTGTCAATACTCGCATCATCTATACGCAGTAAAACTCATTAATGTTCAGCCATCTGGAAACGGTCTCTGCAATCAATGTGACCTCTTTCCATACGTGTAGCTGGACCTGCCATGAGGTAGGAGTCTCAAAAACTGTACTACTCGGATATTCTGTTCTTCTTTGAAATAGGGAGATGACTACCCGACATCCATTCAAACAGGGGAAATGTGTTCACCTAAATAGTACTCAATGGTTTTCTTTTATCGCTGAATGGGATAGAACTTTTGTCCTTTTGAGCCTTCAGTAAGTGGTTAGCATAAAGCACAAGAGCACGGCTCCCTTTCCATGGCTTATTAAGGCCACTTGGGCATTTCAGATGAGGCCCAATGTAAAAATAACTTCTTCAAGTGAAGCAGAACCAATCAATCACACTGCATTATCTGTAATGGCAGATTAAATGGCCTACTTCATGTTTCTATTACCATTTAGAAAGGAAATCCTGAAATCATTAAATGGATACATTCATGTGGTCGTCCAAAATTCATCACCATCTCACACAAAGGCTGTGAATTAGTTTTTGCTTCCCATTGTATGTCCCTTGGCCCCCAAAACAATGCACTTTGAAGGGGGTCTTGTTTTGATGTACCTTCCTTCACCTGGAAGGTGTTTATACACTGCCGCCTTCTTCTCACTCTTCCTGTCCAAGGAGAGGGAACCATACATTGACCGCTTTCCTCCTTTTACTTTTCAGCCGAGTGCTTGCTGCACTGAGCTTAACTGTGCAATGTGAAGAGCCAATTCATAGAATCGTACAGCACAGAAGGAGACCATTCGGCCCACCGTGCCTGTGCCGACTCTTTGAAAGAGCTGTCCCATTAGTCCCACTCTATTGTTCAATAGAATGAGCTCTATTATTGAAACCAGCGATACAGTCAGAGTCCCATATTTTCAGCAGTTTATGAAGCCATCAGTTCCCCGACAGCCGGGCAATTTATATTCAGCAGTGCAGCTGGCGGAAGTGGATCTGTTTCTCCCAAAAGGCTGAGGTCGTGTAATAAAAAAGAAAGTGCCTAAAGGCAAGCTGCAGCTTTTTCTTCAACTTCACCCCCCGGCCAACAGGAAGCTGCAGGTTGAGAGGCACTCAATGTCCTGAAACGTATCTTTTGCGATGGTATTAATTATTATTGTCAATTTTCCTAGGCCCCCCCCCCCCCTCTCTGCCTGAGCCCTGAAGAGAAGCAGCGCTGGTGGGATAGCCTGGAAATTTAGAGGCAGCTGCAGGGCCTCAGACCTGCTGTTGCCTCTCTGGCCTTGGTGTTCAGGACTTTCCGTCTGCTGATCTCCACCGTCAGATGCAAGAACCAATGAAGCAAAACCATCTTTTGGTGGGTGGGCAAAAAATAAAAATTGTAGTCACCCTGCCATTCTTTAACCTGCCCTCCCAGGGCCTCTAAGGACCCTCTTAAATAGTTTTTTTTTAAATTGGCATTTTAAAAGCCACAAAGGATGTCTGTCATTAGCATCTCTCACTTGAAGGTGGAAGGGTCAACATGAACTTCACACTCTGTTTCAATCTAGTAGAGATAGTTTCATAGTTTTGCCAGATCCTTGTTCATTAATTGCTTTTCTCAAAGAACATAAAATCACTTAAGAAACAGGCACCCAGCAAAATCGCTGCCTTCTAAAACATCTAGATTCATGGGGAACTGGTTCCCACAGTTATCCGTATCTGTGAAAGCATCTTACGTTAAGGGCCTCTCGCCACCCGGAACGCCTGAAAAGCTGCTTATGCCAGTATGATGGTGCCGGTAATCCAGGCACTGATAGGGCACGGGTCGTTGCTTCCCAAAATTGGTCCTTTACTTCCCCCATTTTCCACCTGGAAAAACAGGCGCAACAAGGACCAATTTCTACCTTTGGAAGTAACAGTAGGAGCTTGAACAACTGGTCCAACCCCAGTCCAGCAAAGGGTGACGCAGGAGTTCCGAATGTTGAGTGGAGGCCGTGACCACGGGAAGCAAGTGGAAAGCAACAAAGCACAGGTCATTCGGCAGCAATGGAACCAAATCCAGAACAGGGTGGGAACCAGAGGCAACAGATCCGAACTAGCTCAGTATAGAGTGAAAAATTCCCAGCCGAGGAGCAGAAAACTGAGGACACAGGAGCAGACCAGCTACTAGAACAGAGGCAAAGTCTAGCAGAGAATATAGTCTCTGTATGACGCTATGGTGGATGTCACGATAAAGTCCAGAGGCCAGCGGAGAAATAGTTTTGGCCCATGAGAAGGTGGATCTCTGTCCAGGGCCTAATACAACAAAGCGAGGAGACAGCAGGATATTGAAGCTCAGCAAATAGCAGGAGCAGGTGGTAGATGGGCCCTGTAGGCTGGAGCAGGTGGTAGATGGGCCCTGTCGGCTGGAGCAGGTGGTAGATGGGCCCTGTCGGCTAGAACAGGTTACCTTAAAAGATGGACCGGCTGAATAGCAAAGCAGAATCACGGCAGCCAAGTCTTGCAGGGTAGTCCAGCAGCGCCATGTAGTCCTCGTGGCAGAGGAATCCAGGAGTCCAGGAAATCCACACTTGAGCAGAGTTCCAGCCATTGAAAAGAGTACAAGAGAAAGACCGAACAAGCAGGGTCACGGGTTGGGCAGTGTGCTCTGCGCAGGTAGCTTTAAACTTGTGGCTTGAACTTATAGTTTGGGCTACAATGCACCCACTAATAGGGGATCTTAAGCAGTGGACGAGAGGAGATTTGGGTGGGGGGTGTAAACGGCAAAGTATGGCCATGGATAGAATTGCAAAGGAAAGGAAATCTTAAGGAGCTGCCAGCCCAGGCGCCATCTTGGAAAGACAATTCCCAGGTGCAAGGTCCTGGAAAATGGGCCCTATTTTTTTCTTACAGTTTTTGCTCCATTTTGAGGTAAATACAACCTACTTTAAAATATTAAAAGCAATTATGAAATTACCTGGTTTCTCTCCATAAAATTCTGACATCATGCTCTAGCATTATGCGGCTGAAATATAAAGAAAAATACAAATCACATCATGGAAACTATCCAAACTAACCGAGACTCCAGCCGAGCTAAAATTCAACCAATCAAATTACTCAAAATATTATTCAATAAAGTTTTTATCTGCTATTTCCCTCATTCAGCCTGGTGACTAAGGGCTCAAATAAGATTTGTAGTAGTAAAAAAAAGGTTTAAAAATTAAACAATTTAGAATAACACGATGAACTTGCCTATAAAATTGGTTTTTGTATCTTCGAGTATTTTCAGTACGGTTTTAACTGAAGGCCTCAGCCTCTTGCTGGCGTTCCCATGACTACCAAACTGCAGATTGAATCAAAAGAAACAGGCATTAAAGCCAAGGTCCAATTACTGGGGCATATTAGGGGGTTTGTATTGATGCACTGGTAAAAATAGCTGTACAGAGTTAGTGTGAGACTAACTGTAGCACCAGATTGTAAACCCATAGCGCTGTAGGGTGTTTAGGAGGCTGATCATTCTGCTGTAAATAAATACCGTCTGTGATTGTTACTGACATTTCAGCCTCAATCCATCATTTACTTCCTGATCTATATTGTGGCCGTACTCTGCAGCACTCTCAGGAAGAGGGTCACTGCTATCCACCCCCCACCCCCACACGTGTCCAGCTCAAACAGGATTCACAAATGGCCCAAAATAGCCACAAGCTACGTTGCATCAGCTGCACTGGGTTTTTAAAAATCTTTATAAACAGTGAGATCTGTATATATGAAAATAGTGGGGTCTTAGAAAAAAAGCATTTACCTGCTCTTGGCAGTGATTCAAAACTGTATATTCTGTGAAAAGGAAAGTAAGCCATGTTGGAAATATTACAAATAGAAGAGATTTAAATCACTTTTTATCGAAAAGCAAAAGGCCAAAATATTTTTCGCAAGCTGCATTTGGACATCTATCCAATCCTCACTATTACTACGGAAAAAGCTTTTCCTAATGTCTCAAAGTATTTTCCTGATGTGTTGCAACACATCACTTGCCCGGTATATTTATAGAGGAATTTGCTGTTCGCAAACTTTGAAAATGGTGAACGTAATTATATTAGAAAAACAAACAGGAAAATAAATCAGCAATCCTGTGTCCTCCTAGTATCAAATGGCATCACAGCCTGGGGCAAATGCCTTGGTAAATGATGGGTAACGTTCGATTTAATGTGCGGTGTGCTGATAATTGGCAGAGCATGACCTGGCCACAAATCAACAGACAAAAAAATGCATAATGAAACAGCTGAATTTTTTTTTTAGACGCTTATCAGAATATCTCGCTTAAAATTGAAGCCAGAAGTGAAAATTGTAAAGCAAACAACAACAAAAAAGCTAGCTGCAGCCGGGGGACCTATTCATTAAAACTGCAGATTTAATGTGTCTGATGTCTGTGTGCGGGAAGTGCGAGTCTCCTGTGGAATATCTGACATTTGAGGTGCATGAACGCGTAAAAGGTCACTCCGCTGAAACATTCGTGAGAACAGAAGCCCAGTCATTTCTTGCAAGGTGATACACTGGCGATCGCTTATGTTAGCCAAGGCTGAGATGGGCTGTGGCATTAGCATCATGGAATTTGTGAGACATTGAGAACCGTCGCTGGAGAAGGAAATAGAACCTCGCTCTCCCGCCAGCTTTAGTCAGAACTGGTTAACTTGGTCCTTTATCTAAAGCTCATATTTAACACATTTTTAAGGCAAAATTAACAAGATTAACTGCATTTAAATTCACTTTCTGGAAAATAAAATGATTTGTTTCCAAAAAGAACACTGCTAAGTATTGCTAGTTACAAGGCAAAATGCCTCAATAAAAGGGCTGGCATTTTCTTTAATGCGGAGTTTTTTTGGTAAGTTCCCTTGCTGGAATAGTATAAAGAAAGACTGGCATTTATATAGCGCCTTTCACGCCCACCGGACGTCCCAAAGCACTTTACAGCCAATGAAGTACTTTTTGAAGTGTAGTCACTGCTGTAATGTAGGAAATGCGGCAGCCAATTTGCACACAGCAAGCTCCCACAAACAGCAATGTGATAATGACCAGATAATCTGTCTTTGGTGATGTTGATTGAGGGATAAATATTGGCCCAGGACATTGGGATAACTCCCCTGCTCTTTTTTGGGATGTGGGCGTCGTTGGCAAGGCCAGCATTTATTGCCCATCCCTAATTGCCCTTGAGAAGGTGGTGGTGAGCCGCCTTCTTGAACCGCTGCAGTCCGTGTGGTGAAGGTACTCCCACAGTGCTGTTAGGGAGGGAGTTCCAGGATTTTGACCCAGCGACGATGAAGGAACGGTGATATATTTCCAAGTCAGGATGGTGTGTGACTTGGAGGGGAACTTGGAGATGATGGTGTTTCCAGTCGCCTGCTGCTTTTGTCCTTCTAGGTGGTAGAGGTCGTGGGTTTAGGGGGTGCTGCCGAAGAAGCCTTGGCGAGTTGCTGCAGTGCATCTTGTAGATGGTACACACTGCAGCCACGGTACGGCGGTGGTTGAGGGAGTGAATGTTTAAGTTGGTGGATGGGGTGCCAATCAAGCGGGCTGCATTGTCCTGGATGGTGTCGAGCTTCTTGTGTGTTGTTGGAGTTGCAATCATCCAGGCAAGTGGAGAGTTCCCATCGCACTCCTTACTTGTGCCTTGTAGATGGTGGAAAGGCTTTGGGGAGTCAGGAGGTGAGACACTCGCCACAGAATACCCAGCCTCTGACCTGCTCTTGTAGCCACAGTATTTATGTGGCGGGTCCAGTTAAGTTTCTGGTCAATGATAACCCCCCCAGGATGTTGATGGTGGGGGATTCGGCGATGGTAATGCCGTTGAATGTCAAGGGGCAGTGGTTAGACTCTCGCTTGTTGGAGATAGTCATCGCCTGGCACTTGTGTGGCACGAATGTTACTTTGAAATAGTGCCATGGGATCTTTTACGTCCACTTGAGAGAGAAGACGGGGCCTCGGTTAATTTCTCATCCGAAAGACGTTTTTTTCTGAAAACCTGCTATAACAGTGACATGTAGGATGCCATGACGAAAGCAAATGATTTTCTGCTCTCCGACCAATGTTATGCTGCCTGTCCGATCAATATAATTTTGTCTGTCCTACCAATGTAATTCTGTCTGGCACACTGGCCTTCTATAGAAACAGTCTGAGCATTCATGCAAGAAGTTAAGACTGTTCTTGTGTCTCTGTGTTGTGGGTATCCACTCCAGTTCAGCCTAGAGGTGGCCTACAGTGCTGCAAAAATACCCTTCATGGTGCAGCAGATACTTCCAGTGGTCCTGCTATCTGCTGCAATGTATAGGACACCATCCCTATTATGTTCACATGCACCATATGCCCTACAAGTATCTTTCTTTTAAAAACAGGATCACGGTGAGTGAATATAAATAATATGTTCTCTGACATGAGATGTCCCATTTTGCACTTCTGCTGCGGCTTCGCCAATCAGTGACCAGATCAAGGCAGAATTAATCTTAGAGTCTTGACAGGTCTTGGCAAAACTGCTGTGACATTGTATTGTCTTTCATTACACTTTCTTCTTAAAAGAGAAATTGATGCACGGAGTGTGAATGCCCTTTGGTTACCATGACATTTAATCCCACCTGCTCTCAGCAAGCAAACCAATACTGGGCCGTCAACAGGTGCAGATAACAAGCAAGTACTTAATCAAGTGGGACATTCAGGGCATCCAGTCATTTTAGGTTGCGATTAACAGAAGCAGTTGCAGGTGAAAGTAGGTGGTGTGAATAATCTTGTCGTACCTCCTGGGCAGTACAGATAATCTGGTGAATCACTTCAAAGCAGTGAGGAGAAGATGGTTTCTAAATGGTACATATGCTAAGTACAGTGCACTTTTTTTATTCATTTACGGGATGTGGGCGTCGCTGGCAAAGCCAGCATTTATTGCCCATCCCTAATTGCCCTTGAGAAGGTGGAGGTGAGCCGCCTTCTTGAACCGCTGCAGTCTGTGTGGTGAAGGTACTCCCACAGTGCTGTTAGAGAGGGAGTTCCAGGATTTGGACCCAGCGACGATGAAGGAATGACTTGGAGGGGAACTTGGAGGTGGTGGTGTTCCCCTGTGCCTGCTGCCCTTGTCCTTCTAGGTTGTAGAGGTCGAGGTGCAAAAATTTTAGGATTCTGCCCCCCGACAATGACTCCTTGGATATTGGTAAACAATATTTATTCTCTTTTCAAAGGAAACTGGTGCCTATTTTTCCTGACCTTTTAACCCGCTACAAGCATGTAAATCCTGCAACGGTGAGCTGTTTACCATTCGCCAGGGTCAGCACTGAAGTGGACGGACAGATAGGAGTCAGGTCCCACCTCAATTTCACCACTGATTGTACCAAAGAGAAAAATTGAACCTAGGGTATGTAATCATCAAAAAGCGATAAGTGAGCCACTTGACTTTATGCTCCACCATCAAATACAGAACGATATGTGCAGACCCACAAAGAGGAGGAAGCAGCAGAAAAGAATTAAAATCATGAAGAAGATAAATGTAACAGATAAAAATCAATAAGATTTTCTCTAGTTGTGTTGAGGCTGACGATGAATGACTTCCAAACCATGAATGACTTCCGAACCAATCAGCAGTCATGATTTCTCCAGCCAGCCCGTTTCCGAGGTCACATGATGCCATATTCTAAATGCCATGACCTTTGACATGCAATGTTTTTAGTCTGTTCAGTGTGCCAGGGACAGGCAGTGCCTGCTCTTCACACTGAACCCCTGAAATCAGCAGCTTTAAAGAAAAATGATTTCAGTGTGCAGTTAGAAACATTTTTGTACAAATTGTTCCATTTTTGTGTTTATTGCATGAGAAGAAAATGGCAGTAATTTTGTCAACAGAAAATCACATAACGTTGAATTCCCTGATTGTCTTTTTACCCTTGCATCTCTTCCTTCTGCCGAGGGCTTGCTTGTTTTAGACTGCAGTGGCTGTTTTTGAGTGAGCTAATCCGAAACGTCTAAAATGTAAGCTTGACACAAAGGACTAGATTTTTCTGAAGAGTATTGTTTTCACTCTGGCTGTAACCAGATGGGTTACCATTGACATCAAAATCACGCTGATTGAACAATCTAGGCTAAAAAGTCTCATTTTCAAAAATTGAAGTCTAAATTTTCCATGTGCAGGTATAAGCTACTAAAGTTATTACAACATTCAATGGATTTTTATCAGCAGCAAAGAAAACTGAAAGGAGTCAATTTTCCCTCGGCACGAATGACAGGATATCGGGATGGAGACTCTTTACACAGCCCCAGGATTTCTGGGGCTTTCCTCTAGGGGGCAGAGTGCCTGCACTCGTAATAGGCACAGATCGAGTGTTTCCGTGTAAATGAGGTGAAAGATGGCATTCCCACCCCTCCTGACTTATCTTCTTGGATTATCACTTTGCAGAGAAAAAGCGAGCCTCAAGGTCTTGCACCCTGGCCCTCTCCAATTGGAGGCCAGAGCCAAGCAACAGGGATCAAGTGATGGCTGTATTTGGACAGTCAGGCCTGCAATGGGGGTACAGCTGAGACATGTAAATAATCTGGCCAACCAAACTTCGACTACTGTGCCTGCACAGCGTCTGAGCAGCTGGGGGTGCTTGGGAGTGTGTGGGCGGGTCAATGACAATTGTCCTCTAAAACTCGAGCAATAATTTCCTCCCCATCCTACTACTCCCTTTTCCTCTTTCTGTATCCAAAGTCCTGCACACACATCACACCTGTCCTCGCTGATCTCCAGTAGCATCCTGTCCAAGACAAGCAGTGTGTTGGAGAAGTCCCTCTGTAGTCTCTTGCACCTTGCCTCTATAAGCTTCTCCAGTCCTATATTCAAAGTTGCACCCTTTTCTCTTCCAACTCTCCGCTACTGTGCATCAAGCCTCTTCTGCGCCAATCAGTGCGGGACACTTTTGGCACCATACCCCTGTACTCTGGAGCTCTCTCCCTAAACCTTGTTGCCTTGTTACATCTCTCCCCACCTTCCAAACCTCCTTTAAAAACATAGGCCTTTGACAGTACCTTCAGTCACCTCATCTTTCTCCTCCTTACCCGAGCATCTGAAAAGAGCCTTGCTACATTGTTTTTGTGAAAAAGAGTTAAATAGGTGTAAGTTGCTGTTGATTAACACAAAAAGAAAATACTGCAGATGCTGGAAATCTGAAATAAAAACAGAAAATGCTGGAGACACTCAGCAGGTCAGGCAGCATCTGTGAAGAGAGAAACAGAGTTAATGGGCTCGATTTTCCAAGCCCCGTGGAGGTGGGTTTGGAGGCGGGAGTGGTGGGAAAATTGCAGATTCAGGGGGCACGTACCCATCCCGCCCACAACCCGCCTCCATGCCAATGTCCCAGGAGGCGGGTACCCGACCTGTGCTAGGAGCCGCCTCCCCGAGGCGGGAAGGGGATTCGTACCAATTAACTGCCTGTTAATAGGTAGTTAACAGGCAGTTTTTTGGCTCATCCCTATTTTTAGCCCTGAAGTGTGGGCTGCCCGACGGCTCCAAACCACGGCAAGTTAGCGAGGCGGACCGTCGGTCTGCAGGGCTTGGAGGGGTCGAGATGTCCGGTGTACAGGTGAGTGATGGGTGCATGAGTGCAGAGGTAAGTGTGTTTGGTGTGTGTAAAGTGTTTTAATAAGTTTTACTTACCTTTACTTTCTCCTCCAGGCTTCCTCCCTTCAGTTCTCGGGAGTCCCTCAGCTCACCGGCACAGAAAGCAGAATGGCCGCTGAACTGTCAAAAGCTGCAGCCTCTGCTTTCTGGTCTGGAGAGCTCTCTAACTGAGTCTGAGTAGAAGGACTCAAGTTAGAAGACGGATTGTCAGTGTTTGACAGCTTCACAGAGCTGTCAAACGCTGATATTTCATCTGTCAAAAGCTCTTGACAGATGAAATGTCAATCGCTGACATCACCTGTATCCAGGTGTCCCTTAATTGGCCTGCTAAGCCCACTGGGTGGGCTTAACAAGGTCAATCAAGGGAAAGTAGCGTGGGTTGGCCACAAATCGATGGAGGCGGGACTACAACCCAAAAAGTGGGAGTCGCGCCTCCATCACGTCCCCATTGACAAAATCGAGCCCAACGCTTCAGGTCGATGACCTTTCGTCAGAACTGGAAAAAAGCAGGAAATGGAACAGATTTTTAAGCAAGTGTAGGGGCTGGGAAAGGGGGGAGGGGATGAAAGAACAAAAGGGAAGGTCTGTGATAGGATAGAAGGCAGAAGAAGTTAAGAGACATTAAGAGATATTCAAGGCAAAAGGAGATGGTAATGGGACAGGTTAAGAAACAAAGGATGGCTCTAGATGAAGTGTAAATTGCGCTGGCAGAATGAAGGACAGCTGCCATGTGGGAGAGAAGAACAGAAGGCACAAACAAAAAGTGTGGATAAAAAATATATACCTGATAGGGGCCGAGGTTATGATCTGAAATTGTTGAACTCTATGTTGAGTCCAGAAGGCTGTAAAGTGCCTAATCGAAAGATGAGGTGCTGTTCCTCGAGCTTACGCTGAGCTTCCGTGGAACAATGCAAGAGGTCGAGGACGGTGTGGTCAGAGTGGGAGTGGAGCGGTGAATTAAAGTGACAGGCCACCGGAAGCTCGGGGTCCCCCTTTATGGACTGAACAGAGGTGTTCCGCAAAGCGGTCACTCAATCTGTGTTTGGTCTCCCCAATGTAGAGGAGACCGCATCATGAGCAGCGAATACAGTATACTAAATTGCAAGAAGTACAAGTAAATCGCTGTTTCACCTGGAAGGAGTGTTTGGGGCCCTGGACAGTGGGGAGAGGGGAGGTATAAGGGCATGTGTTGCATCTCCTGCGCTTGCACGGGAAGGTGCCGGGCGAAGGGGAAGGGGTGTTGGGGGTGATAGAGGAGTGGACTAGGGTGTCGTGGAGGGAGCAGTCCCTATGGAATGCTGAAAGGGGAGGTGAGGGGAAGATGCGCTTGGTGGTGGGATCACGCTGGAGGTGGCGGAAATGGTGGAAGATGATCCGTTGAATGTGGAGGCTGGTGGGGTGAAAGGTGAGGACAAGGGGAACTCTATCGTGATTCCGGGAGGGAGGGGCAGGGGTGAGGGCAGAAGTGCGGGAGATAGAACGGACACAGTCAAGGGCCGTGTCAACCACTGTAGAGGGGAATCCTCGGTTGAGGAAAAAGGAAGACATGTCGGAAGCACTGGTATGGAAGGTGGCATCATCAGAGCAGATGCGGCGGAGATGGAGAAATTGGGAGAATGGAATAGAGTCCTTACAGGAGGCGGGGTGGGAGGAAGTGTAGTCCAGGTAGCTGTGGGAGTCAGTGGGCTTGTAGTGAATGTTGGTCAATAACCTATCCCCAGAGATGGAGACGGAGAAGTCGAGGAAGGGAAGGGAAGAGTCGGAGATGGACCATGTGAAGGTGAGGGAAGGGTGGAAATTGGAAGTGAATGAAATTATCTAGTTCAGGGCGAGAGCAGGAAATGGCACCAATAAGTCATCAATATACCGGAAAAAGAGGTGAGGGAGGGGACCCGAGTAGGACTGTAACAAAGAATGTTCCACATATCCCACGAAAAGACAGGCATAGCTAGGACCCATGCGGGTTCCCATAGCAACACCTTTGATTTGGAGGAAGTGAGTGGAGACAAAGGAGAAGTTGTTCAATGTGAGAACAAGTTCAGCCAGGCGGAGGAGGGTGGTGGTGGATGGGAACTGGTTGGGCCTTTGTTCAAGGAAGAAGCGGAGCGACCTCAGGCTGTCCTGGTGGGGGATGGAGGTGTAGAGGGATTGTACGTCCATAGTGAAAAGGAGGCGGTTGGGGCCAGGAAACTGGAAACTGTTAAAGTGGCAGAGGGCGTCAGAAGAGTCGCGGATGTAGGTGGGAAGAGACTGGACAAGGGGAGAAAAAATAGAGTCGAGATAGGAAGAGATAAGTTCCGTGGGGCAAGAACAGGCTGAAACAATGGGTCTACCAGGGCAGTCCTGTTTGTGGATCTTGGGAAGGAGGTAGAAGCGGGCTGTGTGGGGTTGGGGAACTATGAGGTTCGCGGCCATGGGGGGAAGATCTCCAGAGGAGATGAGGTCAGTGACAGTCTTGGAAACGGTGGCTTGATGTTCGGTAGTGGGGTCATGGTCCAGGCGGAGGAGGTGTCGGAGAGTTGGCGTTCAGCTTCTGCTAGGTAGAGGTCGGTACGCCAAACAACAACAGCACCCCCCTTGTCAGCAGGTTTAATGACAATGTCGGGGTTGGATCTGAGAGAATGGAGTGCTGCAAGTTCAGAGGGAGGTAGGTTGGAGTGAGTGAGGGGAGCAGAGAAATAGAGACGGCCGATGTCACGCCGGCAGTTTGCAATGGAAAGATCTAGAGAGGGTCAGAGGCCAGAGGGAGGGGTCCAGGTAGAACGAGAATTCTGAAAGTGGGAGAAAGGATCAGCCGTGCGGGGGGAAGATTCCTGGCCAAAGAAGTGGGCACGGAGACGAAGGCGGCGGAAAAAGAGCTCAGCGTCGTGCCGAGCTCGAAATTCATTGAGGTGGGGGCGTAAGGGGATGAAGGTCAGGCCTTTGCTAAGGACTGATCGTTCGGGGTCAGAGAGGGGAAGGTCAGAAGGGATAGTGAAAACGCGGCAGGGGGTGAGATTGGGAGAAGGGATAGGGGTCAGAGGAAAGTGAAGGGGAAGAAGGTTCCGGAGGGGCTGTTGATTAACAACTTGGCAAAAGATGGCTACTGTGTAATCATGAATACTCGAGTAAGCATTGGGTAGACTCTTTTTTTCTCATATCTATCAATGGCAGCATTAATGGGTGGCTGGGAGATACATGGGAGTGTTGCATAACCTTCACTCATTTCCTTGCTGCAGGGAAGTACCTTGTCATTACCCTACGACCGCACTGAAATAGTCTGTTTGAGACTGAGAGCTCACTGAATAGGGAATCATATGGTACAGTGCCAACATGCTACAAGGCTGCGACTAATCTTTCACGCTATTTTAACCCATTTTTAACTCCTGCAGGCTGCTCTTCATTAAACATCCTTCTTCAACCAGGGTTCATGAATGCATTATGGTGTATGCTAAGGTACTGTCAGATTTTTCATCTTGTGATACTGCAACTTTTTCTATGCCCAGAATATGTATTACTACTGTCTGGTATTAACTTCCCTGGGGGTTACTCCTTCTGTGCACCATTATTGCATCCATGTAAATTACTGTCTGTGCTATTATAAAATGGAGGCTAACCTGGTTCAAATAAAATTAATTTAAATTCAACAGGTGAACATTAAAATAGTGCAGTGAGGAATTTATTCAAATGCATTAATAAAATTGTATTTATCTTAATTATATTGAAGATTTGTAACTATTGTGTAAGCAAACACAGGATGCCATTTTGAGTCCCCACCCCGCCCACCAAACAGCAATAACAGTTCATCTATTTTTGATGGTGATGGTTAAGGGAGCGAGTTTGCCCAGGGCATCGAGAATTCCTAGCTCTTCTTCAAACAGCACCAAGGGCTTTTTAATATCCTCCTGAGCCTCCAAAACAGGCAGGTACAACCTAACTTTAGCATCTTATCCAAAGAGCACTGCCTCTGACACTGCAATTTAGCTTAGATTACATGCTCAAGGGCTTGAACCCATAACCTGCTGACTTGGAGGCAGGAATAGCTATCACTTAAGCCAAGTGGTAGCACCTTAGCAGCTACATGAAAAATAGCGCACAGAAGGACCACTGATGGCTCTGAGGACCCATGCACAAGCCAGTGTGGAACTAAGCCATACACACCAGGAAAGTCCAGATTGATCTCTGGTCTGTTGGGTTATCTATCCTACGCGGGGGTGCCAGTAATGGTGCTCAGTGCCCTGAGCTAAAGAGCAAAAAATGAAAGAGGCAGGATTCCTGTTCCTAATCGCCAGTCAGTGACTCTTGTCGTGTATGTGTGCCCAGATATCGGGTGAGGACAAGGTTAAACTCAAATGTGATGCACCCCAAAGTCACAAAGCCTGCCATCACTGAGTGGGGTCACATGTAGAGCGACTATTTGGGTTAGGTAACAGAGAGTGGCCAATACCCATGAAACTGTACCTCAACAAGAATTATTTGGTGCTCTTTGCACCACAATGACACAGAGTTACTGTATTGGATATAGTTAGAAAATCACATTCGCCTGTATTCTCTGACTGATGTACAGAATATGTACCTTCAGGAGAGGAGAGAAAATCAAAACAGGAAACATATGTCTGCTATTAATTTTCACTGCATTTTTGAAATGAAGATAGTTTACATTAGCCACATAATCAACATTATTATTACTCTCAAATCATGTTAATAGCAACTGTTCTGGATGAGGAAGAAACGTGAAGTTGCCTCTGTATTTTATATAATACTGTTGAAGTTTAGCTTGTTCTCTGTACTAGGTTGTGATCATTTGTGTTAGAAGGTCTAATATGTTCAATATGATGCCATTTGCATCAGTCAGAGAATACAGGCGAATGTGATTTTCTAACTATATCCAATACAGTAACTCTGTGTCATTGTGGTGCAAAGAGCACCAAATAATCAGACCCCAAAAAGGCATCTTGTACAGCAGGGAATTTTCTTTAAATGACTGACAGGAATAACAGTCCTTTTATTTGCAATTACTTATCCTCCCCTACTATTAGCTGTAATTTAATATACACCTCTGGACAAATGGCTGTAAAATCAAAATAAGAAGGACAGATGGAGCAAAGCTCATTTTACTCCCCATACAAAACCAATTATTCGTCAGACTCGCAGTGACTGCATAGGCTGAGGTGCAGAGGAACCACTGATTAAAAAAAGGTAACATGGTTACTGATAGTGTGATCCAGGGAACGATAAAGGGCGGCAGATGTGTTGTTGGCTTAACCTTCTAAATGATTAACATTACACGGCTGAATGTTCCTATGTCAATGTATATCACCAGTGTAATCATCCATCTTATTATTACCTTCAGCGGTAGTTTTTATAATTTGATGAAATGTCAAACTGTAACTTCAATCTTTGTTTCTCCTCCCCTGACCCCCTAACTATTTCATATCAGGAATATGCTGAGGCTAATTATAGCACTCCTACCATCACAATAGCGGAGAACAGCCAACTTTGTACAGATCAGGAATCAAAACTGAGTCCGTATGGCTTAGTACCATACCAAATAGCGCATACATCCACTAAACCATCGGGTGAGCTTGTAAAAGAATATAAAAACAGAAAATGCTGGAAATACTCAGCAGTTCAGGCAGCATCTGTGGAGAGAGAAACAGAGTTAACGTTTCAGGTCGCTGAGCTTTCTTCAGAACTGGGAAAAGTTAAAGATGTAACTGTTCCATCTCTAACATACTGAGGGCGCTCCGCTTCTTCCTTGAACAGAGGCCCAACCAGTCCCCATCCACCACCATCCTCCTCTGCCTGGCTGAACTCGTTCTCACGGTGATGGAACAGTTACATATCTAACTTTACATCTGTTACATCTCTAACTTTTTCCAGTTCTGATGAAAGGTCATCGAACTGAAACGCTGGCCGGGATTGTCACGTGGCGGGCGACATCGGTGGCGGGTCCCGACCCCGCTGCTGGCTCCATCCCGCTGTCTGAAATGAATATCCCTTGATAGGACTGATTAAGCCTGACCAGCGCGTTTCCTGGCCAATTAGAGGAAGCAGGTCTGGTGATGTCATTTCATGACACGTCAGCAGCCGGTTTCCTTAAAGGGACCATGGCCAAATTTATTATTGAGAGGTCGCACAACACCAGGTTATAGTCCAACAGTTTTATTTGAAATCACAAGCTTTCGGAACTATCGCTCCTTCCTCAGGTGAAGTAAATTGGATACAGAATCGTCAGAGCATATATAGATGGAAAAAAAAGCATGTGTACTTTACAATTGCAGACCAATATTTATTATGACAGTTGTGCTCCATATGCTTATGGAGGTCCTCTTCCCTCCCCATGAGCAGGAGAGACCTCCCCAGGAGATCAATACAGCCTGGTTGCACATTTCAGAGGAGTGCACAAGCAGGGATGTGTTCAGGAGGAGCTGGGTGCAGTGCCGCAAATGTTTCAATGATCTCAGTAGATCACGAATCGTTAGTACAAAGCCACACTCAACCTCATCCTGCTGTACCTCTCATCACATCCCCATCACTCTGCCTTCCCCACCCTACTCCTGCACATCCTTACTCACACCAACTTACCTTGCACTTCCACCCATCCCCCTCTATCTACATTATCACATCCCCATCTCACTAGCCACCCCTCACACTCACACTCATCCTTGTGCAATCATACCAACTAACAACACACAAGGGTAGGCACTTGGGTAGTTTATGCAATGTTCATGTGAAGTTTCTGTTAATGTGGTGTCAAACATTGAAATCTTTATTTTCAACACTTTGCATTCTTGGACAGATTTGTGTGCACCTTTGGAAGTGGCTTAGTGAGTTGCAGTGAATGGTGGGACATGGCAGTACCTCCCGCAATGGCAATGAGTGTGAAAGGAATGGTTTGGGCATTGTAGGGATACTTTATGGTGTTGGTGTGGGGTGGTGCCAACCTGGCGCATCATGTGGCAGCCAGGGTGTACAGAGTCAAGTGAAGTAAATGTGGCCATGATGAGGCCATCCCTGGCCTCTCGGGCAGCAATGTGGTCGGGTGCTGATGCCCTGTGTCCTGTGCCGCATCAGTTGATTACAGAGTAGGTTGGTGTTGTTGTTGGTGCTGCTGGTGTGCCTGGTGCTGCTGATCGTGGTGCGATTCTAAGGCCGAAGGCAAGAGAGTATAAAGGGCACCCATTTTGATGCAATAGATGGCAGGTGAAGTTGAGATGACCGAAGTGATCTGTCAATGGTGAGAGAGGTTGTTCCAATGAGGTGACACTGGATACAGAGTTTGCTCCAAACACTTGCTACCTGAATAAAGCTCAATCTGTCTTCCAAATGCAGTAAGCAACAGCTTCTGAGCTTCGAAAGTGAACAGCTATGAGGTGGGAGCTTTTACAGCACATTTCAAGCTGTCAAGTAATCAGCTGATTCAGTGACCATTCATTTCCTGCCTCCGCTTAATAGACGTGATCCCTGAGCAGCGAGGACACCGTGGGCGAGCACGTAAAGTCAAAAGGTGAGCTCAAATGTATTCTTGATGTCTAAACAAGGTCCTAATGAGTTTAATTGGGTCCCCCGCTGCTGCGTGTCGGGTCTGCTCAGTGCTGATAGACTCGACATTGGGAAAGGCGCATGGTGGCGGGTTCACAGCGGGGTCCCGACCCGCTGTGGAAAAAGAAACACTTTTTCACCCGACCCACCACCGATTCCGCCCGCTGACCCCCCAGAAAATTCTGGCCGTTAACTCTGTTTTTACTCTCCACAGATGCTGCCTGACCTGCTGAGTGTTTCCAACATTTTCTGTTTTTATTTCAGATTTCCAGCATCTGCAGTAACTTGCTTTTGTATTCTAAAAGAATATTGTGTTCTCAGTCATTCACACAGAATCATAAACCAGCAGGTCACTGGAAACAACCCACAGTGGAATCTAGTGCACAACTCAACACATCTATTAAAAGTGTCAAACTTATTTCCTTAATGATTTTTATATATAATTTGAAACAGAATACATTGTTAACGCTCGCAAAATATGATTTAAGTCCCATTCGTGAAGCTCATCCTATCTTACTTGCTACTCTATCACTTGTGAGTTGTGAAGCCAGCCCACACATTAGACATAAACCACAATCCACAAGTCTCCCTAATGTATCCCTCGATTTATTCCATGTCGGATAGCCCAGGAAATTCAAACAGTTTGAATAATTAATTCCAAAGCTGTTAAAAAGTTTATTTTACACCAATTCATTTATACAGAATTCCTTGAGTCTCTTGCACACACTTTTCATGAATGTTGGATTAAATATATAATGTAACAAACACACTGTGCATTTGTTTTTAAAACTGTTCCAGTAATTACATCTGAGCCCCAAAGTCCAATCCCATTATTTCAGTGTATTCCAATATTAAACATATAGAATCTCTGTTATATCTCCCAGCTCTTCAACTTGCAATGCAAAAATTCATCAAGAACAGCCATTAAGAGCTTATCTGTTCTTAACGACTGTTGTAAATGGTGGAACTGGGAGAGATACGTGATGCTGGCACCACATGAGTGAAAGACCATCCAGTACATTTATTTGTCCCTTGGTATGAAAGCTTGATTGACTTACACGGTTTATCAAGTGATATTGTGAACTAAATGGTTCTTACCAGAATACTAATCCTCCTTCCTGATGGGCAGATTCCTTCCTCAGCAACCGTACAGTAGCTTAAGCATATTTGACAATGCAAGTAGTCAGATAAGTTGCTAAAAGGAATGCTTTGGATTCTGAACTACATCTAGAAGGATACACAGTATAGAGTGTGTTACAAGACTGAAGGGTTGAGATGAAGTCATTTTGACAGCAAGAGTAAAGCTTGAGTAGTTTAATAATAACTTGAATATTATGTACAGAACAATAGGTCTTTCACTCGGGGGGAAAAAAATGCCACCAACATTCTGAGCCCAGTGAACCGAGCTTTATCCGAGTACAGAAAAGAGCGAGTAGGCCGGTTTAACCTGGTGCCGCTGGCTCACCCTGCACTAGAGCAGGTTGTGCTGTCAAACTGGTACCAGCACCATGAAGGCAGCATTCATTAAGCAAGCCCTGCTGCGTACTGTAGCACTGATTTAGTGGGCGCCCAGCGGCAGGAAGGGGGCCTCACAGGTAGCAGGCACAGCTTCGAAAATCTCCGAGCACCCGATTTTTCTGACCGCTGACTTTGGGAGGGGTATTGTGAGGTTAGGGTGCTGGCCTGCGCATGTCTTATATAAAATGACAAAAACATGCAAAAATAGTCGCTTAACACACTTAATGAGTTGGGCAACGCTTCATTCACAGCATTAGCCTCGTCAATAAACACTGGGTGCATCAGTGCTGAGCAGGCCAAGCCTGCTTTGATAGAGAGTTTGTGGGTTTTCACGGGTCAACTTTTGTGATATGAGCATGTTTGGACTTGGGTATTGAACATCTTGCAGTGCTGTTTTTCAATCCCTGGTGTTACCTTTTTGCTGATGCTTAGCTTCCACTGTGGTAACATTTGCATTTACTGTGCCAACATCCTGCTGCAATACAAGTAGCGCCGAAGAAGAAGAAAGACTTGCATTTATATAGTGCCTTTCACAACCACCGGACGTCTCAAAGCGCTTTACAGCCAATGAAGTACTTTTGAATGTTTCCCACATTCCCACTGTTGTAATGTGGGAAACACAGCAGCCAATTTGCGCACTGCAAGCTCCCACAAACAGCAATGTGAAAATGCCTAGATAATCTGTTTTTGTTATGTTGGTTGAGGGATAAATATTGGTCAGGACACCGGGGATAACTCCCCTACTCTTCTTCGAAATAGTGCCATGGGATCTTTTACATCCACCTGAGAGAGCAGACGGGGCCTCGGTTTAACGTCTCATCTGAAAGACGTCACCTCCGACAGTGCAGCACTCCCTCAGCACTGCACTGGAGTGTCAGCCTAGCTTTATGTGCTCAAGTCCCTGGAGTGGGACTTGAACCCACAACCTTCTGACTCAGAGACGAGGGTGCTACCCACTGAGCCACAGCTGACACTGACTAAGAATGTTGAGAGGATGGGATTTATTATGCCAACTCCCATACTGTTAGTTAATCTAGATGGGGAGAAACCACTTCCTTTGGGTCTTCATCTGCAGGTCCAAAGGTATTTCCGGTGCTACGTGAGCGCTTGTCAATACCCTGAACCTGTGTGTACAGACCATGCCACTCCTACCTGGACATGTTGGAGGACAACTCTCTTCAGCACCTCCACCTCGCTGCAAACACAGTGATCAAGCTGCCATCAGCTTCAGTCTGACTTACAGACAAGATCAAGCACTGGGGTCGTTCTTCCCGTTACTGTCAAGGTATCACTGCATTAAGCTTCTATTCACCAGGATCCTTCCGGGACAATACAGGGGACAATTGCCAGATAAATCAGTCATTTGTATATTGCCAAGGCTTCTTCAACAGTACCTCCCAAACCCACAACCTCTACCACCTAGAAGGACAAGGGCAGAAAGGCGCATGGGAACACCATCCCCTCCAAATTCCCCATCAAGTCAAACATCATCCTGACTTGGACATATATTGCCGTTTTTTTTCATAGTCGCTGGGTCACAACCCAAGAATGAAAAAAAATCTTTTGGAGGAAAAACACCTTTGTCACTTCCCCAGTGGAAAGGAGACATCAATTGGAGAGAGCACCGAACTTTTACCACCTGGCAGGCTCCCAAGGATCCGTGGCATTATAGATGGAAGCCAAGTGACTGTCGGGGCTCTTCACAATATCCTCAATGCATAAACAAACAGGAAAATTACTCTATTGCTATGCAGGTGGTTTACAACAACAAAAATGTTATCCTGCAAATTAATGCCATTATCCAAACAACATCGACAATGCCTTTGTTCTGCAGCAGTTCACACCATCTGCATTTTTTTGAAGGGGTCAGCAGAATAGCCAGATGGCTCTTGCGAGATCTTGGTTCCGTCTCTCCTTGGAAACCTCCAAGCAGCAGCAGAGCTCGGGTACAATGAGACCCATGTCACCGCCTTGAGTCTCTGTGGAGCACACCAATACGATGCTGGATCAACAATTCCATTGCTTATATCACTCGGTTGAGATGCCACTGGAAGGTGTGCAAAAACCATTCCTGTCCGCTGCGTGCTGCACAATTGTGCCATCCGAAGAGAGATAAGAATGCAACTGGAGGAAGAGGGAGGCCAATGGAGCAGCAGGGTCACATGCTGAGGAGGAGGAGGAGGAGGAGGAGCAGCAGAGATGGACGACATGACGTTGTGGCAGGGAGCATGTTGCGAATCTCTGTCATAGAGAACTTTCAGTAAGTGATACCTTATCTCATCTACCAAGGGTATATTCCAGCTACTGCAGCTAAAGGAAACGTACATGATTGGTGAACATGAATTACTTCATTTTACAACAGCAAGGTGGCCGTAGCCATTCATCTGTATAAAACAACAATGTAAAAATAAAACGTAAATCTTTCATTAGTTTCTATTATAATCTGAGTTTCCTCCAATAAATTGCGGCCGGAATTTTCCACTTTAGAATCAGCACATCTTCAGCGGGTGGGAGCTCCGACCAACTCCAATGGCCCACCCATGACCCCAGCTAATTGTCTGGGGTCAGAGTCAATTAAATTATTGGGCTGGACTCCGCCTCCATCAGGGAGAACCCTCAGAGGCAGGAGAGGAAATGGCTGCGGCAGGCCTCAGGCTCTCCACATCATATTGGGGCTGGCTCTCTCTGGGCAGATGAGAGAACAGTGACATTTTCTTTAAAAAAAAAAAATTTGGCGGGGCTGGAGAGTTGAATTGATCACCCCATGGGTCGTTTAAAATTTAAATGGTCCCTCTGCATGTCATAGCAACGCTGGATGCCAGGATCGCACAGGAATTCCTAATGCCCCCGTTGCTAGGGGGCATGTTCCCCTCATCTGTGAATATGCCCGCCCATATTTGGATGGACATATATTGCGTCCCCAGTTACTTCCAACAGGAAATCCCAAAAGCAAAATGAGAGAATGAGGCGTTGGTGCAGTTATGCCAGGGAGCCAGTACAACTCCAATATCAAATCCAGCCCAGTTCTTTTATGTCATGCCTCATTAAATAATGTGTGTATTCTGAAATGGGAAATCTATCAATTATCTCTTTATAGTAAACAATTTGGGAATGAAATTCCTATTTTTGTCCCAAAAATGGGCTAAATGCCTGAAGCACCTGAATCGTTAGCCTACCTAATGAACCAGACCCTCCTAATGCATTGCTCGACCATTATGTATCTGCTGTGGCACACCTGGTGCCTGGGTTAGTGCCCACTGCGAATTGCATGCCTCCTATCCCTCTGTACTCTTTGACTACCTTATCTTCCTCCATGCCAATAGCAACTACACACCCATGTTCTCTGACATTAAAGATCCTGCATTATTCACACCCATCACTGCTATGGTATTACTTCCAAATTTTTCTGTTTGTTAATTCATTGGAACATAAGAAATAGGAGCAGGAGAAGGCCATTCGGCCCTTTGAGCCTGCTCCGCCATTCAATAAGATCATGGCTTATCTTCTGCCTCGACTTCACCTTCTCGCACTATCCTCATTGGCCTAGACTTTCACCTTCAGCGTCCAGGCATAAGAGCTTTGCCTGACTGGAATGGTTTTTTTTTGGAGATTTGGGATGTGGTGTTCATTATTTTCCATCCGTTAAAACCAATGACAGGGAACCGTGGACCACTTGTGCCTGAATTTCCATTAGACACTCGGGGTGGGTGGAAAAACTCACAGCTTCGGAATTCCCAGGCCATCTACTTTTTAGGCAAAGGCAAGTGTTTCAGTCCCTTTGTTGCAATTTGCCATTATTGCAATTCGAATCAGCAATAAAGCGCCTTGAAACTTCAATCAAAATCAAAAATATAAAAGGAAAGATTTTGATCTATGTGAAATATTATTAAATAGTAACAGAAAGAGCCAAACTTAATTAGGTTGGATAATTGGGATTTTTGAATTTTTTTATCAGTAGCATTCCTGTGTTTTCTTTATGTGGAAAATAAATACATATACCAAGAGCCTAGGTTTGCATCAGGAACTGGATTCAGATTCCAGCCCAGTAGCTTCAGCAGTTAAATATCTGACTAATACTCAGAAGGTCATGAGTTTGAGTCAGCCTGTCACTTAAACTTGCTAGGCTACGATGAGAGAGTTGACAGTTTTCAGGCAGGCTGCCTTCTAGAGTGTCATTCAGTAGTAAGGAGCTTCTTGCCAGAAGAGATAAAGTTTAATGTGATACATAAGGGGTTATTTTAACGAGTTTCCACTCCCAGCGTGGACAGGGGCTTGGATCGCTGACTCTGCCCTATAGAGTTACAGCCTTATCTCCAACCCGCGCCCCTGTCTAGCAAAGCTCCACACTGAAATTAGGCTTCTAACGCACCCCTTCTGTCAGACGCACAGAAGCTCTCAGTCTAGTCCATGTCACTGGGCTGGGGGAAGCAGGATGAATGGCTGTGCAATGGAGAAAAAGTATAGATGGCCGAAAGTAATCATTAAATTCATGCGAAAATTAACCTAGGATTAATAATAGACTACTTCTTTTAATTGGTTAATGTAATCGCTCGACCCTCCCCCATTAGTAACTAAATCCCTGACAAGAACAAACCTTTCTTCTAATAAATAGTGCTTTTTTTCTTGCTTCAGATTCTAAACATAGAGTGTGACAGAAAGCACACTATGATTCACTGAGTGAGATCTCTGAACTCCTAGCAGGTATATTTGTGGATCTGAGAAAGTGTTAGCTTAGTTACATTTTCGGAGCTGACATCTCCTGGATGAGATGCTAAACCATCTGCTAGTTCATTGGACTCTAAGGGGGGAACTCTAAACCTCCCCGCCCCCCCCCCCCCGTGACAGATTGGAGGGGGTCGGGGTGGGGGGGAGGAGGTTAAAATTGGCAAATATGTGAAACCCAACCCCAACCCGCAGCGAACGTGCCTGCTTCAGTTTTTAATGCAGCGGATTTAGGTACATCCAAGATTAGAAGATGTAAATGAGGCTCCGTTGCTGATATTTTGGCAGCCATTTAAATTTAACGCTGGCCGGCCATGTTTCCCAGGGCTAAAGGAAGGCGGGAGCAGCCTGATCCAGCAGATAAGTGTTTGGTTTTTTAGAGCACTGCTTGTGGGCCAGGAGGAGCAGGAGTGCTTTACCCCCCCCCGGCCCCTCGAGCAAATCTTCCACCGCGATCAGACGACCCCTCCCTCCAAACCCGCGATGGTTGCCGGGGGCCATCCCCCAACCATACCCGGCTGCGGCCTATTACCGCTGGCTTTCCCGCCTGCCAGCCATCCAGTCTGTCAATCTGGCCTTAAAAAAACGATGAGGTCCTGCCGTTGAATTCGGCAGGACTTTTGCATTCATAAGCTCCCACTCCCTCCCTGCCTCCCCGTAAATATCTGGCCGAAATATCCCACATCACTTTTTGAAGGAGGCAGAGTTCTTCCAGTGTTCTGACCTATATTTCTCTCTAAACTAATATGACCGAGAGGAAGCAGGTTAACTGTCATTTATCTCATTGCTTGTTTGTGGAAACTTACTGAAGTAGAATGGATGCCATATTTGCCTACATAACCACAGTTGTTGTCCTCCAAAAGTAGTCCATTAGGTGAAATGACTGGAGATATTTCAGTGGGGCAAGGCCTGAGATAAAGTATTTCAAAGTCACTATGCCTGACAGATTTCTCCGCATGCTGTTTAGAACTGATGCATGTCCGCACACTGATTCCGGGTTCAACAGACATATGAATATTTGGGAACAGGAAAGGCCAACAAGTTCAACAAACCCGTTCCCTTTTTGATGCATCCCACCTACGCACCTCTCACCATAGGTAGATAAAGGAAAAGAAGTTGAATGGATATGGGAACCAAGTGGGTAAATGTGATCAGAACTACTTGCTCACATGAAGAATATCCACTGACATGCACTGGTTGGGCTGAATGGCCTGTTTCAGTGCTGTAACTTCTCTGTATTTCTCCTAATCTATCCCTTCCTGGCTCAGCATCCACTTTTCTTCTGCCCATCAGTGAAGTGCTTTGTGATTTTTTTTCATATATATGTATCTGTTCAAGACGCCACATAAATGCAAGCTATTGTTAGAATTTCCTCATTTTAATGCCTGCTATTTGAACTTTTCACCACAGTGGACAATTTTCTTCCTGCACCGAGACAAATTCCTGATACAAGCCAGGTTTCTTATGCTTAACAGGAATTAGCTTTGCTTTCTTTGAAATCTGAAACTGTACCGGTGACAAAAAAAACAATTTGGCACTTTACATTGTGGAACACTGTCATAGCAGCAGACAGACACTCGCCAGTTTACAAATGTAAGATCCTCTCAGACAGCAGAATCCACTCACTCGTATTTAAGTCTCTCATTCTACTGAAAAGATATAAATGTAGAGGTACTTAATGTTGTGCTGTCACAGCATTTGTCTCTTAACTGACGAGGTCAAGACAGCTGACCCGATAAACACATAAATGGGGGGGGGGGGGGGGGGGAAGGAATCAGTGCTTGATGCGTTACGCTGATATATCTGCCGTAAATTGAAATGCAAGTGCTCATAGAAACTTCCGATAAATTATTATATATTGTTATGTATAGTGTTAAATGTTTCCTTTCTGAAAATGTTAACAGTTTTTGATTGTAAAATAGCATTAAAATGTACGTAAATCTTGATTGACTGTTTTTAAGAGTACATTGAAACAATAATCTTGTTTTATTTTGGTAAAGTAATGATTAAGACTTTTTAGTAATAAGGAATTTCACTCTGCAATCTCCTCAGTGCCAATCAGTTTATAAAGGATTAACAGTGCTTCAGAATTGTAGTCCATGATAGCAGCATTCAGTTAAGATAAGGAAAATGGAACATACTGTATTCAGTCCCGATATATGAATGAACACATATCTTAAGCATTAATGGACTTTCTGCTCTGACATGTTGAACAGCTCACGCAGAATGATTGAGCGTTACCGCTGGACTGGGTGACTGATTTCCATCATTTCTGTTTAAAATGCCACAAGTATTGTACAATAATTACATCCACACAGAGTGGCCTGAGTCTTACTGAAAGACTAAATTAGATCGCAGATGGCATCAGCGGCGGCTGTAAAACACTGGAGCGACTGCCAGGTCCATCTGGTGTTGACAGTAATCATTTAAAAGGGAACGTGGTGTGAATAAGTGATATAACAGGTGCCAGTCTCACTTGCCTTTGGTGAGACGGCAGGGGACAGTCGCCTGTAGATTCTCGGAGAGTGGAGTCAAGTAGCAATCAGAGAAATCTGGAGGCAAGATCGTCTTAGACTTCATTATGTTCCCTATGAGCCTGACAGTTCAACAGTTAAACCTATTCCACCGCAGTACAACTTATTGGGTTAAGTATTCAGTAACTCTGAAGTGTACAGGCTCCTAAAGTGTGACTCCACTGTATATCTCACAGACCGTCCAATGATTAGACATATTCCACATTTGATTTACCTATGGTTAGAAAAAGAATCTGAGGTGTCAGATACCATGTGCATGTGCTCCGACTGAATATCAAGTAGAGCGGGAGGGAGCAATTGAATTGCATTTCTTTCCCCAGCTGGATTATGTCCTTGGTTTTCATTAGGAGAATAAAGTAAAGATCCAAGGGCCATCTCTGCTGCTCCTTCATTTATACAGAAAAAATAACTCTGCTCATGTAGTATATTCATGCTGTACGAAATCTATTGTGTTCTGCATATAAAAGATAAGCAAGAAGGGTATAAACATACTCCATCGCATTGGAGAGTGTTTTGGGAACTCCAGCAGATCACAGAACTCAACACATCTGCCCCCAGTCCCAGAAGCCTGTGCTGTGCAGTGAGCTATTGTTCTGATTATCACCAGCCCAGCAACGTGTCCACACAGTGAATAGTTACAATAATGCACCACCTTTGGATCATGGGATCCCATGTGGGAAATAGCTATTTGGGTCCAATGAAAGCAGATTGAATGGAAGACTGTTTTCTTTCTAATCTTCCGTATTGTCTGCCCAAATCGTCACTCGACCTTGTGACTAGGTGTAACCAAGAAACAGCATTAAGAAAAATCCCATACACCGTCCGATTATTATCCTTGCAAGGTTTCTGTATTGTTCCAATCTGTTTTCTTCTAGGCTTCGAGTATGAAGCTTGCGTCAACAGTGTGATTACACAACAAAATTATTCCTCGGCGTTGGCTCCTCCAGCTACAACAGTGTGTGTCCAAATGAATTATTTCAACAGAGTGTGGCCATCTACAAGGACTGGAAAAAAAATAACCTCCCAGTGAAACCCAAGAGCTTTTTATTGAGACCAAACTGCTGTTGGTATCAGCTACCATCCTGTGAGAGTGAAATTAATGTTTTACATTTAAAGCTCTGAATTCCGATATCGAAAAGAAATATTTCGTATTTCCTTCTCACACTTTATTAACACGCATTATTAAAGATTTTTGTTTTACCATTGTACTGGTACCATGTGGTGCATTGTGTTTGATAAGTGGCGTGCTAACCAATTCATAAATTATTAATAAACTAAATTGCACCCTGAGGTAATCAAACAAATAGCTCTCTTTGTTTTTTTTGAAGTGTTCATTTGTTACTGTATAAAGAATTGATATGAATATTTTACAACATGTGCCCTACATTGTTTTGCAGTTAGCGTCATGATTACCCCCAGGTGGGTGACAGAGTGCATCCTGTTAAAATTGCAGCTACAATATTAAAAGCCACCTGCAAGGTTTTAGTATGCACTATACTCAATTAGGAATGAACTCAAAATCACAAATCAAAGTGATATGCAGTGTGGCAGTTCAGGTCTATCTGGATAAAGGAAGGTTTGGCCAAGATTTGACCCTTTAAATTCAGGCGCATTTGACCCTTTAGTGGCCCAGAAATTAAACAGTGAGGGTTCCCGCGGGGGTAAGGAATCCCCGCGATATCGCACTCCGTGCCTACCTTTTTGCTCCGGGCCCACACGAACTAAGGCTCTCTCTTGGAACCATGCAGTGCTTGCGTGACCCAGAGACGCAATTAGTTCGTGCGAGCTCTGGGATCACGTGATTCAGTTAGAGCCAATGGCAGCACACCATCTTTCATTCATAGTTTTGACAGGAAGACCTGTCAAAGCTATGAATACTACACACCCCCAAAAGAACAGCTAAACCTCAATTAAATTTTTTTAAAAGCCATCACATTAATAAAATAAGTATAGTTACATAAATTAACCACTTTAAACAAAAAATTAAATTTTTGAAAATTTTTTAAATCTTTTTAAAAGTTATAAAAATAAACTTACCTTTCTTTAAAGTCTCTAAAAAAGATAAACCTGTTGAAAAAAAATTAAAATAACACTTAATAAACTACTTACCTTGTTAAAAGGGGGTCCTACGCCTGCTTTCTTTGTGTAAAATCTTCACCACTTACCTGCGCGTTCAAAGCTGAAAAAATAACTAAGTGCACTGCGTGCGCACAGCCTGTAGTGCGCACGCGGTTCACTTAGGAACCGCCCCCTTTTCAATTCACAAAGTGCCGGTTTCCCGCGCATGCGCAGTGCATGCAGGAAACCGGCAATTCGGGATCTAATACGCGTGAGTACACAGTGCGTACTCTCGCGTATTAGGTTTAATTTTTGGGCCAAGATGGAGTCATGTACAGTCAGTGGGGAAGCTTATTGTTTTGGCGCATGTGTGACGAGATCCTCGGAGAGGGAGGCTGATCTGAGGGACACACCTCTAAGTTATCTCTCAGCCTGATGGCCATTTTATCATGCCTCATAGCTTCGGTGTGTTTGCTTCCCGCTGGTGCCCATCCTTGGTTTTTGGGTTGCATCTAGCGAACCCTATAACTAAGAGCTCCAAATTCAGCTGAATGTTCAACCTTATACTCAGTTAAAGAGAATAAAAATTAAGTGTCCATGGGCAGTCTAAGTGCTTTGTGCAAGAATCTATTCCCAATGTTTGCATCTGATTTAAAGGCAATCTACTGTGCCATGGTGATAAATGTGCACTGTTGCATGAATATTAATGGTTTCATTTACATTGGCATAACTTTAGATGGCCATACATGGTGTTAAAATGGCCATTCTCTCCATCCCCATACCCCATCGGGATTTAGTTCCACAATTTTAAATAGTTGCTTGAAAAGGTTTTTTTTTTAAGAAAATGTCATTTAGAACCTTTGCTTCATTATGGTTATGATGTGGAGATGCCGGCGTTGGACTGGGGTGGACAAAAATGAGAAGTCGCACAACACCAGGTTATAGTCCAACAGATTTATTTAATTTTACAAGCTTTCGGAGCTGTCGCTCCTTCCTCAGGTAAGTTAGCAGTGAGAGAATCTCCCAGAATTCACAATTTAAACACAGACAAAATCTATTCAAATCTTTCCCTACATCAAAGACACACTAAGAGCACAGCCAAGACAATGGACCCCCTGGGACACATCTCATTGTCTTGGCTGTGCTCTTAGTGTGTCTTTGATGTAGGGAAAGATTTGAATAGATTTTGTCTGTGTTTAAATTGTGAATTCTGGGAGATTCTCTCACTGCTAACTTACCTGAGGAAGGAGCGACAGCTCCGAAAGCTTGTAAAATTAAATAAATCTGTTGGACTATAACCTGGTGTTGTGCGACTTCTCATCATTATGGTTAGAGAGCTATTTTTTTAATATATATGTGCTATTCAATCTCCCATGTTGTTGTACATAGACAGTCATGACCAAGTATAGTCTTTAGGTGAAGCAGGGTTAGAGGGCGGGGATCACTGGACCAGGGCTCAGAGACATACTTCAGTCCCCCTGTTAAAGTTATACAGGCTGTCAATTTAATATAATACTTTGGTTTAATATTATTATTATAGTTGAACAGAAAAATTTCTAGCAATTTAGGAAACTGCGAAGTACAGTTGGTTTGAACATAGAAGTTTCTTTGCAACAGAGACCGAGGAGCTGGTAGATGCAAAACTGAGGCACTATAGCGGCACCACTGGCGGGAGGATGCAATTACAGTGTGACACATTTACATAGGCAGTTTTCATTCTAGATGTGGACATAGAAATGTATGATGGGAAAAAGTTGACAAAAAGGTGCAACAAAAATATGATAAAAGTATGGGCAGACATACATTTGTAATACATTAGGTGGGTCATTTTCTACTTTGACAGGGGGTGTCAGAAAACTAGCAGGAGTGGATTGGCCGTCTGTTATACATCTATATATTGACATCAATAGAATGGAAAATCGGGCATGGTGTATGACAAATGGCCAATCTGTTACATTATACACTGCTGTAACTGGCAGGAGGTAATACTGTCAGGTAACTGAGTGGTAGTAACATCTCCTGAGGCACCAAGGACCATCTCCAGACGTTCCCTGCTGCCATAGTGATGGTGGAGGCAAATAGAAATTTTCCCTCTGGCACCAGTGGCTGCCATTTTTTTTGGCAACAGACATTAGGCCTGTGATGTGATTGATGTGATTATTGCAGGTTTGTATAGCTTCCTCAGCCATCAGGAAAGGTCAAGCACTCCACAATAAAATCACAAATTTTGCCTTTCATACTTAGCAATCTTGCTAATTATAAGTGGTTATAAGCAAAATATCAATTCCCATGTTAATTGCCATAATAGAATGGGCTGAACCACACTGTTCGCAACCTTGGTGTCATATTTGACCCTGAAATGAGCTTTCAACCACATATCCGCAGCATAACTAAGACCGCCTATTTCCACCTCCGTAACATCGCCCGTCTCCGCCCTTGCCTCAGCTCATCCGCTGCTGAAACCCTCATCCATGCCTTTGTTACCTCTAGACTTGACTATTCCAATGCACTCCTGGCTGGCCTCCCACATTCCACCCTACGTAAACTTGAGGTCATCCAAAACTCGGCTGCCCGTGTCCTAACTCGCACCAAGTCCCGTTCGCCCATCACCCCTGTGCTCGCTGACCTACATTGGCTCCCGGTTAAGTAGCGCCTTGATTTCAAAATTCAAAATTCTCATCCTTGTTTTCAAATCCCTCCATGGCCTCGCCCCTTCCTATCTCTGTAATCTCCTTCAGCCCCACAACCCCCCCCGAGATATCTGCGCTCCTCTAATTCTGCCCTCTTGAGCATCCCTGATTATAATCGCTCAACCTTTGGTGGCCGTGCCTTCTGTTGCCTAGGCCCTAAGCTCTGGAATTCCCTGTCTAAACCTCTCCACCTTGCTACCTCTCTTTCCTCCTTTAAGACACTCCTTAAAACCTACCTCTTTGACCCAAGCTTTTGGTCACCCGCCCTAATTTCTCCTTATGTGGATCGTTGTCAAATTTTTTTGTCTTACAATACTCCTGTGCAGCGCCTTGGGACGTTTTACTACATTAAAGGCGCTATATAAATACAAGTTGTTGCTGTTGAGTAACATTTTTAAAAATGGATACACTATCTGCTTTTCGCAGTGGAAACATGCATCCTGAAAAACTAGGTCACAGTTGTTGATTGGGCCTGCTCCATGTTCATTGATGCCCTTGCTCCCATCTTCTCTGAATGGAAGTCAACTTTGCGTGAGCATATTTTGGAAGACAGGGAGAGATCATAAGGGGGCCTTTCAGCCTATTTCAACCCATCCTCGTAACATGTCAACTTAGACAATCAGCAAAAGCTGACCAACAGCTTCACAAAAATCCAGCACAGTCCCAAAAAGGCTGACCACTTAAAAACAGGCCTGAATATAGGTCTATGACATATAGTTACATTGAAAGTGTGATGGGGCATGGTCTTCCAATTACTTAAGGTGCAGACACACCCAATATTCCCTCGCTTGTATAGCAAAAATTATGAGGATTTTTAATTTCTTGCAGAGGAACGGCAATCAATTGGTGCTGACTGTTGCGAAATCTATTTGTTAAATTATTTTAAATTGTTCACACGGTTGTCACAGTGATCTGGAGATATTGCCGTCCCTCAGTTCATGGAGGGGACTCTTCACCTGCTCCTCCAGCCTATTTGAACCCTTCTACTCTACAACAACAACAACTTGCATTTATATAGCGCCTTTAACGTAGGAAAACGTCCCAAGGCGCTTCACAGGAGCGTTATCAAACAAAATTTAACACCGAGCCACATAAGGAGATATTAGGACAGGCTTGGTCAAAGAGGTAGGTTTTAAAGAGCGTCTTAAAGGAGGAGAGAGAGGTGGAGAAGTTTAGGGAGGGAATTCCAGAGCTTAGGGCCTTGGCAGATGAAGGCACTCCATACTACTGTTTCTGGCTTCTACCTGATGCTACTGCTCTGGGGAACAAAACTTTTTTTGCATTCTGTGGGCAGAATTCCTGATATTTCAAAATGTCACGAGAATTCCCACTCGCAGCGTGCAGCATAGTCCCATCCCCTGGAGCAGCAGGATGTGAGCCAGGAGCAGAGAGTCGGGAATAGCGCTGATTTTCAGTTACAAATGTGGACAAGTGGACACCGGCTCCAAAATCCTTCCAGAATATCACCCAAATCATGTCCGCTATTGCGACGGGTTCCTGCCCTCTACCTCTCTTCCTGGGGAGGGAAGGAGAGGAAAATGGCAAATACTAAAGGGCTGGGGGGTGGTGGGGAAAGTGTGCCAGCATGAACTGAAGAGAAGGAGGGAGGGAGAGGGTGATTGCACGTTATGTAAAGAAATAATTCCATTACATCCATTCGAAATTTGCTTTTCATGACTCTGAGGCCGTGCCCTCTTGTCCTGCTGCCCTGCTATATCTGAAAGTGTTGCTTTGAAGTTGCTTTCTCTATCCCCTTCAGTATTTTATTTACCAACAAATTTGCATTTACCTCTATTTTTACCTCTGTAAGATCATCACCGAGATGTTTCTTTTCAGGGCTGAAAAGCCATCGCTTATCAATTCATTTCCTGTAGCTCTTCCCTCTAACAGCGGGGATCAGCATCATTGCTTTCTGCAATAAATAAAAACGGAATGAAAATGCTGCCTTTGAACTGTTGTCCGCTTGAGAAACAAAAACACTTTGGCTCACGAGTATCATAAGTTGGCAAACACAGAAGGAAATTCCTGTTTGAATAGCACTTGGAAATAACTTTGGAAACACATTCTGTTCAAATTGAGCTGTCCGATGTCAGGCGATTTTGGAAGGACTAATCATCGATGTAATTTTCACTCTCCGTGGGATCATTTTTCAGTGTTTTTGTGCTCTCAGCTGTGCACTGGTGAGGGATCAGTGGAAGGACTAACTGTGGTGAACATTCCGTCCATGGTAAGCTGTTACCAAAGTGCCAGGATCATGTGCCGTCACATCAAAGGCTAGACTGAAACACACGGGGGTTTATGCTACTTTGCCCTCCATCCTGGTTGTTAATCAGCTTGCATCTGATTTCTATCTAGGCGACTGCTTAATATCCAGAGACCCCGGTGTAAAAGGCACGTGTCAATGTTGGTTGAGTCCATGATCAGGTCCTTCCGTGATTCCACAAATCCCCATGTCAAATAGCATGCCAATACTCAGGGCCCAAAATTTACACAATGGCCTACTCTCTTACAAACCCGTACCATATTTATTTGAAATGCACCATGCGTTATTTTAGCAAAAGCATTAGACCACTTAAAATCAATGGGTTGCCGCCTCCGCTAAAGTGGCGCAGAGAGGAATTTCAACATTCGGCCGTTAATATGCTACAGCACAATTTCAGGCCCCAGGCCCAGGCTCGCACGTGAGGTGGGGCCACTTGGGTAAAGTACTCGAGAAGTGGCTGCTCTCTGTGGAACTGAAAACTGAGATGGGTCTGCGCCTTTAGGACAAGAAAGGAGAAAACTAGGCCATGGAATTTTTTTTAAGTCTTTGTTATCCCACATTTAATTAAAAAAACAAATTCAAACAGCAGTTATGCTAGACAATATGTAACATTTATAGAGCACATTACCACCTTAAGATGGTCTTAAGCTGCACCAACCGTTGTTCTGTAGGCAGATATGCAGACTCATTTACTGAACAAGACACTGATTTTGTTCATTGCTAAACAGCCCATTTTGTCATCTTCTATAATCTTTGGGAGTTTTTTTCCCTCTCTCTCTGAGATGCAGCGCCTGTCAAGGAAATGTAGGTTAGAACAATCAGCTTCCTCGCATTGCTTATGCCGCCCTTAGAGATTACACTTTAGCTTCGAGGCCTGTTATTGAATACTCAGGGGAGAAATAAATACATTCTGTAACTCTTAACAAGAGCGCATTCCATTAACGCAACCATTATTGCCCCGTGTGGAGATCAAGATGTTTGGGAAATAAATTAGAAATTAGAAATGGTATAAATAAACTCGCTCCCTGTGGGCTTTATGCAAGGTGGCTCAGGTCAGAAAAAAGCCGGAGGCTTTTTGTTTTAATAGGTGAAACGCTAACTGTTGGAATCCAGTCAATGCCAAAAACAATTCTCTTTCTCTCTTTTTGCTGATCGCAGTTAAGTGAGGGGCTTGAGTGCTTGTTAACAGTCACCACATTGGCTGTTGCTGCTGTGCAAATAGCTATTAAAGTGCTTGTAAACCGGGGGGGTTAATCAAAACCTATTAACCCTGTAAATACTGATCTCCTTTGCTGTTCAATGAGATTTATTTTTTCCTTACAAATGCAGTCGATTCCACTTAGTAATAAGTAGTTTGTTTTTTATTGCGACAGAAGCCTCACTTCTAACCAAAAGGGATTTCATTTCCGCTCTGTTGGTTTTTCCACCCTCCTCTCCTAAAGATTCGGACTGCTCACTGGGGTACAGTTCTACAGACACCATCCAGTACTTTTACTTCAAGCATCCATTATCCATGTCTATGCGCTGGCAGTGTCATGACGTTATTCAGCTGTGGGGAGCATCACAACTAAACCTAATCCTATCCTCGTTTGACTTTCACACGTGCGGAGTCTCTGGACAGCAATCACAAGTAAAAATGCTGGGTGACTTTCCCCTCCCTAAAGCAGAGTATCGAGGCCAATTGTTGTGCCCCTCGCAGCATCCTGGCTGAAATTAGCTACCGTAGTTGGGACTGGAGTCAATCCCGGGACCTTGTTGGCTTGGCTGCTTTGGTTAATCAAAGGGTAAAGTGGCTGATCCAGCAAGGCCGTGATTTTCATTGATTTTATCCTTGTTCTGACACGATCAAATCCAAAACAAGTCACTTAGGGGTAAATTGTTCCCAAGAGAATGTCTTTTTTTTAATGGAGCCATTTCTAATTGGTGCATTCAAATATTTTCTGCCTTTGTATTGTTGTAGAGGCAAGAACGTGGCTCAAAGTATTCATGATTTCTTTTTCCCTGCAAAGAAAAATCTACTGCAAACCCTTTAAATTACAAGACAACAAGGAACTATCTACAGAGCTTGAAGTATATTCACTTATGTTATCTTGACTGGATTTTTAAAATATAACCAAAAAATAGATTAACTGGCCATTCATCTCATTGCTTTTTGTGGCATTTTGCTTTGTGCGAAATGGCTGTTTGTCTATAAACAGCAGTCACTTCACTTCAAAGTAATACATAGCGTGAGAAGCGCTTTGAAATGTGTTTGAGAGACGTGTTAAGGCACTATGTAAATCCAAGTCTTTATTTTCTTTTTGAAATCTTCCGTTATGTCTTTTCTTTAAACTTTAATGCCAGATTTTTAAAGCACATTTTTTATAGAGCAAAATGCTCTTGAGGATTCTGTGTCAGAGTGGAGCCATTTGAAAAAAAAATGTATTTCATTTTTTTCAAATATGTTACCTGTGGCTCTGCGCACCTTGTTGAAGTCAGCATCAAAACTCCATTAAGGTGACTTCCAAATAATTAAAGTTAAAACCGTCCCAAGTGCGCTCATATTACTGCACATTTATTGTTTCCACTGGTGCGGTATGTTAGTCTAATTACCACCAGTCCACATTTCCCCCTTTGAATTAAAGCCAGCTGTAATGGATTAGCACACAATGACTATAGTCCAATTAAACCAGTAATTAAAGGGATTGACCTGACCCAAATAAGGCACCTTACTATTTTCTTCAATGTTATAGTGTGCTAAACATGCACGTTACAACTGACATTTGAAGTGGAATTTAATACTTTATATGCTACTACAGTATTTGTATTATAGAATTTTGAAGCAATGTACAATTTTTCTAAACTACCTACAATAATTACACCATGTTATATAGTTTACTTAAAGGGTCAGTATTAAACTTTATGGCCCGGATTTTGCGGTCAGCGGCGAAGCCAAAAGCCAAAATAACATAGGCTGCTATATAAATAACAAATCAAGAACAAATATTAAGCATATCCACGTAGTTAGCTATGTTGTTAGTGTGCAGACAATGCACAGCACATTTCTGGGAACACCACAGTCCTTACTTTACAACTGCTGAATCACGTTTGCACAGATAATTCCCCAGCATATTCTTTGTACCTTAAAACATGCTTAATTGTATGCTCTTTGCTGAACAGTAAGAGGGAGTTGCATAGCAGTGTAAAAAAAAAACTTGTTTTGAGCAGGTACCCTATATCTCCCAGGAGCTAATCGTTCAATGTGGGGAATCTATGATTCCTTTAAGATATGGGCATCATAGAGACTCCCTGGAAGTTGTGCATTGACATGCATTGTTCCTTGGCAATGGTTGCAGACCATTTGTACTTTCATGGACTGCTATCCTTTCCTGTTGACAGCACCATGGGATAATGGTACTTGAATTGTCATAGGGGTGCTGTTGATGGCACCTTATACCCGAAGAATGTCACATTTTTCAAAAACCTTTGTGAGCCTCTTCCGCTGCACGGAGTGCTGAATTTAGTGTAGTCATCAGCATGTAGGAAAAGACTATCTGTTACCTCAGTTATGCGGCGATAAATCACAAACTTCTGATCTCTATCTACCAAGGCTTCTGCTGTTGCCTGGAAGTAACCTGTGACAATAAAAAGGAGTGCTATAGTCACTTTTACCCCTACAGGAGGGCTGATGTTGCTTTTGTGGCTGCAGCGTGGTTCCAGGAGATGCCACGATTCTTCTATGGCTTCCTTGTTGAGGCATAGGCTCCTCCTTAAATGTCACCCTTGGCTCAGTGGTAGCACTCTAGCCTCCAAGTCCAAAAATTGTGGTTTCAAGCCCCACTCCATGACTTGAACACATATTCTAGGCTAAGGTTTCAGTGCACTACTGAGGGAGTGCTGCACTGTTGAGGTGCCATCTTTCAGATTGGATGTTAAACTGAGGCCCCGTCTGCCTGCTCAGGTGGATGTAAAAGATATCAGGGCACTATTTGAAGAAGGGATGGAAAGTTCTCCCAAGGCCTTGGCCAACATTTATCCCTGATACAACAGAATATCTGGTCATTTATCTCATTACTGTTTGTGGGACCTTACTGTGCGTAAATTGGCTGCTGTGTTTGTCTGCATTACAACAGTGACTACGGCCGCGATTTCACGTACAGGGAGGCCAGGGTCGGTAGCGCAGTCCCAGCCTGCTGCCTGCTCCATCCCGCTCTGTTGAAGTGATTTTACAATGATTGGGATTGTTAAGCCCGTCCTGCAAGGTTCCTGGCCAATTAATAGGAAGCAGGTCTGATGACGTAATTTGATGACGCATCATCAGCCAGTTTCCTTAAAAGGGCCATGGCCAAATTTACTTTGACATTTGTGCTGTCAGTGTTCTGCAGCATTGAGGTGCTGCAAATACTGACAAGCACTGCACAGAGGTGCACGGCTGCACCCAGGCTCTCCCATGACTCCCTCCATATGCTTATGGAGGGAGTCACAGCACGCAGGGAGGTCCTCTTCCCTTCCAATGGGTGGAAGAGAACTCCCCAGGAGATCAACGCAGCCTGGTTGCACATTGCACATGAGGACACAAGCAGGGATGTCGTCAGGAGGACCAGGCTGCAGTGACACAAACCTTTCAATGATCTCAGTAGATCACAAAATGTTAGTACAAAGCCACACTCACCCTCATCCTGCTGTGCCACTCATCACATCCCCATCACTCTGCCTTCCATACCCTACTCCTGTACATCCTTACTCACACCAACTTACCTGGCACCTCCACCCATCCCTCTCTATCTACATTATCACTTCCCCATCTCACTAGCCACCACTCACACTCACCCTCATCCCAGTGCAAGCATACCAACTAACAACACACAAGGGTAGGCACTTGGGTGTTTTAGCCAATGTTCATGTGAAGTTTCTGTTAATGTGGTGTCAAACATTGAAACCTTTATTTTCAACACTTTGTGTTCTTGGACAGATTTGTGTGCACCTTTGAAAGTGCTGGGTTTATCCTTACACCCTTTTTTGAACAAGGGTGTAACATTTGCAATTCTCCAGTCCTCTGGCACCACCCCCGTATCTAATGAGGATTGGAATATTATGGCCAGCACCTCTGCAATTTCCTCCTTCACCTCCCTCAGCATCTTAAGATGCATCCCATCCGGTCCTGGTGACTTATCAACTTTATGTTCAGACAGCCTTTCTAGTACCTCCTCTTTATCAATTTTTATCTCATCCAGTATCTCCACTACCTCCTCTTTCACTATGACTTTGGCAGCATCCTCTTCCTTGGTGAAGACAGATGCAAAGTGCTCATTTAGTACCTCAGCCATGCCCTCTGCCCACGTGTAGGTCTCCTTTTTGGTCCCTAATCGGCCCCACCCCTCCTCATACTACCCGTTTATTATTTATATGCCTATAGAAGACTTTTGGATTCCCTTTTATGTTAGCTGCCGATCTATTCTCATACTCTCTCTTTGCCCCTCTTATTTTTTTTTCACTTCCACTCTTAACTTTCTATATTCAGCCTGATTCTCACTTGTATTCTCAACCTGACATCTGTCATACGCGCTCTTTTTCTGCTTCATCTTGCTGTTTATCTCTTTCGTCATCCAGGGAGCTCTGGCTTTAGTTGCCCTACCTTTCCCCTTCATGGAAATGTACCTCGACTGTACCCGAACCATCTCTTCTTTAAAGGCAGCCCATTGTTCAATTACAGTTTTGCCTGCCAATCCTAGATTCCAATTTACCCGGACCAGATCCATTCTCAACCCACTGAAATTTGCCTTCCTCCAATTAAGTATTTTTACTCTAGACTGCTCCCTGTCTTTTTCCATAGCTAATCTAAACCTTATGATACTATAATCATTGTTCCCTAAATGTTCCCCTACTGACACTTTCTCCACTTGACCCACCTCATTCCCCAAAACCAGATCCAGCAATGCCTCCTTCCTCGTTGGAACAGAAATGTACTGATCAAGAAAGTTCTCCTTAACACACTTCAGAAATTCTTCCTTTTCTCTGCCCTTTACACTATGACTATCCCAGTCTATATTAGGATAGTTGAAGTCCCCCATTATTACTACTCTATAGTTCTTGCAACTCTGTAATTTCCCTGCAGATTTGCTCCTCTATATCCTTCCCACTAGATGGTGGCCTATAGAATACATCTAGTGGTGTAATGGCACCTCTATTATTTCTTAACTGTAACCAAATAGATTCTGTCCTTGACCCCTCCAGGACATCCTCTCTCTCCAGCACTGTAACATTCTCCTTAACCAATACTGCCACCCCACCTCCTTTCTTTCCTTCCCTATCTTTCCTGAACATCTTATATCCAGGGATATTAAAAACCCAATCCTGCCGTTTTTTGAGGCAGGTCTCCGTTATCACCACGACATCATATTCCCATGTGGCTATTTGCGCCTGCAGCTCACCAACCTTATTTACCACGCTTCGTGCGTTTACACACATGTCTTAGAGCTTCTTGTATTCTCTCTTAATCTGACCCCACCTAATACCGTACTATTTCTTACTCTAGTGCTATCTGTCTCTCCCCATCCTTTGTGCACCTTGTTTCTCCTTTCTAATGCTACATCCTGGTGCCCATCCCCCAGCCAAATTAGTTTAAACCCTCCCCAACAGCACTAGCAAACCCGGCCCCCCACGAGGATATTGGTACCGCTTCTGTTGAGGTGCAACCCGTACAGCCTGTACAGGTCCCACCTCCCCCAGAACCGGTCCCAATGTCCCAGGAATCTGAAGCCCTCCCTCCTGCATCATCTCTCCAACCAGGCGTTAATCTGCTCTATCCTCCTATTTCTATACTCACTAGCTCGTGGCACAGTGAGCAATCCAGAGATTACTACCTTTGAGGTCCTGCTTTTTAATCTCTTTACTAGCTCCCTAAAATCTGCCTGCAAGACCTCATCCCTTTTTCTACCTATGTCGTTGGTACCGATATGGACCACGACTTCTGGCTGTTCACCCTCCCCCCCTCAGAATGTTCTGCAGCCGCTCAGTGACATCTTTGACCCTGGCACCAGGGAGGCAACATACCATCCTGGAATCACGTCTGCGGCCGCAGAAACACCTGTCTGTTCCCCTAACTATCGAATCCCCTACTGCTATTGCCTTCCCGATCTTCCTCCTCCCCTGAACAGCTGAGCCACCCGTGGTGCCGTGGATTTGGCTCTGGCTGTACTCCCCAGAGGAACCATCGCCCTCACCAATATTCAGAATACTGGTTGGAGAGTGAGATGCACTCAGGGGACTCCTGCACTACCTGCCTGGTCCTCCTGGTCAGTCTGACGGTCACCCATTCCCTCTCTGCCTGCACACTCTTATGCTGTGGGGTGACCACCTCCTGAAACGTGCTCTCAGCCTCACGGATGAGTGACACCAGCTGCTGCTCAAGCTTCGAAACCCGAAGCTCGAGCTCCTCTAGCCGACGACACTTCCTGCACATGTGGTTGTCCAGGACACGGGAAGCGTCCTGGATTTCCCACATGGCACAGGATGTGCATTCCACGGGACTTAAAAAAAAAACCCCTAAGGATTAAGGAACAACCTCATGGGTCCAGACATACAAGCGCCTGCTACCTGCAGGGGACCTCACCTCCTGGCCATACATATCATGAAGTCACCAGCAATGTGCCCATGGGTTCTCACTATTTACAGCAGATTCCGCTGTTACCAAGCATTCAAAAAAATAAGCCCTCATGCCAAAAATTCTCAAGAAACTGCATATACTGCACTTTTTAAATTTAATTTTAAACAATAATCTGTTCTCCAGAAACAGTGGAAATGAGAAGTGATGAAAAAAACGTTCATTTAACAAGTCTTCAAATTAAAAAAATATATGTTGATAAAGAGTAGTTATCTTCACTGTTTATTATCAACGTAAAACTTTAAAAAAATACTTGGGGTAGAACTTTGGGAGGTGGAATCACAACACAGGGTCATTTTCTGATTGAACAACCACAGGCAACTCAACAATGCTCCACCGTTCCGCCAAGTCGATTGCCTCCAAATGTGGCAAATAAACGTTTTGCAGAACTGGCATCCTTAGCATTAGCCTACAAAAAATAGTTGACGTTTTATACAAAGAATAACAGAGCATTAAGTTAAAATACACAGCAAAAAAATACAAGAAGCAAAGGATTCTGAACGTGCTCCCCCTCCTCTCATTTTTGTTTCTTGCCATTCTTTGTAGGCTCTTATTGCGAGATGCTTTCAAATTGGTCACCGAGACACTTTCTGTGTTCCTTAACATTCCTCCTTATTTTTATTAATGTATTGCATTTTTCAGGAGTATTTTACTCCAGGTATTTCAACAGTCAGCAGTTAGGGGCAATTTAGTTTTGGAGCCCATAATCTATGCCATTCTCAGAAAGAATTGTATCACTGAAATGTTAAGCTCCCACTCATGCCTCATGTTGCAGTCTAATTTTGTAACACTGTTTTCCAACATCGCCGTCAGCATGCAATAAGCCAGTCATTAACAAAGGTCAAGTGGCTCATTTCCACTTGATGAGCCGTTTAATTTGCTTTATTACATTTTAAAGGTGCATTTTGTGAGGTGAGGTACTTGGTGCTGAGCCTTGTTGGAGAGGAATGTGAATTTCAAACTACAACCCGATTCCACAGCCCGTGCTCCCGTTTATTGAGGATCCATGGCTGGAGCAGAGGTTCACAAAATAAAAGGAAGAAAGACTTGCATTTCTATAGCGCCTTTCACAACTTCAGGACGTCCCAAAGCGCTCTGCAGCCAATGAAGTGCAGGCGCTGTTGCAATGTAGGAAACGCTGCAGTCTATTTCGAACAGCAAGCTCCCACAAACAGCAATGTGATAACGACCAGATAATCTGCTTTTTGTTACATTGATTGAGGGATGACTATTGGCCAAGGACACCTGGGATAACTCCCCTGCTTTTCTTCAAAAATAGTGCCGTGGCATCTTTTACGTCCACCTGAGAGAGCAGACGGGGCCTCGGCTTAACATCTCATCTAAAAGACTTCCTCAGCACTGCACTGGAGTGTCAGCCTAGATTTTTGTGCTCAAGTCTCTGGAGTGGGACTATGAACCCACAACCTTCTGACTCAGAGGCAAGAGTGCTACCCACTAAGCCACAGCTGTATCCAACATGTTGCATTGCAGGTCTTAATATATCATCAGCGGTAGGTAACCATACCAGAATGGGGGAAATAGGACTCTTAAGTCAAGAACATCCGCAGACCCTATCAGAAAGGATGGAAGTACAGTGGGGAGGGATTTCACCCTGCTAGTGACATCATCATTAATCCTGAGGACAGGATCATTTAAATACTTGGGGCGAGTGCATCATGCCTGTAGGGGCTCAACAGAGCCAGCAGAAACTCAGTGGCACCCTACCTTTCCAAGGAGGGGAACCCAAAGCCCTTATCAGGACAAATATTAAAAGAATTAAAAACTCTTTAGTCCCCGCAGTGAATAGAGGGGCAGCTTTCTGAGATTGATTACCTGCGATCCTTTATTTTTGAAATTTTCTGGAGGCCCATAATTGGATCTGCTGGCCCTAACAGGGGTGAAAAGGGCAGAACTCCGTCGCCAAGCAGCGCCCCCAAACTACTGCCGGGACGAGGGTGGGGCGGGTACAAGATGTGCCTGCTCCCTTTCCTACCATCGTGAATTTCAACTTAGTGCAAATGGGGTGGAAACCCAGCAGATCCGAGATCTGCCCTAAGTTGCCACCTCCTGCCAGAATTTCACTTTCTCAAGGCGAGAAATTTCTACTCTCTAATGTTCAATGGCGACCACACGTGGTTAATACATATTTACCCCCAAAAGGGCCTTTACACCTGCTATCAGTCAGTCAGTGGCTCAGTTGGTAGAACCTTGTACTTCTGAGTCAGAAAGTTGTGGGTTCAAGTCCCACCCCAGGACTTGAGTGCAAAGATCTAGGCTGATGCTCCAGTGCAGTACTGAGGGAGTGCCGCCCTGTCTTTCAGATGAGATGTTAAACCGAGGTCCCGTCTGCCCTCTCAGGTGGACGTAAATGATCCCATGGCACTATTTCGAAGAAGAGTAGGGGAGTTATCCCCGGTGTCCTGGTCAATATTTATCCCTCAACCAACATCATTAAAGCAGATTATCTGGTCATTATCACATTGCTGTTTGTGGGAGCTTGCTGTGCGCAAATTGGCTGCCTCATTGCCTATATTACAACAGTGACTCCACTTCATTGGCTGTAAAGTGCTTTGGGACGTCCGGTGGCCGTGAAAGGCGCTATATAAATGCAAGTCTTTCTTTCTTTCTTTATCAGGATGATTCAACCCAAAATATCTAAAGCTACTTTTAGATTCTTCTTGTGCCCCCAGCTGCCAACGCGTGGGTCTCATGCAGCCAATGGCCACCCGAAACCTATAGGAGCAGCTCAAAAGACCTGTTCTTTACCAGTTCTTCAAGATTATAGCCAGTCTTCCCAGAGTTAAGCAATGTGCTGTTTCAACGTTGTGATTCCTTATTGTGGCATCTTGTTGCTTACATCACGCATCATTACTTTGTACATACACACTGGTCAACCTGTCACAGCCAGTCTGCACATACACAAAATGCAGGACCCTGCCTACAAGGGAGACCAGCTGCACTGTCAGGATGTAAACTTAGGCCACTTTCCCAAAGGTTGACCTTTAGTATTATCAAAGCCAATTAATACATTCATGTCAGGCTTTGCTGTTAGTAGTGCACCATAAGGTACTTCCCTTCGCCCATTTGCCATTGATGGTATTATTTACATCTGGTCTTAATAAACCCACATACAATAGACAAATTTCTTCAGCTAAAAGCTGCATCTTGGTATGGAGGGATAAACTTTGATGGATGTGGCTGTGTGGAGAAATAAGAGATAATCTGACCATTGAGCAGTAATAGATTAGAGAGATTAGGATGAGAAAGGCCCCTTTGGTCTACTTAATCGCATCCTTCCAAAAAGCAAACAGTAGCCTCTTCCCATCAATATTCATCTGAATAGGCAGATAGGATCTTGTTTTCATGAAGAATGGCACCTTTGACAAGGCACCACTCCCTCAGTATGGCACTGGCAAATCAATCGAGATTATGCCCCTTTCCTGTGCCAACACCAACTCTACAATGTCTGTGAGAGTACCTGATCTTTCAGTTAGAGCAGGAAGCTGGCTTTGTTACCAGTGCTTCCACAGCCAAGTTCAGACTCATGCTGAAAGGAATAATCAGTATTTGCCAACTGCCCCCCCATACACACACACACACCCGACTCAAAAACCTATCCCATGTCCTCCTGAGAAGCTTGTACAAGTACAGTCAGCAGTCCTGGGCTGCGCTATTGTCCTGATGTAGCCCAACCACACAATTGCTCAAATCAGTAAAATCAGATTAAAATGAGCCCTGCAGGGCATGGCCACTCTCAACCCACTCTGGGCGAAGGTGGCAATTGAGCTGCTTGGGCAAGCATTTCTCCAGACTGCTAATGTCCATACCAAGATTCATTTTAATGCCAGGGAAGAGGAAAAAACAAATTAATGTAAGGTAAGGTGCCATTTGAGCTTTTGTTGCTCATTAGTCTACAGCTCCATCTGTTTCGATTCTAAATGCTGCAGTGTCTATGGCCAATATAACTAACGCAATAGGCCTCTGTTCACAATATGAAGAACTCTCAACTCTTCTGATAAGTCAAGATAACCGACAGGAAAGATTTTCACAATGTGTCGCAAAATCATAAATGGGTTCTTTATAAACGCATTTATGATTTTGTTATGTAGCGCAGAAGAAACTTTCCTTGCCTGTTGTTAAATAAAGGTAACAGGGAAAAAAAATGCTCTCAGCATTGATACTTTACAATAACTATTGCAGCAAACCATATTCTGTATTATTGTAAAATCTTGAACATTTGTGTGAAGCCCACACGGTGAGTTCCTGATCACAGTATCTCTTCACTTCTGTAAAGATAGGTGACGGATAAATATCTAGAGTAATATGCCACTCAGGGTAGCAAAGATCCAGGGGCTCCTCTAAGTGGAGGGGATATTGAGTGCTTTGCCTGGTATGAAGAACAAGTATTTTAATCATGAGACAGGAGCAGTGTCACAACCCCTTCTGCCTTATTTTGTTGGGTCTCTGCTCAACAAGGGCCCAAATTTAGGGTTGTGCACAGGCAATGGATAGCTCTACCAAAGAGCCGGCACAGGCACAATGGGCCGAATGGCTTCCTTCTATGCTGTGTCATTCTATGATTCTATGATAATGGGCTTTGCAGCTAATTTCCAACAGAGTGTCTAGTGACACCACTGTGTCAGCCAATGAGTTGGAGGTGGGGCGGGACTTACAGCAAACAGTCTATTTTACAACAAACAGAGTCTATTTAAACAGCGCACTACAACAAACAGTCTACAGAGTCTATTTAAAAAAGAGTCTCTACGAACTAGAAGAAACAGAACTCATGACCAAAACTACAGCAACTTCTCCCAATAAAAGCAGGATGATTTCTCCAGCAAAATGCAATGAGTGGAGGACAGTTACATAATACAAATTATGTGCATTAAATCAATCCCAGTCACTCACGATAGTGAGGTCTCCAGGTGTGATTGACAGGGGAATTACCCAATCATCTCCTTTCCAGCTGGCAATAGCGGTGTCTCTACATGCAGCCAGTTTCCAATCCTTTCAGATCATAGGATCTGAGAAGATACTGGGAGAAAAGTCCTGGAGGCCAAAATAGAGTGGGCCAGCTGGGCCTTCTTTGCTGTGATTTCTGGAGAGCAGACAGAAGGCCCTAAAGCCAGCAGCCATCGCCACTGCTTTAGGCCTCCCTTACTTCTGTGCACAAGCCCCTGCCAAGCTGATGGTTTGGGTTAGGAATGTAGAAAACCTAGCTTCACTTCAAAGGGATGACTAAATTAGGAAAGAATCAGGTATTGGTGCAATGCTTTAAATGCAGTTGAGCCCTGGAGAAACTGCAGAAAAGAAATTAAAAGGTAGTCTTTCTCAGACATTTCAGTAGAACCACTGAAAGCTGATGTTACATTATCTTCAATTTTGCATTTTTTTTTCCAGAAATGAAGTTTTCAGTTTGAAAATGTCCATACTCCTGCAGGAAATGTATCTGACATTGTACGAACACCTCACTATGGTTTACACACTCCATGATTTATGAAAACTAAAATCTGTTTGAGAGTTTAAAGTTGTTTTTCCATTAATGAAGTGCCATCAACAGTGCCCCACACCATCAACAGCATCTAATGGCCGTTGTTCAGTTAGCTGCAGCCAGGACCCACTCTTTCCTGGGTCTCCAGATATGTTGCAAATGCTGCTACCTCCCACGATTGTCCTGTGAACATGCTGAGCCGGGTCACCATGCTTCCATGATAACACAGAATTACATAATGACACAAGCATGCATGACACACTAGACCATATCAATGCCTAATCTCAGCCTCTGCTCTATCTTTTTAAATTGAGATTGATTTAAACAGGGAAACAAGGAGAATCTAATCCTTATATTATCCTGGTGCTCTCCGCTCCTATAGGCCCAGTAGAGAATGACAATGGAGACCCAGCTTCTTCGTCTGTGCGACCTCCAAAGGGTCTTCAGCGGAGTAGAGGCACAGGATAGTACGATCACCGTAGACTAACGTGTAGTGCTCAGCCTGGCATTGCATTCCCAAAACCCACCGAGGGTAAATCACATTTTCCAATGACAATTACGTCATTGTGACGCAATTTACATCAATGCCTTACATGCTGATCAATACCATTGTAAAGCTGTGCCAATAACTTTTCCGCCTGATGTTGTCCCTTTAATTCTGGTTGGAGCACTCCCACCATTGTGTTTTGCTTGTTTGCCTTTATATTCATGATCACTCACCCAGCTTCGTCGGAAGGCTAGGTACTTTGAACCATTGCATGCTTGGCCACGAAAGCGATTGTTCATTATTCATTTTCTAAATTCTATTGCCAGCAGTTGAACACTTGCTTAAATGGAAAGGTAATGGTGTCTCTCAAATAATAAAAAACAGCATTACACACATTTGCAGCTGCAGGAAAACTGATTAACAATTTCGGATCAGAACCTCAGCCATCTCAACACACCATCAGTCACTTTAACCCTCAATATTATATTTTGGCCCTGCTCCCTCAAGGGAAGTCATTCCTCTTCTGCTGATTGTAAGTCATTTTTTTTCTCTATAGAATCATTTTCTTTGGCCGTTCCTCTGGCTGCAGGAATTGATTGCGCAGTGAGCCTATTACGTCTGTTACTGTTAATTCATTCAAAATTCCCTATATATTTAAAACCATTTTTGAAAGATTGGCACCATGTATGCTGACCCTTGGAATGGAAGGATAATTGTTCATGTCTAGATACTCTAATAAGAAAATTCAAATCTCAGATATCATTGACATGCAGGTATTCGAGGAACAATCTCCCTGTGGGGAAATGCTTATGCCTGGTACATAGGTAATGAAGACTGACTTTTTACAATCCTTCAAGAAGGCGTTAGATGGAATTTTGGAAAAGAAGATGATCACGACATACGGAAGCTAAGAATAATTTTCTGGAAAATAACTAGTGGGCTTGGAGCCAGCTGTGGCTTACCTGATTGCTGGTGAAGGATCAGAGAGGCGTTTTGACAGAGGACACCGAAATTAGCCTCTCCCAAGAGGCGGGGAGATGGAGAGGGCTGATGTAGAGGGATGAGATTGCATTAAAAATGTGGCAAACTCATTTGGGCCTGATGGCTTTTTCTTGTCCTCTGACGTAACGTAATGCAATGTAACACAACATAAAGAATCTGTTCAAAAAGTGGCAGAATGAGAGAACGGGGATGCAGAGAGAGAGGAAAAAAATGGGATTAAAAGACCTAAAAGACAGCGACACAGGTTTCCAGTTCTCCAACACGCCGAGGCAAGAAACAGTGGGACACAGGTTCACACAAAAGACGATTTGATAGTGAGGGGATAAAACCGGTCTTGGGCAGTAGCTTAAAATGGGCGATCGCGAATCGGCAGCCCGTTTTACAACCTGCCCAATTTTCCGTGAATTCAATGGGAATGAAAATCGGGCGAGATGTAAAACGGGCTGACGATTCGCTATCGCCTGTTTTTATGCCACTGCCCAATTCACCCCCTGAATTTCTAATCTCAACTATGGGGCAATAACATTTAAAAAACAGCAAAAGCTCATTAGGCCCAGGAAATCTGTCCCTTTCCAATAAATCTGCCCCAACTTCTCACCAAAATCTTCCAATCCTTCCTGCTCCGGAAATACATGAATTTTCTTCTTGAAGCCATTTCTGCTTCAGTGGCATTCCCTATTAAGTTATTCCACAAGCTGATTATCACTTGGGTAAACAAAAAGGCAGGAGGCAGTGAGAGAAGACCAAGTACTGCCCCAAAGGGAAGGAGCAAAGATTGATGTGCTATTTTAACTCAGCACCTGAATGAAATGTCACAGGTTGGTCCCCAGGTCTACTGCGATCAATACTTTCCAGTCCCTGAGGCTAAACAAGTTGTGCACGTCTGTTGTACAGAAGCAGTCAATTTTTCCTATCAGCTTTCTGGAAATAAAGGTCTACATGATACATTATTAGTCCAACTAAACGTTTTTGAAATACACAGCCTTTCAGAATCATAGGATTACATATGATTACATAGGATATACAGCACAGAAACAGGCCATTCGGCCCAACCAGTCCATGCCAGTATTTATGCTCCACTCGAGCCTCCTCCTGTCTTTCCTCATCTAAATCTATCAGCATAACCCTCTATTCCCTTCTCCCTCATATGCTTGTCTAGCCTCCCCTTAAATGCATCTATACTATTCGCTTCAACCACTCCCTGTGGTAGCGAGTTCCACATTCTCACCACTCTCTGGGTAAAGAAGTTTCTTCTGAATTCCCTATTGGATTTCTTGGTGACTATCTTATATTGATGGCCTCTAGTTTTGCTCTTTCCCACAAGTGGAAACATTCTCTCTGTATCCACTCTATCAAAACCTTTCATAATTTTAAAGACCTCTATTAGGTCACCCCTCAGCATTCTTTTTTCAAGAGAAAAGAGACCCAGCCTGTTCATCCTTTCCTGATATGTATATCCTCGCATTTCTGGTATCATCCTTGTAAATCTTCTCTGCACCCTCTCCAGTGCCTCTATATCCTTTTTATAATATGGTGACCAGAACTGTACACAGTACTCCAAGTGTGGTCTAACCAAGGTTCGATACAGGTTTAGCATAACTTCCCTACTTTTCAATTCAATACCTCTAAAAATAAACCCCAGTGCTTGGTTTGCTTTTTTTAAGGCCTTGCTAACCTGTGTCGCAACTGTTAGTGATTTGTGTATTTGTACTCCAAGATCCCTTTGCTCCTCTACCCCACCTGGACTCGCACCCTCCAAGTAAATGTGACCTCCCTATTCTTCCTACCAAAATGTAATACCTCACATTTACGTGTGTTGAACTTCATTTGCCAATTATATGCCCATTCTGCAAGTTTATTAATGACCTCCTGTAATTTGTTGCAGTCCTCCTCAGTATTGACTATCCCCCCCAATTTGGTGTCATCTGCAAATTTAGAAATTGTTTTTGATTCAAAGTCTAAATCGTTAATATAATTGTGAACAACAGTGGTCCCAGCACTGATCCTTGTGGAACACCACTACCCACCTTCTGCCACTGTGAATAGCTACCTTTTACCCCTACTCTCTGCTTTCTGTCTGAAGCCAGCTAGCAATCCATTCTGCTACTTGTCCCCTGACTCCGCATTCTCTGACCTTGTTCATGAGTCTATTATGGGGTACCTTATCGAAGGCCTTTTGAAAATTACATCTACTGCATTACCATTGCCTACTCTCTCTGTTACCTCTTCAAAAAATTCAATGAGGTTGGTCAAGCAAGACTTTCCCTTTTGAAATCCATGCTGACTATTCATTACTATGTTTTTGGTTCCTAGATGTTCTTCTATTTTCTCCTTTAGTAGGGATTCCATTATTTTTCCTACCACCGATGTTAAGCTGACTGGTCTATAGTTCCCTGGACATGTCCTATCCTCCTTCTTAAATATAGGTATTATGTTAGCTATCCGCCAGTCCTCTGGCACTACACCTTTTTCTAACAAATTATTAAACATGTGTAGTAATACCTCTGCTATCTCTTCCCTAGATTCTTTTAAAATGCGTGGATGCAATCCATCCGGACCTGGGATTTTATCCTCTTTGAGTTTGATTAGTTTATTTAATATATCCCCTCTTTTTATTTTAAATGCACTTATCTCATTACGAATCTCATCATCCAACGTCATGTCCACCTGTTCTAACTCCCTGGTAAAAATTGAAGTGAAATAATGATTTACTATTTCTGCCATCTCTCTATCGTTAACTGTGGTATTATCCTGTCCAAGATGAAAGGATTTCTTTCATTTCTCGTATTATGATGGCATCTCTTTGATCCTGAATACTGGTGTCATTGAAAAACATTTAGTGAGCCCAATAAAAGATATATACACTGAACTATTTCAGTTATACTCAAAATTCAGTTTTTGCTTCCTATTGGGAATGACATTTTAAGCTCTTAATCCATTGGTAACTAAAGATCACTTTTGTCAAAAATATGGCAACGGTTAGTTGGCTTTTGATTCTTAAGAGAATCCATTCGAACTGCTGTAACATTTCTGCACCAAACAAGCTTATCTTGGTTGAAGGTTTCTCCAAATATATACTGAGATTTAAATGTCACCTTGACTCAGTGGTAGTACTCGCTCCTCTGAAATAGATGGTTATGGGTTCCAGCCATGTAATTTACACTGACACTTCAGTGCAGTACTGAGAGTATACTGCAGTGTCTTTTAGATGAGATGTTAAACTGTGACCGTGGGGTAATTTCAACCTAATCCGCCTGGCAGGAAACTGACAGGATCAGATCCACCGCCTGTGTTACACCCTGCCGATTTCACTTTCAAGTCAAGTCAAGGGAAAGTAAATTCAGGCAGGCTGTAAAATGGGGGGGTCCAAAGAGGATCGGGGGTCAGGACCAGCACGGGAGGGGGTCTGAAGGGATCGTGGGCCGGGACCAGCACGGGAGGGGGTCTGAAGGGATTGTGGGCTGGAGGAGCAGGGGGTGCCGGAGGCACCTGGGGCGGGGGGAGGCCTAGTGGGAGGATCGGAGGCCTGGTGGGGGATCAGAGGCCTGGGAGGGGATCGGAGGCCTGGGGGGGGGGGGTCGGAGGCCTGTGGGGGGGGGGCGGGATTGGAGGCTTGGTGGGGGTCTCGGAGGCCTGGGGGTGGGGGGGGAATCGGAGGCTTGGTGGGAGTTTCTGAGGCCTCGTGAGGCGGTCTCAGATCGCAGAGGTTGGGTTAGGTAGGGACACTGGATCCAGGAGGTAAGTGTAAAGGCATGCAAAACCCGACCAGTTAAAGTTAAATTCAAAATGGAGGTTAAAGCAGAGACTTCCAGACTCATTATAATATTTAAATAGACGACCTGCGTCCTGGCAGTGGATTGGCTGCCAGCCCCACGTCCCGCCTCCATTAGTACCGGAAGTGGGCGGGTTGAGGTTGGGATTCAGATTTCTAACACTTTAACTTCCCACATGTCCCCAACCCACCCATTTTTTTAGGTTAAAATTCCCCCCCATTGTGTCTGTGCCTGCTCTTTGCTGGAGCAATCCAAAACTAATGCCTTTGCCCACATTATCCCTTCCTCTCCCTCAAATAATTATTCAACTTTCCCTGAAAAGATACTATTCTCTGTTTCAACAAATTATTGTGACAAATCATTCCATGCTCCAACAACCCTCTACATAACTGGAAACAGCTACTTGAAGGTAAATCAGTGTCAGAGCAGTGGGAGGCATTCAAGGAGGAGATCCGGAGGGTTCAGACCAAACATGTGCCCTTAAAGAAAAAAGGTGGGACTAATAAATCTAGAGCCCCCTGGATGTCTAGGGACATACAGGGTAGGATAAAGAAAAAAAGGGAGGTGTATGACAGATACCGAGGGCTAAATATTCCAGAATCTTTAGAGGAGTACAGAAAGTGCAGGGGTGCAATTAAAAAGGATATTAGGAAAGCAAAGAGAGAGCATGAAGAATTCTTGGCAAGTAAAATCAAGGAAAACCCAAAGATGTTTTATAAATATATTAAGAGTAAGAGGATAACTAAAGAAAGGGTAGGGCCTATTAGAGATCATGAGGGATCTGTGTGGAGGCGGGAGACGTCGGTAGGGTTCTTAATGAATACTTCGTGTCTGTTTTCACAAAGGAGAGGGGTGAAGCAGACATTGCTATCAGGGGGGAGGCGTGTGAAATATTAGATGAAATAAACATAGCGAGAGAGGAAGTATTAAGGGGTTTAGCAGCTTTAAAAGTGGATAAATCCCCAGGCCCGGATGAAATGTATCCCAGGCTGTTAAGCAAAGCAAAAGAGGAAATAGCAGAGGCCCTGACCATCATTTTTCAATCCTCTCTGGCTTCAGGTGTGGTGCCAGAGGACTGGAGGACTGCTAATGTGGTACCCTTGTTTAAAAAGGGAGAAAAGGATAGACTGAGTAATTACAGGCCAGTCAGCCTAACCTCGGTGGTGGGAAAATTATTGGAAAGAATTCTGAAGGACAGGTTAAATCTTCATTTAGAAAGACACGGATTAATCAAGGATGGTCAGCACGGATTTGTTAAGGGAAGGTCGTGTCTGACAAACTTGATTGAATTTTTTGAGGAGGTAACAAGGAGGGTAGATGAGGGTAGTGCATTTGATGTAGTGCATATGGACTTTAGCAAGGCTTTTGATAAGGTTCCACATGGCAAACTGGTAACGAAGTTAAAAGCCCATGGGATCCAGGGCAAAGTGTCAAGTTGGATTCAAAACTGGCTCGGAGACAGGAAGCAGAGGGTAATGGTTGATGGGTGTGTTTGTGACTGGAAGGCTGTTTCCAATGGGGTTCCGCTCAGTACTAGGTCCCTTGCTTTTTGTGGTATATATCAACGATCTAGACTTGAATATAGGGGGTATGATTAAAAAGTTTGCAGATGATACTAAAATCAGCTGTGTGGTTGATACTGAAGAAGGAAGCTGTAGACTGCAGGAAGATATCAATAAATTGGTCAGGCGGGCAGAACAGTGGCAAATGGAATTCAATCCGGAGAAGTGTGAGGTAATGCATTTGGGGAGGGCTAACAAGGAAAGGGAATACACATTAAATGGTAGGACACTGAGTAGTGTAGAGGAACAAAGGGACCTTGGAGTGCATGTCCACAGATCCCTGAAGGTAGCAGGCCAGGTAGATAAGATGGTTAAGAAGGCATACGGAATGCTTGCCTTTATTAGCCGTGGCATAGAATACAAGAGCAGGGGGATTATGCTTCAACTGTATAAAACACTAGTTAGGCCTCAGCTAGCGTACTGCGTGCAGTTCTGGTCACCACATTACAGGAAAGATGTGATTGCACTAGAGAGGGTACAGAGGAGATTTACAAGGATGTTGCCAGGAGTAGAGAATCTTAGCTATGAGGAAAGACTGGATAGGCTGGGTCTGTTTTCCTTGGAACAGAGGAGGCTGAGGGGAGACCTTATTGAGGTGTATAAAATTATGAGGGGCCTAGATAAAGTGGATAGAAAGGACCTATTTCCCTTAGCAGAGAGGTCAAAAACCAGGGGGCACAGATTTAAAGTAATTGGTGGAAGGTTTAGGGGGGATTTGAGGGGAAATTTCTTCACCCAGAGGGTTGAGGGGGTCTGGAACTCACTGCCTGAAAGGGTGGTAGAGGCAGGAACCCTAACCACATTTAAAAAAATACTTGGATGTGCACTTGGGATGCTGTAACCTGCAGGGCTACGGACCAAGAGCTGGGAAGTGGGATTAGGCTGGATAGCTCTTTGTTGGTCGGCGCGGACACGATGGGCCGAAATGGCCTCCTTCCGTGCTGTAACTTTCTATGATTCTATGATTCTATGATAAAGAGGTTTCTGCTACCCTCTCTCATCGCTCTCTTAGTGATAATTTAAAATTGATGGCCCCTGATCACTAACTACCTAACCAGAAGAAATAGGGGGAAAAATTCAGTTGGTTGCGCCTCCCGTTAGCGCCTTAAGAGGGCGCTAATGGGGCGCAAAGCAGCTAGCGCCTGGGCGCGGCGAAGTTTGCGCCGCTCGAGAAATTAACTAGACATTTTGCGGCGGCGCTAAACACTACCGCCACGATCTCCTGCGCCAGCAGATCATGACGTCACTCGAGTGTGCAACGCCCCGGTATCGCCCCGGAGCAGATATTGAGTGGCGCCCCCTGCCTTACCGCCTGACGCTAGCAACGACAGGTTGAGGGGAGCGTTCTGCAGTCATGAAGGGAAAGGGGGAGCGTTATTTAAAGGTGACCGCTTCCTGCCTTTTATTGTTGGTGCCATTTTTGAACTACGCATTCTGAGAGAGAGAGGGAGAGACTTCTAGAGAGATTCAACGTTGTGTGAAGGAGTTTTGGGTACTGAGCAGCACTTTGCAGGTTCATTTTGATTTGCCATTCCTTGTATTGATTTAGCAGAGACTGTGGGGGCTGCACTCTGAGCTCTTTGCCTGGTACTCTCCATTGTTCTTTCCAGCACATTTGATGTGCAAGTCTCTCCAGGCCGAGATTCAAGGCTGCAATGAGTAGGATGTGGATGGAAAGCAAGATTAACCATCCCCTTTAAGAACTGGCCCATGCCATTGTGTGTGTGTTCCATTGCTGACTGACATTACATGAGCTTCGCCAGCGCTCTGAGTTAGCGCCTCACTCCTCGCCCTTTGCGCCTTAAGACAGGTGTGCAGCGCCTGATTTAGCGCTCCAATCACCTCCAGGGGCGTTAAAAGTGAAGTTTCCAGTCAGTGGCGATAATTAGCGCCAGGCGCTAATTTTTGCACCCGGACGATATTTGCGCCCCAAATGGGGCGCGACTGAATTTTTCCCCCATAGTCTTTCCCTATTCACTCTTTCAAAACTCATCTTAATTTTAAACACCCCTATTAAATCTCCTATTAGCCATCTCTGATTCAGTGGAAATAGTCCCACTATCTCAAGTCTATCATCATAACTATAGTGTCCTATCCCTGACAGTACCCTGGTAAAACTATGCTGATTATTCCCTATGGCTTTAATGTCCTCTCGATAATGGGGTGCCCAAAACTGCACACATTACCCTAACTGGGGCCTAACCAATGCTTTGTATAAATTCATCACTACTTCATTACTCTTGTACTTAATTCATAAAACCTCAAATTCTATTCGCCTTTTTTATGGGTTTTTACTATGAGGTTATATGGAGAAAACAGTTGCGTTACCAGGAGTGTAATAAAGTATGAATAGCACCCTGGAGGAAGGGAACCAGTTGTGTACTGGGCAAACTGTACAGCTACTAAAAATGTTTAGTGATTCCAGTAAAACTGGGAAGTCTTGTATACTGATTAAAAGTACATTTATCGAGGGAGGGGACACTATACTGCAACACAAATTTAAAAAAATAAACAAGCCTTGTAACTTACCTCAAGTGGCTGCAGAAAATAAAACATAAACAGTACTTTCCACTGCAGAGTATTAGTTTTTCCAAATAGATTAAACCCTTCTCTTCCTAAATTATTTTTCTTCTGGTATTACAGGATTCTGCAGAGGTAGAATCCCATTTCTAATTTTCTAAGAATCTAATATTTGATTCTGAGTTAATGAGTGAAGCAGTGACTTCTACTCCTAGTTTGCAGTTAAGTCAACCCTCAGTAAAAGATATGGTAACCCGATATCTGAACAGGCTGGCCCACAGTATACCAGGACACTGTTAATGATTGACCAGCCAGCTATATTCACTTGCAGAACGTGGAAGGGTAGACCCGTCACTGGGGAGCTCGGATTCTTGCCAAGACTCTAGATAGCCATGCAAGCTATCCTGATGGGTGGGGTAATCCTGACTGGACAAGCAGCAGGAAGCTTACTAATGCCCCATATTGGTAAGTTGTGCAGTGTTAGCTGGTTAATCTCCAGCACTACTCCTGTTCACACTTGGGGTCCCTCAGTCTAGACTCGACCAACTTGCACGTAAGCTCTCTGGACTATGTGGGCTATGTCTCTATAGGGAGAGAGTGTGCACTCCAAATGAGGCAAAAATCTCTACCTGTGTAGATTTCTCAGTAGTTAAGTTTGGAGAACCTTAAATATGGTTGACCAAAAAAAAATCTTCTACAGTCTGTATATGGAGAAATGACCTAGATTGTGATTCAAAGGCGCAATCAAGTTCTGCTAGGTATACACAATCTCTCATTCCCTCTCCCTCTCCTTCCCCTCCCACACATTTACGCACAATGAACTAAGTGTGGTTTCTGGGGACTTTGCTGAGAGTTAATGACACTCGGCCAAATGAGAAAAGATATATGAATATGTTGGAAGACACATGTTCTTCCTCTTGAATTACTGTGCTGCCTGGTTACATAGCATTTACAGCACAGAAACAGGCCATTTGGCCCAACTGGTCTATGCCAGTGTTTATGCTCCACATGATCCTCCCCCCACCCTACTTCATCTAGCCCATATCAGTATATCCTTCTATTCCTTTCTCCCTCATGTGTTTATCTAGCTTCCCCTTAAATGAATCTATGCGATTCGCCTCAACCACTCTTTGTGGTAGTGAGTTCCACATTCTAACCACTCTCTGGATAAAGAAGTTTCTCTTGAATTCCCTATTGGATTTATTTGTAACTATCTTATATTTATGGCCCCTAGATTTGGTCTCCCTCACAAGTGGAAATATCTTCTCTACGTCTACCCTATCAAACCCTTTCATAATTTTTAAGACCTCTATTAGATCACCTGTGAGCCTTCTCTTTTCTAGAGGAAAGAGCCCCAGCCTGTTCAGCCTTTCCTGATAAGTATAACCTTATTTTTAAACATAAATAGATACCTTTATTTTCCTACCTAATAGCACAAAGACAATCTCTGGTTAAACTGGAATTTACACGCATGACTGGTGTAGCAATATTAGCACACTAAAATAATCAGGACTTTTCTGTCTCTTTGGCCTCCAGACACATGCTAAAATGCAACCACAACCCTGCTTACATATAAGCCCCGATTTTAATTAGGGGCGTGAATGCAGCATGAGGGGGTCGCGGAGGGTGGGGAATATCCACGACAGCACCAATGTGATCGTATGTACCTTGACTTAATCAGTATATAAACTTTATAAATGACAATAAACCCCTTTTAAAAAAGTGTTACTGATGGTAACAACATAATAAATGAAACAAATGAAAATCCTTATGAGTGTTTACAGTGAGTGGTTCAAATTCTATATTATAATTTAAAAACAGAGTTAGGGAGCCGCATGGTACTGCTTTTGCATACTTGGGTTTTACAAACAGTAATATACAGAGATGTGCATTAGAATTGTTTGTAAGTGACTGATTCCAAAAGGTTCATCACATTTATCTTTAAACAAACTCCACCATATTTACTGACAATTTCTAAAATATATTCAGGAAGTCTGGGCAAAATAAGTGCTTCTGCCTGTTCAAAGGACAAAATACATTAGAACTGAATAGAACTTTTCATCATGCCTGCTGAATGCATAATGTAATGCAAAATCATTACCCTACTCAACACTGAATTCTCTTTTCCTGTATTCACGTTACAGATTTTTTCCTATCAAATAATAACCGCAAATATGAATTTCTAAAAATGTCTTAGCGTAAAATAGAATTTTAAAATATGAGAATCAGGAAGTAGCTTTCCGTTTCCTAGCTGGGTATTGTCTAAAAAATGCAAAGAAAAAAATGCAACTTTATAAACGATTTATTTTAGAACAAAATGCTGGAACAGATCCGAGAGAATGACTGATTTAAAGCCTTCCATTCCTTCTGCATCTTATAGCTTCTAACTTTTGTGCATGTGGGGTGATTCTGGGTTATGTGTGATATTCAAGAAAGGTGACAGTGTTGGCAACTGAACAGTTTTCCCCTTTGCACCCAATGACAGCATCAAGCATTCTCATGTCAGGTACAGCATGTGCCATATACAATACAGAGCCCATATACAATACAGAGCCCATAGACAATACAGAGTGTCCCTACATTAACCTGACAGTCTGCCTACATACAAACGTCACCAAAAGAGAGCTACCTATGTCAATGTGGCTGATTCTAATCCCTAATCTACCCTGCTGAATTAAACTACCAAATTAAGATGAGCAACAAATGGATTTTCTACTGCAAATCGATCAAATTTGAATGATCAGGATTTAAATATTCCTTCTTTAAGTCTGATATTTTGCTTTCTGTTTGTCCATTCTAGGCAAGCACACCATATTGCATGCCAAGGTTTGAATGTTTTCTAGCTCTGCAGGCTTCTGAAGTAGGTGCTGAAAGAGAGACAGCCAGGTCGGCATTTAGTTCTGATATAGTGGGATGCTTTGATATTGTTGGATTCTAGGCTGAGTGAGTTGAAATACTAGAGATATATGTTTGATGGGGTGAATGGCCTTTTCTCGTCCTTGACTTTTTCGAATGTTCCTTGTTTCCTTTCATTTCTCTGATCCATTCAGTCTCAGACTGATCTAGTAACTGTGTATTATAGGCACCATTTCCAAGGCATATTCCATCCCTGACATCTTTCTCCTCACAGCCCAGGATTCCCACACCTGAAACATTAGCCTATCTTTTCTCTTTTCAGATGCAGATTATTTTCAACATTTTCAGTTTTTTTCTCTCAGATTTATAGTGCTTTATTTTATACTTCAATGAACATATAATAAACAAGGCAACTCATCTACACGTTCTACCCAAATACATACATAATCATGGAACTCAATGCAAAAATATCACGAAAACTTCCACAATATTGTGTAATAAAAATGCAATTTAATTTATTCAAACTCTGTAAATCACTCCAATGATATAATAGGTTTGAATTTCCGCAGGGCTCCTCACCGGTCTCATTCTGTATCTTTGCTGAAATTTTTTTTAATTTGTTCATCAGGTGTAGGCATCGCTGGCAAGGCCAGCATTTATTGCCCATCCCTAATTGTCCTTGAGAGGCTGATGGTGAGTCGCTTTCTTGAACCGCTGTAGTCCGTGAGGTGAAGGTACTCTCACAGTAGTGGTTTGGTACAACAGAGTGTTTCAGATTTCAGAGGTTAAGGGGGAAAAATTGAGTCGCGCCCCCTTTGGGGCGTTAACTTCGCCGGGGCGCTACATTTAGCGTCACGAATAAATTAGCGCCCCCACGGCCGAAATTTATCGGTAGCGCCCCAAGAGGGAAGCGGGGCGCTACTGAAAGCGCCCCGCCTCCCTCTTGGGGTGCTGCAAGGGAATATCGTGGCGCTATGTGCCGCGGTATTGCAGGCCTTCCTCCCCTTATTAAAGGGGAGGGGCCTAGCGCAGCGTGACCCGGGGCCCAGCTGGGCCACCAGGGATCAGAGTGCCGGCAAAAGAGCCCGGCACTCAAGAGAAGTGCCGGGCTCACGGAGCGCAGCTGGCACCCCGCGGGGGGGCTGCTCAGGAGGCCAGGGACGGCAACGGGGGCAGGTGCTGGCAGGCGGCCAGCAACAAAAATGGCCGCCCGGCACCTCGCCTTTAATTAGCGCCGCCCTGGCCGCAGGTAGGCCCCCCTGACCCCGTCGGACATAGCGTCTGGCGGTAAGTCAGGGGGAGCGCTACCAAAGATGGCGGCCAGGCGAGGCGCTGCGCACGGCGATGACGTGATCACCGGCGGCGCAGTGCCGCGGAGCGCTAACGGTTACCGCCGCCGCTAACCTCCTGCTGAATTTCGCGGGAGGCGTTGGCGGCGCCGCGCCCGGGCGCAAACGGGTCGCAAAGTAACCGAATTTTTCCCCCTAAGAGTCAACTACATTGCTGTGGGTCTGGAGTCATATATAGGCCAGACCGGGTAAGGATGGCAGATTTCCTTCCCTAAAGGAAATAAAGTGAACCAGATGGGTTTTTACAACAATCCATTACTGATACAGTACTAGCTTTTTACGCCAAATTTATTTATTTAACTGAATTTAAATTCCCCCGCTGCCATGGTGGGATTTGAACTCACATCCATAGGATTAGTAATCCAGGCCTCGGGATTACTAGTGCAGTAACATAACCACTATGCTACCGTACCCAGTACCCTGCGTACCCCTGAAGAAACAGCATAAACAAGGTTTTCAGCAAAGTTATGGCAGGAGATCGGGAGAACCCCCACATAACTTGCACCCCACTGTATGTTAAAACACATGTCCTCAAACACTCTCACAAGAGGTTCGTTAGTTGTATATAGAAGTCTTACATGTAATAGGCATCAAACGTAATTCAGATGTCACACTTCAAAGTAACAAAAGTATTTTAAAAAAGAGAAAGAAAGACAGTCATTTCCTGCTGGTTTTATTACTTTGATAACATGGCCTCATCAAATGTAAGAGCTTGGAATGTATGTGGAGCTGCCAACCTACAGTACACTCCCCTAACAAATAAGCCAGGATTTTCTGCTTCAGTGCAAACCAGCTGTAAAGTCTGCAGCTGCCCATTTGTCCCAGAGCTGACTCAGCCTCATTAGAATAAGGTTGGCAGGCTCCAAATGGGATTCCCGCCCACACTGGGGGCTCTGCCTCCGGGGAGGGAGGAAAATTGTTGCCTCAGGCAGCAATGGAGTGTGGCCAGCTTCATCTCAGAAATGGCAACAACTGGCAGGAAGCCAGTGGCATAGCTACCAGGCAGATCATCTGCTCTCGCACACCCCAGAGCTGCCCAACAATTGGGAGGATTTGAGTGGACGATAGGGGAGAAAGGGACTGAAATTTGACTTCGGCCAAAGTTGAATTTCACCCTCAAGGACTCTAATTGATGTGCCTATTTAGACCACATCCACAGGGCGTATTTGGGCAATAGTCCAAAAAAGGCAGGCCAATTTAAACACAGCTCCATCTTGTTATGTTTGAATAAACACTCAAATTGGTGTGGTAATAACTAGCTGCTTTTATTTCCAGAACCTCTAGAATAATCCATCAAACAATAACAAATACAATATCAGAGAAAACATCGGAGTGCAATTGCTGCAATGTGCTTATCCCTTAAGGGGCCTTCTAGTGTTCACTTAACAATATGCAAGTATCATACATATCAACATGGACAGATCTCCCACTGGCTCTGAAGGTGATGACAGCCATGACTCTGGATCATTCCAAGTGACCACAACTTGATATCTGCCATTTACATCAGTCCCCTGTGAATCAATGCATCAAGCAGATGACAGAAGCAAGTTTGCCTGGGGATCGCTTTCATCATTTCCCCATAAAAAGAGAGAGGGCACGGCACTTTTACCAGTGGCAAGTCTTCCTAAAGAGCAGGGGATTATAGATGATATGCAGTTTCTAGGCCTCCTGTATCTCCTCCTGTACTATTCCTACATTCTAACGGTGACTACACTTCAAAAAAAAAAGTACTTCACTGGCTGTAAAGCGGTTTGGGACGTCTGGTGGTCGCGAAAGGCGCTATATAAATGCAAGTCTTTCTTTCTTTGTATGTACACAGGTATTGTACACAGTGATCACCACCTGCTGCTAGGCATGGTGCAATGCCATCTTCTGGGGAGGGTGCCCAGGAGTACCAAACAAGGCAATTCTTGCACTCACCTCAAACAGTTCTGAGGAAAGGTCATCGACCTGAAACGCTAACTCTATTTCTCTTTCCACAGATGCTGCCTGACCTGCTGAGTGTTCCCAGCATTTTCTGTTTTTACTTCAAGCAGGGTATCAGCTCCCCCACTTCACCACTTACCCACGGACTCCGTTTTGTATCTCCATGTTGGGTTTGTCTCACTTTGTTTTTGCCTGTCACCGATTCTCCGTGGCCCTCCTACAGCTTTAGTAAACTGTTAAAAATGCATTTTGAGCTCTTGTAAAGGTGCAGAGAATTTGTGCCCCCTTATGCAGCTACTTACTTTTAAATGGCCACATCCCCTTAAATGTCAACAGCAGCCCTTTAAAGAGGAATCCCATCTCCTTCATCAGTGTGCTTGCTGCGCCCAGGTTGGGGTGTGCAGGGAGCATGAAACATTTATTTAAATAGACTGACCTCAGGATTTATGGGAAGGTCAGCTCTCCGTTGAACGTACGAGCAGTGAACATGCTCAAATCTGGTCCCACCAGCACTGCACCAGGACCAGAATTTCTATCCTGGTTTCTAAAATGTATGAAACAAATAAGTCTCAGAGACTGTGTATGAAAATAAATTGCCTCAGAAGAAATTTCCTCAGCACATTATTTATTTGTCACTTTGATGCATTGACTTAATTATTGACAATTTGTTCTAATAAGCTTTTCTTCCCGGTTTGTCTCTTCCTCTCCCGAAGGCCCTGATTCTTCCACAATTGCACAGGTATTGACACTCCTCCCGTGCCTCATTACATAATATCCACTCTACATGTGTGAGCCTAGATGATGAATGACGCCAGGCTATGAAATCAGCTAAGGATTACCTAGTCTCTATGCATTTTCCAGCGTGGTCACTGGTAAGTGATCAGGAGCCAAAACCCTAACTTATTCTTAGCACTTCCGAACTCAGGGACGCTGAGGCAAGTTATAACAATCTTACCACCACCTCAGATGATATCTGCTGACGCAACGCAGCCAGGAATTGACCTTGGGACCTTCCTGGACTGCAGGACTCAGTAGCACAACAGGAGGTACATTTACACTGGTACAGTAGTAGAAGGTGCTTTTTTGAGGCTGAAATTAATATTGCTGAGACAGATCTACATCTAGACCTGAGTGTAAAATTTGGTTTTCCTTTCCCCAGCATAGCCATTTTTCACTGGTTGATAAAACTTAGACAGAAATTAAAAATCTAATAATAAGATGGTTTCACTGTGATGGCTCTGCTGTGGAATGGAGGGACTTTGGGGGAAAAATTCGTTAGCGACCAGTGCCCAACAAAAAATAGCACCGGCGATCGCTAACTTCAGTTTTAGTGCCCCAAGAAGGAGGTGGAGCGCTAATACAAGCGCTCCACTTCCTTCTTAGCACGCTGACCCCGAATAGCAGGGCGGGTGCGTTCTGCAGCGCTACTCACTGGGTCATGTAGCGCTGCTGCATGGACGGGCTCTTCCCCTCATTAAAGGGAGGGCCCAAGCCCACAACTCTGCGGGGCCCTACCTGGACCACCGGGGAGCGGGGTGCCGTGCCAGCAGCCCAGCATTCAAGAGGAGTGCCGGGCTGCCAGATCGCGGCACGGACCCCTGCGTTCAAAGACGCAATGGTAAGTCGGTCGATTATTTTCCCCCCGCCCGCCACCTCCCCTTTACTTATCGCCCTGAGAGCCTCCTGCCGCTCCTTTCCCGTCCCCTGAATCGGTCGCTGTCATCGCCTGGCGCAGATTCAGGGGGCGCGGGCCAATTTTGCGGGCGGCACGAAAACATGGCGCTGCGCACGGTGATGACGTCGTCCTCGCCTGCGCAGCGGAGCGGGGCGCTACCGGTTACCGCCGCCGCTAAACTCCTGCTGAATTTAGCGGGAGTCGTTAGCGGCGCCATGCCCGGGCAAAAAGTCGTTTGCGCCCCGTTAGCGCCCCCTAACGAGAGGCGCAAACGCACCGAATGGTTTTGTTTTTAGACATTCAAGAACTACTTACCACGTGCAACTCATTAGGCAAAAAAATAATCCTGGCCTTAAATCACCTTAATAAAGTAAAGTTGCTTCTTATCAAAGCCTGGGGTCTGGATGAGCGATACATCTTGAACAAATTTACGACGTTGGTTTGAACTACAGGCCAAGGTCAGCCACAGCTGAAGCCAGTCCTTGTTCATTAGATTTGAGATCGTTATTGGCCACAAGGCAGAAAGGAAGTAGATTACTTCCTCTCTACTTGTAATAAATACTTAAAAGACATCCTGCAATAAACAAAAATATAGTCATGCATATAGATAGGCTGTACTGGAGTAGAGTTAATGAACACTAACTTCCAACCATTGTGAATATCAGCAAATGAAAACCATGAAATGGCGTATCTTATAACGTTTTTCTGTTTTTAAAACGCTGTTTTTCCAGGATTATTTCTGTTCTCATTGATTACACTGTCCTAACTAATTTTGGAATACCATGGGATTCCTAGCTAGTTTTAATAGCACATCCTACAGGATCTCACAAAAGAAACAGTAAAGAGATTCCAAAACACAGTCCAACATGTTCGTAGCAAGATAGCTAAAAGCCAGGCTTCCTTTTTACCCTGAATCTTTCAATTTACTTCTTTTCCGCACAGATGCTTTCAGCATTGCAATGCTTGATATTGCTTACTTGTCCCTTTTTGAAGATTATATTGAGCTGTAGAAGATATGCATAAATGACAGAGTCATGTTACATTTTAACCATATAGTGCTTTGTAGAGATTTATTTTGAACTTAATGGGGGTGAAATTGGTCTTCGCCAGTAGCGCAAGATGGGTTAATAGTGAATCGGCCGCCCGTTTTACACCACACCTGATTACTTTTCTATTGAAGTCTGTTTGAACTTCAGGAAGCTTGCCATCATTCTTTGGTGAATTGCGCATCCATGTCATATTCATATCCTGTTACCATCCCATAGGAATTTCAAGATGTGCTGGTTAAGATTCTACACTATGTGCCAGGATATGAAGGGGCTGCATATGGAAGGAGAAAGAGATGGGGCAGTATATGAATCTTTCTTATGGTCATGGTTCCCAGTAGTAATATAGGTACATTATTCCACTTGTTTATATGTTTCAGAATACCAACTATGGAGAAAAGTTCAATTTGTTTGAGAATTTTGGGGGGAGAAATTCGGCATGTTAGCGCCTCCCGTTAGCGGCTGGGGGGGGGCGGCGGCAAGGCGCTAATGGGATTTAGCGCTGCCGATAACATTTAGCGCCAGATCATGACGTCAACACGTGTGGAACGCCCCGTTAACGGCCCAGATGCAAAATTGACTGCCGCCCCCTGCCTTAGCGCTGGGTCTGAACAAGGGCAGGAGGAGGAGACGTGATGCAGTCGGATGGCCGCTGTAGGGATCAACACCCGGTTTCATCTTAGTGGCCAATCAATGCTGCCTTCTCAGTCTGACATAGGGAAAGAGCCGTTTTCAGTGAGGGAAACGTTTCTTACTTTCAGGAGTGTTCCGCCTGCTAAAAATGTGTCTGTTTCATCGTGCTGAGATTTCAAACTCCTACACTTGGATACGTTAATGGGGGCTGTACTGGCGCTCGACCTCGCCCTCCAGCTACAACGTCGGAGGCAGAGACAAAGATTGGAAAATGTGGCCGGAGGGAGGAGGGCCAACAGGGCTGTCAACAGGAGGCCTTAGCCTCCCAGGGTATTCCGGGAGCACTTCTCCTACATAAATTTAACTGAAGAGCAGTGTCTTAGAAGACTCCACTTCACCAAGGAGGTGGTCACAGAGCTCTGCCACCTCCTGCAGCCACACCTCGAGCCTCAGATCAGGACCACCGCGGCTCTCTCAGTGGCAGTCAAGGTCACCGTCGCCCTCAATTTCTACGCCAGCGGATCCTTCCAGTCTGCAGCAGGAGACATATCTAAAATTTATCAGTTCGCCGTCCATTGCTGCATCCGGGAGGTCACAGAGGCTCTCTACAGAAGGAGAAGGGACTACATTTCCTTCCCCATGACCAGAGAGAAGCAGGACGAGCGTGCATGTGGCTTTGCCAGGATAGTGGGATACCCCATGGTGCAGGGTGTCATTGACTGCACCCACGTGGCTTTGCGGGCACCGCATAACAATCCTGAGATCTTCCGTAACCATAAAGGCTACCACTCCCTATATGTGCAGTTGGTGTGCGACCACAGACAGCGAATTCTCAACATCAATGCCCGCTATCCTGGCAGCAGCCACGATGCCTTCATCCTGCGCCAGCACTCATCCAGCAACCACATCAAGCTCGCTGGTCGGAGACAAGGGCTATCCGCTCTCCACTTGGCTCATGAATCCCCTCCGCAACCCCAACACTGCTGCTCAGCACTCATACAATGAGAGCCTTGCTACCACCAGGAACATCATCGAGCAGACCATCGGGGTGCTCAAGCAACGGTTCCGCTGCCTTGAGCGCTCGGGAGGAGCCCTCCAGTACTCGGCTGAGCGGGTGTCTCCTTTCGTCGTGGTCTGCTGCATGCTGCACAACTTGGCCATCATGAGGGCCCAGCCATTACCACCAGGCATAGCCGCACCACCTCAGGAGGAGGAAGAGAGAGACGAGGAGGACGAGGAGGAGGAACAGCAGCGAGGAAGGAGGCAGCCACTCAATCGGCCTTCTGGAAGGGCGGTCCGTGACCGTCTGATCAGACCGCGGTTCCAATAAATTCTACCCCACATCCCGGTTGCTGACCACATCCCCATCATTCCATCCATTTTGCTTGCCGTATCACAGCACAAAGCTGAACTGAGAGACCGCACAAAATCAGTAACATTCTGTTAATAAATTTATCAACATTCAATAAACACATATATACAACAACAATATTAACTAATCGTCCTTGTACAAACCCTTACTTCCCCTCTTTACAGTGCCTTTTCCTAATCTACTGTTCTTACGTAGTCTGTCCCCAGTGGCTGCAGCAGGGCTGGTGGAAGGCTGCTGAGTGTCAGTGCCAGAGACTACAGATGGCCTTGCAGGACGCCCTCGACCAGCTCTGGGCCTGGAAGGCCCGGCTGTAGACTGCACCACCTCAGCATGGGCGGCGGCAGTCTGGCCTGGCTGGATGACAGGCAGCAACAAGGGCAATGGTGGTGTGGCAATGATGGGAGCAGGAATGCTGTCATTCTGAGACAGGACAGCAGGTTCCTGCTCCACTGACCCACTGTCACTCCCCCGGGGCAGCACCTCAGCATCCCTACCAATCTGTTGCATCACAGATTGCTGGCCTGCTGCGACACCGTGAGATCCCCGGTGGTCTGTGGTGGACCCAGCCACGATGGCAGCAGTCAGAGCTTGCGTGGCATTAAGCTGAGACTGCATGAGAGCAGTCTGAGACTCGATGGCAGCAACCATTGACTGCATAACAGCACTAAGACATTGCATGGCTTCCACCTGTGCTGCAATGGATGCTGCCACATCGCCCATGACATGCGGCATGAGGTCTGGGTCCCCATGGTCTCTCAGGGAGTCCACCATCCTTGCAGACTGCCAAGGATGGGCTCCATGGTGTGCGCAGAGCTCTGTGCAATGTTGGAGGCGGACTCCTCCACACTCCTTAGAAACATAGAAACATAGAAGATAGGAGCAGGAGTAGGCCATTCGGCCCCTCGAGCCTGCTCCGCCATTCGATGAGATCATGGCTGATCATCCAAACTCAGTACCCTGTACCTGCCTTCTCCCCATATCCCTTGATACCTTTAGCTTTAAGAAATACCTTACCATTGCCGACAGGCTCTCGGGCACCCTTGCCATTGCAACTATGATCTCCGTGTGCATGCCCATCACCCTTCTTGTGAATGCCTCCCCATCGATGTTCTCATCTGAGTCCTGTGCAGCAGAACGCGGTGTGAACTCACCCTCCGGGGAGCTGGCTCCCGAGCTACCCTTTCCCCCTGGCCTTGCTGCAGCCCACTCATCCCCGGTGCATCACCCAGTGCTGACCCCTCTACTAAACCTGCCTCTAAAGATCGCGTAGCGTCAGTATCTGAGGTGGTGCCTGCGGGTGAGACATGCAGTGATGTGGTGCTTTCTTCCTCCTCCTCTTCTCCCGCCTCACTCTTACTGGGAGGCTCAGGGACAGGCTGGTCATCTGGTTGCTGATTACAAGACTCGCGTTAAGATGAGGGCAGGGGGGCAGGAAGGGAGCAAGGAATGCAGACAGTACAATGAACTGGAAAGTGGGAAAGGCTTGTGCTGTGAGGGGAAAGTGGGATGAGAGAAGGAGAGGGAATGAACATACTGTTGTTGCTCCTAAGGGGGTCGACGTCGCTGATGGTCACGGTGCCCAATGACTCTCAACACTCAGTCCTCCAGGTCTGTAAGCTGTTGGATGTCCACTTCACCCCCGACTGTTCATTACTGCTCCCTCCTGTTGTGGGCCAGCTTGGCCTGCAAGAGAAAGGAAAGTGTGTGAGTGAGTGTGTTTGGGAGATGTGCCTGCCATAGTTGAATAGCTGTGATTGTAGGCAAGGCATGAGATGTGGATGTGAGTTTTAGTAGGTGGAGATGCTTGCTGGGTGAGTGGTGGGGGTGTGGTGGTTTGTGCAGTGTGTACAGACTGAGGTTCAGATGGTGACCCCTTGTTGAAGCATGTACTCACCCTGACCACCCGAATGAGGTCATTGAACTTTTTACGGCAGTGTGTGAGGGGCCTGAGGACCACACTGCTGGCCGAGACGTCCTGCGCCACTTCCCTCGGCATTGCCCTGAAGACATGGAGCAATGGCCTCCTGCCAATGGCCAGGAACAGCACCGTAATTTATATGAGTAGAACAAATGAAGGACAGAGACACCAGTTGCGAGTTCATGAGCTTGCTTTACTAGGCCAGAGCAAACTGAGTATGCTCATACTAAACCATGTGATAAACCATATGATAATACATTACACTGCTTTCCCTTAAAAAAAATGTACATATTCCCCTCTCAAATACAACAAAACTATGGTCCACCTTTCCCAGCATTACATGTACCACATAACAAAAACTCCTGGCTTTTTTTTCTTTTAAATAAACTACAAATGCTACAAATGAATTACAAATCCAGTTCAATAACAGGTTTGCGGAGCCTTCCTGATCTTCTTACAGAAGGTTTTGGTGTTGAACCAATTTTCGGGCTGTTTTGTTCTGGTTCTGAACTCAAAGATGATCCTGTTTCTATCTCGGACTTGTTTGAACCTGATACTTCAGTTTCTGAAGTCTGAACTGAGTCAAACTCCTGTATGTGTTCATGATCAAGTGGTTCAAGATCACGTCTTGGTTCATCTCTAGCAGAGATCATTTGATCTCCATGAACACTTCGGATGTTGTCACCAATCTCAACCAAATATCTCTTGGTTCCACCAACCTCTACTATGGTTCCTATATCTCACTTGTGTGAACTCCACTTGCCAGGGGCTCTGAGAACACAAACACACTCGTTTTGTCTGAAACTGCATTCTTTCTGATTGTCATCATAATAACGTTTCTGACTCAACTGTTTCTATTCAACTCTTGAGGCCAAATTTGGTTGAACAAGACTCAATCATGTTCTCAATCTCCTCTTCATCAAGTGTTCTGCTGGGGTTTATCTAGTTGTAGTGTGTGGAGTAGTTCTGTACTTCAGCAAGAAATTTGCCAAACGTTGCTTCATGCTGAGTCCCGAACAACCCTGCAACACTTGCTTTTTGAGAGCTTCTTTTACTATTCTGACTGACCTTTCGGCTGCTCCATTTGAAGCTGGATGATATGGTGGAACGAGAGTGTGTTTGATACCGTTCCGTTTCGTGAACTCTTGGAATAGAACAGAACAGAACTGAGGGCCATTGTCAGAAACAAGCTCTTCAGGTAAGCCATGACATGCGAAGATAGACCTCAACTCATCTATGGTGCGTTCAGTTGTAGTATTTGAACCCATGTGTTTCACTTCAATCCACTTTGAGTGACTATCTACAAGTACCAGGAAATAATAATTTGCTTTCTCACAGAAGTCTCATGTACTCTCTGAAAAGGTCTACTTGGCCATGACCAGGGTTGTAGTGGAGATTTGGGTGGTTTGTTTCTGCAATTTTGGCAAACGCTGCATTTGCTGACAAATGATTCAAGATCACTGTCCAATCCAGGCCAGTAAACAAAGCTTCTTGCAATTGATTTTATACTGACGATCCCTGGATGTTCAGTCTGAAGTTCAGCCAGAATTCTATCTCTCAAAGAAGTAGGTACCACCACTCTGTTTCCCCACTTGATACAACCTTGCTCACAAGACAATTCAGTATGACGGTTATGGAATGGTTTCAATTCTGTGTCCAGACACTAATCAGTCCATCCATTCAAGGAGGTTTTCTTACACTCTTTTCAGTACTGAGTCCTTTTGAGTCTCATCTGCAATCTCAGTTGCATTCACGGGAAAGTCTTTGTCAACTGCGCCTAGCGTGAAAATAGCACCTTCACTCCCAACACGAGTCTTCATGTGGCAACCTGGACAAGGCATCTGCGATTGCATTTTGCTTTGAAGTGCGATATTCAATCGAGTAGTCATATTGTGACAACAACACTGCCCAACGTTGCATTCTTGATGTGGTCATTGCAGGGATGGCAGATTTGGGCCCCAATATTGCTAGGAGTGGTTTGTGATCGGTTATCAGGGTAAACTTTCTGTCGATCAAGAACTGTTGGAATTTCTTGATTCCAAACACTATGATGAGTGCTTCCTTTTCAATTTACGCGTAATTTCTTTCACTCTTTGTGAGGGTTCGCAATGCGAACATGATTGGTTTCTCTTGGCTGCCATCCATTACGTGCCTTATGACGGCTTCCACACCATAGCTAGAAGCATCACACGCTAACTTAAGCTCACGCTCTGTGTCGTAGTGCACAAGTAGAGCATCGCTAGAGCGACTTCTCTTACAAACATCGTAAGCTTCCTGTTGCACTTTTGTCCACTTCCACTGGCCATCCTTCTTCAGGAGCTTGTGCTGCAGAACAAGCCACGCCTCTAGCCAAGCTGTTCCAGTACAGCTACAACACTGGCATCTATCCGACAATGTGGAAAACTGCCCAGGTATGTCCTGTCCACAAAAAGCAGGACAAATCCAACCCGGCCAATTACCGCCCCATCAGTCTACTCTCAATCATCAGCAAAGTGATGGAAGGTGTCATCGACAGTGCTATCAAGCAGCACTTACTCACCAATAACCTGCTCACTGATGCCCAGTTTGGGTTCCGCCAAGACCACTCGGCTCCCGACCTCATTACAGCCTTGGTCCAAACATGGACAAAGGAGCTGAATTCCAGAGGTGAGGTGAGAGTGACTGCACTTGACATCAAGGCAGCATTTGACTGAGTCTGGCATCAAGGAGCCCTAGTAAAACTGAAGTCAATGGGTATCAGGGGGAAAACGTTCCACTGGCTAGAGTCATACCTAGCACAAAGGAAGATGGTTGTGGTGGTTGAAGGTCAATCATCACAGCCCCAGGACATCGCTGCAGGAGTTCCTCAGGGCAGTGTCCGATGCCCAACCATCTTCAGCTGCTTCATCAATGACCTTCCCTCCAACATAAGGTCAGAAATGGGGATGTTTGCTGATGACTGCACAGTGTTCAGCACCATTCGCAACTCCACAGATAATGAAGCAGTCCATGCCCGCATGCAACAAGACCTGACGACGTTCAGGTTTGGGCTGATAAGTGGCAGGTAACATTCACGCCACAGAAGTGCCAGGCAATGACTATCTCCAACAAGCAAGAGTCTAACCACCTCCCCTTGACATTCAATGGTATTACCATTGCTGAATCCCCCACTATCAACATCCTGGGGGTCACCATTAACCAGAAACTTAACTGGACCAGCCACATAAATACTGTGGCAACAAGAGCAGGTCAGAGGCTAGGTATTCTGCGGTGAGTGTCTCACCTCCTGACTCCCCAAAGCCTTTTCACCATCTACAAGGCACAAGTAAGGAGTGTGATGGAATACTCTCCACTTGCCTGGATGAGTGCAGCTCCAACAACACTCAAGAAGCTCGACACCATCCAAGCCAAAGCAGCCCGCTTGATTGGCTCCCCATCAACCACCTTAAACATTCACTCCCTCCACCACCGGTGTACCGTGGCTGCAGTGTGTACCATCTACAAGATGTACTGCAGCAACTCGCCAAGGCTTCTTCGGCAGCACCTCCCAAACCCGTGACCTCTACCACCTAGAAGGACAAGGGCAGCAGGCACATGGGAACACCACCACCTCCAAGTTCCCCTCCAAGTCACACACCATCCTGACTTAGAAGTATATCGCCGATCCTTCATCGTCGCTGGGTCAAAATCCTAGAACTCCCTACCTAACAGCACTGTGGGAGTACCTTCACCACACGGACTGCAGCGGTTCAAGAAGGCGGCTCAGCACCACCTTCTCAAGGGCAACTAGGGATGGGCAATAAATGCTGGCATTGCCAGCGATGCCCTGATCCCATAAACGAATTTTAAAAAATGGAGCTAACATGGTTACTAACTCAGGAAAGAAATGTGCGTAGTACTGAACCATTCCAAGGAAAGATCTTAACTCAGACACGTTCTGTGGCTTTGGAGCATTGATGACAGCATCAATCTTTTCCTTCACTGGTTGCAAGCCATTTGCATCAACTTTCAGACCAAGGTACACAACCTCGGGCTGCACAAAAGCACATTTGCTCCTTTTCAATTTGACATGTTGGGAATTCAACCTTTGAAGCACTAAATCTAACACTTTTAGATTTTCTTCCTCGCTGCTTGTTGCGATCAGCACATCATCTTGATTGCATAAGCAATTTGGAATTCCTTGCAAAATCTTATCCATCGTAGCCTGGAAGATTTTGGGGGTGGACTTTACACCATACTGCAGCTTGGTGTATGAGTACAGTCCCTTGTGTGTATTGATAGTGAGATACTGTTGACTCTCTTTGTCAACATTCAGCTGAGCGTAAGCGTGCGACAGGTCAAGCTTGGAGAAAACCTTTGATTCAGAGAGTGCTGCATACAAATCTTGCGATGTAGGTAACGGGTACTGCTCATCGTCAACTGCTTGGTTGATAGTAATTTTGTAGTCACCGCACAAGCGAACAGTTTTGTCTGCTTTGGGCACTACCACAATCGGGGTAGCTCATTCACTTTTGTCAGTTTTTACCAGCATTCCATTCTCGCTCAGTTTCTCTAGCTCTTTCTCCACCTGACTTTTCAACGCATAGGGGACAGGCCTTGCCTTACAATAGACAGGCTTCACGTTGGACTTGATGTGGATATGCGCATCATACCCAGTGATGCCTTCATAACTGTTTGTGAACATGCTTTCGTACTTGTTCAGCATTGTGTCGAGTCGTTTCTTTGAAGCATCTACACTGAAGATGTTTTTCCAGTCTAGTTTTAACTTTCTCAACCAGTCTTTGCCCATGAGGGTTGGCCTGTTGTTGTAGCTCGCTCCAATAATAGGCAGCTTTACTGATTGGCCATTGTGTTGAACTGTACATTCCATTTGTCCACATGTCTCTAGGATTTCTGTAAGTAGTATTTGATTAAACTTACTCTCATATGTGTCCTTACTCATGATAGAGCAGTCCGCCGCTGTGTCGATACACATATCAATATATTGGTCATTGATCAAAAGTTTTGTACGGAAGTCTTTCTCACGACTGCTAGCATTGCCGCTAGTGGCATAGATACTGTAGATGCCTAGTTCTTCAATATCAGGTGTGTTCACTTCAATATTGTGAACTCCTCCCTTTTGTTGTCCCCACTTTGCATTGCCACTAGAATGGTTCTTACTTCCTGCTTTAGATCTAGCTCTGCAAGCTGTTGAAATATGTCCTTGCTTCTGGCAGTGAAAACACTTCGCATTTCTGCATTGGCAGGACTGTGGTGAGTGATTTCCATTGCAGCGATAACAATTCACTGAACTGCTCTCACTGACATGCTATTGACTCGGTCTCACAGCTTTAGGTTCGGTGGTGGCTTTGTGACTGTAAACCTCAGCTGCACTAGTCACTTGAGTTGGACGGAGCTCCCTAGCATTCTTAGACGCCATCTCCATAGATAGGGCAATTTTGCATGCTATGTCAAATGTTAGGTTCAGAGTGTTCAGTAGCTTGGACTGTGCAGTTCTCTCTTGGAGCGCTAACAATCAATTTAGCGGGAGGTCAGAAGGATTAGCACCTGGCGCTAATTCTCCAACTTTTTAAAATTTAGCGCCCCAACCGGGGCGATACCGAATTTCTAGCCCTTGGTCTTATTGTTATGTGTACGTGTTTGGATCCTGGCTTGAACTATGTGAATAGATTGAATTCACCACCCTGTGCTGAGATGTCCTGAGTGAAGGACATACCCTTTGCTTTGAAGTAACTGAATCTATATCCTGAGATCTAGTCAAAATCCTTGGGGGTAAAAATTCAGTTGGTTGCGCCTCCCGTTAGCACCTTAAGAGGGCGCTAATGGGGCGCAAAGCCGCTAACGCCCGGGCGCAGCGATGTTTGCGCCACTCGGGAACTTAACTAGAGATTGTGCGGCGGCGCTAAACTTTACCGCTGCGACCACCTGCGCGCGCCGATTGTGACGTCATTCCATGGTGCAACGCCCTTGTGGCGCCCCGGAGCGGAAATTGAGTGGCGCCCCCTGCCTTACCGCCTGGCGCATCCAACGACCGGAAGACTGGAACGCTATCAATCGCTGTGGGGCTGGGGGGGGGCGCTATTTAAAGGGGGCCTCTTCCTGTCTTTTTCTGTGGTTGACATTTTTGCACCACTCGTTCTGAGAGAGAGAGAGAGATTCGGAGAGAGAGAAAGAGAGACTTCTGCATTGAGTCAACGCTTTGTGAGGTAGTTTTGCCTACTGATCCTAACTTCGCTGCTACTTTGGTTGCAGTCCTTCATTACTTTGCTTGCAAAGAGACTATGGGGGCTGCACTGATTGGGGGCGTCGTCCTGCTCCAGCTGAATCGGAGGACACAGAGACGCAGAGAGAGAGTGGCAATGATGGCCAGACGGAGGAGGGCCAACAGGCGTATGTACAGGAGAGCTTACCCTCCCAGGGTATATCGTGAACAGCTCTCCTACATTCATATGTCTGAGGAGCTGTGTTTGCGAAGGCTGCGATTCAGCAAGGAGGTGGTCACTGAGCTCTGCCACCTGCTGCAGCCAGATCTGCAGCCTCAACTGAGGTCCAGGACGTCTCTGTCGGTGGCAGTGAAGGTCACAGTGGCTCTCAACTTCTACGCTACTGGCTCATTTCAAGCTGCTGCTGGGGACCTCGCCAATATCTCTCAGTTCGCGGTGCATTGCTGCATCCGGCAGGTCACAAATGCCCTCTTTAAAAGGAGACGAGAGTTCATCTCTTTCCCCATGACCCCAGACAAGCAGCGTGACCGCGCTCTGGGCTTTGCGAGGATAGCGGGCTTCCCCATGGTGCAGGGTGCCATTGACTGCACGCATGTGGCTTTGCGTGCTCCACATGAGAATGCCGAGGAATTCCGGAACAGAAAGGGGTTCCATTCCTTGAATGTTCAGTTGGTCTGTGACCACAGACAGCTGATACTCGCTGTCAATGCCCACTATCCTGGCAGCTGCCACGATGCTTTCATCCTGCGCCAGACTACTGTGGCAGAACTTTTCGAGGCACCGCATCAGCCAGTTGGTTGGCTTCTCGGGGACAAAGGGTATGCATTGAGCACCTGGCTGATGACACCGCTCCGTACGCCCAACACCCCTGCTGAGCTGCGGTACAATGAGAGCCATCAAGCTACCAGGAACATAATTGAGCGCACAATCGGCGTGCTGAAGCAACGGTTCCGCTGTCTCGACCATTCTGGAGGAGCCCTGCAGCGAGTATCCAACTTCGTAGTTGTGTGCTGCATGTTGCATAACATGGCAATCGTCAGGACCCAGCCAATGCCACCAGGCCTTGGAGCACCACCAGAGGAGGAGGAGGAAGAGGAGGAAGAGGACGAGGAGGATGATCATCAGCAGCACCAAGGCGGGAGGGCGGCCCACAATGGTCAAACTGCAAGGGCCGTCCGTCAACGGCTAATAGCAAGCCGCTTCTAGGGCCCCTGCTGTGGAAATGGCTTCTGCCATTGCTAACAACATCAATGAACCCAGCACGCAACCCCTAAGCCGGCCAAGGCACCAATAATTCCAAACACCAACCATGTATATTTTGAATACAGAAACTTATTTATTTTACAAACTCTGTGTGTGTCAATTCCTCATGACAAACTCATAGAAATAAACACAAAAAAACAGTCAATAACATAACTGGTTCTCACAACCTGGAGATAATGTCCAAAACACTAAACAAAAGTTGGACCAAGAACCTCGACCTTTAATAAAAAAATGACCAGCATTTTGGCACACATCCTACTTTTTGCCCTTCGAGGGTGATCTCCTTCCCTTGCGCACTTCCCCCCTTCTAACCCTACTGCTCCTCCGTAATGGGACCTCAGTGGCTGCAGCAAGGCTGGTGGAAGGCTGCTGCTCGTCAGACCCTGACACTGCAGATGCCCCTGAAGGACGGCCTCGACCAGTTCTGGGCCTGGAGGGCGCAGCTGCAGACTGCACCAACTCTGCATTGGCGGCAGCAGTCTGTCCTACAGGCGGTGGCAAGTGCAGTGGAGAAGTGACAGTGTTGGCAGCAGGAATGCTGTCATCGTGAGAGAGGACAGCAACTCCCTGCTCGCCCGACACACTGGCACTCCCACGGGGCAGCACTTCAGCATCCGGAGTAATCTGCTGGAGAACAGATTGCTGGCCTGCTGCAGCGCGGTGAGAGCCCCGGGGACATGTGAACGAACCATCGAGGTTGGCAGCAGTCTGTGCTCGCGTGGCCTCAATCTGAGTCTGCATGAGAGCAGTCAGAGATGGGATCACGGCAGCCACTGACTGAATTGCAGCACTAAGCGTTAGTGTGGCATCCGCCTGTGCTACAGCGAAGTGCTCCACACTCCTTGCCAGTGACTCAATGCATTCGGGCACCCTTCCCACTGCACCCATGAGCTCAGTGTGCATGCCCACCGCCTGGGTGTTCATTTCTGCGATCAGCTGCTCCTCCTCTGCGTCCATTGCAGTAGGAGTCTCTGGCATACTCTCCCTCTGGGGAGAAGGCCCCCGTTCTTCCCTACCCCCATGGCGTTGCTGCAGCCCGCTGGGTCCTGGAGCTTCACCCTCATCAGACCCTTCCCCCCTGCTCCCCTCCAGGGAAGGCGTGTTCCCAGTGTGGGCATGGGCTTCCTCGGGAGAGGGTGGCACTGATGCTCCAGCTTCCTCTTCCTCCTCGGCTGCAGCTTCACTCCCAGTGGCAGCTTCAGGGCCCGTCTCCTCAGCTGGTGAATCACCATCTGAAAGCAGGGAGGTACAAGAGTGGCTTTAGCGTGAGGACAGGGTGGCAGTAAGGGAGGAATAAGTGCAGCGAGTTAGCAAGTTGGATTGAAAGTGTCAAAGGCTGGTGTTGTGAGGGACAAGTGGAAGGACAGAGGACAAAAAGGTGATGACCTTACCATTGCTGTCCAGAACGGGGTCGGCGTCTCCAGTGGCGACGGGACCGATCACCCGGCTTGCCACAATCCTGTGGACGCGCTCCTCAAGATCGCTGAGGGGTTGCAGCTGAGGCCGCCCTCCACCTGTCCGTTGCTGCTGTCTCCGATTATGCGCCAGCTTGGCCTGTAAGAAAAAGGACAGCATCTGAGTAAATATACAGCCATGGTCTTGCCTGATGTGCCTCCCATAGGTGAATAGCCCTTACTGTATGCAGCCATGGTCTTGCCTGATGTGCCTCCCATAGGTGAATAGCCCTTACTGTATGCAGCCATGGTCTTGCCTGATGTGCCTCCCATAGATGAATAGCCCTTACTGTATACAGCCATGGTCTTGCCTGATGTGCCTCCCATAGGTGAATAGCCCTTACTGTATGCAGCCATGGTCTTGCCTGATGTGCCTCCCATAGGTGAATAGCCCTTACTGTATGCAAAGTGTGGAATGTGTGTGTGTGTTTCATGAAAGGGCCATAGGTGTTGGATGAGTGTTGTGCATTGGGGTTTTAAGACCCTCTGGCCATAGAGTGAGGTTGAGATGGAGGGATGGAGAGGTATTGAGAAAAAGCCACTCACCCTGACGACCCGAGTGAGGTCGTTGAACTTTTTGCGGCATTGAGTATGGGTCCTGGGCACCATGCTCCTGGAGGAGACGCTCTGAGCCACCTCCCTCCACACTCTTCTGTACTCGCGTGGCAAAGGCCTCCTGCCACTCTCAGGGAAGAGTATACATCTTCTGCACTCCACCGCGCCAACCAGAGCATCCAAGGCCCGCTCGGTGAAGCGATGAGCTCGTTCTCTCACCCTCTCCATCCTTGGCAGCAAAATGGATTCACAGGTCTCTCCAGGCCGACATTCAAGGCTGCAATGAGCAGGGTGTGGCTGGGGAGCAAGTTGGCCCCCCCCGCTTTAAGAAGTGGCCGGCGCCAGTGTGTCTGTGTTCCCTCGCTAACTGGCAGCAGCTGCGCTGCGCTCGCGCGCTGAGTTAGCGCCTCACTGCTCGGCCTTTGCGCCTTAAGACAGGTGTGCAGCGCCTGATTTAGCGCTCCACTCACCTCCCGGGGCGGTAAAAGTGAAGTTTCCAGTCAGTGGCAATAATTAGCGCCAGGCGCTAATATTTGCGTCCAGACGATATTTGCGCCCCAAACGGGGCGCGACCTAATTTTTCCCCCTTGGTGTTTTAGAAGACAAGCGAAGTGTTGGGGTCGGCAAGCAGTGTTCGACTCTCTCAGCAATGTGGCACTCCAGGTTGCTCATTTGTCTGGGGCGCTGTGGCCAAGGAAGATGAGAGGTAGGTAGGAGCAGCCTTGTCATGCCCTTCAGTAGAAGGGTAGTTAGATAAACTACTGCCATTGATACACTGTGGATGTCAAGTCGCAGTAGAGGATTTTGATCTAGTTCCTGATCAGAGGCCATTTTCTTTAGCAGAGGATCCCATTCCACCTGGTTGAATGCTTCTTCCATACCCAGAAAAAGTTCTAAAGCTGCTGTTACATTGGTGCGCCACTTTGGATAGTTGCTTGTGTTATCCCTTGACTGGTGCCCTTGTATGAGATCCTTTAGGGATTCTTGTGTTTAACCGGCAGCCCCAGATTTTGGCTAATATGTAGTTGCTATTGAGCCAGGACATGAACCTGTAAAATGGGATCTTTCTCCTTCTTCTATATTATTGTGACTGCAATCAATTAGTTGAACTTCCAGCTCCAGGACATAGTGAAAGAGTTTCAACACTGGTGAAGTTCAACAAGGTTGTTTGGGAAAGGGGGCTTTCCTGGACTGTAGTCATATTATTGCTTTTCGGAGCATATTTGCAAAGACCAGGGAGCTCAGAGTTTGTGAGTTAACATCTCAGAACTGGAAGTTTGCAAATCAGCTAGGTATTACTTTGTCGCTTGCCAAGAGGGGGAGAAGGGGCAGGATTGTAGAGATTCCAAGGTGCAGACATTTGCAAATACTTCATTAATCTCAGTTGGGTCAGAGAATCATTTGCCATCTGCTTTCTTTAATTGCTGTGATTGTTCTGCTTTGCACTCGCACGCTCAGGGTTGAGATGAGACTTTTCCCTTGTTTTCACCGTGCAGTATTTTACCTTATTATACTCAAATGGCTTTTCCACAGCTGTTGAAAGCAGATTGTTTGACTCTGCAGAGTCCTTTGGGTGCTTTCTGATGGACACCTCCTGTGCTGAGTGTCCAACTCTCCGACTCATTCTTTCCACTCCTTTGGGTTTCAGCACCTTGCATTTCCTGATGGAAGCATCTGTGGCCTCAGAGGACACGCTTGGCACTGTCGCATGCCAGTGATTTTCTTCTCAAATTTGTCACCTAGCTTTTCAAAATTAAATATAGTGCTTATACTCTTTGTAAAAAAATTACAGTACTGCGTCAGTATTTTTTACAAACTAATTGCATAAATTCTATTTAAAGACAGAATGGATATGAGGAGGTAACAGGAATTAATCTTGCTCCTATTTGGGTAATTCCCCCACCAAGAATCCTGGACATCTGATACAGTCAATGATCATTAGGGTTTTTTTTTTATTTGTTCTTGGGATGTGACTTCAATCTTGGGAGCATAAAATCGGACTTATGACCCAAACTGGGCAGATTAGGCTAAAATCGGGGTTTATGGTTTGTTGCAGAACTTCACTAAGGCTGCGATTATACGACAGATACCATTTTCAGAGCAGTAACTGCATAAAATGGTGCTGGCAGACCGGAGTTGTACTGACGACTGTTCCTTACACTGATCCCAGTGACAATGAAACTCTGCGCATGCATGCTTGGGCATGAGCACAGAGTTGGGCTCCCCAGGTTGGAGTGGCACTTCTCTCATAACATTAAGGTTATAAAGGTCTCAGAAAGTCCATTTTAAAATGTGGCTTTGGACCGAGCTGGAGATATACTGCACCCGGTGTGAACCCTGACCATTGTGAAACTGCATACTTCAGTCCGTCTTACATCTCCCAGCTTTATTGTACACAGGAGTGAGATCGCCAAGATAACGCCCAAGCAATACTGCCATTTTTTTGTGTTGATGTGCAACAGGACCTGTTTGGCGTCAATAGTATAAATGCTGCTTAAAAAATTCAGTTGTTTTGTCTTGTTCCCACTTACTTTGTGTTCATTTCTGCCCATTTGCTAACAGACATCATGGTGAATTTTACAAACTCAAGATTAAGTCATTTTCAAAAATAAAGCTCTTTATAAATAGTTACTGTACAAGTTTACAGAAAGCAAAGACAATTATCTAATCAGATTTGCACATAAACAGCTGTGAAAGAAATTAATGTTCAGTTTGTTGCACCACAAAATTGTCCTTACAGTCCTAAACACACCAAATATAAAATAAAGTTAAAGTGAAAGGGGGAAAAATTCAGTATCGCCCCGTTTGGGGCGCGATTATCGGCCGTGCGCAAAGTTTAGCGCCTGGCGCTAATTATCGCTTCCAACTACAAACTTGGCTTTTATCACCCCTGGAGGTGATTGGAGCGCTAAATCAGGCGCTACACACCTGTCTTAAGGCGCAAAGGCCGAGGATCGAGGCGCTAACTCAGAGCGCGGGCGCAGAGCAGGTGATGTCAGTTAGTGATGGAACACAGACACACTGGCGCCGGACAGTTCTTAAAGGGGAAGGTCGATCTTGCTCTCCAGCCACACCCTGCTCATTGGAGCCTTGAATCTCGGCCTGGAGAGACCTGTGCCTAAATCTTCCAGCCAAGGACTATGGAGAGGGTGAAAGAACGGGCTCAGCGCTTCAGCGAGCGGGCCTTGGAGGCTATGGTTGGCGCGGTGGAGCGCAGAAGATCAATACTGTACCCAGAGAGTGGCAGGAGGCCTTTGCCGCGCGAGTACAGAAGAGTGTGGAGGGAGGTGGCTCAGAACGTCTCCTCCAGGAGCATGGTGCCCAGGACCCATACTCAATGTCGAAAAAAGTTCAACGACCTCACTCGGGTCGTCAGGGTGAGTGGCTTTTTTTCAATACCTCTCCATCCCTCCATCTCAACCTTACTCAATGGCCAGAGGGTCTTAAAACCCCAATACCCAACACTCATCCAAAACCTATGGCCCTCTCATGAAACACACACGCACATTCCACACTTTGCATACAGTAAGGGCTATTCACCTATGGGAGGCACATCAGGCAAGACCATGGCTGCATACAGTAAGGGCTATTCAATTATGGGAGGCACATCAGGCAAGACCAAGGCTGTATATTTACTCAGACGCCGTCCTTTTTCTTGCAGGCCAAGCTATCTCATAATAGGAGACAGCAGCAACGGACGGGTGGAGGGCGGCCTCAGCTGCAACCCCTCAGCGATCTTGAGGCGCGCGTCCACAGTATTGTGGCAAGCCAGGTGATCAGTCCCATCGCCCCTGGAGACGCTGACCCCATTCTGGACAGCAATGGTAAGGTCATCACCTTTTTGTCCTCTCTCCTTCCACTTGTCCCTCACAACACCAGCCTTTGACACTTTCAATCCAACTTACTAAATCGCTGCACTCATTCCTCCCTTACTGACCCCCTGTCCTGACGCTAAAGCCACTCTTGTACCTCCCTGCTTTCAGATGGTGATTCACCAGCTGAGGAGACGGGCCCTCAAGATGCCAGTGGGAGTGAAGCTGCAGGCGAGGAGAAAGAGGAAGCTGGAGCATCAGCGCCACCCTCTCCCGAGGAAGCCCATGCCCACACTGGGAACACGCCTTCCCTGGAGGGGAGCGGGGGGAAGGGTCTGATGAGGGTGAAGCTCCAGGACCCAGCGGGCTGCAGCAACGCGATGGGGGTAGGGAAGCTCGGGGGCCTTCTCCTCGGAGGGAGAGTAGGCCAGCGAGTCCTGCTGCACTGGACGCAGAGGAGGAGCGGCTCATCGCTGAAATGAACACCCAGGCGGTGGACATGCACACTGAGCTCATGGGTGCAGTGGGAAGGGTGCCCGAATGCATTGAATCACTGGCAAGGAGTGTCGAGCACTTGGTTGTAGCACAGGCGGATGCCACGCTAAAGCTTAGTGCTGCAATTCAATCACTGGCTGCCATGACCCCATCTCAGACTGCTCTCATGCAGACTCAGATTGAGGCCACGCAAGCACTGACTGCTGCCATTCTCGCTGGTTCGGACACATTTCCCCGGGGCTCTCACCGTGCCGCAGCAGGCCAGCAATCTGTGCTCCAGCAGATTACTCCGGATGCTGATGTGCTGCCCCGTGGGAGTGCCAGTGTGTCGGTCGAGCAGGGAGTTGCTGTCCTCTCTCAAGATACATACTCATGTGACTCGGCCAACGTTGTCTACCTGATACGTTGCAGGAAAGGATGCCCCAGAGCATGGTACATCGGCGAGACCATGCAGACACTGAGACAACGTATGAACGGACACCGCGCAACAATCGCCAGGCAGGATATTTGCCTCCCAGTCGGGGAACACTTCAGCAGTCAAGGGCATTCAGCCTCGGATCTGCGGGTTAGCGTTCTCCAAGGCGGCCTTCGAGACACACGACAACGCAAAATCATCGAGCAGAAACTGATAGCCAAGTTCTGCACTCATGAGGACGGCCTCAATAGGGATATCGGGTTCATGTCACGCTACAGAACGTGACTTGACATCGTTGTCTGTCTTTCCAGTTTTTTAAAAAACAAACACAAAAAAACAAACACAAAAAACAAACCCCTAAAAAGACGGAGAGAGAGGAAGGGATATGGAGAGAGATCTGCTGCAGTCAGTAGGATTTGACACGTTGGACCCCCTGGGACACATCTCATTGTCTTGGCTGTGCTCTTGGTGTGTCTTTGATGTAAGGAAAGATTGTATCTCTGTAGTATCTGTGTTTATATTCTATGAACTTTTGTAGATTCACTCAGTGTAACTTTACCTGAAGAAGGGGCAGGATAGCTCCGAAAGCTTGTAATTTTAAATAAATCTGTTGGACTATAACCTGGTGTTGTGCGACTTCTCATTTCTCTCTCAAGATGACAGCATTCCTGCTGCCACCACTGTCACTTCCCCATTGCACTTGCCACCGCCTGTAGCCCAGACTGCTGCCGCCCATGCAGAGTTGGTGCAGTCTGCAGCCGGGCCCTCCAGGCCCAGAGCTGGTCAAGGCTGTCCTTCAAGGACATCTGCAGTCTCAGGTTCTGACAATCAGCAGCCTTCCACCAGCCTTGCTGCAGCCACTGGGGCCCCATTACGGAGGAGCAGTAGGGTGGGAAGGGGGGAAGTGCACAAGAGAAGAAGATCACCCTCGAAGGGCAAAAAGTAGGAGGTGTGACAAAATGTTTGTCAATTTTTTATTAAAGGCTGAGGTTCATGTTCAAACTTTTGTTTAGTGTTTTGGACATTATCTCCAGGTTGTGAGAACCAGTTATGTTAATGACTGTTTTTTTGTGTTTCTTTCTATTAGTTTGTCATGAAGAAATGACACACACAGAGTTTGTAAAATAAATAAGTTTTTGTATTCAAAATGTACATGTTTGGTCTTTGCAATCATTGCTGCCTTGGCCGGCTTAGGGGTTGCGGGTTGGTTTCATTCATGTTGTTCTCAATGGCAGAAGCCATTTCCTCAGCAGGGGCCTAGAAGCGGCTTGCTATCAGCCGTTGACGGACGGCCCTTCCAGTTTCAACATTGTGGGCCTCCCTCCCGCCTTGGTGCTGCTGATGATCATCCTCCTCCTCCTCTTCCTCCTCCTCCTCCGGTGGTGCTCCAAGGCCTGGTGGCATTGGCTGGGTCCTGAGGATTGCCAGGTTATGCGGCATGCAGCACACAACTATGAAGAGGGAGACTCGCTCAGGCGAGTACTGCAGGGCTCCTCCTGAGTGGTCCAGACAGTGGAACCGTTGCTTTAACACGCCAATTGTGTGCTCAACGATGTTCCTGGTGGCGAGACGGCTCTCGTTGTACCGCAGCTCAGCAGGGGTGTTGGGGTTACGGAGTGGTGTCATCAGCCAGGTGCACAGTGGATAACCCTTGTCCCCGAGGAGCCAACCACTTGGGTGATGCGGTGCCTGGAAAAGTTCTGCCACGGCAGTCTGGCGCAGGATGAATGCATCGTGACTGCTGCCAGGATAGTGGGCATTGACAGCGAGTATCAGCTGTCTGTGGTCACAGACCAACTGGACGTTTTAAGGAGTGGAATCCCTTGCAGTTGCAGAAATCCTCTGCATTCTCATGCGGTGCACGCAATGCCACATGCATGCAGTCAATGGCACCCTGCACCATGGGGAAGCCCGCTATCCTCGCAAAGCCCAATGCGCGTTCATGCTGTTTGGCCCGGGTCATCGAGAAAGAGATGTACTGGCGTCTCCTTTTATAAAGGGCATTTGTGACCTGACGGATGCAGCAATGGACCGCGAACTGGGAGATATTGGCGATGTCCCCAATAGCTGCTTGAAAGGAGCCGGTGGCATAAAAGTTCAGAGCCACTGTGATCTTCACTGCCACCGACAGAGACATCCTGGTCCTCAGTAGAGGCTGCAGATCTAGCTGCAGGAGATGGCAGAGCTCAGTGACTACCTCCTTGCTGAAGCGCAGCCTGCGCAAACACTGCTCCTCAGACAAATTAATATAGGAGAATTGTTGGCGAAATAACCTGGGAGGGTAAGGTCTCCTGTACAGAGGCCTGTTGGCCCTCCTCCGTCTGGCCATGATTGCCACTCTCTCTCTGCGTCTCTGTGGCCTCCGAATCTGCAGGCGCAGGACGACGCCCCGAATCAGTGCAGCCCCCATAGTCTCTTGGCAATCAAAGTAATGAAGGTCAAAAACAAAAGTACCTGCAAAGTGATGCTCAGTAGCCAAAACTACTTCACACAGCGTTGACTCTATGCAGAAGTCTCTCCTTCTCGCTCTCAGAATCTCTCTCTCTCTCAGAATGAGTGGTGCAAAAATGTCTACCACAGAAAAAGCCAGGAAGAGGCCGCCTTTAAATAGCGCCCCCCCAGCCCCACACCGAATGGGAAACGTTCCAGTCTACCTGTCGTTGCTTGCGCCAGGCGGAAAGGAGGGGGGCGCCACTCAATATCCGGTCCGGGGCGCCACAAGGGCGTTGCACGCTCGAATGACGTCAAGATCTGCGGGCGCAGGAGATCGGGGTGGTATTGTTTAGCGCCGCCGCAAAATGTCTGGTCAATTTTGCGAGCGGCGCAGACATCGCCGCGCCCGGGCGCTAGTTGCTTTGCGCCCCATTAGCACCCTCTTAAGGCGCTAAAGGGAGGCGCAAACCAACTGAATTTCCCCCCCCCCAAAGTGTTCTATCTAAGGGACAGGGCTATAAATCTGAAACATATTCTGCAGGGGACAAGTTCAACTTGCGACCAAAATGGACGCTTCGCGTTCTGGTGCGTGCCGGCCTGAGGGCCGATCCAAATTCGACTTTGGGCCTTATTTACTTGCCAGCAGTGAGCGCCAAATGGGTGCTACCATTGGCCAGCAAGTCGGGTCCAGGGATGGTAGAGGTAATCCTGGGGAAGGGCCTTGAACACACCGGCAGTGCACAGGACTGTTTTTTGGGGGGGGGGGCAGGAGGGGCACTCCTGCTGCTCCTGGGCCCACAAAAATAAAAACTGTAAGATTTCCTGATTCTTTTTTTGGCCACCTCCAGAGGTCCCTTTAAGGACCGTTGGTTCGGCTGCTCAATGCCTGGTGAAGTGCATACGTTGTCCATTTGTACCTGAATTCTGTAATTGGGGTTCGACATTGGCATAGGACTTAATTTGCATATCTAAGCAGCCGTACATATGTTTCAGGTGATCTGCTCACACATTTATAGGTCCTGCTGAGTGCCCATTTTTCAGGCACAAAATGGTAATCCATGAGTTAAATTTCTCCCCTATGTGTTTGAAAACCTATGGGCTGATTCCACGATAGAGCACTCGCAGGAACAGCAAGTTGCCTCTAAATTTTTGACCTGCTCTCATTGCCAGCGCCAGTTCTAGCCACAAACGCCCAATCCCGGAAAGAGTCCTCCAAACTATTCTTTATTGAAAGAGATAAGGGTTCGTCCAGCAGTCTCACTAGAGATCAGAGATATGGCTGCACAACTATAGCGAGGCTCAGCGCTGGGAGCATGGGATTCCTTAACTGACCAAATAATTGTGCTATTACGATACTTTTAAACAATTTATATATTTTCGCGCCTCCAATTTTCTCCCTCTTCTCATCTCCTGAAGGTTTTAACTTACGCTGGGGTGCAATTCCAGTTCTCTGCTACTTCGTCCAAGCAGTCACCATAGCTAGTAGAGATAGTCTAACCCTGTCCTCATTTGATGTCGACCCACATGTAGTTCCAGCAGAAATGAATGGGTAGTGATGAGGAATGGACCCTGGCTGTTTTTTCCTTTCCTCTTCCGAGCCCAAGGACACTAAAGAGGCCAATTGTAGCATCCCATGGCTGAGCTCAGGTAACTTCGCACAGACGAGGAAGAACACTAGAACCTTCCTTGTCCATCTGGCTTAGTTTCACAACTGGGTAAGCAAATCCGCCAACTGCGTTATATGAGGAGCCCCTTGAATCATATTTTAAATATTAATTAAGTTATATGTGTTTCTTTTTTTATGACAGTAAAGAAAGCAGCAACTGTGGGAGGGAGTTTCAGTGATCTGAACAATTTGACTGTGTTTAGTAATCCCACTCCATCATACCACCAGATTTAGTCACAATTCACTGTGTAAAAATCAACAGAAACAGACTGAAAAATCCCTAAATGGACAATGAAAGTAGCCATAATACCGAATTCAGAAAAAAAAGAGAAAGATTGGAGTACCAAAAGTAACTATGGCCAATTTGATGGTCAGTATTATTAATTCTAACATTTTTTTTAGAGATTTTCAATCTATTTCCATTGATTTTAGCAAGTATATTTTGATTTATACAGTGAACGTTGACTAAATCTAATGGAGTGGAATTAATATACGTACATAAATCGACCGGGTTACTGAAGCTCCCTCAGTTCATGTTCCTTTACTGTCATAAAAAAAAACCCACTATTTATCATAGTTAGAACTCTTTCATATTCAAAAAGAAATCAAGGAGATATAAAAATACTTCAACTTTAACAGTCCACACAAATGCTTCAGAAATTAAATTAGGAATGATCATTTGCTTTTATGCAACTAACATTTCAGCAACCCAGATCATCCTTAAATGGTCATACCTAAAATTACTTATTTAAAAAAAAGAAGAAAAGGTCTTTGTTTTCAAACACAATCTGTGTAGTCAGTAGACACAGATACTTTCTCTAACATGCTCATGCTGAGCTGCATTAATGCTTCCCCGTTATACAAAGAACAAAATAATCTTTGATCTTTTATTCATTTGCAGACGACCTCTCGTTAAAATCGACTTTTTGAAATCGCTTACCCTGTAAGTACAAGGCATTTATAAATTCCTTGAAGCCACAAAGTGCTTTGCTCTGCTACCAGTAATGTGAAGTGACACATTCCTATTTAAAGCTGTCTTATGAGAACAAAACTTCAGTTATTTTCCACTTTATTCACCGTCTTCAATCAGAGCGTATATCAAAAGTATCAACACAGAGGAAAGGTTTTGTGTGCACAAAAAAAACAAACTCGGAACACAATTTGCAAAATGTGTATTAGGCCATTCGTTTAAAGGTAACAGGGCTGATTCTCCCCTGTCAGCGAGGAGCAGCAGGGTGCACTAGTCAGGAAATGACAGGCCCGCAGCCCCTGAGTTTACACTCACTTATTTAAATGGTTGGGAAACAAGGTGCTACAGGCCAGTGGTTTCTCAAGCAGTGCTCCTTGCAAGAGCTCCTCCTCAGCTCAGAATCAGCCCTGATAGCTCAAAATGTACACCATGAATGCAGCAAAATGGGCCAAGGTGCTTCACAAGAGAGAGAGAGAGAGAGAGAGAAATCAGACACCAAGCAGGAAGTAGGACAAGAATTAAGGAAGGAGACTGCAGACCAGTGGAAAAGTTAGGTTTTGAGGAGGTTTTGAAGAGGGGAAGAGATGTAGAAGGAGGAAGGATTTACGAAGAGAATTCCCGAAAGCAGGGCCATTGTTAGGATTTTAAAAAGGATTTAAAATTCTCCATTCAGAAAAAAACAACTTGAACAGGTGGAGGAGGGATGTTCAATTTTCCGAAGCTGCGACTGCCCTGAGGGCAATTCCACATTTTGAAGTGGGGCTTTGTGGAAATGTACAGAAAATGCAGGAAAATGAAAAATCGATAGATTCTTTTATTTCTTTCAATTCTGTAGCTGTTTCTCCACATCACTCTTCCAGCCCCTCTCTCATTGCTATTTTCAGACTACTTTGTTTGTTTGAAGCCGCGGTCTCATGTGACAGTGGCTTAGACGAGTCCTGACCTCTCCTAAAGCTGCTTGAAGGATGGTAGAGATCCTGGCAATTAAAAGAAATATGAGTGACATTTAAGAATGTGAAAATTTGAAGCCTGCGGACACACGCACTGCAGAACAAACTTACTCCCAACATGTGCAAATCTCCACTTGAAAAACAGAAGAGCCTATGAGGAATTGCATACATTATTTAGCAAAACACATCCAAGAATAAGAGTTTGTATCCACTATATGGTGAGAACAACCAGCCTAATGTTAGAGGTGGAACAGACACCCCTGGTCAGTATGGGGTCACTGCAGTTTAATTTTAGAGCTTTTTCTCATTCCAAGAACTCATGTAAAATGAATCAATGTATTCTTTAATCTGTTAATCTCAAGATATAAAGAGGCCTTCACATGGTTTATCTGCTGGTTTGGTGACAAGCTTTGCAAAGTTACTATCTGGGTTACATTGCTACTGCCAAAAATGCTACTTATTTTTCACAATAATACTGAATTCATAATATTGAGCTTGTTGCCATGGAGAGAAATGGAGTAGAAGATAAAATGTTTTTCTCATTTGGGAGGGAGAGAAAAACAAAAAAGGCAGCCCGAGACACTTTCACACGCTTCTCGAGGGCTAGTTATCAAGAAGTCTGCGTCAGCGATCTGAAAGCAGGTTGCCTTCCACCCCATATCCTGGGGAATGCTGCACGCAGAATTGAGCCAGGTGGCCATGTTCTACTGGGCATGCTGCCTATCCCTTGGGGTCATGATGTGGAGATGCCGGCGTTGGACTGGGGTGGACAAAAATGAGAAGTCGCACAACACCAGGTTATAGTCCAACAGATTTATTTAATTTTACAAGCTTTCGGAGCTGTCGCTCCTTCCTCAGGTAAGTTAGCAGTGAGAGAATCTCCCAGAATTCACAATTTAAACACAGACAAAATCTATTCAAATCTTTCCCTACATCAAAGACACACTAAGAGCACAGCCAAGACAATGAGATGTGTCCCAGGGGGTCCAACGTGTCAAACCACCTGCTGGCTGCATATCCTGTCAATTTGTGTTGGTTCTTGTGTTAGTCTTTTTAAAAAAAAAACACCTGGGAAGACCGGCCATGATGTCAAGTCACGTTCTGTATCGTGACATGAACCCGACACGTTGGACCCCCTGGGACACATCTCATTGTCTTGGCTGTGCTCTTAGTGTGTCTTTGATGTAGGGAAAGATTTGAATAGATTTTGTCTGTGTTTAAATTGTGAATTCTGGGAGATTCTCTCACTGCTAACTTACCTGAGGAAGGAGCGACAGCTCCGAAAGCTTGTAAAATTAAATAAATCTGTTGGACTATAACCTGGTGTTGTGCGACTTCTCATTTTTATCCCTTGGGGAGCTGCCCTGGAATTCTAGGAATATAAGGATTGCTAGTTGAAAAAAGACCATTGTATGAGAGTACCTTCACCATGTGGACAGCAGCGGTTCAAAAAGGCAGCTCACCACCACCTTCTCGGGGGCAATTAGGGATGGGCAATAAATGTTGGCCTTGCCAGCGACGCCCACATCCCAGGAACGAATAAAAAGAAAAGATCCAGTTTGCCTTCGAGCAGTCTGGTAGTCGCATGATACAACAATAATGGAGTTATTGAGTAATCATAGAAATCAATTTCTATGGTCTACCACAGACATGACACGAGGAAAACTCCAGGGCAAAATAGTCAAGCCTCCTTGCAACCAACTCTTTCAGCAAAGCCTCTACTTTCAACCATCAAACAAGTGAATCGGGCGCTGTGCTCATTTCATCACTTGCTCACAGACTCTGTTCGCTGCCTCCACATTGATTTGGTCAGCCAATTTTTTTGGCCTATTCAATCTTTGGAAAGGGTGGAATATACATATTTATAAAGGCTCATAGAATTTTTGTCCCCACATGCCACCTTTAAATTTTAGCAGCAGCCCTTTCAGAGCTTTCTGACATTAAATTTTCTGCCGCCCTTGGATGAAGCTCAGTATGAGCCTGGCAATGAGTAATTAGGGCTAGCCGGAAAATTCTGTGAGGTCAGCCAGGCAGGATTACAGGAAGCATTGTCTTTCCTTTGTGTCAGCAATGGTGCCTCTGAGTCAGAAGTTTGTGGGTTCACGTCCCACTCCAGAGACTTGAGCAAGTAATCTAGGCTGACACTCCAGTGCAGTACTGAGGGAGTGCTGCACTGTTGGAGGTGCCGTCTTTTGGATGAGATGTTAAACCCTGTCTGCCCTCTCAGGTGGATGTAAAAGATCCCATGGCACTATTTTGAAAAAGAGCAGGGGAGTTAGGAACATAGGAACATAGGAACAGGAGGAGGTCATTTAGCCCCTGGAGCCTGTTCCGCCATTCAATGAGATAATGGCTGATCTGCGACCTAACTCCATATACCCGCCTTTGGCCCATATCCCTTAGTACCTTTGGTTAACAAAAATCTATCAATCTCCGATGAAAGGATAAAATTACAAAGGGATATTGATAGATTAAGTGAATGTGCAAAACTGTGGCAAATGGATTTCAATGTAAGCAAATGTGAGGTCATCCATTTGGACCTAAAAACAATAACAACAACTTGTATTTATATAGCTCCTTTAACGTAGTAAAATGTCCCAAGGCGCTGCACAGGAGTATTAAAAGACAAAAAATTTGACACCAAGCCACATAAGGAGAAATTAGGACAGATGACCAAAAGCTTGGTCAAAGAGGTAAGTTTTAAGGAGCGTCTTAAAGAAGGAAAGAGAGGTAGCGAGGCAGAGAGGTTTAGGCAGGGAATTCCAGAGCTTAGGGTCTAGGCAACAGAGGCACGGCCACCAATGGTTGAGCGATTATAATCAGGGATGCTTAAGAGGGCAGAATTAGAGGAGCGCAGATATCTCAGAGGGTTGTGGGGCTGAAGGAGATTACAGAGATAGGGAGGGGCGAGGCCATGGAGGGATTTGAAAACAAGGATGAGAATTTTGAAATCGAGGCGCTGCTTAACCAGGAGCCAATGTAGGTCAGCAGAGGATAAAAAGGATAGAACAGGGTAATTTCTAAATGGTAAAAAGCTAAAAACAGTGGAGGTCCAAAGAGACTTGGGGGTCCAGGTACATAGATCATTAAAATGTCATGAACAGGTACAGAAAATAACCAAAAAGACTAATGGAATGCTGGCCTGTATTAACTACACCCTTAATTTTGAGTCATCTGCAAATTTTGAAACTGCATTTCCGATTCCTGAATCCAAATCGTTTATGTAAATGATGAACATCAGTGGTCTTGGCACCGAACCTTGTGTAAAATCACTTCCCACCTTTTGCCAATCTGAGTAACTATCTTTAACCCCTACTCTCTGTTTTCTGTTTTGTAGCCAGCTTGCTATCCATTCTGCTACTTGTCCCCTGACTCCACACGTTCTGACCTTAGTCATGGGTCTATTATGTGGTACCTTATCAAAGACCTTTTGGAAATCCAAATATATCACATCTACTACATTACTCTTATCTACCCTTTCTGCTACAACAGTGACTACACTTCAAAAAAGTACTTCATTGGCTGCAAAGTGCCTTGGGATGTCCTGAGGTTGCGAAAAGTGCTATATAAATACAAATCTTTCTTTCTTTGTTTTCCTTTAGCGCTGCTTCCAAATTTTTCCCTAAATTTCTCTCACATCAACTTCAGAAAGCATCCAGTGAAGCAGCACTGGCATTTACTCCACCTCACTGAACCCCTAGAAGCACTAATAAAGTTCCAGCCTGGCAGACATGCACGCTACCAGTTAATAGGTTTGTTAATTTTCTGTCTGGGCTCCTCGAGAACTAATTTCACCTCAGGAAGAAGGGAAGGAGCCTGGCTTGTCCGTAATTACCATCCGACGGGGAAAGACTTCCCATAGCAGACGTGTAAAACGTTAATGGTTTTATCTGTCACCTACTCCCGTAGCTGGAGGGAATGGGATTATAAAAAGAAGCTGCAGGACAGATACAAAAATCTAAATTAAAAACCCCGTTTGGATAGTGCAGAAAGAAGGAGTAACTCAAACCTCAATATTACGTGGTTTTATAGGTGATCTTGTGGGTTTTCCCCATTTCTGATACAGCCGCCTTGTACAATATTTGCCAACTTGCTTCAATGCAACCGGCAAATAATTGGTATTTCAGAATGTAAGCAAGCAGATGGGTGGCTGAGATCCCATGCGGTTGTTGCATTTGCTGGGAGCAAGATGCTCGCACAGCCCAGCTGTTGAGTGTCTCTGATGTTCTCCAGAAAGAGTTTAGCCTTTGGCTTTGCTGCTCAGCAGTTAGTGCTAATACCCCACCCAGCCCATGGCACAGATCGAACTTAAAAGATCATCCAAAGAGAACAGCTGCACTCCAGGGGCAAAAGCGCTGTTAACTTTGAAGCATCACTCAGCTCCGTAGAAGTGAACTAGTCCATAAAAAAAAAGGGAGTCGACTTTTATCTAGTGACAGCAGGCTGGACTATGTTTAATTATTGAGTTATGGTACCGTCTCCTGTTTATAGCACAGGATGGGTCGGTTTGAAACATGGTGCTGTATTGCCAGATGAATACAATCAGTGCAAAACACAGCTTCAGAAATAAGTCATGTACCAGTCTCTAACAGCACAGCACAGCACAGCACACATTCAGAATCATTATTAACAGCTGTCACATGTAATGCCATGGGGCCCTGTAAGGCACGTATGGTTCATCTGGCTTCTATTCCTCTCTCACAATTGAAATCAAACAACACACAGAGAACATCGCCTTCCCTTGAAATAACAATTATAGATAAATATATGTCAAAGATGTTGTTAACTATGGAACATTCAACTCGCAAAGGAGGGTGATGTTTAGTGAGCAAGGTAACTGTACTCTAAACAAAATAGCACAGATTATTTTCCGCAATGTAAAAGATTAGCTGTCTAAAATCAACTCTCTCATTTTTATTAAGGGCCGGCTGCAGAGATGTTTACCATGAATTTGTTCCTCGGTGCCCCATTGCAGATTAATAAAAATATTTACACTACACACGCTATGAGAATCTTTAGGAAAGCCCCAATATCAATGCTGTTCTTCAACATTTTATTAGCTGTCAAAGATTGAAAATAATCAAGCAAGTTTCCCCTGTGATTTGTAACAATCATAAACAAGTTCTTTGTAAATCCACATTTTTTAAAAATGTGTTTATGATTTGGGTTACAAATATACAAAGGAAATTGGAGAATTGCATCAGAAATTATATGAATCAAAACAGATTATTTTGAAAGATTCCAGAGGTGATGGTTTTGAGACTTAAAGGGCAACACGGTGGCATAGTGGTTAGCACTGGTGCCTCACAGCGCCAGGGACCCGGGTTCGAATCTGACCTCGGGTGACTGTCTGTGTGGAGTTTGCACATTCTCCCCGTGTCTGCGTGGGTTTCCTCCGGGTGCTCCGGTTTCCTCCCACAGTCCAAAAATGTGCGGGTTAGGTTGATTTGGCTATGATAAATTGACCCTTAGTGTTAGGGGGGGATTAAATATGTGGAGTTATGGGGATAGGATGGGATATGTTAGGGGGAATTAAATACGTGGGGTTACGGGGATAGGGTGGGATAGGTGCAGGCTCGATGTGGGGATTCTGTGTGAGAAAGCAGGGACAGGGTACTGGATTTGGATGATCAGCCATGATCGTATTGAATGGTGGAGCAGGCTCGACGGGCCGAATGGCCTACTCCTGCTCCTAGTTTCTATGTTTCTATGTTAAGGGCAGAAACTTTGAGACCATGAGGAAAGATTTTCCTGAAAACCAGTGGTCTAAAAAGATTATTAATTGCAGTTCAAGAATCTTGTGCTGGGGTAGATGGAGAAATTCCTATTGAAATGCCACCAACTTTCTCAAATGGTCAGAGACATTTGAACTAAATCAGAAAGTGTGCTTACTAAAGGAAATTAACCCATGATGGACATTTACATCGTGTTTACGTTGTGCTCGCATTAAATGCATATTGTACTTTTAATATTTGTCATTTCTTACGGTACATATTGCTATTTTATTCCAGTGCAGCACTGAGGGAGCGCTACACTGTCGAAGGTGCCGTCTTCTGGATGAATCAAGATCCTTGTCTGCCCTCTCAGGTGAATGCAAAAGATCCCATGGCAATATTTCGAAAGAAGAGCAAGGCATTTCTCCCCGGTGTCCTGGTCAATATTTATCAATAATCAACACTAAAACAGATTATCTGGTCATTATCACATTGCTGTTTGTGGGAGCTTGCTGTGCGCAAATTGGCTGCCACGTTTCCTACATTACAACAGTGACTACACTTCAAAAGTGCTTCATTGGCTGTAAAGCGCTTTGGGGCGTCCTGAGATTGTGAAAGGCGCGATATAACTTTACATGAGTAAAGTTATTAGTGGCTTTAATCTGTAAACCGCTAGCCTGTGTGGTATTATCCATCATTTTGAAGTGAATTTGGTAACATAATGCAAGACCGTATTAAATGAATTAATCCCTTGAGTGTATGGCTGGAATTTTAACTTGGAGGCGGGTAGGGAGCGGGGGGCCTGGAAAGCTGTCGGGAAACCCGGGAAAAAGGGTTTCCCGCAGGCTCTGCCGAATTTAATGGCAAGGCCTGATTAGCATTTCAAACCTCTGTTTCCCACCCACAGCCAGTCAGATGGAGAGGCTGGCAGATAGGCCTGCGGTACTAGGCTGCAGAGAGCAGGGAGGGAGGGATGGGTGTTGGTTGTTTGCCGGAGGAGGATTGGGGGCAGAGAAGGATTGGGGGTGTGATTGGGGGGTGGTCGGGGACCGGAGGAGGATCAGGGCTGGAGATGGATCGGGAGTGGTCAGGGACCGGAGGAGGATCAGGGCTGGAGATGGATTGGGAGTGGTCAGGGACCGGAGGAGGGTCAGGGCTGGAGATGGATCGGGAGTGGTCAGGGACCGGAGGAGGATCAGGGCTGGAGATGGATCGGGAGTGGTCAGGGACCGGAGGAGGGTCAGGGCTGGAGATGGATCAGGGTTGTGGGGAGGTCGGGGCCAGAGAAGGATTGGGGGTTGGGGTGTGGGGAGGTCGGGGCCAGAGAAGGATCGGAGCTGGAAGGAGGAGGCCGGGAAGGTGATGGGAGGCCGCAGGCCTCAGTGGGAGGGGAGGTTGGGGAGGGATCGGAGCCCTCATGAGGGGAGGTCGGAGGCCTCGGGTGGGAAGATCGAAAGGGCCGGGGGTTTCTCCGATTGCGGGGTGTGGGTGAGGCAGGGACGCTGGATCCAGCAGGTCAGTGGAAAGGCCTCCCTTTAGCTGGTGGGTTCCACGAGGCCCGGGAAACCCGGCCACCCACAGGAAAATGTGAAATGGTGGATCACCATGAGGCACGGAGCCTCATTGTATTTAAATGGGTGACCCGCCTCCTGGGAGCGGATTGGCTGCCCGCCCTGCGTCCCGCCTCCATTAAAACCGGAAGTGGGCGGGTTGGGGGTCGGGATTCCTTTTTTTTTACTCTTTAACCTCCCACCCGACCCCAACCCACCCGTTTTTCGGGGTTAAAATTCCCCCCTTAGGCTTTGCCTCTGTGAGCTTTCAGATTGTAAGACACAAGATCCTATTGTTAGACCATTGAGAGAAGATAATACCAAACTCCCTAAACTATACCTATATCTACAATTGCATTCATTGCCTTCTTCTCTATAGCTTGCAGGCATCTCCCACGATGATTTTAATTCTGGTTCCTGATTATCCTCCCCAAAACTATATTATGAACAATTTGTGAAGGGATTAATGTTTGGTCAGACTTGTCTCTTTCATCTCAATGACCCAGTCAATGATGGCAACAAGTAAAATGAATGCACTTTCTGGAAAAATACTATAGCAATTTTACCACAAATCATTGCAAAGTTAACCAGGGAAATCGCAGGAAAAATAGCAACATTTATTTTCTTGCATATGTCCAGTAAGATGGGAACGGAGGTGCTGCGAGTTGCACACACACACACGCCAATACGTACGTGGTTAGCAGGATCATGAACCAGGAAAATGGGAAGGTAACTCAGCATGAACAGGAAGGACAGCTGAGGTAATACAAGCTGTTGTTCAATTGAAAACCCTAAGGTCCGTGTGGTTGTAAGGTTGTTGGGAGGATGGTCCAGGTTTGTCGATGTCTGCGAGGCGAGCAAACTTCAAACTCAGCAGCTTGGCTTAAACTTCCGTGAAGGAAAAAGACAGTTTGTGAGAACTAAGTGTGGATGGCTGCTCCCTTGATGGCTTAGTGGGTGAATGTACCACCTAGTGTGATACTGAGCCATACAGAACAGGAAGTTCCCTGGTATGGTTCCCAGTCCATACTGATTTAGCAGATTTCAGCTGAGGGTGCCACAGTTGGTCTCAATGCCCCTGGTATCAGCTGTGGCTCAGTTGGTAACTGACGCTCCAGTGCAGTGCCGAGGGAGTGCTGCACTGTCGGAGGTGCCGTCTTTCGGATGAGGCGTTAAACCAAGGCTCCGTCTGCCCTCTCAGGTGGATGTAAAAGATCCTATGGCACTATTTTGAAGAAGAGCAGGGGAGTAATCCCCGGTGTTCTGGCCAATATTTATCTCTCAATCAACATCACTATAAAAACAGATTATCTGGTCATTATCACATTGCTGTTTGTGGGAGCTTGCTGTGCGCAATTTTGGCTGCCGTATTTCCTACATTACAACGGTGATGACACTTCAAAAAAAAAAGTACTTCGTTGGCTGTAAAGTGCTTTGGGACATCCGATGATCGTGTAAGGTGCTATATAAATCCAAAGGTGAAAAATTCGGTATCGACCATTTTGGGGCGCTAACATCGCCTGGGCGCTAACTTTAGTGCCCGCCGCTAATTAGCGTTGGCGACCGGGAAATTGAGTTTTAGCGCCCCAAGAGGGAAGTGGAGTGTTAAATCAAACGCTCCACTTCCTTCTTAGGGCACTAACGTCGGAGAGCGGGGCGGAGACTTCAGCAGCGCTGCACACTGGGCCGTGCAGCACTGCCACGTTCAAAGACTCCTTCCCTTCTTTAAAGGGAAGGGCCATCGCTGCAGGCTGTGCAATTTACAAAGTACCTACCTGGACCACCAAGGCAGCCGCGATCCCGCGCGATCAGCCCAGTACTCAAGCGGAGTGCCGGGCTGTTCAATCGTGGGCAGGAACCCGCGGAAAAAACTAGAACAGGAAAGGTAAGTTTTTTTTCCACTTACCTCAGCCACCTCACCTTTAATCATCGCCCCCTGAAGCGGCCGGCCACCCGATGCCCGCCTCCTGCAGCTGTCGGTGTTTTTCGACCGACGTTGCTGCAGGGGGCAGAAGTCAATTTCGGGTCCGGGGTGCTACCGGGGGCGATGCGCACAGCGATGATGTCACGATCTCTGGGGCGAAGGAGAGCGGGGCGCAACACCGTAGCGCCGCCACAAAACTCCCGCTGAATATGGCGGGAGTCGATGTCAGCGCCGCGCCCGGCCGCAACGCCATTTGTGCTCTGTTAGTGGCGCTGACAGGAGGTGCAAGGGCACCCAATTTCACCCCCTTACTGTTTACAAGAACGCTACTCACAAAACCACAAATACAAGTGAGCAAATCTGTGCCCAATAAAAAGGATATTGGCATTCATTCTGAGGGAGAGAATGATCCCTGGAATCCTATGTGGCCTTTACAGCCACCAGTTTCTTTGGTATCCTTATCTTTCAGGAATATAGGATGCGGAACACTTCCGTGGCTGAGCAATTCCCACACACAATGTCAGGGATCAAATGTCCATTTCATTCACTACCTGCTTGGGGTGTGGCAACAGATTAAAGTGGTCTGGGAATTGCTTACGAACACATCACTCTCAGCACATACATACAACCATTGTGAGCAACCAGGAGGAAATTTCAGTCTCCCCTCAGTGCTGAGTTAGTGTTTCAATGCATTATTGTCTCTGTGGGTGTAATATAATGGTGTAAGACTCCATTGATCGGAGGACGAGTGCGCATATCCCCCTATCCATTACTAGTTAACCAATGGATTGATTGGCATTGTGTTATGTATGAAGCTTCGTACTATCAAAAATCTATGAACTACGTGTTCTCCTTGTCAAGTGAATAGAAATACTCTGAGAGCTCTTTGGCATCACAAATAGCATTTATCACGATGTACCGTACATCAGCCCAGTCAATCGAGAGCTCACTGCCTCAGTTTACAGAATTCTGAAGTGCAGTTGCTTCAATTACATAAGACAGGCAATTTACTTCCTAAGGTGCTGAACCTTTTCAGATTTTGGTGTTGCCAGGCCAGGCTTTCTGTAAAGTATAATGTGTAAACTACCAAAATAAAACTATCAGCACCCAGTCGTTACAAATCCTGTGTAAGATTTTCCCTCTTGTCGGCAAGGTATTCCCGCAGAAGGATAAAGTGTCACTGGGCGGGTCGCTTTACGCCAGCTTTTGTAAAACACAAGGGTCTTTCAAACCCCACATTCATACACACAGAAAAAGGATTGTAACAGCAGCCATACATACGATTAATCCAAACTCTCTGAGGAATGCAGAATGTCCACAGGTAGGATAAAGGGTGGGGGAAGGGAAGGGGAAGGTCAAACTAAGAATTTATGGTAAACCTACTCCAGAGAGGGTTTCTATGCTTTGAGGTGTCACCATAAACAGGCACCGGTGAAATACAATCATCAGTCAACCAGAGACTCGCCCTGAAATGTGTGTGTCTGTTTTTAAGGAAGGAAACCAGATTTTGGATTAAGATGTTCAGGAACTTGGCCCTGCATGCAGTAAGATAACATAAAAATGTTTATAGAATTTATGCCAAGTTTCAGGTTTTATCGCATACCTGTGAAATGTATATTCATGACAACATTTCCCATGTTCAGCAACAGTGAAGTGAAACACAATATGGCCCAGGAAACATACCATATATATCCCCAGAGATACAGGATCATGTCAAACCTTGCCCAGTCTCACTTTCCTACCACTAGATGTCACTAACGTGTATTTTTTGTTCCTTTCTAATTCTCTCACTGATTATCGGCCCTTACCTCTCTACTCCTGAAGGTGGTAACTCACGTTGCATATAGCTTCGTGGGTGGCGTCAGCCCTCCATTACTTCATCTAAGTCGCCATGCACAACCTTGGGCATTGAGAGCTAATGAATGGTGCAACTGTGGGCCATCACACCTAAGCCCAATCCAGTCCTCATCTATTATCTGCACATGCACATTTTATGCAAGGGTCACTGGATAGTCGTTTGCAGCAGGAGCTATAGACAATTCCCACCTCCCCACACACACACACACACACACAAACTTCTCCCTTCTATCCTGAAGGTGGTGACTCTTGCTGGGGTACAATTTCACAGATAACAGCAATCCTCTGGTGCATTGTCCATGTGGTTATCTTGTGGATGGTGGGGCAGTTTCTCTGTATATTCCAAATGACTGGCTTTCTTTCTGGGTTTTTAAAAAAAAGATTGTTGGAAGAAATTTGCATAGAAGCAAAACAGCTGCAATAAACTTGCCTACAACAATGTTGGTTATAATTAAATACGATAGAGAAGTGTGAAACACGAATGTGATGTGATGAATAGAAAATGTGTGCACACGTGCCATTTTTATTTTACTACCTATGGGTCTCCTCTGGCATTCCTCTGGCATTGCTCAGTCAGTGTGTCAACTTTTTCCAATGTAATGTACAGCACATCACGGGCTGAATTTTCTGGGGTGGTAGCGGGCGAGATCGGTGGCAGGTTGGGTGGGAAAGTTGTTATTTTTGACAGCAGGTCAGGAACCCGCTGTTAACTCGCTCCCACGCGCCTTTCCCCCAGGCGCGTCTGTCATCGCGGAGCTGACCCAAACGGCAGCGGCAGGCGATCCATTTGAGATTATTATCAGGTAGTTTACAGGCACTTAAGAGCCTTTTTTCACTTACTTTTTAAATTTCCCTGTATGGCCACAGGATTCACACAGCTCGGGAACCACGTCTGTCAGCCTGAGGCTGGAGTTCAGTGGCCATTGCTCCAGCTGATTACTTGACAGCATGAAAAACAAACCAAAATAAAAACATGTTGATTACATCAGATAACAGATTGATGGAGATTCTGTTCTACTTGATAAGTTACTGGTAAATGTTAATTCAGAAATTCCTGAAGGGACGTGAGTGCTGAAGGCTCCCCTCCTACCTTGGATGGTGAGGGAAATACATTTTTCACTGGCCATTCTCGGCTGTTGCCTTCCAATTTAACAGTAATTGCAGTGAATTGATCTGCACTATAAAAAATGACATATACCATTTAAATAAATGTTTATGTTGTTTCTGGTCAGGTTTTTCTTACAGTATACTGTGATTGGCCAGTTACGCATTAAATCAACCATAACAATTTCATTCACATCACTCATTCCACTGGTTCAATTTGCTTTCAGTCCCTGAATATAACTAATTTAATTTTTCAGTCTGAGACTTTGGGGGTGAATTTCTGCGGAGGTCCTCTCACTTTTCCATTGTTAACTTCAACGGAAGAGCTGCAGAAATCCCAGAAACACATTGTAAGCACCATTTACACTGTTTATCAGAGTTTCCGCAGCTCTTCCGCTGAACTTGCATAAGATTGTAAATCCACCCCTTTATAATTACATTTAAATCTGCTTAATTTGATATATTACCTATACACACACATCTTTTATTTGTACCAGTTACTGATACAAAAGTCAATGGGGGAAAAATTTGGTTGCTTTGTGCCTCCCGTTAGCGCCCTAAGAGGGTGCTAATGGGGCGCAAAGCAACTAGCGCCCGGGCGCGGCGATATTTGCGCCGCTCGCGAAATTGACCAGACATTTTGCGGCGGCGCTAAACACTACCGCCACGATCTCCTGTGCCCGCAGATCGTGACGTCAGTCAAGCGTGCAACGCCCCGGTAGCGCCCCGGACCAGATACTGAGTGGGGCCCCCTGCCTTTCCGCCTGCCGCTAGCAACGACAGGTTGAGAGGAATGTTTTGCAGTCAGGAAGGGACTGGGGGAGCGCTATTTAAAGGCGGCCACTTCCTGCCTTTTTTTGTCGGCGACATTTTTGCACTGTGCATTCTGAGAGAGAGAGAGAGACTTCTGGAGAGATTCAACGCTGTGTGAAGGAGTTCTGGGTACTGAGCAGCACTTTGCGGGTTCATTTTGATTTGACCTTCCTTGTATCGATTTAGAAGAGACATGGGGGCTGCACTCTGAGCTCTTTCCCTGGTTCTCTCCATTGTTCTTTCCAGCAGATTTGATGTACAGGTCTCTCCAGGCCGAGATTCAAGGCTGCAATGAGCAGGGTGTGGATGGAGAGCAAGATCGACCCTCCCCTTTAAGAACTGGCCGGCGCCATTGTGTCTGTGTTCCATTGCTGACTGACATCACATGAGCTTCGCCAGCGCTCTGAGGTAGCGCCTCGCTCCTCGGCGTTAGCGCCATAAGAGAGGTGTGTAGCACATGATTTAGCACTCCAATCACCTCCAGTTTGCAGTCAGAGGCGCTAATTAGTGCCAGGCGCTAAACTTTGCACTCGGCCGATAATTGCGCCCCAAACAGGGCGATACCAAATTTCTCCCCCATAGATTTGTAACTAAAGCACCAATAACTTCACAATTAATGTACTTTTTAAATTATGTTCTTGATCGTATTTGTAGTTGGCGTCATATTACTTAATGGTAATATTATTTAAATATTTCTTCGTCACTCATATGTAACTTTTATTATATTATTGTAGAGTAAAGATTCAACACCCACTTTGTTAGATTAAACTTCAAATGTAATGTGGTCATGGTCCCTTTAAAGATCCCGGCTGAATATGCGTCATGAGTGACGTTACCAGACCCGCTCCATCTCATTGGGCCGGGTAACGCACTGGGCGGGCTTAATAGGCCCCATTAAGGTAAGTTCATTTTCAACAGCGGGATGGAGCCAGCAGCGGGGTCGCGACCCGCCACGGACACCACCTGCACCGGACCCGCCCAGGTAGGCAAAATTCCGGGCCACATTTCTACAGAGCAATGTGGGACTGTTGGAGGTATTTATGGCCTCAAATTCCATAATTCTGTGCATATTATTGTGGAAACTCTAAGTCTTGTTTACCTTAAATGTCCCTTTAACTATGGAGCCCAATGTTCTCCTCAACTGACATTCACATGCGTGCATGGTTTCCAGTAGGAGTTCCTGGATAGTGATGAGCAGTGGGAACCTTGCCTGATTTTCCCCTTCCCTGGCCCAAGGGCTCTATGACCTATTGTAGCAACCTTACCATCACCCCAGCTGAGATCTGGTAACTCAACACAGATCAGAGATCAAATTTGAGATTTACTGGTAAGTATGGCTCAGTAACAACCAGACAATATTATTTACCTATTAAGCTATCAAGGGAGCCTGTGGTAACATTATAAAGAAGGCTTAGCTAAGAACAGTGTATGTCAGATTTAGCTTTTTATTGACCTCATAGTTGATTTACCACTTCAGTTACTTAAAACAAGTTACAAGAAACGAAAGGGTTCAGTCCATGTCCTACTCACAAGAGGTTTGACTATTGTCAGAAATGTATAAATCAATGGTTGAATTATAGGGCACCAAGCACCTGTTTCAGTCTTCGATTCACAGTTGCTGATCTTTTTCACTATTTCTGCTTGATGGCGTATACTTCCACCCAGTTTTATAAATAGAGTGACAAGTTTAAATTACAAAATGCATATATGAATCCTGATGATTTGGGGTCTGGAACTCACTGCCTGAAAGGGCGGTAGAGGCAGAAACCCTCATCACATTTTAAAAAGTACTTGGATATGCACTTGAAGTGCCGTAACCTGCAAAGCTGCGGACCAAGAGCTGGAAAGTGGGATCAGGCTGGATAGATCTTTTTCGACCGGCGCAGACACGCTGGGCCGAATGGCCTCCTTCTGTGTCGTAACTTTCTATGATTCTATGAACTATAGATGGTCCATATGGTACAAAATATATTTAATGGGTTTAAGAGAGTTTTGCATTCTTTATGGTAGTGCTGGGACAGAGGAGAAGAAAAAAGATTACCTTTCTATTTATCTATTATGCTTAAGAGACAGAATATAATTTAGTACGGATATGTGTCTCAGGGGTGTGTTTCTCTCGTGCAACATCATGATCAGGCCGTGTGTATGAATTTTTTTCCCAAGTATACATGCAGTCTGAGAAACCACATCTGTGATGCAGTGCTGCTAATCTCCAACAATTTCCTTTTAATAAACTCTTCAAACAAAGGTTTATGACACAGTATAAGCTTTGTACTGAAATGTAATATACTTCAGATTAGTTTACTGGTGATTGTCATGTTTTATATCCTTGAGTATTAGCTGTGTCTCTTTAATGAAATTTTGCCTGCAAAAACAAAAGAGAATTTTAATAAATATATGTTTTGAATTTAAAATGCAACAACTGTAAATGGAATTATCTCAGTAGTGTAACACCTCGGTGACAATTTTCAAAAGGATTGCGACTCCCCAAGGGCATTTTCAAGCTCTATTTACCCCACAATTGCCTTTTGTGGAGGATTTTAATCTCCGAGGTATTGAGGCTTGGTAAATTTGCATGGGATGCGCAAAAATTAAAATTTGGACAGAATTGTATTTATTTTGCATTGTGGCAAAAATACAACATTAATTTGGGGGGGGGGTCATATTCTGCATTCTTTCTCTCCACCCAATACACATTTAAACCGTAGTGTTCTGCAAAGGAGGAGATTATATTATCGCAATGCCCGAGGTGTTTCCACAGACATTTTATTACATTTCAAGTGATGCACCTACAGTGACCACCACAGAGAAACATAATTCCATGGAGAAGTGAAGTAGGTGGCAAAAAAAAAACAACAAATTCTTTCTCTCTCTCTCTTTTACAATCCTTCAACCCTTATCCTTGACTCAAATGTCAAAATAAACGTGACTTCTTTTTGCCAGCAACATAAGATTCATCTAAGGCTGCATCATGAAGATTCTGGAACGCTAATGCAAAAACCACAGTCGACACTCTGTGCGTTCAGACAAGCAACTTCACTTTGACAATCTGGAACAATTCATGCCACCAATAAAATATGTGGATCAGCCATTGCGCAGTGCGCAGCCATGAACACCTACGTACACATAAATTCAACCCTTTTGTGCAAAATCTGGGGTTATTTCTCTGCTTCGTTGCCCTATCTTTTCTCCCACGTGCTATATTCAGAATTCTTTCTTCTTCCAATCCACAGACTTGTGTGACAATGGTGCAGAACAGTTCTGACCTCTTCTGAAGCAGCTACAAAGGGAGCTGCTGTCGTGGAAATTTAAAAAAAAAACTACAAAGGATTTGGGGGGGGATTTGAAACATTGAATGTGTGCACCTGATGTACTGACTTCGAATGTATAATGAAATGCATTGATCACTGCTTGAAAGACATACTGTACACATATGAGGAACTGAATTCATTGTGTCGAGAAATACATTCAATAATAGAAATGTGCATGCACTCTGTAGTGAGACTAATCAAACCAATATCACAATGTTGGGAGATGAAAAATTGAAATATTAAGTGGTTTTCTCAGGGAGAAATATCTCATAAAAAACAAAGCTGCAAAATCTGGAGACGAACGTTGATCTTGGTCGTTGTTACATGAAACAGCAAGCTACACTGAAATTAAAAATTCCATTAGCTCAATAGTTGTTTGATGTCTTTAAGCTGGAAATATCAATATATTGCATGTTGAATCCAAGTCTTATATATTTCATATAATTATTAATGAAAATTCCTTGGATGTTCATCTTTGGCTCCTTTTTATTTTTGCAGCTCTCAATATGGATGTTAATGGCCAGTCTGCTTCACGTCACTAGTGCGCAATGACATGCACACTGGATGAATAATGATTGTGATCTAATTACTGTAGAATTTTCAAAAAAATTATCAAGTCAATTACAGGAAACAATACAGTCACAATACATTACATTCTAATTGAAGAAACAATCCAGAATAAGGCCCAAGAATGGTCTTATCCACAAGTATTCATCCAAAAACATAGCCCCTTCCATATTAGAAACTTATTATTGCAAAACATTCACTCCCTCCACCACCAGCGTACTGTGGCTGCAGTGTGTACCATCTACAAGATGCACTGCAGCAACTCGCCCAGGCTTCTTCGGCAGCACCTCCCAAACCCGCGACCTCTTCCACCTAGAAGGACAAGGGCAGCTGGTGCATGGGAACACCACCCCCTCCAAGTTCCCCTCCAAGTCACATACCATCCCGACTTAGAAGTATATCGCCGAGCCTTCATCGTCGCTGGGTCAAAATCCTGGAACTCCCTCCCTAACAGCACTGTGGGAGTACCTTCCCCACACGGACTGCAGCGGTTCAAGAAGGCGGCTCACCACCACCTTCTCAAGGGCAACTAGGAATGGGCTAAAAAAAATGCTGGCCTTGCCAGCGACGCCCACATCCCATAAGCGAATTTAAAAACATTAAAATATTTAAGATATAACATTTAAGATTGGTACTCTTTTTGGAATGTAGGAGTCACTTAATGTCCATTTCTCCATTAATTGTGGCATCAACAAAATTTATACTCCATGTGATTCTGGGCCTCCACCCACAGGTCAACGGCTCTGAGATGTTGCTGCAGTCATGTAGAGAGATTAGGTCTGCGCTGCTTTACAGAAAATGAGTTTGTTTTCCTGATACAATAGATGACCTCTCAGTTGGAGCAGACATCTTCATATATCTGAGGCTAAGCGATAAACAAAACATTTAGAGGACAACCTCATTGTCCAGTACTTCTGCGCCACGAAAACCAAAGAGCTAGAAAAGTTGCTCGCAGTCAAGACTAAGCACCAAGAGCCACATTTCAGTCCCCGCCACCCCCCCCCCCACCCAGCCTTGAAAACTGGTACAGTCAGGTGAATTTTCAGATCAGTGATATTGCTACTACTGGAGGGAAATTGTGTGGCTAGTGCTCCCACCTGGTCCCCACCTAAAATGCATCATGAGCTTATTCCATTTGGGACTCTATATCCAGGCAATTCACTCCCACTCCTTTTGAGTGGGATGCTAATTAAGCAGCATTCCAGCGTATTAATGAAGGCCATGAGCAGGCCCCTTTAACCTTCAAATGTCTGGTTAGAAGTCTTGCTCAAAGGATTTTCTGTTTATCCTAATCAGGCATCAAAGGAAAGCTGGATGAAGTCTCAATTTAAGGCACAGAATGAAACAATTTCAATTTTTTGGGTTTCCCGTATTATTTCATTTTCATTCTCCGGCTAATGTCAATGTATTTTCCCTGTATCTTCTGGATCAGACCAGGACAAAAATGTTGATGTAATAAGAGAAGAATCAGAATCATTGCTACCAATAGCAGAGAGGAAGTGAGTGTGCAGAAACTTTCCAAGATTTCAGCAGAACAACTAGATTCTTAAAGAGGATGTATTCTGTAAAGAGGATGTATTCTGTAAAGAGGATGTATTCTGTAAAGAGGAAGTATTCTGTAAAGATGAAGTATTCTATAAAGAGGATGTACTCTTAAAGAGGATGTACTCTGTAAAGAGGATGTATTCTGTAAAGAGAATGTATTCTGTAAAGAGGATGTATTCTATAAAGAGGATGTATTCTGCAAAGAGGATGTATTCTGTAAAGAGGATGTATTCTATAAAGAGGATGTATTCTGTAAAGAGAATGTATTCTGTAAAGAGGATGTATTCTATAAAGAGGATGTATTCTGCAAAGAGGATGTATTCTGTAAAGAGAATGTATTCTGTAAAGAGGATGTATTCTATAAAGAGGATGTATTCTGCAAAGAGGATGTATTCTGTAAAGAGAATGTATTCTGTAAAGAGGATGTATTCTGTAAAGAGGATGTATTCTGCAAAGAGGATGTATTCTGTAAAGAGAATGTATTCTGTAAAGAGGATGTATTCTGTAAAGAGAATGTATTCTGTAAAGAGGATGTATTCTGTAAAGAGGATGTATTCTATAAAGAGGATGTATTCTGCAAAGAGGATGTATTCTGTAAAGAGGATGTATTCTATAAAGAGGATGTATTCTGTAAAGAGAATGTATTCTGTAAAGAGAATGTATTCTGTAAAGAGGATGTATTCTGTAAAGAGGATGTATTCTGTAAAGAGAATGTATTCTGTAAAGAGGATGTATTCTGTAAAGAGGATGTATTCTGCAAAGAGGATGTATTCTGTAAAGAGAATGTATTCTGCAAAGAGGATGTATTCTGTAAAGAGAATGTATTCTGTAAAGAGGATGTATTCTGTAAAGAGGATGTATTCTGTAAAGAGGATGTATTCTATAAAGAGGATGTATTCTGCAAAGAGGATGTATTCTGTAAAGAGAATGTATTCTGTAAAGAGGATGTATTCTGTAAAGAGGATGTATTCTGTAAAGAGGATGTATTCTATAAAGAGGATGTATTCTATAAAGAGGATGTATTCTGTAAAGAGGATGTATTCTGTAAAGAGGATGTATTCTGTAAAGAGGATGTATTCTGCAAAGAGGATGTATTCTATAAAGAGGACGTATTCTGTAAAGAGGACGTATTCTGCAAAGAGGATGTATTCTGTAAAGAGAATGTATTCTGCAAAGAGGACATATTCTGTAAAGAGGATGTATTCTGCAAAGAGGATGTATTCTGTAAAGAGGATGTATTCTGTAAAGAGGGTGTATTCTGTAAAGAGGGTGTATTCTGCAAAGAGGACATATTCTGTAAAGAGGATGTATTCTGCAAAGAGGATGTATTCTGTAAAGAGGGTGTATTCTGTAAAGAGGATGTATTCTGTAAAGAGAATGTATTCTGTAAAGAGAATGTATTCTGTAAAGAGGATGTATTCTGCAAAGAGGATGTATTCTGTAAAGAGGATGTATTCTGTAAAGAGGGTGTATTCTGTAAAGAGGATGTATTCTGTAAAGAGAATGTATTCTGTAAAGAGAATGTATTCTGTAAAGAGGATGTATTCTGCAAAGAGGACATATTCTGTAAAGAGGATGTATTCTGCAAAGAGGATGTATTCTATAAAGAGGGTGTATTCTGCAAAGAGGATGTATTCTGTAAAGAGAATGTATTCTGTAAAGAGGATGTATTCTGTAAAGAGGATGTATTCTGCAAAGAGGACATATTCTGTAAAGAGGATGTATTCTGCAAAGAGGATGTATTCTATAAAGAGGGTGTATTCTGCAAAGAGGATGTATTCTGTAAAGAGAATGTATTCTGTAAAGAGAATGTATTCTATAAAGAGGGTGTATTCTGCAAAGAGGATGTATTCTGTAAAGAGGATGTATTCTATAAAGAGGATGTATTCTGTAAAGAGAATGTATTCTGTAAAGAGGATGTATTCTATAAAGAGGATGTATTCTGCAAAGAGGATGTATTCTGTAAAGAGAATGTATTCTGTAAAGAGGATGTATTCTATAAAGAGGATGTATTCTGCAAAGAGGATGTATTCTGTAAAGAGAATGTATTCTGTAAAGAGGATGTATTCTGTAAAGAGGATGTATTCTGCAAAGAGGATGTATTCTGTAAAGAGAATGTATTCTGTAAAGAGGATGTATTCTGTAAAGAGAATGTATTCTGTAAAGAGGATGTATTCTGTAAAGAGGATGTATTCTATAAAGAGGATGTATTCTGTAAAGAGGATGTATTCTGTAAGGAGGATGTATTCTATAAAGAGGATGTATTCTGCAAAGAGGATGTATTCTGTAAAGAGAATGTATTCTGTAAAGAGGATGTATTCTGTAAAGAGGATGTATTCTGTAAAGAGGATGTATTCTATAAAGAGGATGTATTCTGTAAAGAGGATGTATTCTGTAAAGAGGATGTATTCTGTAAAGAGGATGTATTCTGCAAAGAGGATGTATTCTATAAAGAGGACGTATTCTGTAAAGAGGACGTATTCTGCAAAGAGGATGTATTCTGTAAAGAGAATGTATTCTGCAAAGAGGACATATTCTGTAAAGAGGATGTGTTCTGCAAAGAGGATGTATTCTGTAAAGAGGATGTATTCTGTAAAGAGGGTGTATTCTATAAAGAGGGTGTATTCTGTAAAGAGGATGTATTCTGTAAAGAGGATGTATTCTATAAAGAGGATGTATTCTGTAAAGAGGACATATTCTGTAAAGAGAATGTATTCTGTAAAGAGAATGTATTCTGCAAAGAGGATGTATTCTGCAAAGAGGATGTATTCTGTAAAGAGGATGTATTCTATAAAGAGGATGTATTCTGTAAAGAGGATGTATTCTGCAAAGAGGATGTATTCTGTAAAGAGGATGTATTCTGCAAAGAGGACATATTCTGTAAAGAGGATGTATTCTGCAAAGAGGATGTATTCTGTAAAGAGGATGTATTCTGTAAAGAGAATGTATTCTGTAAAGAGAATGTATTCTGCAAAGAGGATGTATTCTGTAAAGAGGATGTACTCTGTAAAGAGTCAATGTCAATGTTCATATCACCTCAGGATATGTTACTGCAACTGACTGGAAGCTAACCAAGTAGTGTCATTTGGCAAGTCGATGTTACCTTAGCGCTGGAGAAAGGGTGCTTTGATAAGGACACAGTATTTTGTGCTTTATATGGTACAAAATGAACAAAGAAAGATAGAAGGTACCAGAGCCGATTGACTGCGCCTACCATTATGTCACCAAACATATCCATAGGCCCTAGCACACCTTCCTGGCAATGAGAAATGCATCTATAGACTGTGGATCAGGAGGGAGCCAGTTACTGAGCTTTGCCATTTGCTGCAAGGGCACCTTTAGGGGCAGGCAAGCTTACCCAGCACTCAACTTTTTTTGACTACATTTCCTTCCCATCGAGCATAGGCATCATTTGCACGATCAGGCTCTGGGTCTTCCACGGACTGATGCAATGGTCAGCTATTTCGACTCCTTTCTTCATGACTAGCAACAGGAGCGTGCCTAACCTCACCCCACTGCTGCATTTTCCAACGCACAGGCGTGTCCTTCATGGTGACTAGCAGGTTCCTGCTCCTCCTCTGCCACCCACAATTGCTTGTCCCCCACCTGGTGCCACCTCCTCAAGCTCGCTAACTGCATCCGCTGGGATGTGTGACATTACGAATATTGATGAGGGGGGGCACAGGGTCCTGTGAGGTGCTTTCTTGCAGTAGTCCACAGGCAGTATTGGCAGGTTGCTGCTCGTTTCGAAGCACCGCGAACGCAGTAACTTATGGCTGATGTGGTACAAAAATGGTAGAAAGGCATGCCAGGGAGATCAGCAGACACCAGAATTGCCCACAGTCACAATAATGCACCAAACATACCCACAGGCCCTGCACACTTATCTGACAATGATTGTAAGAAACTGGCCCAGCAGGCTCTAGGTCAGCACGGAGCCAGTTGCAGATCTGTATCATCTGCTACAAGAACACCTGTAGTCAGCTTACATCACAGCCAGTGGCAGTTAAGGTCACCTCCTTCCTCAACTTTTTGCCTCCAACTCCTTTTAGGCATGCGTAATGATCAAATCATAGAATCATAGAAATTTACTACACAGAAGGAGGCCATTCAGCCCAGCGTGTCTGTGCCAGCCAAAAAAGAGCTATCCAGCCTAATCCCACTTTCCAGCTCTTGGTCCATAGCTATGCAGGTTACAGCCCTTCAAGTGCATATCCAAGTACTTTTTAAATGCAATGAGGATTTCTGCCTCTACCACCATTTCAGGCAGCGAGTTCCAGACCCCCACCACCCTCTGGGTGAAAAAAGTTCTCCTCAACTTCCCTCTAATCCTTCTACCAATTACTTTAAATCTATGCCCCCTAGTTATTGACCTCTCTGCTAAGGGAAATAGGTCCTTCCTATCCACTCGATCTAGGCCCCTCATAATTTTATACACCTCAATTCAATTAAATCTCCCCTCAGCCTCCTCTGTTCTAAAGAAAACAACTCCAGCCTATCCAATCTTTCCTCATAGCTAAAATTCTCCAGTCCTGACAACATTCTCATAAATCTCCTCTGCACCCCCTCTAGTGCGATCACATCTTTCCTGTAATGTGGTGACCAGAACTGCATGCAGTATTCCAGCTGTGGCCTAACTAGTGTTTTGTACAGTTCAAGCATAACCTCCCTGTTCTTATATTCTATGCCTCGGCTAATAAAGGAAAGTATCCCGTATGCCTTCTTAACCACCTTATCTACCTGTCCTGCTACCTTCAGGGATCTGTGGACATGCACTCCAAGGTTCCTCTACACTTCTCAGTATCCTACCATTCATTGTGTAGTCCCTTTCCTTGTTAGCCCTCCCCAAATGGAGGATCAACCAAAGTGCTGCCCCGCATGTATCAAACACATGACTGATTCATTGTTGGTCAGGGACAACACTTGCAGTTGCTTTCCCATTGAACAGCAGTGGCATCGTCACACAATATGTCACTTATTCTCTACTTTCCCTGATGTCAATTTTGAACATGACAATAAAATGTTACACTAAAGCTCTCAATTTTTAATAGAGATTCGATAATAATTAGCTAAGAAATTAATCTTTATATATACACCCTGGGAAGCCTCAACATTGTCTGCCCGGCCATCTTCAGCTGCTTCATCAATAACCTTCCCTCCATCATAAGGTCAGGAGTGGGTGTGGGTGGTTCACTGATGATTCCACAAAGTTTAACTCCATTCACAACTCCTCCAAGGAAGCAGCCTATGCCACCTACAGCAGGACTTGAATATCATCCATGCTTAGGCTGACAAGTGGCAGGTAACATTGGTCTCACATAAATGCCAGGTAATGTCCACCTCCAATGAAGGAAACTCCAACTACCTCGCCCTGACCTTCAACAGCATGACCATTGCCAAATCCCCCATTATCAACATCTTGAGGGTCACCACTGACTAAAAGTTTACTGTACCAGCCACATCAACACCATGGCTACAAGAGCAGGGTAGAGGCTGGGTACTTGCACAAGTGGCTCACTTCCTGACCCCTCAAAGCCTCTCCCCCAATCTCAAAGCTCAAGTCAAGAGTGTGATGGAATACTCACCACTCTCCTGAATGGGTGCAGTTGGAGCAACACTAAAAAAGGTCGGCATCATCCAGGAAAAAGCAGTTTGCTTGAACGGCTTCCCTGCCACTAGACTCAATGCCCACTCCCTCCACTCACTGGCGCACGGTGGCTGAGGTATGCACTATCTACAGTTTGCACTGCAGCAACTCACCAAGCTTACTTCAACAGCACTTCTCATCCCTGTGACTTCTACCACCAAGAACAACGGGCAGCAATATCATGGGAACCATCACCTCCAAGTTCCCCTCCAAAACACACACCATCCTGCTGTGGGCAGATGGATAGCAGTCATGCAATTATTTTTACATGTGGATTTTTTTTTCTCTAACAGGATGTGGGTTTTGCTGGCAAGGCCAAATTCAATGCCCATTGTTCCTTCAACATTGCTGGGTCAAAGTCCTGGAATTCTCCATCTAACACAATCATGAAAGCACCACCACCACAAGAACTGCAACGGTTCAAGGAGTAGGCCCACTATCGGCCTCCTCAGGGCAACTAGGGATGGTGCCTGAAACACCATTTTTTCTAGAAACATATGGGGGGTGATTTTGCCAATGGAGACGTGATGGAGGCGGGACTGCTGCTTGTCGGGTTTTAGTCCCGCCTCCATCGACGTCCGGCCAACCCACGCTATTTTCCCTTGATTGACCTTGTTAAGCCCGCCCAGCGGGCTTAGCAGGCCAGTTAAGGGAAAGCCGGTTACTGGTGACGTCAGCGAGTGACGTTTCATCTGTCAAGAGCTTTTGACAGATGAATTGTCATCGTTTGAGAGCTCTGTGAAGCTGTCAAACACTGACAATCTGTCTTCTAAGTTGAGACCTGGGATACAGGCTCAGTTAGAGATCTCTCCTGTGCAGAAAGCAGAAGGCTGATGCATTTGAGAATGCAGCGGCCATTCTGCTTTCTCTGCCGGTGAGATGAGGGACTCCCGAGAGCTGAAGGGTTGAAGCCTGGAGGAAGAAGCAAAGGTAAGTAAAGCTTTTAAAACACTTAAGACTCACCTCACACACTTACCTCTGCACACATGCACCCATCACTCACCTGCACACCAGACATCTCGGCCCCTCCGACCCCCGCAGACCCACGGCTCGCCTCGCTGACCCTGGCGAGGTTCGTAGCCGTCGGGAAGCCCACACTTTAGGTGGCAAAATAGGGATTATCCAAAAAGCTGCCTGTTAACTACCTGTTAACAGGCAGTTAATTGGCACTAATCCCCTTCCCTGCCTCGGGGAGGCGGCTCCCAGCGCGGGTCAGGTACCTGCCTCCTGGGAAGATGGCACGGAGGCGGGCTGGGGGCGGGAATGGGTACCCGCCCCCAGATTCTGCCATTTTCCCGGCAGTCCCGCCTCCATACCCGCCTCCCCAGGGCTGGCAAAATCGCCCCCATGCAGTTGTCTCTTGCTCTTTGCTTCAATGCCCTTCTCCAATAACTCATTCCATTTGTCTATTACCCTTTGTATGAAAAAGTTCTCCCTAAGTCCACTACTTACATCTAATTTTGTCCTTTTTAAATTACATCCCATTTGTCAATGTGAATGTTTTAAGCGCATAAAATTTAAAAGAACTCGGGCAGTGTGCTTAATTGCATTTGAGTTTCTAATGGTAGAATCTCATCAGCTCTGTTCTAACTTTTAAACATTTCACCAGCAGTTGGAAGCTGGTAAACACGGCTGCTTGCATTTAAGCACATATACACAGCACTCTGCTTTCTGTAACTTGAAAGAGCCATAATGAGAGCAACCACCATAACTCTGCTCTGTCTGTCACTTTATAAGAACATAAGAAATAGGAGCAGGAGTAGGCCATTTGGCCCTTCGAGCCTGCTCCGCCATTCAATAAGATCGTGGCTGATCTTCTACCTCATCTCCACTTTCCTGCACTATCCCCATATCCCTTAATATTCAAAAATCTATCGATATTTTAAAAATGGATTTGGGATAATACTGTTGGAAGGAGTTCAGCGAAGATTCACAAGGCTGATACCTGGGATGGCAGGAATGACGTATGAAGAGAGATTGGGTCGATTGGGCTTATACTCGCTGGAGTTTAGAAGAATGAGAGGGGATCTCATTGAAACTTATAAAATTCTGACAGGACAGGACAAACTAGATGCAGGAAGGATGTTCCCGATGGCAGGGGAGTCCAGAACCAGGGGTCACAGTCTAAGGATAAGGGGTAAGCCATTTAGGACAGAAATGAGGAGGAATTTCTTCACCCAGAGAGTGGTGAACCTATGGAATTCTCTGCCACAGAAGGCAGTTGAGGCCAATTCATTAAATAGATTCAAGAAGGAGTTGGATATATTTCTTAAGGCTAAAGGGATCAAGGGATATGGAGAGAAAGCAGGGACAGGGTACTGAATTTGGATGATCAGCCATGATCGCATTGAATGGCGGAGCAGGCTCGAGGGGCCGAATGGCCTACTCCTGCTCCTATCTCCTATCTTCTATGATTCTACGAACAATATAACTCTCATCAGTCAGCAACTCTCCCCTTCAACAAAACTATATTAGTGGTTTATCATCAATCCAGAAATTTAAACTAGCAAACTAGTTGCCCAGTCCATATCTCAGCTCAATGCTCTTTGCACATTAAGCTGTAAAATATGGAGCAGCAGCATAAAAAAGCACTTGTAAGATCACCATTCTGTAATGTTTTGCTTTTGTTAAGATTTTTTCAAAATATTGAAGGGACAAGTAGAAGTGAAAGTTTGAGTTAGCTCAGTCCCCAAAGATATTAGTATCATTCACTGCTCCACAACCAGAAGATGTGAGGGTTGCAATCTTCAGCTGTGATTTCATTTTTGGGGTCAATTTCATGCTTTGAAAGAGAGTCAAGCATTCACATGTCAGGTACAGCCTGTGTTAAAATGGAGAGTCAGGCTCCTTCCGCTCTGCATTAATACCACGTGCCATTCCCAACCTCAGGAGAGGACAGTCCAGTTGCACAAGTGATGCCAGTTCCATTTTCCACACCAACTACCCTTGTGGCTTTCGTAAGTCAGCCAATAATGGGCAGCTTTGCGCTGTAAAATTATGCTCACTAGGAACTGGGTTGAGACTTGCCCAAAAGCATTCATTATAACCAGAGGAAAAGAGAATATTTTCAAGGCATCAATCAAGGGCTGGATTTGAACCAAGGTCCCACAGGTGAAAAGAGAATGTTTTAACTTACTGCAGCACTGCCACAGCTATATTGAAAATGGTGAATCCTCATAGTTTATAGATTTTATACTGCTGGTTTTCTATCTCATTTGAATAGAAAAAGAAAAAAAGGTCAAGATCAGTATATAAATATCAAGATAACAAAGCTGTAATGAAGTAAGCATACTAACATAAAACATACTATATAATGAAACATACCTGTTTTTAATTCTGAATTTTAATTTTCTTTGCGAATACATGCATACATTCTGTAGAGTCAATGTACAGTTCTGTCAGGTCGGAGAATATACTGGCATACCTGGATTGTTGATATAACTATGCACAGAGTGGGCACTGGTTTGGGGTCCAGGTAACTACAATCTTTGAAATGTACCTTTCTGTTTCTTTACTTTAAAGTCTTTTTGAAAGAATAATAAACAATACCAAAGAGCGTTGACGCTTACATAGAATTTACAGCACAGAAACAGGCCATTTTGGCCCAACGAGACTGTGCTGGTGTTTAATTTATTGGCAGTGATTCAACCCACATTGGCTGGGTGGCAGGACGATGTACTTCAGGGTGCAGGATGGATAAAAGTAACCAGATGCTGAAACCTTTCAGGCAGTAAAGCACCTAGCAAAATCTCCTGAGTTCTTTGATGCTTTTAGCCAACAAAACCCAGGAGCTTGCTCGGATTTGGATCTAGGGGAAGGCCCACCATAGTTCGCTTTAAGTCATCAATTGTTTCATGGATTTTTTTTAACCTCATCAGTATATTTTTCCAAGTAGGGCTTGATTTTTTTGGCCATATTTTTGACGATTGTGCCTTTTCTACCGCTGTATCTCCAGTATCACACTGGAGGTCTGGGGTTCCCTTTGTACAGATGGAAGCAGGTGTGACATGGCCAAAAGTTCATTTTAATTTGCTTTTCTGGAACATCGATGTTTCGTGCACTGCTGTACAGTTGGATTCCCCTTCATTCTCAGTTAGGGGTTTAATCAACATCTCTCTCCCAAATTATTTTTGCTGGATTTGTATTTTCTGAACACAGATGGTGATAAAGATTGCATATCTCCATGAAACAGGTTGTGCCATTGTGGGAAGAAAGGGAGGTTTCTAGTGCTGACATATACTCAATATTAGAAATCAGTTTTCATATTTTGAAAAGCTAAATTCAAATGTAAAGTCTGTTTTTCCAACAAAATATAAACTGGTCAAGAAATTTCTCAATGTTATTTGCAAATGTAACATTACAAAAACTAGCGTAGGAAATGAACATGATTATTTACACAAGCAAAATACTGCGGATGCTGGAAATCTGAAATAATAACAGAAAATGCTGGAAACACTCAGCAGGTCAGGCAGCATCTGCAGAGAGAGAAACAGAGTCAACGTTTCAGGTCGATGACCCTTCGTCAGAACTGATTATTTAACTACCTATAGAAAGGCTAGATTTTTTTAATGCAGTGTTACCATGTTAATGATTTATCTGGTAAAGTTCATTCACACCTGGTCACGATTACCTGCTATCTTATAGAAACAATCAAATTATAAATAAGAAAGTAGATAAAATATTAAACGACCTCCTATTTTTATTGTAGTCTCAATTATAATCAATCAAAGATAAATTAAGATAGTCTGGAAACAGAATAATATGTAGAGCTATCCAATTAGTTCCACTCCCCTGCTCTTTCCCCATAGCCCTGCAAAAAAAATTATTTCAAGTGTACTCTTCTGGTGAAGCTGTAAACAAATAAACTGTAACTTAAAACATGAAAGGAAACTTAGTAAATTAAATTAAAATTTGGTTGCCGGGGGTGATGATGCACTCCAGTCCCTGCGGTGCCCACCGGGCGCGGAAGGCCTCGAGCGTGCTGGCGGACACCGCGTGCTCCAACTCCAGGGCCACCCGGGCGTGAACGTGGCCACGGGAAGAGAGGCAGGCAGTCGGGACGAACGACCCCCTCGACCGCCCGCTGCCTGGACCAGTTGACGGTCTTTCAAGTATATATCCAATTCCCTTTCAAAAAGTTACTATTGAATCTGCTTCCACCACCCTTTCAGGCAGTGCATTCCAGATCATAGCAACGTATTGAGTAAAAAATAATCTTCTCATCCCTCCCTCCCCCACCCCCCCCCCCCCCCGGTTCTTTTGCCAATCATCTTAGGGTTGTAAGATTTTTTTTTAAACAATGTTGCAAGTACCTCACGCTAATTTTCATGTGTCAGGAGTTCTCAACCCAGACCATCAGTGAAATGTTTTTTCATATTTTCCCCACTCCTCCCCTTCCCTCTATAAACAATAGATTAACCAGCTTTTCGACAAGTTATTAAGCAGAGGCCCTCCCACCCCATCTACCTATTCAGGTGCACCTAAAAATGGCAGTAATGTGAAAATAGTAGAGTTGCTATTTTGAAGATCGAGTAGGCTAACAGAAGAAAAGAAAATCATATTGTAACGAGATCTGCCGCCAACTATATCGTCAGTGACCAAACCAATTTGGACTTGGCAACAATCTGCTTAAATCAAAATGAGAGTTTGATTTCTGAAACTTTTGGTCGCCTCTTAAGAAAAACTTTTTTTTTTTCACTTTCCTTGTAGTTTTGTTTAAAACCTTCAGGTTGGGTATGGAAGCTAACCCGAATTGAGGGTTTGGGGTTTTTGTTGTTGTTGCATTTGACACAGAATTACGTACACAGAGGGAAATGCCAATGTGACAGTGCAGCAATCCATCCTGCAGTCATCCCTGCTCTTGACCCGGGCATTGGGCATTGAAGAGTGGCCGGAGGAGCGCTGGGTGATTGACAGCGCCGCGAACCAACCAGAGGGAGGGACAGTTCCCAGCCATTGGACCGCGGCACCCGACCGTGGTCCAATCAGCAGCGGCGGCGGGCGGGCCCAGAGGAGCAGGCTGACTATTTCTGAAGAGATAGTCGGCTGGCTGGGATCAGAAAGGAGAGAAATGGCGCTGGAGACTTTGTTTGTGTGAAATTTGCAGGATTTAAAGGGTGCTCGGAGGAGGAGGGGGGGGAGGGGGGTTTCTCGCTGCAAAGTTTGGTTAGGAGAGCTGCGTGTGGTTTCCTTGCATTTGCATTTATGTGCAAGAGGACTGGGAAGAATTGCACTGTTCAAAAGGGGCATCGTCGAAGAATTTAACAACGGGGAGGGGGGGGGGAGGAGGGAAAAAAAGAAGCAAATCCCTGTAAATGAGAAATGGAAACTTTCGGGTCCATAGACAACCACGTTGAATTGGAAAATCACAGCAGCCCGGTGGATTATTTGCACCAGAGGTACGCCAGTACTTACGGAAACACTTTCAACTCGTGGAATGATTACTTGGGGCTGACCACACTGGTCAGCAAAGCTGTCACCGAGGCGGGCAAGGGCGGCCAGTTGACGTTGCAGTCCCGGGCGCCCTACATCGCCCGCTCCCTGGACCTGAGCGAGCTGGGGCTCTGCTCCCACCACGGCCAGCTGCTGGGCTCGGATTTGCAAGAGCGCTTCGCCGAGTTCAGCCCTTTCTCGGGGGGATCCAGCCCCCCGCTGCTGGGTTACCCGGCCAGCGGCCAACAGCAGCAGCAGCAGCAGCAACAACAGCAGCAGCAGCAGCGACTGGACCGTGAGCAGGCCGGCTGGAACCGAGTGGATGTGATCATGATGGACAGCAAGAGCCACCTGCAGGTCCCCCACTCCCCCCATCACTACCACTACCAGCAGCACCCTCCTGCTCACCAGCGGGCCGGCAGGGGCAAGTCCGACCTCCAGATCTGCGTCTTCTGCCGGAACAACAACGAGTCGGTGACCCTCTACACCACCCACATCCTGAAAAGCCCCGACGGCCGGGTGCTGTGCCCCATCTTGAGGAGGTACACTTGCCCTCTGTGCGGTGCCAATGGGGACAACGCGCACACCATCAAATACTGCCCACTCTCCAAGCTCCAGCCCACCATTCCCAAACTGAAGACCAGAAACTGCGTTAGCAAGAGGGTCCGTTAAAATAACCCCAGCCCAGGAAGGCAACGTGAGCCCAGTTCAGTTCATGCTCCTGGCCAGTAGACTAATAATATCTGGACATTTTATTGAGACTATTTTGAGTCTGGGATAAACGTTTTCTAGTGACTGAATGTATACTTTGTCTAAATTTGTTTACAATCTAATGTTTCTGGTGGCAAATCTAGACCAGAAATCTACCTCAGTTATATAAATATATACTTTATGGAAATAAGAGAACGCCATAATCAATTGTTTTTGTTTGTTTTTAAATCCGCTATGTGCGTTTCGTTTTCAGAAAATTTAAGGTGACTTTAACAGTGATATATTGTAGAGGATGTGTCTTGATTTAATTTTTTTTCTTTTATTGAATGTAATGTTTGCTACTTTTTAAAAAGTGAAATGTAAAAACAGATCTAAAGATTACTAATAATAAGTAACTGTGTTAACAGTGCGGGGAGCCAATAAATTTTCACGTTTTAGCAGCTCTCTTGTGTGTGTTTTTGTTTTCCATGAAGCAGGTTGGTAAGAGGCCAATTGTGGAGCAGTCGGTCCTCGGGCGCCTTCCTGTGGACAGCCGCCGAGTTGCAGGCCAGACATTCACTTGGTTAACGACAGTGGAACCCGCCCCCCCCCCCCCCCCCCACCCTGTTTTTTGTGTATCCTTGAGTTTTTGGTGGTCTCACACTTTTTTTGAATTAAAATCTAGCCACCGAAGGTTGATCTCATTGTTGTAGCCGGACTTCGCTCGAATCCCATTAGTCTGTCTAGTATTTCCAAAATACCAAACTGGTAACTGATATTTTTAACTGGCTTTGCTATCTCCTAAAACAAGGCCTTGCCCAACATGGGCATCTGCTGTGCTCGCAATTTAGGGATCTCCACCATTTGTGAATTTAAAAACTATGCTTTAATGTCAGCTGTGGCTCAGTGGGTAGGTAGCACACTCGCCTCTGAGTCAGAAGGTTGTGGGGTCATAGTCCCACTCCAGGGACTTGAGCACATAAATCTAGGCTGACACTCCCAGTGCAGTGCTGAGGGAGTGCTGCGCTGTCGGAGGTGCCGTCTTTCGGATGAGACGTTAAACCGAGGCCCCGTCTTCTCTCTCAGGTGGACGTAAAAGATCCCATGGCACTATTTCGAAGAAAAGCAGGGGAGTTATCCCCGGTGTCCTGGCCAATATTTATCCCTCAATCAACATAACAAAAACACAGATTATCTGGTCATTATCACATTGCTGTTTATGGGAGCTTGCTGTGTGCAAATTGGCTGCTGCGTTTCCCACATTACAACAGTGACTGCTCTTCAAAAGTATTTCGTTGGCTGTAAAGCGCTTTGAGATGTCCGGTAGTCGTGAAAGGCGCTATAGAAATGCAAGTCTTTTTCTTTTTTTAAATTACTCCTCAGATCACCAAGTGAAATGATAAAGTGCATTCTACTGAAGGTCTGTAATTAACGTTTTCTGGAAGAACGGAGACATTGTTAAGTTTGGTATTTCTCTTTTAGTAAGTTGGAGCAAGGGGTGGTTGTTGGAAAAGTCCTGGGGTAGCGGTGGGGACACTATCTAAGTAGGATGCCCTAAGGTTAGGTATTGGGACCACTGCTGTTTCTAATTTACACCAATGACCTGGATTCAGAAACTCAAAACTGGGCAAATTTGCAGATATCAAACTAGGAGCAGCAGTGGATTTGGAAGAGGCAGCTCAGATTATAAAATAAATTGACCAAAATATGTAAGTGGACAGAACAGTAGCAGCTGAAATTTAATGCAAACAAATGTAAAGTACGGCAGTGGAAGGAAAAACAGTAACAAAAATACTCCATGACTGGTATTGAAATAATTCTCGACGAAGTTAAGAGACCTATAATACTTAATGTTTGACATGTCCCAAGCAGTAATGTGCAGCAAGCAATAAAGCCAATAGAATGTTGAACTATATAGTCAAAACAGAATATAAGTCCGAGGAAGTCACAATTAATCAATCTTGTACTGCTTTGGCCAGACCCAATCTGGCTACAAAGTCCATTTCTGGTCTGATTTAACAACATAAGAAATAGGAGTGGGCCATATGGCCCCTTGAGCCTGTTCCGCCATTCAATAAGATCATGGCTGATCTTTGACCTAAACTCCACTTTCCTGCCCAACCCCCCTATCCCTTGATTTCCCCCTAGAGTCGAAATATCTATATCTCAGCCTTGAATATAATCAATGACTGAGCATCCACAGCCCTCTGGGGTAGAGAATTCCAAAGATTCACAACCCTCTGAGTGAAGAAATTCCTCCTCATCTCACTCTTAAATGGCCAACCTCTTATCCTGAGACTATGGCCCCTAGTTCTAGACTCTCCAGCCAGGGGAAACAACCTCTCAGCATCTACCCTGTCAAAGCCCCCTCAGAAGTTATGAGAAAGGACCAAAGGACCCTGGGCTTTTCAGCCTTAAGAGGTGATGTAACTGATGTATATGGTAGTGAATGGTATGGAAAGGCAAATCCAGGAAATTATTTATAATAAATTGTGAGAGTATGGCAAGGAGATCCAATGCATATATCATCTTTAATGTTTTCAGGACATCCCAAAGGTTGAAACTAGTAAAAGATAAATTTAGGACTGATATTGGAAGTTCTTCACAAAAAGTGACCAATAAATGGAATAGACTACCAGATAGAATAATAAAGATGGAAACATTTAAGAAACAATTAGATGCTGTAATGGGAGGACTTTAGGGATGGATGAACTAGGATGGGATGAATGGCTTTCCTCATCCGTAACTATCTTGTGAGGAGCTGGATTTTTGGAATAATTCAACTGTTTACAAGAGCCTGAAAAGGGAGGAATCAAATATTCAGCAACCACTAACATGTCAGGGATTATGCTGCATCTTTCGCCTCTCCAAATCTTTAATTTAAGTATCAACTTGGCTCAATGATAACATTCACATCTGAATCAAAAGGCTGTCGGTTAAGCCCCACTACAGGACTTGAGCAAATAATTTATGCTGATACATCAGTGCAGTACTGAGGAGGTTCTGCATTATTAGAAGTGCTGTTTTCTTTAAATAAGTTAAACTGAGGACCCATCTGCCTGTTCAAGTGGCTGTAGGAGGTCCTGTGGTAATATTAGAAGAATGCAGGAGTTATCCTGCCAATATTTATCCCTAAACCAACATCACATGGTCATTTATTTCATTGCTGTTTGTGGGATTTTGCTGTGCATAAATTGGCTGCCATTTTTCCCTACACAACAGTGATTATACTCCAAAAGCAATTAATTGGCTGTGAAGCACTTTGAGGTGTCCTGAGAACATTAAGGGTGAAATATGAATGTCAGTTCTTTTGTTCCTTCTCCAAAGACCATCAAAAGCAGCAACAGTCTCATATGTGCCTGGGTGACCTAGAAACAATGTCACATGGCTCTCTCCCAAGTCTTTGTAGAATGGTGGGCACAACAGGATATAATGGCCCGGATTTTGCAGTCAGCAGCAAAGTGAAGGTGCTCGCTGCTGACCTCAAAGAAAGCTGTCCACAACTTTTATCGGGTTCTGTGGCGTGGATTTCACTTTTCCCGATGTTGATTTCATTCTGGCACCATCGACAGGGGATCTCCAGTGTCCAGCAACAGTGATGTCATCAAGCAGGCTAAGCAGCCAATCACAATGAAGGATTCTCACAGACCCCCCCCCAAACCAGGAAGTAACAAGCAGGAATAACAACAGAAAACGCTGGAAAAACTCAGCAGGCCAGGCAGCATCCGTGGAGAGAGAAACAGAGTTAACGTTTCAGGTCGAAGATCTTTTGTCAGAACTGGAAAAAAGCAGGAAATGGAATAGATTTTAAAGCAAGTTTAGGGGCAGGGAAAAGGGGGAGGGGATGAAAGAACAAAAGGGAAGGTCAGTGATAGGACAGAAAGCAGGAGAGATTAAGAGACATAGAGAGACATTAAGAGATATTCAAGGCAAGAGGAGGTGGTAATGGGACAGGTTAAGAAACAAAGGATGGCTCTAGATGAAAAGTGTGAATTGTGCTGGCAGAATGAAGGACAGCTGCCATGTGGGAGGGAAGAAAAAAAGGGCCAAACAAAAAGTGTGGATAAAAAAATATATACATATATATGTGATAGGGGCCGAGGTTATGATCTGAAATTGTTGAACTCTATGTTGAGTCCAGAGGGCTGTAGAGTGCCTAATCGAAAGATGAGGTGCTGTTCCTCGAGCTTCCGTGGAACAATGCAAGAGGCCGAGGACGGTGAGGTCTGAGTGGGCGTGAGAGGTGAATTAAAGTGACAGGCTACCGGGAGCTCGGGGTCCCCCTTACGGACTGAACGGAGGTGTTCCGCAAAGCGGTCACCCAATCTGCGTTTGGTCTCCCCAATGTAGAGGAGACCACATCGTGAGCAGCGAATACAGTATACTAAATTGCAAGAAGTACAAGTAAATCGCTGTTTCACCTGGAAGGGGTGTTTGGGGCCCTGGACAGTGGGAAGGCAGGTTTTATTATTCACTTTTTTATAATTTTACAGAGAGCAAAATAAAGATTGGGACATACACATGGGATTAAGGTAGAAGATGAAATATCATTAAAAAACTTTTAAAAAAAAAAAAAAAAAATAATTTTTATTATTTTAAAAATCTATGGAATTTTTAACATGGAATCAAGAAATTTTACATTCCACAAATATAAAATTAGTTTTTCAGGGTCAGAGAGGGTCTTCAGTAGTAATTATGCCTTAGTACGCTGTTAAAAACCCAGTTACACCTCATTCAACAAGGCTTAACTTTTTCAAGGGTTTTTACAGCGAGAATAGAGTGTAAAAAGTGATGGTTCACGTCAGTTCAGTGATTTTAATTGATTTCCATCAGCAAGGACTGCAACAGCGCACCCTGTGGAGGAGCAGGGTATCACTGACAGCAACTTCAGGATTTCCGTGTTTAACTGCGCATGTGCAGACTCCAGAAGTTGCTGTCAGTTTTACACAGTAATGACGGAGACTGCGCTGACAGTTTCATCGTCATTACAACCAGAAATTCTGGGCCATTGTGTTTTATCGATAATAAAAATAATGTCATATTTTAATTTATTGTATGCGAATTTAGTTTGTTTGAAGCAGTTATGATAGCAGTGCTCCTCTGTGGGGACACTTGTTGGGAATTGGTTGCTTTGTTAATTAGGGAGCCCGATACCACTCTACAGGTTTGAAAAAAATAGGCAAAAGCAGCAACACACTGAAGGAAAATTCAATTCAACACAATTTAATGAAATCCCTGGCCCAGACACAACAATGCATGAGTTACCAGCTTTATACAGTTGTGAACTGAAGGTTGGGAGTTGTGACAGACATTTTGTCCAAAGTTCAGAGGAGTGGGACTAATTAGATAGCTCTTTCAAAGAGCCAGCATAGGCACGATGGGTCAAATGGCCTCCTCCTGCTCTGAATTATTCTATGATTCTTGCGTTCAAGGAGCCTCCCATTGATAGAACACCATTCAAATCTAGCTGCAGGCGTGTGCAGAGTTTGGTGACGGCTTCCTTTAGGGATCTTAATCAGTACTCATGGGTTCCATCAGATTGGTGTTAGTGTAAGGACATATCCAAATGGAGTGTCTAAAGTGCAATCTCTCTTGTCTAGCATGCCTTCACCTCCTCCTTCAGAATCTGCAAATATAGATATACGCCCATAGAAATAACCATAGCTGAATGTTAATAAGTTCTGTGCAGCTGTATAATCAAGTCACTGATAAAAGATGCAGTACAGCATTGAGTAGCTATCAGGAAAGCTCCAACAAGTTTGAATACTGTCCTTTATCCAACAAGCCCAAAACAGTGCAGAAACAATCAGTTGCTCAGAGGTATAGCAAAGATAGCAAAATACCTTTAACAACAAAGGGAACAGGCCTCTAGCATTGTTTGTTTTATAGAGTAACATGACCTCTGAGACTCTACTCACACCTCCGAATTGCATTATTGGGAAAACCATTCCTTATATATTGGTTGTCAGTAGGCTCCAAGCGCCCACAGCACTTCAGGGTTGTATTTTGTCATTTTAAGTATCCATGCCTGATGTTACGCAGAGCCGGCACCTGGACTTATTGAAAAGCAGTCAGGGTACCGTGGTTGATTCTTGCCTTGCTAGCCTGGGACAGTTGTCTAGGCTGTTCATGGTTGTGTAGTCCTTTTGGTAGAGTGGTAAAATGCAGATGCTATTGCCATATGGAGATCTCCTGAGATTTACTAATTCCTTCCTGTGAGAGAAGATCCGATGGGCTGTCTGCCACGACTTTCCTCGGGACTGTTACATAGGGTCTACAGCACAGAAGCAGGCCACTGTAAGTAGGACCCTTGTACAGGAACAGTATGAGTAAGACTGCTGTATCCGGAATTAGTATGAAAGACCAATACAGAAATTTGAAACAACCCCCAAATAATTCCTTTGAATATCTCCTAGGGATAGTGAAGGATAATTTTGCCTGACCATTTAGATGATACATCAACACTTTTGGTTGCTTTGAGGAAGATATGTAGCTTGAATCATTATGGAATCACTAAAAAAGTAGCGACACAGGTTAATAAGGCCATTAAAACAAAGCAAACCAAGCACTGGGATTCATTTCGAGAGGGATAGAACTGAAAAACAGATAAGTTATGATAAACTTGTATCACACCAGGGTTAGACAACACTTAAGAGTACTGTGCACAGTTCTGGTCTCCATAATATAAACAGGATATAGAGGCACTGGAGAAAGTGCAAAAAAGATTCACAAGGATGATACCAGAACTGAGAGGATATACTTATCAGGAAAGGCTTAATAGGCTGGGGCTATTTTCTCTAGAAAGGAGAAGACTGCGGGTGACCTAATAGAGGTCATTAAGATTATGAAAGGGTTGATAGGGTAGACATAGAGAAGATGTTTCCACTTACGGGCGAGACCAGAACTAGGGGCCATAAATATAAGATAGTCACTAATAAATCCAATAAGGAATTCGGAAGAGTGGTGTAAGAATGTGGAACTCGTAGTACATGGAGTAGTTGAGGCGAATAAGGGGAAGCTAAATAAGCAAATGAGAGTGAAGAACAGCGGTGGGATGAGGTTTGTGTAGAGTATAAATGCCTGCATAGACCAGTTGGGCCAAATGGCCCGTTTCTTTGCAGTAGACTCTAAGTAACTCTATGAATTTTCATTACATTTCTTGTTAAATTTGTGAGGATGAATGACTGGAGTAAAGGAAATGGTCTCTCTTGTCCTTGAATGACTTTCTCTTTCTGCTTCCAATTCCTGCACTAGCTATCTTTACCTTTTAAATGTCATTAAGTCTCTGGAGCCTATTTTGCTTTTTCTGAAAAATATTGGCAGTCATATTGGCATTTGCCATGTGTGTCAGTAGTTGGCAAAAGTTTCCTACAGTATGTACAGAATGAACTAGAACACAGTATCCAAACACTCTTGAAAATGAAGGAAGCTATTAGGAAAAACTTTTTGCAAGGTTCTCTCAGGACAGTATGCACTTGTGACTGATTATCCAGGCTGTACATCTTAACTTAGCCATCTGATGTTTAGTTCCTAAAAATGGCAACAATATGAATTTAGTGCAGAGTTTTAATCTATTTTAAAACCAGAAGTTATGGAGTGCCATGGTTAGCACTGACCTTAGAGATCTGAGTTTGAATGAAGCCGAGGCCAATTAAATAAAAGTCTATTCACTCTGTTGTAAGGGTGCCATGTAAAATGAATTTGAGCAGTCTCAACCCATTACCTGGTAGGCAAGGTCCACCACACAAAATTGCCTATAATTTGGCATTCTCCTTCAGAGGCCACAAGAAGTTTTGTTGTAGGAAATTAAAATATGAACTGATGCAGTAGAAAGCACTCTTCTATGGGTGGGATTGGCGTATATTATTTGGGTAGAGACAACCTATCGGCTTTTTAAATTAATTCTCGGGATATGGGTGTCACTGGCAAGGTTGGCATTTATTGCCCAGCCCTACTTGCCTTTGAGAAGGTGGTGTTGGGCCGCCTTCTTAGACTGCTGCAGTCCTTATGCTGAAGGTACTCCCACAATGCTGTTAGGTAGGAAGTTCCAGGATATTGAACTGGAGATGATTAAGGAACGGCGCTATGCATCCAAGTCAGGATGGTGTGCGAGTTGGAGGGGATCCTGGAGGTGATGGTGGTCCCATGCATCTGCTGCCCTTATCCTTCTAGGTGGTGGAGTAAGCAGGTTTGGGAGGTGCTGCCAAAGAAGCCTTTGCGACTTGCTGCAGTGTGTCCTGTAGATGGTACACACTGCAGCCAAAATACGCCGATAGTGGAGGGACTGGATGTTTAAGGTGGTGGATGGGGCGCTGACCAAACAGGCAACTTTGTCTTGGATTGTGTTGAGTTTCTTGAGTGTTGTTGCAGCTGCACCCATCCAGGCAAGTGGGGAGTATTCCATCACACTCCTGACTTGTGCCTTGTAGGAGGTGAAAATAGGTAGGTGGTGGCTTTGGGGAGTCAGGTGAGCCACTCGTCACAGAATATCCAGCCTCTAACTTGCTCTAGTAGCCACTGCACCATCCAGGACAAAGCAGTCCACTTTATTGACACCCCATTAAACATTCATTCGCTCCACCACTGGCACAACGTGTGTGTCCATCTACAAGATGCACTGCAGCAACTCGCCAAGGCTTCAACAGCACATCCCAAACCCACGACCTCGATCATCTATAAGGACAAGGGCAGAAGGCGCAATGGAACACCACCACCTCCAAGTCACACACTATCCTGACATTCCTTCATCACTGGTTCACAATCTTAGAACTCCTTACCCAACAGCACTGTGGGAGTACCTTCACCACACGGACTGCAGCGGTTCAAGAAGACGGCTCACCACCTTCTCAAGGACAATTAGAGATGGGCAATAAATGCTGGCCTTGCCAGCGATGCCCACATCCTGAAAATGAATAAGAACATTTTTATGTGGTTGGTCCAGTTGAGTTTCTGATCAATGGTGACCCCCCAGGATTTTGATGGTGGGGGATTTGAAATGGCAATATCATGGGGCGGTGGATAGGCTCTCTTGTTGATGGTCATTGCCTGACACAGTTAGCTGTCACTTATCACCTTAGGCCTGGTTGTTGCCCAAGTCTTCCTGCATACAGACATGGACTGCTTCATTGTCTAAGGAATTGAGAATGGAGCTGAGCACTGTGCAATCATCAACAAATAGCCCCAGTTAACCTTATGATGGAGGGTAGGTCATTTATGAAGCAGCTGTAGTTGGACCTAGGACATTGCCCTGAGGAATTCCTGCAGCGATGTGCTGTGGCTGAGATGATTGGCCTTCAACAACCACAACGATCTTTCCTTTATGGTAGGTATGACTCCAGCCACTGGAGTGTTTAACCCTGATCTCCATTGACTTGTTTACTACAATTCCTTGATGTCAACGGCAGTCGCTCTGAACTCATCTCTGGAATTCAGCTTGTGTCTATGTTTAGACCACGATTGTAATGAGGTCTGGAGCCGATAGCATCGGTGAGCTCTCATCACCTTCCACAAGCCCAGTCTGGCAGTTATGTTCTTCAGGTCTCGGCCAGTGCTGGTACTACTGAGCCAGTCTCTGTGATGGACATTGAAGCTTTACACCTAGATTATATTCTGCCCCCTTGATAACCTCAGTGCTTCCTCCAAGTGATTTTCAACATGGAGGATTACTAATTCATCAGATGAGGAATAGGTAATCAGCAGGTTTCCTTGCCCAAGTTTGACCTGAAGCCACAAGACTTCATGGGATCCAGATTTAACATTGAGGACTCCCAGGGCTACTCCCACCCGACTGCACACCACTGTGCTGTCGCTTTTGGTGGATCTGTCCTTCTGGTGTGACAGGACATACCATGAAAACGTGATGGAGGAGTCTGGAATATATGATTCTGTGAGCAGAATGTCAGGCTATTGCCTGTCTAGTCTGTGAGACAGCTCAGCCACCTGTGGCACCAGTCCTCAGATGTTAGTGAGGACTTTGCAAGATCGCCTGGGCTGGGTGTGCCTTCATAGTGTCCTAATTTGATGTCTAGATCGCAGCAAAGTGGTCCTGTTTTATTATTCTTTCTAGCGGTTTGCTACAACGAAGTGGCTTTCTAGGCCACTTCAGAGGGCAGTTAAGAGTCAACCACATTGGTGTGGAACTGGAGTCACATATAGACCAGACTGGGTAATGACAGCAGGTACCCTTCCCTAAGACAGTAGTGAAACAATTACAACAATCCAACAGCTTCATGATCACTTTTCCCGATACCTGTTTTTTGTTTAGTTCCATAATTTTTTTTAACTGAATTCGAAGAACTCAAACTGACATGGTAGGATTTGAATTTATATTTTCTAGTAATCTAGGCCTCTGTCCCAACTTCAGACAACACAAAACACTTGGCTGCTACTTCAAAAAAAAGTCAACGTTCGACATATTGCTTTTACAGATTTTTTAAAATACACATTTAATATCTTAAGCAGGCTTCTTTCTTTGTCTACCAGCTATACTTAAAACGAGCAGACCAAATTTGTATATCTTCCATTTATTCCAGCATCTCTGCTCCCTCTGCTGGCAGCACAAAAGGATAATACAAAGTTGCTTTCCATTGTACAGAAATCAATAGTTGCTTCTAATCTATGGTCTTTTCTCTGCTTCTGTTGCATGGTCGATCTTAGAATTTCCTTGGCCAACACAGTTGGAGCTTGGGAACGGTTCAAACAGACAAAAGCATAAAGAGGAGGGAAAAAAAGATTAATCTACATGCACTACTCAATTGAATAATGCAACCAAACTTGAATTCCACTTTTTTTTTTAAAAACAGTATTGAGGAAGATACAATTTTCAATACCATTGTGGATTACAATATACCTATTGTACACATCTAATTTGAACTAGAAAGCTCACTTTGTATGTGTAAATAAGAGGAAGAGGAATGCGCTTCCAAAGTGAAACATCCCTCTCAAGAGACAAATGAATGTTTGGAGGATATTCAATAGCCAGACAACCACACTTACAGCCTGTAAAGTTTAGCAAGTAACTGATTCACAATCAAACTGCTCACATTAAGGCATAGTACACATGGGCAAGGGCGGTTTGTACATTTCACAGCATTTTGAAACCATTATGCAAAAAGATGAGCAATAGCTCAGGCACCTTAGTTGCAAGTGCAAATGAGATAGTAAAACTGGTATCAAAAGGAAGCTTCAAATGATGATATTCTACATATCCTAAGGAAACAAAATTGAATGGCAGAGTGAGCATGCCAGTGAACTGTTGTGAAAATTCTGCAAAGCTTTGATGGGATTAGTTTATTTCCATCATTAAGCAGCCCTCTTAAGAATTTAGTTACCCTGATTTTGATATTCTGAACTTCACTATTCCATGAATTATACACATGACTATCTTAGCTGGTATCCCTTATTTCCCAAGTTTTCAATCTTGGCTGTTTTCCTGTGGAGCGGAGTCAACGACAGGACCCGACAGCTGCCACAGGTAGTAGAGAAATAAACCCCAGCTGTTCCTAAGCACATCTCAGTGGTTGGCCATGTAGTGCTATCTGCACAGTCCTCTCAGCCACAACCACACAGAGGGAAAGGGGACTAAAATGAGTGTTGGGATACATATTCACCTGGTCATTTTTCAAATGAACAAAAACAGACAGCTAATCATTGAAGTTCTTTTATTCGACCGTTTCTTTTTCTGGAACTGACTTATCAGTATAATAGCATGCAACACAATCATTACTACAAAGACAGATTTGATAAGGAAAACCTTTATTCTAAAGATGGGAAGAAAATTAGGTCCGAATCAATGTAATAATCCAAATGAGAAAGAAGATAGCAAACTTGACCAAAAATACTCCAAACTGCAAAGGTTTAAATAATGAGTATGTGACTTTTTTTTTTAAAATATGCTCACACAATAATCCACAATGTATTATTTGTGATGGCAGCAGACATACTGGCAACACATGTACCAAATAGTTGGATAATAAAAGCCTTTATCGTGTCTACATCATCCAGCAAGGCTACTTTATCCAAATTAGCTGATAAGTTTTTGAAGAGAGACGTAGGTTTGGTGTGCATTTTCCTTTCACATTACAGCTGCACTAGACGCTAATTGTGTTCCGTTTACTATCAAAGTTGCCACAGCTTATTTAATAAAACTGGGCAATCTTGAAAATTCGAAGTAGGCAACCGTCACATTTAAACCATCAAGTGAAATGCTGACATAGTAAAGGCAAGGCTTTGACATGCAATAGGTGTTTCATGAAGTAGGCTTCTATTATTTAAGCTGCATGATCGGCTTGTATTAAATTTGCTGTACTAAAATAGGTACATGCGTACAGTTTAACAAACATCAAGTTTACTGGTTAGTTTCAATTTTTTTTTTTTTTAAGAGTTTGCCATGAAGTTACTGTAATTCAGATTCAAAAGAATTCAGCTAGTTGGTCTGGGTAAATTGGGCATGAAGGTACTTTTAGCGGCGAACAGTAGTCCAGCCTTCTTCATCAATTTCGTTTTTGATGCGACGAGGTGCCTCTTTATCCTTGTCAGTTTTCCAGGCTGATTTTTCTTGGTCACTGTCCTTGAGCGGCGGACCTTTTAGGGGAGTATCCTGTACCCCGTCTTCCTCGCTTTCATCTTTTTGATCCTCACCACCACGCCGCCATACACCTGTAAATCGATTCAATATCATTGAGTATTACATAGGATATACAGCACAGGAACAGGCCATTCGGCTCAAACAGTCCATGCCGGTGTTTATGCTCCACTCGAGTCTTCTCCCGTCTTTCCTCATCTAACTTTCAGCTGGAGATTTGAGAACGCAAGACTTAGGAATGAAATTGCTATGAATTAAAATTTTGTACCTGTATCAAAAATTCTTAGCAGCCCAAAAATCATCTATAAAAAGGTGTAGAGTTCAGTTTCTACAAAAAATATCCCCCCCTCCCCACCCCAACAAAACAGTGGAGCTTACACTTCAAACAATTTCTACAATAATTGTGGAATATTTGCTTTCCTCATGCCAAATGCCTCTCAACACCTCGATCATGCTCCTGGGCAGAATTCAAGTAAAAGCTTATCCAATGGGCAATCACTCTCCTCTCTAGCCTCTGATCTTTTTCTTCAGTGCCACAACCTTTCTTCTTCCCCTATTTAGTAGCTGCTACGGCCAGTGCTCCTTTAAAGCGGCTTCTTTTCCCTTCTGAGCTGTAAATACACCACCCCACAGGGTCTTCCTCCTCGTGTGTTTAAATCAAAACTCATTGTGGTCTCCTGCAATGACTCACTTTTTCAGGGCCTCAAAGCTCTAGAACACCTTGCCTTGTTTGTTTTGGTTTTTACTTCCACAATTTTCAGGCTTTTTAAAACTCAAATTTAGCACCTAATCACTACTCCGGCTTCACTCAGTCTCTGTTTCACTCTCGGTAACCTTACTGCACTGAGCCTTGGTCCTACACTTTGGTTTCTCAAAAAAGTAAAAATATAAGTTTTCCCTCCTCCGTGGACTTTAATGATTAAAACTGTGTGGGAGAGGCGGCTTGCACAATTTGCCTCCGTTACCTCTGGGTCTATGTTGGATTTGGCTGCCGGCGGGGCTACCGTTTAATGGCCTGCACAGACCTTTCCACGACATTGGCTGAAGGCTCAGCCCGACTGGCAAAGTCACAACTGGACATTCAAAGTAACTTTGCATGCAGTGTAAAAATGGGGCAGTTGTTATATAGTTCAACATCAATGGAAACCAGCAGATACTGAACTTTAAAGTCACAAATGGACCAATATATAGCTTGTTATAAATCTTTTTCCAAAAGACCCAAGAATACGACTAGCCCTTCTTAAGCCTCAAGTTAAACTGTAAGGTTGTTGTTCCATTCATATGCACTAGTCGTAGAATCATAACATTTTACAGCACAAGAGGTCATTCGGGCCATCACGTCTGTGCTGGCTCTCAGAACTATCCAGGTTTCCCAAACCTCTATTAGTTGGCAACCAGAAGCCAGGCATTACAAGATTCCCCAACCTATGGGGAAGTACTTGGTCGGTCTTTCTTCAATGTATTCTCCAACAAACTTGCTGAAATGAGGCACTTGTATGGAAAACTGTGAGCACAAAACTTAGATTGCAACACGATAGGCAAAAAAAGTGTCCGATCACTGCTGCACAAGGTATAAATATATACATGTTACCATTGGAACACCCCCTTGCATGCTTTACTTTTTCCTCATTCTCAATTTATTTTTATTTTTACAAACTCCAAACCAGATTTGCCTCATAGCATACTTCAAGAATAATAATGATTGAGGTGGCAAATTGGATATTCACATTTCATGGTGTCAACATTTACATGGTTATTGAAAATGTTATGGATTTTAAAGATACGTAGCAGCGCTACCAAGAAATCCTTCTAAGAGCATCCTCAAAGATAATGCTGAGAAATTGGTTAGTTTTGCTTAAGAACTCTAAGAATATAGCATTATTTCAAGCAACAGTATTCTGCTTTTACCATCATCTCGATCACTCTTAATAGGTGGAGCACGGCGCTCCGGCTCATCTTTACGATCCTTTATGTCTTGACGGTCACGGAGGTCTCTACGATCTCGATCACCATCCCAGTCATCACGCCGTGGAGCTTCTCTCCAGCTACTAGTCTCTTCAGTACCACCACCACGTCTAATCTCTTCAGTACCACCACCACGTCTAATCTCTTCAGTACCACCACCACGTCTAATCTCTTCAGTAGCGCCACCACGTCTAATCTCTTCAGTACCGCCACCACGTCGAGTCTCTTCAGTACCGCCACCACGTCTAATCTCTTCAGTACCGCCACCACGTCTAGTCTCTTCAGTACCGCCACCACCACCACGTCTCCAAGGGCCATCTTCTTTCTCTCTGTATAAGCAACAAATCCATTACTCATGTTCATGAAACACAGATAGCTAGAAGTACATGTTAATACTGCATAAATACAATTTGCTACCTAGTATTTGCAGTTCTACTTTACACTTGTTCCTGTGTAGAATTTTTGCTCCTCTTTTGCCCCACCCAGTCAAATATGCAACGCGGTCCCAGGAAACACGGTAATTTTTTTCTGTACCCAGCTAGCATCTTAAATCAACCTTGACGTCTGGATGAAGAGCTTGATAATTAAACCGTTGTCACTTGTTTGTAACATCTTGCACTATAGTGCTGTGTGTGTGAAACTAGCTAAAGATCAATTCCGCAAGTACGATTGGAATTCTGAACAGCAAAAAAGTAGCAGGAATTAATAAGTAAATCTTGCAAAAGAATGAAAACAGTTCTCTCCTTGGCTCAGCAAGTTTACCTAATAAGTAGAGCTGTACAGATACTCGACCTGCACAGGTTTAATCTCCTGTCTGTGCCGAGTTAAGCAACCTCAGCTCGGACAGCAGCAACGATGCTATAATTGGCATCGGTGCCTGGAGTTAAATGACAGTAGGCGAAGGCCAGAGTTCCCAGTCCCGGTCACTATCCAGCTGGAAGCATGCTTGTGTGGATGTCGGACGAGGGGCTGGACCAGGCTTTTCTGCCTACACAGAACAATAGCCTGCCACCATTCACCGTCAAGGCTCATATGTAAATTATGGCCACTTGGGCATGGCACCAGAGGGTGTTCCACTGTACTCTAGCAAGGAGATAACCAGAAGAGGGGAGAAAACTGATGAGAAAAAAGGAACATCTCTACCGGAATATTCAATTGTGCTGTCCATTTACAATTTTTTAGCCAGGATTTCAAGTTTTGAGATGGGAGCGGGGATGAACGGCAACACAATCAGCATATATAACTGCTTGGCAAAGTTGTAATGTGACAATTACGTCATTCTTATTTTAAGAAAAAATACCCAATATGCAAACCCCCCCCCCCCCCCCCGCAGGTGGTCAGTATTTAAATGAATGAAAGCAATCTACCATAACACACCTTTAGCAGAACTGCCATTAATAGAATTACCTGCAGGAAAGAGATATAGTTTGTTCATAATCCTTGATCTACAAACCTAGGTGCCGGACGGCGATCATCTCTATCCAAATCACGATCTCTATCCCAGTTATCTTCTGAAGGCCTGGTGTCTCTGGGTGGGGCCCAGCTTTCTTCACGCGCTTTTTCCCTTTCTCTCCATCCACCACCTTAGGTACAAAGGAAAGAAATGTTGAAGATTTTTTTGTTCTTACTTGTACACTACTGCCATCATTATGGGGTGCGGTATTAAACTTGTGCAGATCTCTATCCAAGTTTGTCCACAAAAACATTCCTGATTTAGCAAAACTATTATGCTCTTCTTGTAAATTTGCTTTAAAACAATTATATTTTAGCATAACATACACAAGAATTGTTCTTACTGACTCCCCTTTCAAAGAATTCTCTAACTAACACTATCAGCACAAGGACTGCAATGGCTCAAGGAGTAGGCCCACCCACACCTTCCCAAAACAACTAGGGATGAGCAATAATGTGGCCTTGCCTACATCGCCCAAATCCAGAGAAAAGCTCCAAGACTGAAAGCTGGACAGTTTATATATCCAACTATATACTTCAAAATGTACATTAACTCAATTCCCTCAGTTAGCAAGACCATGTCCAAAAAAGTTTAAAAGATTTCTTGTACCAGGTTTATCAAGTGGTCTCCATGGGCCAGGTCTTGACTCCTCCACACGCCGAGGAATCCGGTCGTCATCCCGGCGGTGTGCTCGGTCATCATCCCGCCAAGATCCCTTTTCATCATCACCCCTTCTGAACAGCGGACCACGATCATCGTCTCCTCTTCTGAACAGCGGCTCCCTGTCGTCATCCCGCCGAATTCTGTCCTCCCCACGACGGAATGCAGGCCTATCATCATCAAAGCCACGACTCTCCCCTCGACGCCACTCTCTAAGTGTAGAAAAATGAACACAAGTCAAACTATTAAAAGATTTCATAATTATATCCACCTGTAAAATGCTAGAAATGGACTTTGGTATAGAGGGCATCATTTCAAAGTTTGCAGACGACACAAGTAATGAGCAGTGAGGAGAATAGTAGCAGACTTCAGGAGGAGATAGACTGGTGAAATGGTCAGACTAAATTTAATGCAGAGAAATGCGAATTGATACATTTTGGAAGGAAACATGAGGAGATGCAGTATACACTAAATGGTAAAATAGCAAAATACTGTGGATGCTGGAAATCTGAAATAACAACAGAAAATGCTGGAAACACTCAGCAGGTCAGGCAGCATCCGTGGAGAGAGGGCAAGGGGAACCCTATCGTGGTTCTGGGAGGGAGGGGGAAAGGGTGAGAGCAGAAGTGCGGGAAATGGAACAGACACGGTCAAGGGCCGTGTCAACCACGGTAGAGGGGAATCCTCGGTTGAGGAAAAAGGAAGACATATCGGAAGCACTTGTATGGAAGGTGGCATCATCAGAACAGATGCGGCGGAGACAGAGAAACTGTGAGAATGGAATACTGCATACAGTTTTGGTGTCCTTACTTAAGGAAAGACATCCTTGCTCTCGAGGCAGTGCAAAAAAGGTTTACGGTTAATCCCGGGGATGAGGGGGTGGTCATATGAGGAGAGGTTGTGTAGATTGGGACTCTACTCATTGGAGTTCAGAAGAATGAGAGGCGATCTTATTGAAACATATAAGATTGTGAAGGGGTTGGATCGGGTGGATGCGGGGAGGATGTTCCCGATGACGGGTGAGACTAGAACTAGGGGACATAGTCTTAGAATAAGGGGCTGCTCTTTCAAAACTGAGATGAGGAGGAACTACTTCACTCAGAGGGTGGTAGGTCCATGGAATATGCTGCCACAAAAAGCTGTAGAAGCTACATCATTAAATAAATTTAAAACAGAAATAGACAGTTTCCTAGAAGTAAAGGGCATTAAGGGTTACGGGGAGCGGGCAGGAATTTGGACATGAGTCTAGGTTCGGATCGGTCATGGCCCTGTGGGTAGTGGAGCGGGCCCAGGGACCGTGTAGCCTGATTCTGCTCCTATTTCGTGTGTGCAATTCTGTTAGATGCAGGAGATGGTTCTGTGATAGTAGATAGGCGGTTAGGATCAGATCAGCCATGATCTTATTGAATGGCGGAGCAGGCTCGAGGGGCCGATTGGCCTACTCCTGCTCCTATTTCTTATGTTCTTATGTTGAATAGAGTCCTTACAGGAAGCGAGGTGGGAGGAAGTGTAGTCCAGGTAGCTGTGGGAGTCAGTGGGCTTCGAGTGGATGTTTGTCGATAGCCTGTCCCCAGAAATGGTACAATATTAAAGGGGGTGCAGGAACAGGGGGTTCACACACACAAATCTTTGAAAGTGACAGGACAAGTTGATAAAGCTGTTAAAAAAACCATATGAGATCCATGGCTTTATAAATAGAGGCACAGTGTACAAAAGCAAGGAAGTGATGGTAAACCTTTATAAATCATTGGTTAGACTTCAGTTAAGAGTATTGTGTCCAATTCTGGGCACCACACTTTAGAAAAGTATGTCAAAGCCTTGGAGAGGTGCAGAGGAGATTTACCAAATTGGGACCAGGGAATTCACTTATGTGGAGATACTAGAGAAGCTGGGATTGTTCTCCTTAGAGCAAAGAAGGTTAAGGGGAGATTTAATAGAGGTGTTCAAAATGATGAGGGGTTTTGATAGAGTAGATAGGGGGAAACTGTTTCCACTGGCAGGAGAGTCGGTAACAAGGGGACACAGATTTAAGATCATTGGCAAAAAGGCCAGGGGAGGGGGGGGGGGTGGGAGATGAGATTTTTTTTTAAATTTTAAACTCAGCATGTTATGATCTGGAATGCATTGCCTGAAAGGCTATTGGAAGCAGATTCAACAATAACTTTCATAAGAGAAGTGGATATACTTAAAAAGGAAAAATATGCAGGGCTACAGAGAAAGAGCAGGGGAGTGGGACTAATTGAACTGCTCTTTCAAAGAGCCGGCACAGGCACGATGGGCCGAATGGCCTGCTTCTCTGCTGGATGATTTTATGATAATTAACTTGGTTGTAGCCGCTATTTTACTATAACTACATACGCATCAGTTCCACCGCGCCTCCACTCGGAGTCCCTTTCTATAACACGGGAATCCCTCCAGCCATCTCGCTCTGTGTCTCTGTCACCCCAGCGCTGTGGTTCCTGTCAAGAAAGATAAATTGAAATATGTAACTGTCAAGACCGATGAATAGTAGCTACTTTTAAAAGAACAATTTCTTCATAATTCACATCCAAATTCAGTTCAACTGCAATTCTTCAACAGAATGAATCCTGTTGTATACAAACAAACATTAACTTAAAGCGAGTTGAAAGCCAACTTCAGTCAATTCTTCTAGTAAAAAACTTCTATTTTTTTTTTAAATTGTGGGTCAACCTTTGAGACCCAAGCTCATCTAATGACTAATGTAGCAAAGCCTCCACCAGCTGGGAAAAGGGAAAGTTTTGATAATACTTTAGAGTTACAGTTTGCAATGGGATCGGACTACAGAACATTCATCTTTCCGAGTAGTACAGACAATTCACCTAAAAGCAACTGACAAAATAAGCACAAGTGGCAGCATTAAATACTTCTAAAATCAATTACACTGGAGAAAATCTTCATAGATGTTATCTATCGTGCTAGCTCTTCAAATGAATCATCCTGCATGAACTAGTACAAATCACAGTTGAAATAAAAACATTCTAATAATGCAATAATCACATCACCATTCACCCTCAAAATTTAAGCAAATTTTACTCTTTAGTGAGGTCACTAGGAATATTTTGCACATTTGATACTAAAATGCCATAGAAAAATTTCACTTGTCAATTAGCTTTATTGCTAGATGCCACACTTGTGTGATTAGCTTAGTTCCTCACCTCAAATTGCTCCCATCCACCAGCTGTAGATCTGTGACAATTAGTATTTCACCCAGTACTGCATGGTTTTCTCCAGAAACAACCCAACATTCTAAAGACAGAATCTACAATCATGCTTCTGGGGTCCTTTCCTCAGTTTATGTGGACTACAGTATGAAAGTTTCACACCCGCATTGTTCATTACTGAAATCCTGGGTGATAATACTGCCTTGAGCTACAGCATTTAGTTCTTCCAGGCACAGAAAGTGAAAATAATCCCATGGCATGAAACTTTTGCTTCTTATTCAGAAAGGAGTAGATCCCATCAAAACTATGCATTTGAGGCAAGGTTATGCATCATCTTCCTCCTGGATTGCTCAATAGACCACTGCATAGAAGCAAGGTTATAGTCCAACAGATTTATTTAAAATTACAAGCTTTCGGAGCTGTCGCCCCTTCCCCAGGTAGAGTTACTGTGAGACAATCTACCAGAATTCACAGAATATAAACACACAACATATTCTGTGAATTCTGGTAGATTGTCTCACAGTAACTCTACCTGAGGAAGGGGTGACAGCTCCGAAAGCTTGTAATTTTAAATAAATCTGTTGGACTATAACCTGGTGTTGCGCGACTTCTCATTTTTGTCCACCCCAGTCCAACGCCGGCATCTCCACATTAGAAGCAAGGTGTTCAATCACGTGGCAAACAGACATTGCCCATCTTGACCCATTTGAATTCCACTTTTTGCTGCTATATCACTGAATGTCAATCACAACCATCAGGCAATTCCATGCTCTAGACATCTGAAGCATAGAAGTGAACAAATGCTAGGATAATTTTTAAAAAGCGCCATTACCTTCCTGCGAATCTGGTCTTCAGCAACTTTTCTTTCTTCTTCTTTACGGCGCTCTCGCTCTTCAATTTCCAACTCTCGCTGGCGCCGTTTCTTTTCAATTTCTTCCAATTTTCTTAGTTTTTCCTGGTATTCGCGCTCCTCTGCTTCCCGTTTTTCACGCTCACCGCGTTCCTTCTCTTCACGTTCTACACCAAGAAGAAACTCCAAAATAAGAATCCCTGCCTTGCAACAATTCACATGAAGTTTCTTTTGTCATGAATCTAGATATTCAAACCTTTTATAAGCTTTTCTTCCTCCAATCTCTGAGCTTCCTCCTCTTTTTCTATGTAGTAGGTCTTGCGTCTTTCCTCTTTGCGTTGTTTCTTACGTTCCTCTAAACGCATATTCCGTTCTTCGCTGAGCTTATCTTGGAAATTCTTCAGTTTTTCCTTTTCTCAGAACAAAACAAAAAGCAATTTAAGAAAAAGAAACAGCACCCTTTGCTTAGGTCTGCTGTTTTGAAGTGATTTAAAGTCACTAGTGGAGCAATATTTTTATGGACAAACTACTGAGCTTATGAAAATAACAAAAAAAGAATATTGCTCCTCATGGGTGATTTCAGAAGTTATGTGGCCAAGAATATCTTCAACGACAACTTACATTTATATAGTGCTTTTCATGTAGTAAAACGTCCCAAGGATTCACAGGGGCGTTATCAAAAAAACAAAAGTTTGACACCGAGCTATATAAAGATGTTAGGGCAGCTGACCAAAAGCTTGGTCAAAGAGGTATGTTTTAAGGAGCATCTTAAAAGGAGGAAAGAGAAGTAGAGAGGCAGAGGTGTTCAGGGAGGGAATTCAGAACTTAGGGCCTAAGCAGCCATGGCCGCCAATGGTGGAGCGATTAAAATCTGGGATGTTCAAGAGGCTAGAATTGGCAGAGCACAGATATCGCAGGGGACTGCAGGCAATGTTCCCCCTAATTTGTTTTCGGTGCGCGGCTCCTTTAAGGGGCTGCACGGCCCAATCACAGTTTTGTGCATGCGTGAAAAGCCGGTCCCGGGCTGCGTGGGACCAGCAGAGAGCTGCACAGCTGCGCAGCTTAGAGGGAACATTGATTGTAGGGCTGGAGGAGATTAGAGATAGGGAGGGGCAAGGCTATGGAAGGATTTGAAAACAAGGACGAGAATTTAAAAAAAAGAGGCATTGCTTAACTGGGAGCCAATGCAGGTCAGCGAGCACAGGGGAAATGGGTGAGCGGGAAGTGGGTGAGCGGGACTTGGTGTGAGTTAGGACACGGGGGGCAGAGTTTTGGATGACCTCAAATTTATGTAGGTTAGAACTAGGGAGGCTGGCCAGAAGTTCATTGGAATAGTCAAGTCTAGGAGGTAACAAAGGAATGGATGAGGGTTTCAGCAGCAGATAAGCTGAAGCAAGGGCAGAGACAGGGATGTTACAGAGGTGGAAATGGGCGGTCTTAGTGATGGAGCAGATATGAGGTAGGAAGTTCAACTCATGATCAAATACAACAAGGTTGTGAACAGACTGGGCCAGCCTCAAGCTAAAATATTATAACAAGTTTAAAAAAATTGCAGACCTCATAAACTGTACGTCGTGAAGCCATAAGCTTGGCTAGGAACATTTCTCGATCCTCCATCATTCTTGACATTCGATTCTTGTGCTCCAGTGCCTTCTCACGCTCCACTTTCATATTAGTGATCTGTAAATAAAAGTACTTTACAATCTTCAACTACACACAGACAGATGTAATTTAACCCTATTGTTAAACCACAAAGAGCAATTTAACTCAAGTTACAACATCAAGGAACGTAGAGAGCAGAATGTTCAAAATGGCCCAATGAAGCAGGAATCAAGAGAATGTCTGAAATGCATATATATACAAATTACATCACCCACCCGTTCTTCCTCTTGAAGCTCCCACAATTCCATATCTTTTATTCGCTGTTCCTCAAAAGCTTTTTTGAGCAAAGGTATTTCTTCCAATCGTTTGGCTCTTTCGTAAAAGTCAATCTGCGCAAAACAAAAACAAACAGCAATGAGTGTTTCTGGGTGTTCTTTAATTTTCAGAACTCTCAGTATTATACAATATTCTGGAGAAATTGGCAAGGATTTTTAATCTTGTGCAATGTACATTTTACATAATAGCTTAGAATATACTGCCTTCATCAACTGACCATCAAATTTAAAGCAGCAGCATACTGGTACACTTGGCTTGATAAGTTTCATTACTGTGCCCCTAATGATTGTCAATGCAGATCTGAACCACCAAGTTACTTCTCCCAGGTGTATGGCACTGTAACTCGGCAGAAATCATGTAGCTATCAGTTTTTAAACTGTTACAAGAACAATCTAGCAGATTCAGCTTATTGTGGTTAGAGCACCAACTATTATAACACAGATGTAAGCACAGGGAAATGATTAGTGAACCTTTCTCTTGGCACGACTCAATGTCAGACTATTTTCTCACTGACAACAGTCTCAAAAATATGGGTAAAACATAATTAGTTTAAATTCTTCTCTGCATGTCATTAATACTCAATTTTTAATTGATGTCCCCCAGGCATTCAAAGGGTGGTCAGAGATTGGCTATCTGCCAACAGTGCTCAAAACAGCCACTAGGAGCTTTACTGACCTGCTCTCCGTCCCTCCTTCTAAAATAGGAAAGTGACTGACTTTGTGCTCCACAATAATATAGTCAAGATTGGTAATTAACCATATGAAAAATTGCAGATGCAACCCCATGTTTTATTACTTCATGCTACAATGCAATGAAGTGCCAAAGCACCACCCTAACCCACTGAAAGGTACTCTTACTAGCATTGCCATTGTTACACCAGAGACTCAATATCACAAAGCCAACTTGTCTCTATGGCTCCTGACTGATCACCTTTATTTAATTATTACATCAGTACTAATATTCCTACTTCACATCTTACCAGTAAGCAGATGTCACCATTTTTTTTAAAATCGCGATTGTGGTTCATCAAATAATCCATCTGCTCACCTTCTTTTCCTGATTTTTCAGACGTTCTTGAAGTTCCTTCTTTTCTTTCTCCAGCTGCTCAACCTGCTTTGCCATGATAAAATCTGGATCCAGTTCTTCGAGGTCCTGTGAAAAATTGTGGGATCATAACAATCACCAAAATATACAGAACAAAATCTGCGTTATTGACACAACTATAAACACAGTAGCCTCTTGTACAAACTGAAGCCGTATAGATTACAAGAATCAAATTTTCACTTTGCTAGGTGGTTCAAGTTCTTGCCCACAACCCCCTTATAGCAAGTTCCCTGATCTCAACAAAGCCGGAAGTAGGGAAAATAAAGTTACAAAATGCACTTCTTAATATGTAGTTTCAGAGCAAAGTGGGAGCATGGAGGCATATTGCCGACCAAACCTCCAATCCGGCACGAGTGCAGGAATCCGAAGAAACAGGTTTAAAATTTACATTAGGTGTTGGGAGGCAAATTTATTTATAAGATTAAAATGAGCATGCGTGTACTAGACACTCTGGGAAAAGTCTTTAAAAAGTCGCTAGCTGCAATTCTTGTTTGCTTCCCAGATTTACGAAATATCACCAGACAGCATCTATTGAAGGCTGAGGGGTGACTTAAGAGGTCTTTAAAATTAAGAAAGGTTTTGGTAGCATAGACACCGAGAGAGTGCTTCCACTTGTGGGGAAGAGCAAAACTAGAAGCCATCAATATAAGATAGTCACCAAGAAATCAAATAGGAATTCAGAAGAAACTTCTTTACCCAGAGAGTGGTGAGAATGTGCAACTCGCTACCACAGGGAGTAGTTGAGGCAAATAGTATAGATGCATTTAAGGGGAGGCTAGATAAGCATATGAGGGAGAAGGAAATAGAGCGTTATGCTGATAGAGTTAGAGGAGGAAGGATGGGGGGAGGCTCGAGTGCAGCATAAACGCCGGCATGGACTGCTTGGGCCGAATTGTCTGTTTCTGTGCTATATATTCTATCTAATATTGTTTGCCCCAAGAAAACGCATTTTACGGGCAGGGACTAAGAAAAAAAAGACTTGGAAGTAAAAGTATGCAGTATTGTATTTTACCTCAATGTCGATATCTTTAAATGCCTTAGCTCCCAGTTCAGTTTTTTTGATCTGCTCCAGGCGTTCTCGCACATGTTTTCGTTTGATGTTTTCATGCTCTTGCAGGAGGCGTTCTTTCTCCCTCTCCTGGGCTTCTTGGCGTAAACGCTCTTCTTCAGCCTTGCGAACTTTCTGAAGCTCTGCCTCTCGCAATTCCATTTCTTCTTTCTCCCGTTGAACATTCAGGCTTTCCAGGCGTTCCTTTCTCTCCTCAATAGTCTGACGACGGGCAAGAATACGCTGGTGTTCCTTCTTGGCATTCTTCAAATAAGCACTGACAGCCTGCTGATGCTGCTCTTCCTTCTCATTCTAAAGCATTAAAGAGAGAAAATGTGAGGAGGGGAACCTTAAATCCATGAGTGCAAACTTCTTATAATATAGCAGAAACTCTTGATATTTCAACTTATACATATGTAGGGCTCCCCTCATGACTCAGCTGTTTGAGGCTATAAGCAACTGAGCCACAGACCAGGAAGCTCCAGGTTCAATTCTCAGTCCAAGCTGAGTTAGCGGATCTTGGCTAAGTCAACCGTACGGAAGGTAACAAAAGGTTGCAGCATCCGTGGGCCATGGAGGGGGGGGAAAGCTGATTATCTAGTGAGCGCTGCTGGGATTAGAACATAAGAATTAGGAGCAGGAGTATGCCATACAGCCCTTCGAGCCTGCTCCGCCATTCAATAGGGTCATGGCTGATCTTCGACCTCAACTCCACTTTCCCTCCCGATCCCCATATCCCTGGATTGTGCATTTCCTTTTAAAAAGTCAGCCAGCATCTGGCATTCATGGCAGCTTATTACAATTCTTAAGACTCTCCAAACCAAGTAAGGAGAAAGTCTGATAATGGATTGCATTATCTACCTACAGGAACATATCCCACTTTCCTTAGCCCAGAAAAGATTGTTACAGGCTGGATATAGTCAAGGTGTAACAATATTCTGTATATGCACAAGTGCTGCTGGAGTTTAACATACAGCTTACCAGCACACAGCACTGCTAAGATTCTTATTGTTTGCCCACTTAGGATCACTGGACCCGTTAGGGCACTGGTTTGCAGGGTTATCTAGTCAAGAAAAAATACTTACAAGCAAGTGTGTTGGCTTGACAACTTGAATAGCCTTAGCTAATGCAGCAGACATAGCAGTGAGCTGGCTTCTGATCTGCTCTGAAGGCATTGGCTGCAAGTAAGGGCCCACTGGTGAATCTTCTCGCGGAGAATAGTTAAGGTCCGAGCCAAAACTCAAAGTACGAGAAGAATGATCTATGCGAACCTAGAACAAACGTAGACAGTTAACAAAAATCAGCAAGTAATATTTCTTTCCCTTCTGAAATGTTTTTTTGTAACTCTTAAAAAAAATTACAAAAATAAAACTCAAATCAGGAACCAATTTGGAGAAATATCATCCCAGATCTAATGAATGTCCACACTTGAAAAATACATTTACTTGAATATATTTAACCAGCGCCACAAGAGCCCACATCTTGGTTGAAACAGGATTAATTTACCAGTAAGGTTACTAGAAAACTTATCGTTTAAAGCCAAGTTTACTAGAAATTACTGCTTGCGCTCTAATCAGTGGTATAAATTTTTATCTAATAATGGTATGGCCTCCAATATTCTATGTACAATTTTAAACACAATGGCCTGGTATTTTCATGGGAATTCTCTCAATCTACTGCTGTTATTTCCAGCATGGGATCACAAAACCTATGGAAAACAGCATTAATGACTAGAATAGGCCGTTTATGTTGATCTTTCAGTGAAGTTACAGCAGGAGAGCTCCGCAAAAATTCTCACCCAGTGTACACAAGTCGTCCATTTACAATTTCCTCTTGGAATTAATTTAACCACAAGTACCCATTTAAGATTTTAAAATAAAGCTACTTAGCTTTAAGTCAGACTTTTGATAATGGCCCGGAATTTGCAGTCAGCGGCGAAGCAAAAGGTGCTTGCCGCTGGCCCAGAAGTAAGCACCACACAAAGATCTCGCAATCTGTGTGCTGAGTATTTTGGGTTTTCCGGTGTGTAATTCAAATCAACGCAAGTTGGGATTCCCATCGAAGAGCTGCTGTGACGTCAACAAGCTGTCTGAGCAGCCAATCAAAAGGCAGAATTCTCAGACAGCGAACCAGGAAGTGGGTAAGCTCCTTTGATTCTAATGTTTTAAAAATGTTAGCGAGAGCAAAACAAAGACTGGGGCTCTCACATGGGGAAAAGGCAAACCTGAAATAAAGATTAATATTTTTTTTAATTTATTTTCAAGTTACAGTAAACTCTTGTTTAAACGGCACTTTATCATCCAGAATACTTTAATAACCGGCAAAATAGATATATCTCAATACAAAACAACACCTCAATAACCGGTAATTTTGCCGATTCTACCATACATTTAACGGAACATTCTGTAGGTGAGTACCCAATTATATAGTACATTTCTTGATTTTTTATTTTTGTTTGTGTTAAAAATTGCTTGGTAGGTATACCTCTCGGTTATCCAGAATTTTTCATCAACCGGCACCATCCTGGTCCCATAAGTGCCGGATAAGGAAGAGTTTATGGTACTTAAATTTTTATTTATTAAAATGTATCCATTTGACACTCCAAAATTAAAGTTAGTTTTTCAGGGCCATAACATTTGTTTAGCAGTCAAAACACTGTTAAAACCCCAGTTACACCTAATCCAAAAGAGTCTAACTTTTAATGGGGTATTTATAACAGCATAATTACTGCGGAAGAGCCAAAGTTTTCAGCAGTTTCCATGATTTGAGAGATTACACCGATTGCCGGCTCTGTGGAGGGGGTGGGGGGACATAGCGCAGCCTGTGGAGGAGCAGTGAATGACAGGCCGCAACTTCAGGATTTCTGCACTGGGCAGCACATGCGCTAAATCCTGAAGTTGCGGTCAGTTTCAAAGGTGAAATGACGGCGAACGCTGCCAGTCATCAGGACTGCAAATTCCGGGCCATTGTATTAAGAGATCAGAATGGAATACATTGCAACAGATCTCCACAAATTTCTGATAAAATTTGCTGTTCTATCAGCAGTGCAAATTCGCACTCAAACTATATTTGCCTATCAGAGGTTCTACTGAGTCTCTCGTAGGAGTAATTTCAGCTGATTACAAATGATGTGAGAAAGCGAACAGGAATTAATATTTAAGACTGATTTATTAAACGTTAAATTTCAAATACTGAGCTTAGTTATCAGGTTAACAGAACTTTGACATCACCGCATAGATCACTACCTGCAGCTGTTGGCATTACCTGCAAATCGCAGTGTCTGGCAGCATCAACAATAGCACGCTCCAGTTGGAAGGCATCAACAAAGGGCACCAAGGAAACCAAACGAGTAAACTCTATACTTTGATAAATCTGGGCCACCTGTGCAAATAAAAATAATGCTACAAAAATGAATCAGGATTAAATCAAAATTTTTACTCTGCATGCTTTCCGGAGTCCTGGTGCAGGTTTATGGCTCTACTAGAGTCTAACTGGTTGTGGCTACAGACCTTCCGGGCATCAGTGTAAACTAACCAGGTAACTGATGTCTACACCACTTGCTTAACATGAACTTTATTGTATACCAATACAGTTTTCTTCCAGAGACTGAAAACTAAAACATCAGAACAAACTAGAATTGATGCTGGAATAATTTTAGGATGCAAGTTCAGATTACTTGCGGAAGTGACCAGCACCACTGTGTCCGAGAAAATATCCAAGCCAGACCTAAAACTTGTTACAACTTTACACCAACAAAAATGAATTAAGATGGCGAGAATATATATTATAATGAATTTTATAAAATGATAGGGACTTCAGTTTGGTAAATCTAGCCTAGTTAGTAACTACTGTTAATGAATATTGCCCAAGGCAGTATAAGATGGTACCTCAGGTGTACAAATAGTAAATACAAATAATTCAAAATACACTCAAATTCAAAAGTGAGACACTTATGAAGTATGGAAAACAAGACGGCAAGTTTTCCTATGAATGCTTGGTGCCACAACAAATTGGAGAGATTAGTTCAAAATAAAACCATCATGCAGCCCTGTTCAATTCAAACATTTTTGTATAAAGGAGACTGGCAATAATGGCCATTTGTTTAGCCACTCTGCTAATTAACCTTCAATTTTGCTCTAGCACATCAGAAATATCTCTGCTCTCAAAGACAGAAAACAAGATAATGAAATGTGCTTCTAAAAGGAAAAAGTGCTGACAATACTTTACAAAAGGTTATAATATACTCATTGTTCTTTGAAGACAGGTAATGTTCACCAGTTTTTAAAATAATGTCGAAGTTGGCCAGGGGAAATAAAAATAGGGATGAGCATCAAACTCAATTTTGAATATAAAAGGATCAGTTTCGACCACTTCAGTCTCTGAAACGGTCTCTTGGAGCCAGCAATATTCTAGTAATGCAGCACATGTCCAATTCCTTGAAGTTACGTTACAGAAGCAAATTTTGATTAAGGGCTCCTGAACAGAGAGCAAACAGATGAGAAACGGTGCAACATAAAAATACATACAGGGAGCAAGAAAAGAGAATTTTAAGCCACAAACTGAGCAGCAACTACATTCTGCTGTCCAAGATGGCAGGAATAACCATTTTTAAAATGACAGCAAGACACCCTCAGACAACCAGTTAGTTTTAAACCTTGGCCCTTTACATTAGGTTTTTCAATTCTAAAAAATGAGCTGAATTCCGATAGTGTTCTTTTCAAATATGTGCACACCTGTTGAAGGAGTCGAAGGATAGTGTTGTTCTGCAAATGAGGCACATAATGCTGAAGGTCAGGTTCTTTTTCTGACTGATCTCGGACCCAATTGAGAACCTTAAGTAGAATGAGAAAGGCAAAATTATGGTTTGTGTCATGTCAATCCCCGCCAAATTACTACATAAATATACTCTTCAAATAAATACTGTTATACACAATACAATGATTGAAATAGAAAAGTATACGAATAGTCAGCACTTTTGCAATTCCTGGCAATAAAGGGCTAACCAATCTTAGCAGGTACTTATCAAGGACATTTGTATATAACCTAAACATTCATAAATAAAGATGTTTCCTTGTTGCAATATAGGAAACAAAACTTATAAACTGTACTAATCTAAATGTATGGAGGAGACTGGCAGCTATGGCTACATGGTTAGACCATCTGCTAATTAACCTCCAGTTTTACTTTAGCACATTAGAAATATCACTGCTCTCAAGAACAGAGAACAAGACAATGAAATGTGCAGACAGGCGCACCACATAAAATTACAATATGAAAACAGAGAGAGAGGGGAACAGGAGTAGGCCACTCAGAGCCTCAAGCCTGTTCCACCATTCTTTTAAAATCATACCTCAACTCCATTTACCCGTCTTTGCTCCATATCCCTCGATACCCTTACCGAATAAAAATCTATTGATCTCAGTCTTGAAAATCTCAATTGACCCAACATCCACAGCCTTTTGGGGAACAGAGTTCCAGATTTCTACCACCCTATGTGTGGAAAAAATGCTTCCTCGTTTCACTCCTAAAATTACAGCTAGGCCATTTAAGATTATGCTCCCTTGTTCTGGATTCCCCGACCAGAGGGAATAGTTTATTTGTATCTACCCTATAGCATCCCTTTATGTGCATCAGCTTGATTAAACATTGGAATAGCTTTTAATTAGACCACAATATGAACAGTACATCTTAAGACTTTCAACTGATCCCTGCTAAACAGACCAATCACAGAATATGGAAGCCAAATGTTGTTTATTACCTTAGTGACACGCCCACAAAGCTTGAGCGGGTGGAAGTCCATTTCTAACCAGTTATAGACCTCCTTCACTTCGGGTACTGCGTACTGCATCACATTGAACCGGACCTGTTTTTTTTTAGTAAAAAGAAATGGGCTCAGAAAGGAGACTGAAATTCTAAATTATCATTCTCAAAACATTGTTGAACAGTCTCTAAACATAATTTATCTACAAAGTCCATTTAAAAAGGAAGAATGTGCCAAAGGTTCAGCCTTAAGAGGAGCCTGGGCAATTTCTTTGACTGATGGAGAAATTTCTTATGCATTCCCACTTTAATGCTGTGGCGCACCACACCATATAGACACTGAAGGACTGCATTATGCCAAGATCTCAAAAAATACCTAATTCAACAGTGATAATCAAGGCTCAGTCTGATTTTGTTCAAGTTGCACAGAATTTCACTAGCCGTGTGATAGGAATGTCAAATCCTAAGACTTTCAGCAGATCCCAGCTAAATACAGAATAACTGCCAGCACTGCCTGAATTTTCTTCACACGGATATTTAATCTTCAAAATTTAATTTAATTGGATTCTGTGAAGCTGATTGCAAGGATAGTGGTCAGCAAAGATAGTGGATATGAATTGTTAGGAGACAGTCATACATATCCACCACAATGGGCTTAATTGGATTCTGTGAAACTGATTGCAAGGATAGCGGTCAGCAGACATAATGGATATGAATTGTTAGGAGACAGTCATACATATCCACTACAATGGGCTTGTACGAGCTTTTCTGCCAGATATGGAAGAATATCTTGCTAATGTTACATCAGACACAGTTCAAATAAAATGGATTATCTTAAAGATGTAATTTAATTCTTGGAAAGAATTCATTGTGGAGACCAGTTATTAATTACCTATCTAATTACCACATTAATGACCTCTTCATTTGGAATTTAATATAGCTGGCCTGCTTATTTTTATAAACCGCTAGATTTCCCTATATGACCCGTTTTGTCTGAAGGTGACTGGCAGCAGTGGCTACATCTGAACCAGCCACGCTGCTAATTAACCTTCAACTCTTATTCTGGCACGCAAGAAATATCACAAATCTCACTAAGATTGAGAACGAGATAATGAAACGTGCCATATAACAATACATTGCGTTCTGCTGCAATGGCAGATCTGCGCACTAGTATACTTTTTCAGCTTGGGTGAAAATGTTTCTTTGAAAAACTTATTATAAAACTGGCAAACATACAGCATTCTACATAATGAAGGAATTTCTACCATTACGTAAAAAGGTGTTCTTCAAAAGGACCGAGTCTCTGGAATCCAACAGGGCTGATACATGAGCTTAACTAAAAAATCTCCCCCCCCCCCCCCAATTTAATTACTAACATTTTTACACGAGAATAATACACCCAGGTAGTGTAATGGTTCTGTTACTGGACTGGACTAGTAATCCAAAGAATGAGAGTTCAAATCCTACCGTGGCAGTTTGAAAATATAACCAGTTTAAAAAAAAATCATGAAGCTATCAGATTGTCGAAAAAACCCAACTGGTGCACTTACGTCCTTCAGGGAAGGAAACCTGCAGTCTTTACCCAGTCATGCCACACCAATGGGGCAATAAATGCCAGCCTTGCCAGTGCCACACCCCATGAATAAATGAAAAAAAAGACTTGGAAAAATTAAGGTTTGCTCTAGTGGGATGACAATTTGGGCACACTAAAAATCATACCATGTCATTAATCAGGCTTTGTCGAGTTGGAGGTGACTGCAATCCCAACAGTGTAGCCAGTCGTCTGTGCTTCTCGACAATAATACCATCCATGTCCAGCAATCGGGCAATGTCTGTCCTTTCAGGAGTAATAGGAATTGATAAAGTAGCCAAAAGCACTCTAGTAGACATCCTGTAAATATAGTGAATAAAAAGGATGAATGAAACCAGAGAATATAGCCCTCTTGCTACATTATTACAAAGCATGAATTTAATGTGACTGTTGAAATACTTAATAGCTAGCAGTACACTTTTTTTTAAAAAAAAGGATTTTAACTATAAATCTGGTGAATGGGGAAACTAGATGTTGTGACTGCGGAATACTCCAGCATAAATTGCTGTGCACATGCACTGCAGTCACCATCCTAAATAGCAGCAGTGTTGACTTTTAATGTACCATCAGGTTGTGGTTCTGTATTACAACTAGGAGCTAGCCTGCATTTTTAAAGAAATAGCAAATTGATAAAATACTGTTAATGCAATGAGCAAGGCTTCGTTATTTCTTACTAGCAAAAGTTCTATCAAATTTGAAAACTCTTCGCAATCTGTTAGACCTGCCATCTTACAATCAAGATTAGGCAGGAACTACCTCAACATTACATCAATCAATACCATTCAATACAGTCGAACCAGCACCCATTTTGGCTGCTGTAGCTGAAAATAATTTTTTTTTTTAAAGAATGAACTTAAAAGAATTAAATTTCCAAAAGACCAAAAAAATTAAAAAGAGTATTTTAAAAATTCACTTTCTCTTGTTCTCTTCTGTGCCCCATGTTTAAAAATTGCTTAGAATGCCTGTACAAATATGCATTTATTTTGAATCAGAGAAAAATCTAATTCTAGCAAACAACAATGCTATAGTACTGAAGCATTATGTTAACGGAAAAGTAAAAAGGAACCAATAACTATCTGCATTTCAGAAGTTAACACTTTTTTGAGAAGGGACTGGATAACGTGCCAGGCTTCCGAGTGCTAAAAATGGTTTTAATGATGGAGATGAATTGATTTGTGCTGTAAAATGGTAGTTTGGTTATAAAGACGTCAATTAAATAGAGCAGCTTCGGTAATGAACAAGCAGCCTGCTGCAAATCAACACGCCATAAAAATATTTATACTACTAACCGAAGAAGCCAAGCTCAAATGGATTTAGAAATTTTCATTTATGGTTAATTGTGCCAACAGTGTACAAAAAAGATGAGAGAGTTTATACTCAGGTCATTAAAAAAACAAATTATGTTATGTAACCAAATTTAATGTAATGTCGTTAAGGTCACACATTCCTCTTGTACTCTTTCTCCAATGCTATATACACAATTTTGCCTTCAAAAGCCTGAAGGGGCAATCTCATCTGCAACTGTCAACAGCAGGTGTGACTGTAACCTGGATTCACTCACCGTATTATTAATCACACCCCACCCATGGGAAGCACCTACCAACAATCCTAGAGATTGAGAACTCACACCCTCATGGGAAAATAGGAACCTACATCTTGCCACTCCATGGTGTAGGACATTAGTGCACCAATGGCACCTCAACATATCCTTTTAATGCTGTAGTGTTTCACCGGATCAGCATGGTGTCTTCTCCCCAAAGCTTTATTACAACCTACAGAAAGTACCTCGGTGTTCATCACTAGTTATACAGTTAAATATTTTTGCACCTCTGCATCTCCTCTGGGGATAGATTCTTTCTCATCTCTCTGGACAAATGGTACAGTCGGTGAAGAGTGGATGCATGAAACAGAGCATTTCCTGATTTCCAGAATACTGTGGAAACTTTATTATAGTAGTTAGCCATCAGTTGGGGCTTGGGAGGCTTCTTAGATAACGAGAACAGTCCATGAATGTCTTCTACTGCCTTGAAAGCTTCCTGTAAAATAAACATGCCTTTAGAAACAAACACTGTACCAGAATCCTCATTAATCCAGAAATTTATAGACCATTATGAAAGTTTTAATTCCCACACTGTTGAATATTTTTAAGATGACCTAGAATACACAGACTGCTTGGTAGTTACAAAAAAAAACACTGGATTCAATTAGGAGATACCATTCTAGTCCACATCCCAACCAACACTGTACTTCACATTCCTCCCTACTAGGCAAGTTTGACAATCTCATTAGGGATCCATCCTACTCTTGGAAAGGGAAACAAGATCTAAAGTCAGCTCCATTTATTATGGATGCCCATACAGCAGACAAATCCTGCAAACTAAAGCCAGCAGCTAATGTTAAATCTATTTTATATGAACATTGCAACTGGTTTCAACAGACATGGTTGACCAACAAAACTGCAACATTTGTCAGCAGTTTGTTGGTCTCGGCGTTGAACCATCTTTCTAGATCTCTTGCATGCAGCAATTCGATTAGAGCGTCGACCGCCTTTTTTAAAGATACAATCCAGACATTTTCTCATTACAGAGTTTCACGATGCAGCCAGCACCTGCAAGTTTAACTACACTCTGCGTTGGTAAGCAGAGCGTATGCTGTATTATCAGTTGGAAACCAGTCAACATGTACTCTGTTCAACTCACCAGCACTTTAATTCGGACTAACTGTAAGCAGTGCTGGTAAGCAGTCCAGAGTGTGCAATGACTGCAAGATCAACTGATTGACCTCATCAATGTAGGAGCTTATATAAACTGGCTGCAATGAAAGACTCTGCAATTAGTTTAAAATCAAGTATAAAGCAAGTTTCCGATCCCTGAAACAGACAGAACACCATGCAAAACAACTTCCTATTCCTGTACACTGATATGAATTATTTCTCATGGTTAGCAAAGTAATGTGCGGTGTTTCTCCAAATCAAGTTCTCTCGAAAGAGCAAGGATACTTTTCCCTCATTGAAGCCACATAATAAAAAGGTATTACATATAGTGTAAGGGGTCCCAATCATTTCCCTTAAATATTTTAAGTAAAATAGCCAAATTCTGTAAATCATTCTGTGCACTTACCCCCAAAAAAGTAGTGATATAGATAGAGCCAGGAAGGAAACTCCACATCCAACACCCCCAGTAAAAAGTGGCTCTGTCACTCAAACTCTGCTGGTGATTACTTAAAAAAGCAACACCTAGAATGCTCCTCTCTCTTCCAGGTTTGCCGAGAGGCTCAGTAGCACACAGCTGATGTGCCAGGACCCAAAACAAACGCAAGACAGAACATAATGGACCTGAATTTGCAGGGGGGGGGCGGCTTCCCGCGGGGAAAATGCCTCCGATCCGCAAATAAAATCCACGCCTACCTTCTGCCTTGGGATGCACGGAGACTCGCGCTCCTGGGCTTCTACGCGTAGACATGTGTAGAGGCCCGCGTATCCCAGGGGCAAAGGTGGTTCGCAAGCGCCCCTGGGATCACGTGGGCCCGCCCAACCAATGCAAGAATGGAGATCCCAATTCATGCTTATAGGATTCCATACATACGGAATCCCCATAAGCATGAATGGGGATCACATAAAACACACATTTACGTACCAAATAAATTAAAAAATTACATTTAAAATTAATTAAAATACAATGTAATTAAACATTTAAAACAAAAAGGTAATTTTTTGAAAAATAAATTTAAATGTTTTAAAAGGGACTAAAAATAACTAACTTATTTTACAGGTGTTTTAATGTTTAAATAATTGAATTTTTAAAATTATATTCATTTAAACTCTTACACAGGTAAAAGCAGGCCTTACGCCTGCTTTTAGCAGACGTAAGAATGCCACGGGCATTCGCTGGGCAGTAGTTGGGCAAATAGCCCAACTCTCCGCCCGTGGATGGCTACAATTTGACATGATTCTTGACAGATCGCAAGTTCCAGGTTTTCGCGCACGCACTTCGCACGCAAAAACCCGAAACTTGTGGGGCCCTTACAGGCACGCACGCTCCCGTAGGCACCAGAAAATACAAGCCAATTTACCCCAATCCAGATCAGTGCAAAGCATCAGATACAAAATAAGATTTTTAAGGAGATACTTCCTCCACTACCAATCCATCCCTGAAAGCTAAAAGGACTAACAAGTGCTGCTCCTGGTTATCCAGAATGTTCTCTGTGCAGCTGTATGTTCATTCTGTAATGTTTCATGGATGCGAGACATAGCAGTTAATTGGGGAATGACCCTGTGTGTTCATTTAATAAATGTTCAACAATCTCGGACTTCATTTATTTAAAGGGCCCAACACAGTAAGTGCAATTTGCATCACCCTTAATAGTACTTAATAGAACAAGTTTATAGAAACATAGAAGATAGGGGCAGGGGTAGGCCATTCGGCCCCTCGAGCCTGCTCCGCCATTCGATGAGATCATGGCTGATCATCCAAACTCAGTACCCTGTACCTGCTTTCTCTCCATATCCCTTGATCCCTTTAGCTTTAAGAAATATATCTAACTCATTCTTGAATATATTTAATGACTTGGCCTCAACTACCTTCTGTGGTAGAGAATTCCACAGGTTCACCACTCTCTGGGTGAAGAAATTCTTCCTTAGATTATGACCCCTGGTTCTGGACTCTCCGACCATCGGGAACATTCTTCCTGCATCTAGTTTGTCCAGACCTGTCAGAATTTTATATGTTTCGATGAGATCCCCTCTCATTCTTCTATACTCCAGCGAGTACAAGTCCAATCGACCCAATCTCTCCTCATATGTCATTCCTGCCATCCCAGGTATCAGCCTTGTGAATCTTCGCTGAACTCCTTCCATGGCAAGAACATCCTTCCTCAGATATATAGCTATGCCTTACTTTAAAAATCATGCATCTCATTATGGACAAACCAATGGAATTTAATGAAGTGCATCTGTTACCTGCCAAAGCTCCATACTAATTGCACTATCTAGTTGTACAAGTCGAGTCTCCAGATGCATGGATTGGCTCTCAGGATTATTAAGATTGATTGCTGTGCTTTGGTTATGGTGACGCTGGATCTGTCCCAAGTGCATACGCAAGTTGTCACATAACTTACGGAATTCTGCCTTACGAGTATACTGCAGGCAGAACTTAAAAGCTGCAAAAAAAAAAAAATAATGAATTTAACAATGTACAAGTAATTTTCAAAAACAATTTCCAGTGCCAAATGCAACAGATTACAGTTCAGCAAGGGCAGGACTGGGGCAAATTGTTACATTTTTAAACAAAAATAGTAAATGCGGCACATTGAGGTTTTTCCCCCAAACGAGAACAAGGACAGGTTATCCCAAACTTGTACTTGTACACTGAATAGGATCCACCCAGTTGCGGAATGCTGCAGGGAATCAAGAAAAAACACACAAGACACAAAAAATACCAGATATACTGAAGTGGCAGCAAACAAAATTGTTGGTCAAAGGAAAGTAAAATTCAAAAGTTTAATATCACTTCACTGTCCTCATTTCACAGACACTATTTAAATTAACAAGTTGACTATCACATTTATTTGTAGCATTATTTTTTGGGACACAACTTCTTGGTTAGAAGGGAGGAAACAGTAGGAGTTAAGGGCAGTTTCTTAGTGATTGGAAGTGAGTAGTGATGTCCCACAGGATTATGTTCTGGAACTGCTTCTGTTCACACTGTACAACAATGATTTTGATATAGGATGAGAGGAAATGGTGTCTAAACTTACAGACAATTATTTATTATGCCTCCTGTTTTAGTATTATGAAGATTAAAAGGAAGCCGCAAAGGGATATTGATAAGATGGTGCAATGGGCAAAAAGTGGCAGATGGGTAGTACATTTTGGCAATATCTGGATTTTGTGGTTCAGGTTCACATGGCATCAAAACCAGCACCTCAAACAGATAAGGCCATAAAAAAAGCGAATGGAATACTGGGTTTTATGGCAGGAGACGCAAAATATAAAACTCCAGGTGGTGAACTAAAACTTCAGTAAGACCACAGTTGGAATCCTGTCTGCAATCTTGGGCTCTACACTATAGGAAGGACATTGAGGCATGGGAGAGACTACAGCAAAGATTCACTAGGATGCTGTCTGGTATGAGGAAATACAAATATGAAGGCAGACTTGAAAAATTGGGGCTTTTTGCATTAGAACAGAGTAAATTCAGAAGTGATCTGCACAGATATATTTAAAATTATAAATGGGATTAGGAATGGTAGATAGAAACAGATCGTTATCCAGTGGCTGAAGGATCTAGAATGAGGGGACATAGGTGTAACATTAAATACAAGTGATTTCAGACAGAGATCAGGAGAAACTTACACAATGGGTTTTGAGGCTGTGGAAAGCACTACAGGAGTTAGTAATTGAAGCAGAGACCATGTCAACATTTAGAATAAATTAGATAGGTAGTCAAAGGAAAGGGAGATAAAGGGATATGGGAACAGGGCAGACAGAAAATCAAGGCCACCGAAGAAACTTTACCTTGTTGGGCAATGTCATGATAAAGGCGCTCCACTTTAGAGTTGTTACGCAACAGATCCAAACACTGTCTGTAGGACTCCCAAAGAAATTTGACCCATGGAGTTAACAGCAGACGATCTGTACGGTCTTGGGTGTCCTCGCCACTAACAGCACTAAGCAGTACACTGCAAATAAATAAACATTCAACATAAATGCCTAAATATATTTGTCAGTACCATAAGTTTATCCAATCCAAAAGCTTCTATGCAACTCTAATACCATTTGATGATACAGAAAGATGGTGGCATTATGTTAGCTTTAAAAATATCTAATTACAACACTGTCAAAAATAGGTAGCTTAACACAGGAAAAACAAGTGAACTTGCATTATGGAAATTGCTACAGTCTACTCATGTAATTCCAGGTCATTTTAGCTTTAAAATATTGAATTATCCCGTAATGAGAATTAAATAATTTTAATGAAACTCTTCTTAGGCAGTCCCTCGGAACCGAGGATGACTTGCTTCCACATTAAAAAGGAGTTTGCAGGTGACTGATGAGTCCAATGCGGGACCTACAGTCTCTGTCACAGGTGGGGCAGACGGTGGTTGAAGGGGCGGGTGGGTGGGGTGCTTGGGTTGACGTGCGCTCCTTGCGCTGCCTGCGCTTGGCTTCCGCTTGCTCCCGGCGAAGAGACTCGGGAAACACCACAAAAATAACTACAGGGAACACTAAAAATGCCACAAAACATCACAGCAATTAATGTCATGCATGTGATTCAATGCTGGAACGCTGTACAAGCTGAACAACACAAAAAGTTCAGTCATTTTGCAAAAAAACTGTAATTTGCTTCCTGCGAACAACATATTTTATCACAAAGTACTTAATACAGAGAAGAGTTCCATCAGGACATCTGGCTTAGTCGTCATTTTCTCAGCAATCACACAAAATTAGATGCTACAGCTACAGCGGAAGCTGGTTCTTCTACCTCTGCTCACTTGGGCTTCTTCCTTATTCTAATATCAGCAGCATTCTCCCACACAGCATCAACAATTTCCATGTTGGTCAGTAATCAACATATCTGGACTTCCTCATCAACACAGACGTGAATTCAAACCTCATGATTGCTGGCAGCAAAAGAGAACTCATACCCTCAAAGAGGTTCACTGCTTCAGAATTAGTCACCAATGCCTGCGTAGGATCCTCGACTGTCAGATACAGCTGCTTCCTCCGATGGCAGGATGAATTTTTAATGCTGAAAGTAGTTGGCAATTCTATTTTTAAATACAGGCACCTTAGGCGAGCCCCAGTTACCTATAAACGTGACTTGCGGTCGGTCAAAAGGATGTAATCACTCCACAAAAAGAGCACCAATTTTCCATCCTTTTTGTTGCTTCTTACAGCAAGGGTAATAACACCATGAAAACCTTGCTTTTTTTAATTCCCAAATCGCAGCAACATTCTTTTTTTCTCTTAAGTCAGGCTAGCACAAACCATGATAGTAATTCACTGCCTGTTTTTTTTCCTCACCCAAGCATTTTGCGTTGATTAATCCCATCAGCTTGTTTAAAAAAAGGGCCAGTTTCATCAGCATTAAAAACGTCTTTAGGTTTAGAACAAGATAACATTTTAGGGATTTTATTATGCACCCAGTTGTCGATATTTTCTGTGGCAAAGTTGCTTTCGTCCCTGTCCGTAAACCTGTACTTGATTACGTGATGGTTTTTGATGCAGCTGAGCCACAACGCAGAAACGGGGTCAGTTCTAAATTCTTTTGATGAGTTCATTTGCTGTTTCCAACTTGACGATGCCAGATAGCTCAGGAGGGTTAGCTGCTCTGGTTTGCTTGAACCGGGTTAAATTTGAATTTAAGCTGTAGATTTTACTGGTCAATAACCAAGAATTCAAATTAAACAACAAATTTCAATTCATTTACAAGGGGAATCTTTTTTGGTGTTGCATGATTTCAATTTGAATTAAGAGTAGACGGTAGGTATATAATAGCACAACTGAAATAACGGCCACAATTCAACACAATGGCCCGTAATTTCCGATAGACTTACTGCGTGCGGATGCCTCCTATCAGGAAAAAAAAAATCTACGAACTTACCTGAGTGCTCCCCGAGGTCCGGACACTTCCACTCCTGGGCCTCTCCACAGTCGAAATGCGCAGGGCCCACGTATCCCAGGGGCGCATGCAATTCGCAAGCGTCCCTGGGATCACGTGGGCCAGGCCAATAGGAGAAGGGAATTTCCTTTCATACTTTTGACAGATAGACCTGTCAAATATATGAATGGAGATCACCCCAAAAAGACACCAACACATTAAATACATTTTTTAAAAACCATCACGTTTTTAAAATTAGTTCAAATTACATTAAATTAAATATTTGAAACAAAAATTTAATTTTTTGAAAAAAATAATTGAAGTTTTTTTACAGGGCTAAAAATAAATTACCTTTTTAAAAAGTATTTTTAAATTCTAAATGAGTGAATTTTTTTTTTAGTTTTTTCAACTCTTATGCTGGTAAAAGCAGGCCTTGCTCATGGTTTTACCAGGCGTAAGGTTTCTAAGGGTTTTCAGCGGGCGGAGGTTCTGCAGAAAGCGGAAATATCCCCCCGCAGAGGCCCTTCTCCAGGGCAGGTGTCCGATCTGTCAAGAGCATTCTTGACAGATCGGAAATGCTGGTTTTCAGCACATGCGCTTCGCATGCCTGAAACTGGCACTTCCGATGTCCCTACGGGTGGGTACACAGCGCGTTCACACCTGTAGTTATCGGAAAATACGAGCCAACGTTTTGGAGACACTAGGGTAATTTTAACTGATCCCTGGGCGATAGCAAATCGGCTGCCTGTTCCACACCCCGCCCAATTTTCTTTCCCATTGCCTTGGATACAAAAGAAAATCTTCACCCAGGGATAAAAGTTAAAATGACCCCAACTGTGTCTTTTGCACTCAGTTTGCCGGCCCCAGAAGTGCAGAAATCTGACGGCTGCAGATCACACAAAGTCCTCGGACGTCCATTTGAAAACCTTTGCTCTAAACGGGAGTTTTGGAAACCAAATCATATAAAAAGGAAAACGAATCAACGTGCCTGAACAAATACATACAGCCTAGTTACTGTTCCTTTTAAAGCAAAAAGCTCCCTTAAATTGCAGAAATTGTATATTTTACATATTTTCTAGCGGATCTCCTGTGGAGTTGCTCCTGGTTGGTCTGATGATACGACGTTTTATAAGTATAGGAGTGTTATATCATGTAATGCACGATTCATCACGGTAAAGCCCCGTCCCTTTAAGGCCACACGCTACATGGTCTAATTGTTCAGTAAACAGAAACTAATGTCTGAGATTAACTGCTGTTTGGTCAGAGAACGTTGAAGATTGGAATGTACTAGTCAGTTTCAGGCAGGTCAGAAGCACCCAACACAAAGATCATTTTACATCTGCAACAATAGTGTGGCACTAGCATACAATACCACAGATACAATGGATGCCTGGTGTGTACCATTTTAATATGTTCAAAAACATAACGGGTAAAATAACTATGTACTAAAACAGTACACAGCTGTGCAAGCAGATCTACAATTTTTAATACATTACTGAACCGCCTGTGGGCAATGCACAGTGCATTATTCTGCTGGTACAGTGAAGATCACTTTTAAGGCCACAAAATCTAACTTAAGTAATCAGAGCCTCAGATCATTCACCGTTTAACTGTTATTTGATCAAGGGACATTACAAATTGGAGTGTGGTGCAGACATACACCTTGCGACAAGTATGAAATAATCTTAAATGCTCTCTACTTTTTAGCCAGAGTGTGCAACTAACCAGCACATTCAAATTTCTAAGTTTCCTGATCAAACAAATAAGCTCTGAATGACCTCAGGCAGGCTGGCTGTCTTTATTTACAGTAATACTTTCTGGCCTTAAAAGGAACATGCCAATTTAAATGAAGCTCCACGGTGGCAGATTAATACTACTTATGCAATATATGGTAAACTACATCTGTTGTTAACAGCATACCACCCGGCTTACCTGGAGCAACGCCACAGGAGATCTGCTGCATGTGGCAAATTATCACAAATTTCAATTCTTTTAGACTTTAAATACACAATACACTGGAGCCAAAGCCTAAACTTTGCCCTTGGTGACAGTCTACCTTTCTGGAGTTTGAATATTGTCCAAGTCTTCAATATCAAGTACCATCTGCTGAGACTCCCCTTTAGCAGCTTCAGTCTTTTCCTCAGCCAACTTAAGGTAAGCCCTAACCACATCCTCCAAGGACTTGATATTCACCTGTAAAAAGCAAATGAAAAAAGGCAACATAAGACGACATTCCAGTAGAAGTAGAGCCAAACTCACATCTACCACTAAACTGGCCAATCACGAAATACATCAGTGGTACATTTCAGGATCTTATTTATCCACAGAACAGTCTTAGGAGTGGGGAAAGAATTCTCTTTAAAAGTTGCTTTAACACATAGTGTATTCACACAAGTTTAAAAAATTGCAAGCTTTGTTGCAGTTTTCCCATGAACTGCGGATAACGAGCTACTTGTTAGCTTATCTTGGTAATCGATAAATGATCACACCCATTGTGTTGGTGAATTACTGGTCTCAGCATGGAGTGTAGTAGCCCTTCCCTTTTTGACTGAACAGCAAGAGATAAAACACGAACACACTGACAGATGCAGGGCGGTCAGGCTAGGCTGCAAAGGCAGTCAAGATTTTTTTTTTTTAATATGAAAGTGTGTTGCGAGGCAGTCAAGGGTGAAAAGACTAAATGGTTGGAGTGCAGGAGAGAATAGTAAGAAATTTTGTTCAAGTCAAGTAAGAATCTACTAATGTGGGGGAGTGCAGCACATACCCTATTTTGTATTACACTAGGATAAGTTGTACCATCTGATTTAAGGGACTCCCATCAAAACTGCCATTCTGCATACTCGCGTAACTTTGACATAAAGTAGCTTAACAATTTGTATCAGGCCTGGTTTTATCAAGTGCTGGCTTGGTTCACCTTTGGAGAGATGGAAGTAGCACATGTGTGAAAAACTTGAATATACAGTTCAGAGTCATAAGGGAGTATTATTGTTACACACCCCAGCCACGCCAACATCAAGTGGATCTTGGGCAGTGTGAGTCAAACATGAAGGCCGGAATTCTGTCCAGGTAGGCAGGTTGGGGGCAGGGGGCCTCCAAGGCAGGCGAGAAACCTGGGATTCCCGCCGGCCCTGCCATCTTTAATCAGCCAGATTGAGAGGCTGGCTGGCTGCGGGCGGGTAGGCCTCAGCTGCGGAGAGGGAGCGAAGGGTCAATCTGGGGGAGGGATCGCGTGTGAGGGTTGTCGGGGAACGGCAGGCTCGGTTGGTGATCGAGCCGGGGGAGGGGGGGGGAAATCAGAAATCAGCCGGAGGATCGGCGGGGTTCAGCGGCACTGGTGGGGTGTGGGGAGGGTGAGAGAGGATCGGGGCCGGCCAGGGGGGGGATTGTGATCGGCCTCAGCAACATTGGTGGGGTGGGGGAGGGAAGCCTGGGGGGCCAACCGGAGGCCTCATGGTGGGGTCTTCGATTGCGGAGGGTGGTTTGGGTATGGACCCTGGATCCAGGAGGTAGGTATAAAGCCACTTACCTCCTGGATGCAGCAGTCCCCGCCTCGGCTTAACTGCCTGGTTTCATAAATTGTGTGAAACCCGTCCACGTGCAGTTAAATTCAAAATGGGGCTGGAAAAAAGGCTTCTAGCCTCATTACAATATTTAAATTGACGTACCCCCCGCCCCCCCCCCGGAGTGGGTTGGTCGCCCGCCCATTAAAACCAAAGTGGGCAGGTTGGAGGTGGGATCAGGTCGGGAATCCCATTTTTAACACTTCAACTGGTTCCACACTCCAAACTCACCCCCTTTTTTTTTTAAAAAGGGGAAAATTCCGGCCGCAGGCTTCTTACAGGAGCCAATGAAGCAAATTTTCAATAATCAGCTACTTTTGAACTTCAGTAGACCATTAAAGTAGTTATTTAGCACAGATTGACATTTCATCCACCAGTAATCAACCTATACTGAATTTTTTGATTAAGACTCCTCTCAAAAGGCACCCCGGACTGGAGAGGTAGCCAAGTTCAGTTATTTTCAATTAAATGCTTGCTGACATATCCTAGAGCCAACATCAGCTAAGCAACTCTATGGGGTCCAGAAATCCAAGTGGCAGGTGAAATGAGATCAAGAGTTTCCTTTTCTTTCAATATAAGAAGTGTGTTTGTGGGGGGGGCGGGGGGGGATGGTAAACTTCACATCCCGTCCCTGTCTGCATCCCACTTTCCCAGTCAACTATTTAGGCCGAGCCAGACAGCATGTAACCTTGTGCCCAGTATAACCTTGAGCTCAGCTTTAAATCCTACATCCCATCCACCAGGAAAACAGTCCACTTCTGCCTCTGGACCTACCTCATCCCACTGCCACTGCAATGTTCATCATGACTTTGTTACCCCAAGTTTGATTTCTCCAAAACTCTTCTGTTTGATCTCCTCAGCTCCACTTAATACAATTTCAAGTTTATCGCAAAAAATTTTTTTTTTTAAAATCGCACAAATCTACTAAGCTATTTTAAGTATCTCTCACCTATCGCTCCTGCTCTTGCAAACCCCCGCTGGTTTCCGATCTCATGGACTTCAAAATCCCTCATTGCCTTGCCCCACCCTACCTCGAATTTGCTCCAGTCCTACATCCCAGCTCACAAGCTCTACTCTTGACTCTGGCCTCCTGTGTGCCCATCACATTCTGCTCCACCAGACAACCTTCAGCCACCACAGTCCAACATTGTGGAATTACTTTCCAAAAGATCTCCCCCTCGTTACATCTGTCCTTCGAACCTACTTCTTCAATTTACTTCTCTTAACTTCTGCTCAGTGTCCATTTTTCCCTGCCCTTAAGTGAAGCATCTTGGGATATTTCTGTGCATTAAAAAAGGTGTTATACTAAGTGTAAATTGTTGTAAGGAAACTGTAATTATTGCTTTTAAAAAGTGGAATACGTTCCCAAGAGACTCTGCCAGGCCTGTCATATTAGAACTGATTAGCTGAGGGAGCTGCGGTTACGTTCCTGCTCACATGCAGCACGACTCGGTCTTCCTACCACCATTTTGTATGAAAAAAGTGCACTGAGAAAAAAGACAAGCCAGACACAGAAAAAAAACACTCACAGTAGAAACTAAAATCAGAGTGACAAAAGCATTTTGATTAAGATTTTTGGATTATATAAATAAACTAACTTTTTTTGAACACAATTGGCCACTATTTGCTGAATTTCAGTCTGCTGACTTCAGAAACAAACATCAGCAAAAAAATAAAATTTGGTAGCGGCTGGATTAACAATTCTCATTACATCAGCACGGCCTTCACAAAAAGAGAGTAATTCAATGTGCGTGCACGGCATTCTAGAAATGCAATATACCTGCTGGCAGATGTTCTTGTACTGATACAATCCTTCCTTTGCTAGGTGGCTCTTGCGAAGATCCACACACAGCTCCAGGTATTTGAACATAATAGGCTCGTGTATTTTCTGCCATGTTCGATGTTTTTTGCTCTTAATAACATCATACAACACGTCAAGAGCAGGTTGTTTCTTGCCAACCTCCAAGAACTCTGCAATTAAACAGGCAAATTGTTATTAGACGTGCTGCAAACATGGTGCAAACTTGATGTAAAAACATTCACCAGTTTTAAACATCTCCGTGTAACCAAACATTCATGACATTAAGCAATAAAACCTTCCCATTCTGACTTATTCAATACACCACTTATCAGACTTCAACTATCAGATTTTACTTATAAATGTTACTCCCTTAGTAATTAGGAAAGCTAATTCAAACAAAGAGCTTGTCATTTTCCCAAGCAGACCATAAGCAATTGTATCAACTCCTTGTAGTGTAACCAAAACCCTTTTTTCATTAAAATAACTCGCCCTCATCACCTCTTGAATATATTGCTACCCTCTGTGCCTCTTAAAAGGGACCCATTGTGTAAGTACATGTCACTGCCTCCTTGCAAGCAGAAATCCCGACTGCCCCATTCTCTTCCATCAGAGGTTCCAGCCCAGCACACCCGCTGAGCAAACTTCACCAACCTCCTCCCACCTTCCCCCTTAGGACTGTACCAGTAGATGCATCATCACCACCGCTCTCAGTATCTCCCTCCAGAATGTCTGATCACCTGTGAACGAGGCCCTTGCCATCCACAATTTTATTATGGATGACTGCATTGGCATCCAGGCTTTCACTGAAACTTGGCTTACAGGTGATAGCACCTAATCCTTTATTGAAGCCGCCCCATTTGGCTATACTTTCCATCACCTGTTCCACCCAAACCACCAGGGTGGTGGTGCAGCCCTTAACACCAAGTCATCAGGAGACCACTACTCCTCGCGCACCTTCTCATTCTTTGAGCAACTCGCCCTTTTCCACCCGTCATGTCTCATTTAAAATCTGCACTGTCTACTGCACTAAGCGATTCCTCATCCATGGTGATTTCCATCCCCAGCTCAGGTCCCCTTGCACTCTCTCCTGAATTCACTGCCCTTCTGTGCTCACTAAACCTCTCCCTTCATATTCAGGACCACTCCCTCAGACTTTATCACAGACAAGGCCATCTCTGATCACTTCCCTGTATTTCTCACCACGCACGTCACCCTACCTCCTTCCAACCCCACTTCCTTCTACATCCATCCTTGTAAATGACTTGGAGAGCTTTTTCCAACTGTGCAAAAATGAAAATACTGCAGATGCTGGAAATCTGAAATAAAAGAAAATGCTTTGAAAAGAGAAACATAGGGTTAAGGTTAGCAACCTGAAACATTAACTCTGTGTTTCTCTCTCCACAGATGCTGCCTGACCTGCTGAGTGTTTACAGCATTTTCTGTTTCATTTACAACTGTACTTTCAAACTCCCAACTGCCTCGATTTTGGCCTTCCATTTGCCACGATACTTGTGCAGCTGCCGATTTTGCCAACCACTCCTTCACCATTGATGTCCATGTCTAACAAAACCTTTACTCTCTTGCATTTCGCTCCCTCTGATATGGTCTCCATCTTTGTTCCTTCAAGCCTAAGGGGCGCGGATCTGGTGCACAAATGGGTTAGCCATCCAACACCAGATCAGGCTGAACCACATCAAGTGCTGTCGGGCCTCACTCTTCTGCCAAAACTACCCACTACTCCAGGATCATCCTGGATAGCAATGATAACCTCCTGCCTCCCCATCATGCATTTCCTCCAATACCAACCACCTCCTTAAACCCCCTCTCCCTTGCCCCTTTACCCTCACCTCTAACAAGTGCAAGGAACTAATGGGACTTAGGTCATGAAGGTGGACACCATCCATTCAGTTGCCTCTGCTACTTACCCCACAAAGACAACCAACACCCACCCAAATAGCCCTGAACCTGCCTCTCTAGTTTCTCTCCCATTTTTCTATGTTTCTATCTTCACTCATTCCCTCTCCAAGCTCACTTCATGCAGAAGACCCACCTCCTGTTCCCTTGACCCCATTCCCAACTTCCCTTCTAGGCCCCATGCTAACTGACATTGTAACTGGTTCCTCTGCTCAGGTATTGCCCCCTCTTACTAAAAATGCCATCTTTGACCCCTCTGTCCTTGCGGCATCTCCCAAATATGTGCCCAACTTTCTTGCAATTCCGTGTTAATTTCTCCAATCAGATTCGTGCCCAGTCACAGCACTGAACTGGTTCTAACCAAAGTCATAAATGACATCCTGTGACTGTGGTTCCCTCCTGGACACCTCTGCATCCGTTGACATGGTCAACTACTCCATCCTCCTCTAACACCTCTCCTCCATTGGCAGCTCAACAGGACTGCCCTTGCTTGGTTCCACTATTACCCATCCAATCATACCCTGAGTATCTCCAGCAATGCACTCTTATGGCCCTTACATTACTTCTGTAGTGCCCCAAGGATCTATCCTTGGCCCCCTCCTCTTCCTCAAACATCCTGCCCCTCGGCGACATCGCTGAAAGACATGGGATCAGCTTCCATGTGTACGCTGATGACACCCAGATCCACTGCCTGTGTTGTCAGATTACTCGTCAAATTCCAGTCTCAGATGAGCCGCAACTTCATCCAGCTAAATATTGACTGAAGCCATTGTCTTTGGCCCCCAGCCACAAACTGCGTACCCTTACCACTGTCTGAGGCTGAACCAGACTGGGATTCTGACCCCATATCGATCACAAAGATCGCCCGGTCATCTCTAACATCATTCGCCTCTGACTCAGCCCATCTGCAGCAGAAACCCTCATTCATGCATTTATTACCTCCAGACTCTACTGTTTACAATGCTCTCCTGGCCAGCTTCCCATCCTCCACCCCAAACTCTTCAGTTCCTTCGACTCTGGCCTCGTGGATCCCCTTCATCCCCACCACTGGTGACCGTCCTTTCAGGCACCTAGGCCTCATGCTCTGAAATTCTCTTGTTAAACCCCTCCCTTTCCTCTTTAAGACTCCTTAAAACCCAGCTCTGCTATCAAGCTTTTCGTCACCCCTTCGAACAGCCCCTTCTTTGGCTTAGGTGTTAATTTTTCTGTACACCTCTGAAGCAACAGGGGACATTTCTTTTTGTTAAAAGGCACGTTGTTGTTGACCAAAGATTTTATATTAACCCAGTTATTTCAACACATACAAAATCCATCGGCCCCATGTCAAGCTCAAGTACAGCGATAGTTGGAAAATGTGAGCCTCAGTGTAAAGTGCACCAGGCCTCACAGGTGGGTGGCAAAGTGCATACTAGCAATGGAACACATACACAACCAAAAAAAGTAAGCTGGTTCCTTCAACAGAATACTTCCAGCTGATTTACAGTAAACCAGTTTTTCTGTGTAAGAGAATGATACGTATGTATCAACATGCATACACTAAATCAATAATCAACTCTCAGGGGCTGTGTGTTTTAATGTGGATACAAATATTATTGTAGGTAGGGCCATTAAATATAAATGAGCTTGTTGGAAAGTTCACAAGGTCATCAGTTGAGCACTGGATTGAGTTTGCCTGTGATGACGTCCATGATCACACAGTGTGCTGATACTCTCAAACAATGTCCACTTAGGCAAGGAACAGAAGGGTGGCTGACATTGACAGACCTGTACTCATGATCTGTCATCACCGTCATTTTATTTTTGGGTGGGGGGGGCGGGAGGGGAAAGGCTCAGGAGCAGTATCATGCAGAATGCTCAGTGTATGGAATGAAAAAACATGTTCAAAAGTACTGTAGATTCAACAATTCATCATATTTCTGTTCTGTGTTTGTGAAACCCTACACTTTCTATATCATGTCATTTTGTTATTCGTTCATGGGATGTGGGCGTCGCTGGCAAGGCTAGCATTTATTGCCCATCCCTAGTTGCGCTCAAAAAGGTGGTGGTGAGCTGCCTTCTTAAACCGCTGCAGTCTGTATGGTGAAGGTACTCCCACAGTGCTGTTAGGGAGGGAGTTCCAAGATTTTCACCCAGCGACGATGAAGGAACGGCGATATACTTCCAAGTCAGGGTGGTGTGTGACTTGGAGGGGAACTTGGAGGTGGTGGCGTTACCATGCGCCTGCTGCCCTTGTCCTTCTAGGTGGAAGAGGTCGCGGATTTTGGAGGTGCTGCCGAAGAAGCCTTGGTGAGTTGCTGCAGTGCATCTTGTAGATGGTACACACTGCAGCCACGGTACGCCAGTGGTGGAGGGAGTGAATGTTATAAGTTGGTAGATGGGGTGCCAATCAAGCAGGCTGCTTTGTCCTGGATGGTGTCGAGCTTCTTGAGTGTTCCTGGAGCTGCACTGATTAAGGCAAGTGGAGAGTATTCTATCACACTCCTGACTTGTGCCTTGTAGATGGTGGAAAGGCTTTGGGTAGTCAGGAGGTGAGACACTCACCGCAGAATACCTAGCCTCTGACCTGCTCTTGTTGCCACAGTATTTATGTGGCTGGTCCAGTTAACTTTCTGGTCAATGGTGACCCCCCAGGATATTGATGGTGGTTGACTCGGCAATGGTAATGCCATTGAATGTCATGGGGCGGCGGTTAGACGCTCGCTTTTGAGAGAGTCATTGCCTGGCACTTGTGTGGCGCGAATGTTACCTATCACTTATCAGCCCAAGCCTGAATGTCGTCCAGGTCTTGCTGCATGCGGGCATGGACTGCTTCATTATCTGAGGAGTTGCGAATGGCACTGAACACTGCGCAATCAGCAACAAACATCCCCACTTCTGACCTTATGATGGAGGGAAGGTCATTGATGAAGCAGCTGAAGATGGTTGGGCCTAGGACACTGCCCTGAGGAACTCCTGCAGCGATGTCCTGGGGCTGTGATGATTGACCTCCAACCACCACAACCATCTTCCTTTGTGATAGGTATGACTCCAGCCAGTGGAGTGTTTTCCGCCCCCCCGCCCCGATTCCCATTGACTTCAGTTTTACTAGGGCTCCTTGATGCCACACTTGGTCAAATGCTGCCTTGATGTCAAGGGCAGTCACTCTCACCTCACCTCTGGAATTCAGCTCTTTTGTCCATGTTTGGACCAAGGCTGTAATGAGGTCTGGAGCCAAGTGGTCCTGGCGGAACCCAAACTGGGCATCAGTGAGCAGGTTATTGGTGAGTAAGTGCTGCTTGATAGCACAGTCAACGACACCTTCCATCACTTTGCTAATGATTGAATAGATTGATGGGGCGGTAATTGGCTGGATTGGATTTGTTCTGCTTTTTGTGGACAGGACATACCTGGGCAGTTTTCCACATTGTCGGATAGATGCCAGTGTTATAGCTGTACTGGAACAGCTTGGCTAGAAATGCAGCTAGTTCTGGAGCACAAGTCTTCAGCACGACATCCAGGATGTTGTCGGGGTCCCACAGCCTTTGCAGTATCCAGTGCGCTCAGCCATTTCTTGATATCACGTGGAGTGAATCGAATTAGCTGAAGACTGGCTTCTGTGGTGGTGGGGACCTCAGGAGGAGGCCGATATGGATGATCCACTCGGCACTTCTGGCTGAAGATGGTTGCAAACGCTTCAGCCATGTCTTTTGCACTCACGTGATGGGCTCCATCATCATTGAGGATGGAAATATTCATGGAGCCTCCTCCTCCTGTTAGTTGTTTAATGGCCCACCACCATTCACGACTGGATGTGGCAGGACTGCAGAGCTTTGATCTGATCCGTTGATTGTGGGATCGCTTAGCTCTGTTTATAGCATACTGCTTCTGCTTTTTAGCATACATGTAGTCCTGTGTTGCAGCTTCCCCAGGTTGGCACCATATTTTTAGGTACGCCTGGTGCTGCTCCTGGCATGCTCTTCTACACTCCTTATTGAACCAGGGTTGGTGTCCTGACTTGATGCTAATGGTAGTGAGGGATATGCCAGGCCATGGGGTTACAGATTGTGGTGGAATACAATTCTGCTGCTGCTGATGGCCCACAGAGCCTCATGGATGCCTAGTTTTGAGCTGCTAGATCTGTTTTGAATCTATCCCATTTAGCACGGTGGTAGTGCTACACAACACGATGGAGGGTGTCCTCAGTGTGAAGATGGGACTTCGTCTCCAAATGACTGCGGTGGTCACTGCTACCAATGCGGTCATGGACAGATGCATCTGCGACAGGTAGATTGGTGAGGACGAGGTCAAGTAGGTTTTTCCCCTTGTGTTGGTTCTCTCACCACCTGTTGCAGGCCCAGACTCGCAGCTACGTCCCTCAGGACTCAGCTAGCTTGGTCAGTAGTGGTGCTACCAAGCCACTCTTGGTGATGGACATTGAAGTCCCCCACATTCTGTGCCCTTGCTACTATCAGTGCTTCTTCCAAGCGGTGTTCAACATGGAGGAGTACAGATTCATCAGCTGAGGGAGGGCGGTAGGTGGTAATCAGCTGGAGGTTTCCTTGCCCGTGCTTGACCTGAAGCCATGAGACTTCATGGGGTCCGGAGTCAATGTTGAGGACTCCCAGGGCCACTCCCTCCTGACTGTATACCACTGTATCGCCACCTCTGGTGGGTCTGTCCTGCCGGTGGATTACTAGTCCAGTAACAATCACTATGCTACCGTGCCCGTTAGCGGGACTTCCAAAAAAAAGTGTTTAGCACAAGTCAAAGAATATACTTTATCAATTTTGAAAAAAGCTTGGTGATTCTCTTCATGACAAAATTATTAGCATCTTAATGTACATCAGAATAAGAGTAGGCCACTCAGCAACACGAGACTGTTCTGCCACTCAGATTGTGGTTGACCTGTGTGTCAACTCCATTTACCCACCTTTCCATATCCATTGATACCCTTAGTATAAAAAATCTATTGATCTGTCTTGAAAATATCAATTGACCCAGCATCCACAGCCTTGCATGGAGAGAGTTCCAGATTTCCACTACCCTCGGTGGAAAAAAACTGCTTCCCAATTTCACTCCTTAATGGCCTAGCTCTAATTTGAAGATTGTTCTGGATTCTCCCCACCAGAGGAAATAGTTTCTCTGTATCTACCCACCAGAGGAAATAGTTTATCTGTATTTACCCTATAAAACACCTCAATTAGATCACCCCTCAACTGTTTAAACTCAAGCAAGTTTATGTAACCTACTCTTTAAGCTCCAGTATCATTCTGGGGATTTGGCACTGTACCCACTCCAAGGCGAATATATTGTTCCTGAGGTGCGGTGCTCAAAACTGAATGCAGTACCTCAGATGGGGGTCTGACCAAGGCTCTGTACAACGGAAGCACAACTTCCTCCCCATGGTATTCAAGCCCCCTTGAGAAAGCCCAACATTCCATTAGCCTTTTTGATATACTTTTAGGACTGGTGCACTAGTTTAGTGTACCATGACACCCAACCTCGTTTGCTCTGCCACAGTTCCTTGTCTCTCGCCATTAGGAAAATATTCCGATTTGTCTGTCTTGGATCCAAAGTGGATGACCTCACCATTTCTCCATCTTGAACACCATCTGGCACAATTTTGACCACTAATTTATCTGTCTATGACCCTTTGGAACTTCCTGCTCCCATCTACACTACTTACTCTGCCTTCTAACCTAGTGCCATCTGCAAACTCAGATATTCAACTCTCTATTCCTTCATTCAAGTCATTGATATATATGGTGAAAAGGTGAAGCCCCAGTATAGATCACAGGGGAACACTTGGCACATAGTGCCAATCAGAGTATATTCCCTTTAGCTCTGCTCTCTGTCTCCAACCTCCCAACCCCTTGACATAGATTATACAGCACAGAAACAGGCCATTCGACCCAATTAGTCTGTGCTGGTGTTTATACTCCACATGAATCTCCTTCCATTCTATCTACCTCATCTTAGCCTTTCAGCGTATCTTTATTCCTTTTTTCTCTCATGTACTAAGCTATTTGCCTCAACCACTTTCTATGGTACGGAGTTCCACATTCTAACCACTCGCTGAGTAAAGTCTTTTCTCCTTATTTCCCTATTGGATTTATGAATAAACTTTTTGGATTTATTACACGGTTACCTCCAATTCCGTGCAGTCATTTTAGCTAAAACTCTCTTCTGCGGATCCTTATGAAATGCCTTCTGGAAAGCCATACAGACAACATCCATAGACACTCCCTGTCCACCATGTTAGTGACCTCCTTAAAAATTTAAACTAGATTAGTCTGACATGACCTACCCTTCACAAATCCATGCTGACTCTCTTTGGTCAGCTCATACTTGTCCCAGTGCTTGGTCACATCGTCCCTGATTATAGATTCTAGTAACTTCACCAGAGCTGATATTAAACTGACAGGACTGTAGATTCCTGGTCCCCCCATAACCATTATGTTATCTTTATCACTGCCCCTCTTTTTATTTTAAGATTACCATTATTGCCACACGGATCCTTCCCTTCATTGGTTTCAAGTCCTTTCTACAGTCCTATTTATCCTTGCCACACATGTGCTATTTTATTTAACACATTCTTTTGATAATCCTTAAAACTCACAATTTTGTTGACTTGAGATCTGCTTAAAAAACATATTTCAAACTACGATGCATTACATAGCCCAAATATTCCATCCAACCTCCTGCTTACAGTCAGCAGTTAAAGCAACTGCTCATCATTGACAATTTCTCCCAGCAATATTTCCACAAAAAATACAGATGGATAAAGATTCAATAGTAGCCTTCAAAAGGGAATTCGATAAATACTTGGAGAAATAAAATTGCAGGGATATAGGGAAAGAGCAGGGAAGCGGGACTAACTGGATTGTTCTTCGAAAGAGCCGGCACAGACTCAATGGGCCAAGTGGCCTCTTTCGGTCCTGGACTATTCTATGATTCTATAAATGGTGGATCAGACAAGAGTAGAAAACTTTATTTTGAGCAGATCAGATTAATGAACCGAACTTTTGCTGCAAAATCGATTTAGCAAAAGGGAGATTGCCAATAACCTGGGGCAGTACCAGGAACATCCAAATGATAGGGTCTCAGAGGTTGATCTGTCGTCAACAAATAACGGGACAGCATGAACACAATCGGTGCTTTGAAGGAAAGTACATTTTTGGTCTGATGACCAGTCATCAAGAGGCTCCAAGAATCATCTGTGCAGCTTTCAGCCTCGAAGCAAAACGCAAAAATTACAAAATGGTATCATATATATATTTTTTTAAGTGGCCATCATACATTATGCATAATTCATTTATACATTAATATATATTTGAATAAAAAAATATAACTTAATCCCCCGATTGGGGGGGAATTCCCCCCTCCAAGGGGGCGCACAGACCCAAATATTTTTAGCAGAGTTTATTTGACGCTTGCCTTTATTTACGCTTAGTAGATTAAAAAAATTACGAGACGCTATTAAGTTGAGAGACCGGGCAACATGTGCATGAGCGAGGCCTGGCGAGAGGGCCGCATCCCCTTCACTCCCGGGCCAGCGCCACCTCAGCCATATGGCGGCCGATCTCTCGCCCCCCTACCCTCTCTAACAGACAGCCAAACACCCCACTCGCTCACCGTTGGCCCTTTTCAGGGCGTTCTCCGGTCTCTGGAAATACGCCGGCATGGTTTCGGGCTGGGCTGAGCTCGGCGCTCCCTCCGCAAACGCAGCAGGCGCAGCTCCCTCGCTCCCTCACCGACCGCTTCAAAATGGAGGCCGGCGCCACGTGACCCGCCCCGGCCACTGCCGGATCCGGCCAATGCGCAGGCGCAAAAGCGCACCGCCCAGCGCCGTCCCCCCACCAGGCGAGAGAGCACTGGGAGCTCAGCAGCCCAAGGTGCTTCTGGTGTGCACCAGCACTCTGTGAACTGCAGAGGATCCCGAGAGCCAGTTTCACACCAGAAAAGAGTGACCCAAATTGCATTCTTTAAAAAAAAAATGAAATAGTGTCATGCTTGTGGGTTCAAGTCCCACTCCAGAGACTTGAGCACGAAAAAAATAAATCGAGGCTGGTACTCCAGGGCGGTGCTGAGGGAGCGCTGCACCGTCGGAGGTGCCGTCTTTCGGATGAGACGTTAAAACCGAAGCCCCGACTGCCCTCTCAGGTGGACGCAAAAGATCCCATGCCACTATTTCGGTGGAGTTATCCCTGGTGTCCTGGCCAATATTTATCCCTCAATCAACATAACGAAAACAGATTATCTGGTCGTTGTCACATTGCTGTTTGTGGGAGCTTGCTGAGTGCAAAAAATTGGCTGCCGCGTTTCCTACATTACAACACTGACTACACTTCAAAAAGTACTTCATTGGCTGTAAAGCCTCATTGGGACGTCCGGTGGTCGTGAAAGGCGCGATATAAATGCAAGTCTTTTCATGCGTCAAAATAGGCAGGAGTCCTCTCAGGACCCCTCTGTTCCTCTGACTGCTTATTCTCCACTCTACCACCAGTAGCTGACCCTTCGGTCACTGTGCCCCTACCCTCTGAAATTCTCTCCCTCAACCATGCCATCTCACCACTGTTCTCACTTCCATCAAAAGTCTCTTAAAAAATGTAATTCTTCGAGCATTCTTTCAGTTCCCCCTTCCCCTTAATTTATCTCATTCTGTTCGGGCTGCATTATACAAACCTAAATTGTATTGCTATTTCTAATGAGTGATGCTTAACAGGTGTGATAAGCTATGTAAGGAATGGCGATATATTCATTTGGTGATATTTATATAACAAATATTTAGTATTAATATTGCATGTAGTTAGTGCATTGAAGCAACTGATGTATACATATTTTTGCATGCACCAAAATATATTGTGATTATGAAATACTCTATGGATTACAAATCAACAAAAACTTCTGCACTAAATATTAGAACTGTCATTTTAAAATAATAGAATTATAACGAAGCGGCACTATCTTCACAAAAAGCATTAAACTTTTTAAATATCTCATTTTTATTATGCTTGACTTCTCAGGCAAAAATAATAACATGTTTCCTGCCATTCCATATTGCATGGGTATGGTAGTGTAGTGGTTATGTTACTGGACTAATAATCCAGAGAATGTGAGTTCAAATGCCAACATGGCAGTATGAGAATATGAATTCAGTTTTTTTAATAAATCTGGAAATAAAAAGCTGGTATCAGTAAAAGTGGTTAACTAATGTCCTTTAGGGAAAAAAATTTGGTGTCCTTACCTGGTTTGGCATATATGTGATTCCAGTCCCACACCAATGTGGTTGATTCTTAACTGCCTAGTAAGCCACTCAGTTGTATCAAACTACTGTACTATAAGGAATACCACATGGACTTCGGTGTTTCAAGAAGACCCACACCGCCACCTTTCAGAGCAACTAGGGATGGGCAATAAATGCCGGTCTCGTATACATCCCGAGAATGAATTTTTAAAAAGTTGTAGACAAGTTTGCAAAACATTTATTTTCAGTAATATAATATCCCTTTAATATTCAAAAAGGTGCAAAAAGTTTGTTTTCTTAAAATTATCACAATCGATGACTTGAATTTAAATAGTTTGTAACAATCTCTAATTCTTGTGTAAGATATTATGGAGTAGATTTTGTTTTTATTCGTTCATGGGATGTGGGCGTCGCTGGCAAGGCCAGCATTTATTGCCCATCCCTAATTGCCCTTGAGAAGCTGGTGGTGAGCTGCCGCCTTAAACCACTGCAGTCCATGTGGTGAAGGTACTCCCACAGTGCTGTTAGGGAGGGAGTTCCAGGATTTTGACCCAACAATGATGAAGGAATGGCGATATATTTCCAAGTCAGGATGGTGTGTGACTTGGAGGGGAACTTGGAGGTGGTGGTGTTCCCATGCGCCTGCTGCCCTTGTCCTTCTAGGTGGTAGGGGTCGTGGGTTTGGGAGGTGCTGCCGAAGAAGCCTTGGTGAGTTGCTGCAGTGCATCTTGTAGATGGTACACACTGCAGCCATGGTACGCCGGTGGTGGAGGGTTTGAATGTTTAAGGTGGTGGATGGGGTGCCAATCAAGCAGGCTGCTTTGTCCTGGATGGTGTCGAGCTTCTTGAATGTTGTTGGAGCTGCAGTCATCCAGGCAAGTGGAGAATATTCCATCACACTCCTTACTTGTGCCTTGTAGATGGAGGAAAGGCTTTAGGGAGTCAGGAGGTGAGACATATTGATGGTGGGGGATTTGATGATGGTAATGCCATTGAATGCCATTTTGGAATATCAATCTGTTATGTTTTTAAAATAATATGATGATTCCAGCACTTTTAGCCCTTTATATGAACATGCATTACTGTTACCAGTTAAAGTCTGCTTCAGAGGGAGTGAATGCATGAGAGACTGTTGGTGCTTGGTCTTAATATAACTCCCACACTGGGGAAATGCTCAAATATTGCAGCATTAAATCTTGAAGTATCTGTGATGGTTTTTCCCAGTAAATAGTTTTACATCAATCTTGATAATTTTGAACAGATCTTGTGATATTTTTTGTACTTCATTTACCCAAATCCTATGGGATAGGACAGGTGTGTTCAAACTGTCACACTGAGGGGAGTCAGGGGTTTTAATGAGGTATATGATTCCCGTCCAAATTGTGTGTTATTTTAGACTGACCACTTTCTGGTGTCTAGAATCTGGACATTTACATTGTACCCGCAACCCAGAACACCAACATTAATACAATGGTGACAGATCACCTGGGATAAGTGCACAAGAGGGTATTTAACCCATCCACTTACTACACAAGCTGATGACCAATTTTTGTATTTTTTTAAATGCACGACAGCATTTCTGAAGAAGATGTGGCAGGCATGAGGAGACCATGGAAATCCTTAAGAGTTCTCAGCTCTGCTTATTGTTTTTTTCACTGGTCATTCCAAATTGGTGTTGTTAGGAGACAATATGCAAACAAAAAGTTGCATGTTATTACATTGATGTTTTAAAAGGACACTATTTTTGTCACAGCTTGTTTTGGCAGAGAGAATCGCTGTGCGACACATTTGTTGCAATGTTATGATATGCAGTGGCAGTTCTTACAAAGGGTCTGCTTTATCCTATATAGCCTCGTGCATTGTTCCACAGAAGCTCAGCGTAAGCTCGAGGAACAGCACCTCATCTTTCGTTTAGGCACTTTACAGCCTTCCGGACTCAATATCGAGTTCAACAATTTCAGATCATAACCTCGACCCCTACCATATATATATATATACATTTTATCCACCCTTTTGGTTTGTGCCTTTTTCCTTTTTTTTTCTCTCTCTCCCCCTACGGCAGCTGTCTCTCATTCTGCCAGCATTTCACACTTCACCTTTTGTTTCTTAACCTGTCCCATTACCATCTCGTCTTGCCTTGAGCATCTCTTAATGTCTCTACTTACCATAGTTATTCCTCCCCCCAGCCTCCCCCTTGCATTTTTATCTGTTTCATTTCCTGCTCTTTTCTCAGTTCTGACGAAGGGTTTCGACCTGAAACGTTAACTCTGTTTCTCTCTCCACGGATGTTGCCTGGCCTGCTGAGTTTTTCCAGCGTTTTCTGTTGTTGTTTCTGCTTTATCCTATGTTCTGCTGTGCATTTTCAGCATTTCCTGGTTTTTACTGGCACAACACGGGGGCAACACGGTGACATAATGGTTAGCACTGGTGCCTCACAGCGCCAGGGACCCGGGGTTCGAATCTGACCTCGGGTGACTGTCTGTGTGGAGTTTGCACATTCTCCCCGTGTCTGCGTGGGTTTCCTCCGGGTGCTCCGGTTTCCTCCCACAGTCCAAAAATGTGCGGGTTAGGTTGATTTGGCTATGATAAATTGACCCTTAGTGTTAGGGGGGGATTAAATATGTGGGGTTATGGGGATAGGATGGGATATGTTAGGGGGAATTAAATACGTGGGGTTACGGGGGTAGGGTGGGATATGTGTACTGTGGGGATTAAAGCAGGGACAGGGTACTGGATTTGGATGATCAGCCATGATCGTATTGAATGGTGGAGCAGGCTCGATGGGCCGAATGGCCTACTCCTGCTCCTAGATTCTATGTTTCTATGTAATTGCATGCTTCATTTCTATTTACATTGTGAGTTTGCAAACAAAAAGTTTACCAAATCCTTATTTCATGAAGACAACACCCCTTGGACGTGTGCAGCGTGTCATTCCTTGCACGCCCCCATACGGTCCTCACAGTTCTTGCACAATCACTCAGAAAGCTGGTCAGTGGCAGCGGGCCGTTTTTATCTGGGACACCAGAGGTCCTGAAAGATAACAGTGAGGAAGTGTTCTTTGCAGTTTAGGCGGAAAATTACTGCTTCTGAAATAAAACAGTTAAAAAGTAACCGTTGCAGTCAGATCTACATTAATTATAGTAGCGATAAAGTGACAAAACCGGTAATAGTTAAAAAAGATAATTGACAGCAATAGTGGTTACATTATTCTTACTAGTCACATTACTACTGGTTACATTATATCAGTGACAGCACTGTGATAGTTACAGTAAGTTATAATGCAACGTACAGTAACAGTTGCATTTTCACTTTTCGTCCACAGTGATTTCTTGTCCCACTCCTGCTGAAGACTTCTTTCAGAGGCAGTGTTTCCCCACTGATCTGCGACCAGGAAGTTGTGGTTGCTGAGCTGCAGGCGAGCAGAGCTGTGCAGACAATGGCTGAGACGCCTCTGATGCTGAGCGTGGGGCTGGTCGGTAAGAATCTGCAGACAGCACACAGGGAACCTGCGTTGGATTAGTATGCTACACTGACTCTTCCTCTGTACTAAGACTGTGCCCAGTGTTAGACGCTTGTCCGGTGTTTTAAGGTTTGCAATTTCCAGCTGGTTCGGCCTGTCTCTTTCTCTCTCCCCCTGTTGTATTGTCATCCTTATGTAGAAGGATCCCAAAAGATCCCTTTTAATGCAGATTAAATTCCGTGGATTTTATTATTCAGATATAAACACGTTTGCATATGTGCTCAGCAAGCGTTTTCTATCTACAGCGAAGCGGTTGGTACATTGCAAAAATGTACATGTTGGAGATTGGATTTCCGTATTTCCCCGTTCGGCCACATGATGCAGCTTGTACCGAGGACTGAGGGCCTGCTCATGCAACTTTACAGAACTAACTGCTTTGCAGAGAAAATTAGGCACAGTCATGGTCAGATTCACCTTGACAGTTACTAAAACCTGCCACTCATTCGTGGAGGGGCACTCGTTCGGTTCATTTGATGTTTCCCCCACCCCCAGAAATTGTACAGTGCTGCATGATTCGTTTAACATCACCACCCTTAAAGAGTGCGATTTATACCCAAAGCTTTTTTAAATCCCTCCCCTGCCCACCCCACATCGAAATCAAATATAATGGCCCAGAAATTACGGTGCGCGTCCGCCGTCGGAAGCCTTCAAAGTGGCCCCGCGAGTTCCGGGTTTCCGCATGCGCTGCTCATGGGCGAAAATCTGGAACTTGCGATCTGTCAAGTTTCGCTTGGACAGACCCACCGCATCCGCTACAGATTCACTTTCGCTGCCGCAGAGTTGCGCTATTTGCCCAACTACTGCCCCGGCGCATGCACGAAACTCAAAAGGTTAGTTTGCAGGTGCAGCAAGTGATTAAGAAGGCAAATGGAATGTTGGCTTTCATTGCTAGGGGGATAGAATATAAAAATAGGGAGGTATTGCTTCAGTTGTACAAGGTATTGGTGAGACCGCACCTGGAATACTGCATACAGTTTTGGTGTCCTTACTTAAGGAAAGACATCCTTGCTCTCGAGGCAGTGCAAAAAAGGTTCACTCGGTTAATCCTGGGGATGAGGGGGTGGTCATATGAGGAGAGGTTGTGTAGATTGGGACTCTACTCATTGGAGTTCAGAAGAATGAGAGGCGATCTTATTGAAACATATAAGATTGTGAAGGGGTTGGATCGGGTGGATGCGGGGAGGATGTTCCCGATGACGGGTGAGACTAGAACTAGGGGACATAGTCTTAGAATAAGGGGCTGCTCTTTCAAAACTGAGATGAGGAGGAACTACTTCACTCAGAGGGTGGTAGGTCCATGGAATATGCTGCCACAAAAAGCTGTAGAAGCTACATCATTAAATAAATTTAAAACAGAAATAGACAGTTTCCTAGAAGTAAAGGGCATTAAGGGTTACGGGGAGCGGGCAGGAATTTGGACATGAGTCTAGGTTCGGATCGGTCATGGCCCTGTGGGTAGTGGAGCGGGCCCAGGGACCGTGTAGCCTGATTCTGCTCCTATTTCGTGTGTGCAATTCTGTTAGATGCAGGAGATGGTTCTGTGATAGTAGATAGCAGATTGGCGGTTAGGATCAGATCAGCCATGATCTTATTGAATGGCGGAGCAGGCTCGAGAGGCCGATTGGCCTACTCCTGCTCCTATTTCTTATGTTCTTATGTTCTTATGCCCACGAAACTCTTACGCCTGGTAATTACCAGTGTAAGGGTTAAAATAAATGTTAAAGTAATTTTTTTTAATGATTTAAACATACACGTACATTTAAAATTAGTTCAGGTAAATTTTGTCCCGTTTTAAAATGTTTAAATTTATTTTTCAAAAAGTTAAAGTTTTATTTTAAATGTTTAATTAAAGGGTCTTTTAATTAATTTTGAACATGTGATCATTTATTTTTATTTAAATGGTGTGAAATTTTATTTATTAGGTGATTTCTATTATGCTCATGGGGATTCCGTACGTGAATGGACTCCCCGCAAGCATCATAGGAATCCCCCTTTTTGATTGGTTGGCCTGGCCCATGTGATCCCAGGGACGCTTGCGAACTACATGCGCCCCGGGATCTGTGGGCCTTTACGCAGGCGTACGCCCGCAGGCCCAAGACCGGAAGAGTCCGAAGCTCGGGAGACACCAGGTGAGTTTGTATTTTTTTCGGTTCGGAGGCGTACACCGGCGGCAAGCCTCCGACCGCAATTTCCAGGCCAATATTCAAACCAATTGATAAAGAACTATACTGGAAGATTGTTTGCAATAGAATTGCTATTATTGTAGCTCAATGCTAATACTGTAATTGTTCATATACAAATTCATGTTTGTGTGTGTTCAGATTTTGTAGCTACTGTTCATAGTCAAGGACGTCAGAGATGTCAAATAGCAAGAGATACTGAGCCTGACAGTGTAAGGGGAGCTAGATTAATTTAAATAGAGATAGTCATTAAACAGGGTGCTTCAGCACAGTTGTGTATGTTAATTGGGTCCTTTCACTATATTCAGTAATTCTTCCAAGGGAGTCCTCAGACTATTGACACTTGCATTTAGTTCTTTGCAACATTGATTTTTAAAGGCGTACCAATGGAGAGGGAGGAACTGCTGGGTTAAAGGCTAATTTCCTGACAGAGTCAATCCTGTTTTAAATACATCTTTATAACTTCAACACTGCTCCTTCACACTCTCACAGTGAATGTCCTTCCTACTTAGAAAAAGACACAAATGGTGATGCACTGTGGGTGTGGTGCTACCCTACCGTCACAGCAGAACTCCGAGAGCTGCTTTTAAGGAAATGCTGCCTTACTGGTGAAAATGATGTCCTTCACACCTTTGTCTTTGGCCAGTTCAGAAGAACCTGGTATTATATCACAACCACACAAGTCCAGGATCCCACTGCATTGTCAAAGGTACATAATACTTTCTTGATTTGTTTTAATATGAGGGCAAACTTTCTCCTTTTTCCCTCACTCTCATTCTCCGTGGGCCACATACCAACTGACCTGCTCTCGGGACACTGTTGTTGTCACTCAGGGGCGACATTGCATGCATATAAGGTGGAGTTTGCCACGGGATGAGAGGGAGGGAATTTCGGAGAGTCACCCAACCCACACCACACTGGTGCCTGTCCTAGAAGCTGGTTAAAGAATGGAATTACTAGAGACCTGGGAATAAAATGTCTACTCAACCTCTTGGGGAGAGCGGAGATTTCCTCAGTACATAATGTGTAATAAATTGTAAACCTGTTCTTTATAAACTTTGTTACATATGGTACACAGAGGAAATCTTCCCCCTTGGTGCCAATGTAGTTTCAATGTGGGGATGAGAAAAAACTAGCTTACAGCATAGAGACAAACAAAATCCTTTTTACATGAATAACTCTGAGAAACAGCCTATTTTTCAGCAAAGTTGAGAATTGATCATTAATAATGCCTTTCATTTTTACAAAATAACTTTAGAGGAGAGAAGGCTTACATATAAGGGGCAACTTTTCTTTTTTTAATAGTATACTTTTGGAGAGGAAGCAATTAAGGTACTCTTGTGAACATAGTAACAATTATGCCCTTACTAAGGTGGTTTTGGAAGGCTGTTTTGTGCTGCAGCAGGGCGGAGGCATTCTTACAACAATGGTCTTTGGTGTCCTTCTGCTTTACCAGGACATAATCCAGATGATTAACAAAACTGCGCTGTCAGTCAAACTGACTGACTTTATGTTTCATGATCCTAGATTATTAGTGCATGTTTGCTATTCAAAGGAACAAAGGTACAGAATTTACTATGTTAGAACTCTTTCTAAAGAGCATGAAAAAAGTCAAGCTGAACACACATAAGAAAAGTGGACTTAGTGCAGGCTGAGTTTTGAATGAGTTGGAATTAATGAAGGGTGGTGTTCGGGAGCCGGAGAGGAGAGCTTTGGAGAAGTCAAACATGAAGGAGGCAAACACATGATAAAGGTTTCAGTGGTAGTTGGATAAGGTGAATAAGGTGAAGGCTGGTGATGTTGCAGATGTAGAAATAGGCAGTCTTGACGATCAATAGGATGTGGGGTTCTCAAGCAAAACGCACATGGTGGATCCTAATGACATTGATATGTGGAGCTAAGTTTTCCATTCACTCGTGCACAAATGCTGGTGACTTACAAAAAAAACTGGTTAATATTTTCACCTTGATCAGAGCAACAATTCTGAGAGGCCTTGAATGAAGATTTGGATAATGGAAATATTACTTGTTCCTTCTGTTCAGAGGCTGAGTAAGGGAATTCTGTCAATGGGATGAACATCCCAACTAAGTTGGGAATATTTCTAACGAACACTGGCATGGACCTGTTGGGCCGAATGGCCTGTTTCTGTGCTGTAAATACTATGTAATATGGCAATGTAAATATGGAGAAATTTGTTATGTCACAGCAACAATTCGCTTTTACTCTCAAATTCCATTCTCCTATTTTGCACAGAACATGAGGATTGAAATAGATGTGTAAGTCTAACCTCTGACAATGATGGGCGTGAAACATTGTTGATATTTTCTTCTTCATTCTTACCATAGGTGACCCATTTTTCTTTAGTACTAACCGCCAAAGACTTTAACCCAGAGAAATATGCATCATTTGGGAGAGTGCTATGTAGGTAAGTTTCTAATTCTGAGATAATTCTGGACATTATATCATAGACTTTGTGGAATTTATGAGTGCTGCATATGCAGCAATATCCTACTTTGTGGGTACAGTTAATATACTCAATGGGTCAAGGCTAAAAATAAGCATGAATTACCAGTTTATATGCACAAAAAAGCAGCTTCCTCAGGTGGCTCAGTTGATAAGTTCACTGCTTAGTGAGAGAGCGAGAACTTTTTTTTAAAATTCATTCGTGGGACGCGGGCATTGCTGGCTAGGCCAGCATTTATTGCCCATCGCTAATTGCCTTGCGAAGGTGGTGGTGAGCCGCCCTCTTGAACCGCTGCAGTCCGTGTGGTGAAGGTACTCCCACAATGCTGTTAGGGAGGGAGTTCCAGGATTTTGACCCAGCGACGATGAAGGAACGGCGATATACTTCCAAGTCAGGATGGTGTGTGACTTGGAGGGGAACTTGGAGGTGGTGGTGTCCCCATGCTCATGCTGCCCTTGTCCTTCTAGGTGGAAGAGGTCGCGGGTTTGGGAGTTGCTATCGAAGAAGCCTTGGCGAGTTGCTGCAGTGCATCTTGTAGATGGTACACACTGCAGCCACGGTGCGCCAGTGGTGGAGGGAGTGAATGTTTAAGGTGGTGAATGGGGTGCCAATCAAGCGGGCTGCTTTGGATGGTGTCACGCTTCTTGAGTGTTGTTGGAGCTGCACTCATCCAGGCAAGTGGAGAATATTCCATCACACTCCTGACTTGTGCCTTGTAGATGGTGGAAAGGCTTTGGGGAGTCAGGAGGTGAGACACTCGCCACAGAATACCCAGCCTCTGGCCTGCTCTTGTTGCCACAGTATTTATATGGCTGGTCCAGTTAAGTTTCTGGTCAATGGTGACCCCCAGGATGTTGATGGTGGGGGATTTGGCGATGTTAATGCCATTGAATGTCAAGGGCGGTGGTTAGACTCTCGTTTGTTGGAGATAGTAATTGCCTGGCACTTTTGTGGCGTGAATGTTACTTGCCACTTATCAGTCCAAGCTTGAATGTTGTCCAGGTCTTGTTGCATGCGGCATGGATGGCTTCATTATCTGAGGAGTTACGAATGGCACTGAACAATGTGCAGTCATCAGCGAACATCCCCACTTCTGACCTTATGATGGTGGGAAGGTCATTGATGAAGCAGCTGAAGATGGTTGGGCCTAGGACACTGCCCTGAGGAACTCCTGCAGCGATGTTCTGGGGCTGAGATGATTGACCTCCAACAACCACAACCATCTTCCTTTGTGCTCAGTATGACTCCAGCCAGTGGAGAGTTTTCTCCCTGATTCCCATTGACTTCAGTTTTACTAGGGCTCCTTGATGCCACACTCGGTCAAATGCTGCCTTAATGTCAAGGGCAGTCACTCTCATCTCGCCTATAGAATTCAGCTCTTTTGTCCATGTTTGGACCAAGGCTGTAATGAGGTCTGAAGCTAAGTGATCCTGGCGGAACCCAAACTGAGCATTGGTGAGCAGGTTATTGGTGAGTAAGTGCCGCTTGATAGCACTGTCGACAACACCTTCCATCACTTTGCTGATGATTGAGAGTAGACTGATCGGGCAGTAATTGGACGGATTGGATTTGTTCTGCTTTTTGTGGACAGGACATACCTGGGCAGTTTTCCACATTGTCGGGTAGATGCCAGTGTTGTAGCTGTACTGGAACAGCTTGGCTAGAGGCGTGGCTAGTTCTGGAGCACAAGTCTTCAGCACGACAGCCAGGATGTTGTCGGGGCCCATAGCCTTTGCTGTTTCCAGTGTGCTCAGCCGTTTCTTGATATCAAGTGGAGTGAATCGAATTGGCTGAAGACTGGCTTCTGTGATGGTGGGGACTTCAGGAGGAGGCCGATATGGATCATCCACTCGGAAGTTCTGGCTGAAGATGGTTGCAAATGCTTCAGCCTTGTCTTTTGCACTCACGTGCTGGGCTCCGCCATCATTGAGGATGGGGATAGTCATGGAGCCTCCTCCTCCCATTAGTTGTTTAATTGTCCACCACCATTCACGACTGGATGTGGCAGGACTGCAGAGCTTTGATCTGATCTGTTGATTGTGGGATAACTTAGCCCTGTCTATAGCATGCTGCTGCTGCTGTTTAGCATGCAGGTAGTCCTGTGTTGCAGCTTCCCCAGGTTGGCACCTCATTTTTAGATATGCCTGGTGCTGCTCCTGGCATGCTCTTCTACATTCCTTATTTAACCAGGGTTGGTTCCCTGGCTTGATGGTAATGGTAGAGTGAGGGATATGCCAGGCCATGAGGTTACAGATTGTGGTGGAATACAATTCTCCTGCTGCTGATGGCCCACAGTGCTTCATGGATGCCCAGTTTTGAGCTGCTAGATCTGTTCTGAATCTATCCCATTTAGCACGGTGGCAGAATGGTAGTGCTACACAACACGATGGAGGGTGTCCTCAGGGTGAAGACGGGACATCGTTTCCACAATGACTGTGCGGTGGTCACTGCTACCAATGTGTCATGGACAGATGCATCTGCGACAGGTAGATTGGTGAGGACGAAGTCAAGTAGGTTTTTCCCTCGTGTTGGTTCTCTCAGCACCTGCTGCAGGCCCAGTCTGGCAGCTATGTCCTTCAGGACTCTGCCTGCTCGGTCAGTAGTGGTGCTACCGAGCCATTCTTGGTGATGGACATTGAAGTCCCCCACCCAGAGTACATTCTGTGCCCATGCTACTCTCAGTGCTTCTTCCAAGTGGTGTTCAACATGGAGGACTGATTCATCAGCTGAGGGAGGGCAGTCGGTGGTAATCAGCAGGAGGTTTCCTTACCCATGCTTGACATGAAGCCATGAGACTTCATGGGGTCCGGAATCAATGTTGAGAACTCCCAGGGCCACTCCCTCCCAACTATACCACCAACTCTGGTGGGTCTGTCCTGCCGGTGGGACAGGACGTACCCAGGGATGGTGACCGCCCTCCCTCAGCTGATGAATCAGTACTCCTCCATGTTGAACACCACTTGGAAGAAGCACTGAGTAGCAAGGGCACAGAATGTACTCTGGGTGGGGAACTTCAAGATTCTGTGAGTATGACTGTGTCAGGCTGTTGCTTGACTAGTCTGTGGGACAGCTCTCCCAATTTTGACACAAGTCCCCAGATGTTCGTGAGGAGGACTTTGCAGGGTCGACTGGGCTGGGTGTGCCGTTGTCGTGTCCGTAGACGGGGTCGAGGTCGATGCCGAGAGTCTGTCCAGTTTTATTCTTACTGTTTTTCGTAGCGGTTTGTTACAACTGAGTGGCTTGCTCGGCCATTTCAGAGGGCAGTTAAGAGTCAACCACATTGCTGTGGGTCTGGAGTCACATATAGGCCAGACCAGGTAAGGACGGCAGATTTCCTTCCCTAAAGGACATTAGTGAACAAGATGAGTTTTTATGACAATCCGATAGTTTCACGGTCACCATTACTGATACTAGCTTTTTATTCCAGCTTTATTTAATGAACTGAATTTAAATTCCCCAGCTGTCGTGGTGGGATTTGAACTCACATCTCCGGATCATTAGTCCAGGCCTGTGGATTACTCGTTCATTAACATAACCACTATGCTACCATTCCCGTAATTATATCATCGACTTTGTGGATCTGTATGAGTGTTGCCTATGCAGCAATATCCTACTTTGCTCGGTACAGTTCATATACTCAGTGGGTCAAGGCTAAACTTTGGTTGAATTACCAGATTATATGCAAAGAAAGAAATAACTTACATTTAAGCAGCTTCCTCAGCTGGCTCAGTTGATAAGTTCAGTGCTGAGAGAGAGAGAGAACTTGCATTTATATAGCATCTTTCACCACCTCAGGACATCCCAAAACTCATTACAGCTAATGAAGTATTTTCTTAAGTGTTGTCACTGTTGTAATGTAGGAAACATGGCAGTCAATTTGCACACAACAAAGTCCTAAAAAGCAGCAATGAGATAATGACCAAAATAATCTGTTTTCGTGATGTTGGTTAAGGGATAAATATTGGGCAGGACACGCCTGCACTTGAAAGGGGGTAAATTCAAAACTAATCTGCGGAAACATTGGCTTCAGTATTAACACCCACCATGGGTGGGAGAGGACTGGGTGGTTAAACAGAGAAATGCCCAACCCCAATATGCCGCTCATGCACCCACCGCCCCGGCAATGGATATCGGGGCCTCTGAGCGTGCTGCCGTGGAGAGGTGGGCCGCTTGTTAACATTTTCAAATCGGGCTCCTGCAGTGCAGTTGGGAGCCTGACTTGAAATTAACTGCTGCTCCACGGGTTTCCCAGGGGACGTGAAACTCGGCAGTGAAACGGAGGTGGGAGCTGCCGGCCTTCCCAAGGTAAATGGCCCTCTCAGCACTCCTTGTTGGTCAGGAGGAGCAGGAGTGCTCCTCCAGGCTCCCTCAAGGAAGCCTCCGGCCTCCCCCAGCCCTGATCTCCAGCCTCCCTCCCCCAGCCCTCCTGATCGCAGGCCTCTCCTCTTCCCAATTGCCGACCGGAGCATCTTCCCCACCTTCCAATTGCTGACCTCCACACCCATTTTCCCGATTGTTTGGACTGTCCCCAAGAGTCCCCGGCTGTGAATTCTTCTCGCTGGTGTAGCCTTCCACCTGTTATCCAGGCTGTCCATTTACCCGGCTGTCGGGCGGGAGGCGGAGGTACAAGATGCAAATGAGGCCCCGCCGTTAAGATCGGCAGGACTTTCCGGCCTTGCTGGGTTCTTCGGCCGTTCTCAGCCTCACCCGCACCCTCCCCGCAAATATCATAGAAACATCGAAGATAGGAGCAGGAATAGGCCATTCGGCCCCTCGAGCCTGCTCCGCCATTCAATGCGATCATGGCTGATCATCCAAATTCAGTAACCTGTCCCTGCTTTCTCCTCATATCCCTTGATCCCCTTAGCCTTGGGACCATTATTTCTGTGAGCGAGTGGTACAGCTATATAACAGGCTTCCTAGGGAGACAGTGGAAGCAGACAGTATTGATTCATTCAAATGCAAATTAGATAGATTTCTTTCAGAAAATAATATTTCAGGATTCAGTATATGAGTATTTTCAGACATGGCATATGGTAACTGTATCAGGCCTGGGAGGAACTAGTGACTTTGGGCCTATGGTTCCCAAAGCTTTCCACCACTGGGGTTTTTCCTAACCTCAAACCTGGGTCTGTTGTAGACTAATTGATAGCGAGTGATTGCCATGATTAGGCAACAGCATCACAGGGTTGTTTTTGTGTTGCTCTACAATGACCCTGTGATGCTGTGTATTACAGCCCTGCCAAACAGTCACTGGCTTTGTTCTCTCTACTACATTATGTGGTCCAACAGAATGATATTGGGAGTTTTTGAATTATGTATTTAATATCTTGCTGGTCGGATAGATAGTGCATGATTGATACAAATTGGCTCGAAATGCACTTGCCTGGTGGTATACATCAAGCTCAATTTCAGTCAGAAACTTGAATTTGAAAATGAATTGGCTTTTGCAATTTAGAAAGATGAAACTTTGAGTTCCTGAGAGTGGTTCTCACTTGAAAAAGAAACCTTTTCATATGAGAGAAAGTAGTGTCCCTCTGTACTGTTCCATTCATTAAAAACAAACATTTCTTCTAAGAAAAAAGTTCATCAATTTAATTATTAAGTCTAATAATTTTGATCTTTTTTCTGAAGGATGTACATGAAATATGGTAACCCGGCCAGGATGATGGAAGGTTATATTTCTGTTCTTACCAATGGCATCTGTCAAAATGAAGAGAATGGGTCATTTCTGACAAAGGATTATGATGCTAAAAAGGCATATCTTGCTGGTTCCATTAAAGGTAAACACATAAAAGTTATGCTTTATGTTATGACGTAAACAAAGGATCCAGCTCTTCCAAAAGTGTTGAGTGGGGTTGAGGTCCAATCCAGTCCAGTGATATTGCTCTCTGACCTTGTCTGCACTTCCTCTTGCGTTATGATATGTGGCATGGTGCGTTGTCCTGGAGCACTGCAGTCACCAGGAGCCAAGGGCAAGATAAAGCTCTTAGATGGGACAGTTGTTTAGGGAAAGAGCTTGTTCCCTTTATCCAGTTGTTCTTATGCAACAAGCAACGTAGAGTATATGGGAATATGTTCATTCTGAGCAAATATGGTCACCTATATGTGTTAATGTCTGATCTGTGGTGATCTTGAAATGTGTTAGATACAGTACTGTGTCACTTTTTGCCAAGCAGATCTTTAAACCATTGATATATTAAGCTATTGTGTCAAAAATGGCAATTTATAATTAACATTAAACCACAAGTAATAGGAACATTTACTTCAAACTTATTTAAACTCGTACATTTTATTAGAGAAATTGTTTATTTTTGAACTGCCTTTATTTTAACTTAACTATTTTACATATGATGATCCATTTTCCATAGTTAAGCAACTATTTTTTTTTTTTAATTTTACACCCAGCCTCTCTTGAAAGTAGATGGCCACCAGCTGCCCTCTGATATCGCATCCACATGACCATTCTTGATATATCAGCCTAGATAGTGAGTGTGGGTAGACCATTCCACTGTGGAGAATAATACAGATGAGCTCAGTCCTGTCCACACCAGGCATCCACCCATGCAAATATCCCAGCAAGGGAAAATGGACAGCAATCAGAATGGGGACCATAGTTGATGTTTACCCCCCCTCCCTTGCCCAGGAATGCTGAGGCCTCAACTCATGCCACCACTGAAACTAGATAACTCAACAAAGACTGGGAATCAAACTTGCAATACCAAGTGGTTCCTTTCAGGGGAGCTAGGAGTTTTAGACTTTCCACAACAGCCATATTTTATTTTGGGCTATTAAACAAAGCTTTTTTCTGGTGATGGTGCGAAACAGACGGGGAAGTTTTGTTTTCAATGAAATGCATTTTTTTTCTAGATGTAGTAAATCAGTTTGGAATGGAAACCATCATCCTGTACACTGCACTGATGCTAAAGAAGAGAATTGTGGTCTATCATCCTCGCATAGAAGCATTGCAGGAGTTTACCAGGTAAAAACAACACGCAGGGAACAAATAATGGCACATAGTGTTTCGCAGCGTTTGCATTCTATATTCCACACCACCTAAACCAACTCTTTTGGCTGCCATAACAATTTGACACAATCTTTCCATCACTCATCTCTGGACATTTTGCCCGCGATTTTAATGGACAATGCCGAGGCACTCCAAATGGAGAAGTGGTGCAAGTAGGTGCATCCTGAGGTCGTCTAGAAGCTAATAGCTGGGGAACGTTCTGTAAATTGGCATTTGCTTGTAGATCCCTGACTCTTGTCCTTGCGGAGAGGCCAGGAAAACCAGAGGGAAATAACTGGTTTTATTTCTCCTTTTAAAAAATATAGTTTGACACTTCAGTGTATGGTGGCAGAAGTGTGGCAGATGTTTGCTAGATGCAAGATATATTCATTTAACTTTTTTATATCGTATTCCAGGACTTTGCCTACATTAATTTGGCACAGGCAGGATTGGTCAATACTTCATCCTTATGTGCATTTAAATCAAGATGAGCTAGAGGCCTTGAAGACTTGCACTGGTAGGAATATTGTTTTTTTCAAATCTACATACAAGAACTTTTTTGTTGTTGTGCCAATCCTGAAATATCTAGTTCCACTTTGAGCTGCAGTAACTTGATAGGGAAATCCCTTTGACTAAGTGTGGAATGTGTAAGGTGTCCTTTCATCAAGCAGCAAACCCTACTAGTTTCCTCTATAATAGAGGGTAAACATCCAGAGACTTTGAAAACAGTTCTAACAGTTGTATTCATTTCACACTCAGGTTACGTAGCTGGTTTCACAGACTTAAAGGTGACTGACCGTCCAGACATCTACGACGTGTTTGTGAATCTGGTGGAAAGTGAGATCATTGTTGCGCCACATGCTAAAGGTATCACTGGCGCTTTCGTGCTTCAGTGCAGTTCTTGTTTCACTGTAGTCCCGTTCACCCATCACCCCTGTGCTCGCTGACCCACATTTTAAAATTCTCATCCTTGTTTTCAAATCCCACACTGGCCTCGTACCTCCCTATCTCTCTAACCCTTTCCAACCCTACAACCCTCTGAGATCTCTGTGCTCCTCCAATTCTGGCCCCTTATAAATGCAAGTCTTTCTTTCTTTCTTTCTTTCTTTCTTTCTTATGCATCCCTGATTTTCATCGCTCCAACCTTGGCGGTCGTGCCTTCAGCTGACTAGGCCCTAAGCTCTGGAATTGCCTCCCCAAACCTCTCTGCCTCTCTCTTTTAAGATGTTCCTTAGAACCTATCTTTGTCCAAGCTTTTGGTCATCGTCCCTAATATCTCCCTCTGTGGCTCGGTGTCAAATTTTGTTTGATAACGCTCCTGTGAAACGCCTTGGGACGTTTTACTATGTTAAAGGTGCTATATAAATGCAAGTTGTTACTGTTGTAATTGTATACAGTGTTGGCACTAAGATTTCATGCAGCAGTAGAATTATAGAGTTTGTCCTTCCAAGCTTATATTGTTTCTGGACAGAGCATTTTAAATGAATCAAACTCTGAAGTTTTGGTGGCTGCAGATCTGCCACTGGTACTGGTAGTGGTTGGAGCAATTTGAGGTTGATGGATTAAGAATATTGTACAAAAAACATATTGGTATAACATTACAGCATATTGGTTTCAGTGTGATTTTGTTCCTATAGGACATTGGGTCCATTTAATACTTGCAACAGCTGGTGGTGCAACAGCAGCTTTGTGCTCAGTGTCTTCAATATGTGATGATGTTCACAGAATTAGGAATTATACCTATTATCTAACTAATATATTCAAAGTTTTATGTATAGCGTGCCCTTCTTGTGTCACACTCACATCCTGTAGCATTTCCCTGTCACACTTTGTTGGTAATAACCCTACTGTTATAAATTGTCTGACTCACCATGAACAACACAACAGGGAGATCCGCTAATGCAGGATAAAATTGTTACTGTTTGATGGCATATGTGAAACTGTTTAACTCTTTCTCTCATAGAGACAATGACGATGGGTAAACTGCACAAGGATATTGGACAACTCATTGTCCAGTCAGCCGGTGACCCGGAGAAATCAGATGGTCAAGTGATTAAGGTGATTATTTGCCATTATGTCCTCCTCTGCAGAACTTGGGAGAGTATCTAGTGATTGCTCCATTCACTAGTACTTAGTTGGTTCATATGTGTATTCATAGTCCTATTTTATTCTTTAAGCCCTGTATACACAATTGCCTGCACATGGGTATTTTTTCCTTCTGTTCACGAATGCTTCCTTGCTTGATACCCATATCTTTTCTGCAAACATTAGAGAATGGAGGAAGATAAGCCTTCTGACAAATTCCCAATCTCAGCAAATTTGCAGAGGTGATGAGGAGAAAAGTGAGGAGAAAAGGAGAAAAGCCTTACAAAAGTGGCGGTAGAGTAAATGATGGTATACCAGCTGGTGTAGCGGTTATGGTATTGAACTAGCAATCTAAAGGCCAACTTCAAATCCTAAAGTCAAGTCAAGATGTGTTGTGGTGAATTCAATAAATCTGCAACCAGAAAGCATAACCATGAAAGCTCTCAGATTATCATTAAAAACTCAACTAATTCACTAATAGCATTCAGGCAAGTAAACCTGCTACCCCTACCTAGCCTGCTTTACATGTGATGCTTAATGCCCTCTACCATCATCTCCTCAGGTAACTAGGGATGGACAACAAATGATAAAAATATCCAGTGGAGTGGAGGCAACACAAGTACCATTTTATTTTAGTTGAGGATCCAATTGATGAGAAATTATGAGGGAACAAGCACAGTCTAAACCAGAATAGATTCTTCCCAATTTATTTAATTCCCATTGGAGGCAAATAAAGCCTCTGATAAGAATCAGAAGATTTTCCTTTATGATTAATTGACTGAAAACATTGGATTATTCCATATCACAGTGGATTATTTAATGATCTCTGCGTGAGACTGACAAATTCTGTGCGGAGGGTTCAAACGCATTGGGAATTAGGTTAAGACTGCTCAACTCCCATCATGTAGGACCTTTAAAATGGGATTCAAATCCCAGTCCTGCAGGTGAAAAGGCAATGTGCTGACCCACTGCACCACCCAGGCCATAGGCATCATTGTTAAAACCAATTAGTTTGCTTCAGGTTGCAGCTTTATTCTTTGCTTGTCAGTTTTCTTTCCTCTCTCCTGAAGGTGTTGATTCTTATGCTGGGGTACAGTTTGTCTTTGTGCCTCATTGGCATTCATACATGAACCTTAATGGTCAGTATTGCCAGGCCATTAAGGCATGGGTAACAACATAGGCAGTGCTAGGTCTGTCTTCACCCAAGTCCACACATGTACACTTCCAGGAGGGGTTGCTGATCGTGAGGTAATGAGCAGAGCCAATGCTGACTTTTCTCTCCATAGTTCAGGGTACTGAGGCCAATGGTGCCGCACCAACCATTGTCCTATTTGAGATCAGCTACTCCAGCACTGATTGGGGATTAAACTTAAGACGTTCCTGGTTTGTGTGACTTAGTTACACACTAGATATACTCGCAGTCGCAGAGCCGTCAGGGGAGCCGAGGGTGCAGATTTCAACAAAAGGTGAAAATAGGCCCTGAATTCAGGGTACGGCGTCATACTGCCTTTGAAATTGAACGCAAGTATGGGATTTCCATGCGCTAAATCCCGAACTTGCGATCTGTCAAATTCCGACTGCGCATTCGGCTTTGCAGCACGTTTCCCCTACCCATTCAAGTCAACGTGCTGGCAAAAAGTTGGGCTAATTGCCCACCTACTGCGCATCAATTACCCTGAAATTGTTTTGCGTCTGGTGCAAACAGGTACAGGAGCCTGTTGCATAGCATAAGGGGAGGGGGGGGGGGATGAGAAAATTGTATTTGTTTATGCTACAATGAGGCATTGGTTCGTGTCTGAGCGGATACAAACTCTGAAAGAAACTTTAATTTGTTCGAGTTTGAAAACAGCTATTCACAATCTATATCAATGATTTGGATGAGGGGACTAAATGTAACATTTCCAAATTTGCTGATGATACAAAGCTAGGTGGCAGTGTCAGTTGTGACGAGGATGTGAAGAGACTTCAAAGGGATCTCGACAGGCTCAGTGAGTGGGCGAGAACATGGCAGATGGAATATAATGTGGATAAATGTGAAGTTATCCACTTTGGTAGAAAAAACAGAAAGGCAGAGTATTTCCTAAATGGTGAAAGATTGGGGAATGCAGATGCTCAAAGGGACCTGGGTGTCCTTGTACATTAATGTGCAGGTGCAGCAAGCCATTAGGAAGGCAAATGGTATGCTGGCCTTTATTACAAGAGGATTTGAGTACAGGAGTAAAGAAGTCTTACTCCAATTATATAGGGCCTTGGTGAGACCACACCTGGAGTACTGTGTACAATTTTGGTCTCCTTACCTAAGGAAGGATATACTTGCCATAGAGGGAGTGCAACGAAGGTTCACGAGATTGATTCCTGGGATGGCGGGACTGTCGTATGAGAAGAGATTGAGTAAACTAGGCCTGTATTCTCTTGAATTCAGAAGAATGAGAGGGGATCGCATTGAAGCATACAAAATTATTACATGGCTTGATAGGGTGGATGCTGGGAGAATGTTTCCCTTGGCTGGGGAGTCTAGAACCAGGGGCCACAGCCTCAGGATAAAAGGTAGGCCATTCAGGACTGAGATGAGAAGAAATTTCTTCACACAGAGGGTGGTGAATCTTTGGAATTCTCTACCCCAGAGGGCTGTGGAGGCTCAGTCATTGGGTATATTCAAAACAGAAGTCGATAGATTTCTGACTAGTAAAGGCATCAAGGGATATGGCGATAGGGCCGGTGAATGGAGTTGAGGCAGAAGATCAGCCATGATCTCATTGAATGGCGGAGCAGGCTCGAAGGGCCGAATGGCCGACTCCTGCTCCTATTTCTTATGTTCTTAACAGGGTCTTTTTGTGCCACACGTCCTTGCTGCCCAAACGCCTTTTGTAGTTTCGGTTTAATTATTTCCCAACTTCTATTTAGATAGGATTTAATTCACTTTCACGATTTCCTCATGTTATCGGACATTTAAACTCTCGATTTTAGATGATTTAAATTAATCAAAAGTTAGTCTAATAGAGGAGACTGTAATTCTAGGTTTGTGTATTATAATCTCGGTTTGTGTATTAAATACTATTGCACTGATCGTAATTTATTAATAAAATAGCATTTCTGGCTGCTAAATTATTTAAAATGAGTTGTGGGCAAATCAGCCATCTCCTGTTTCCTGATTGGTTAAGAGTCAGGAAGTGAAAGGAACACCGCAACACGTGATCCCAGGTTTGTATACGCACAACGGCGCGGCCCCGGGATCCGTGGGGCACAACTCTGCAGCGTCTGAAAGCAATTTTTCGAAGGGGGGTTCGCTCGAGGTAAGTGCGATTTCGTTCGGGTGGCGGCGTACTCCTTAGCTACGGCGCCGGCCGCGAATTCAGGGCCAACAAATTCCAGACTCGTTCCCCTTTGTGTTGACTTCCATTTTCATTGTTCCTTTCAGGACATTTCACAAAAAACAAAAGAAATATTGACCAATTTAGCCTCGCTGGCACCAGATGAGGGGGGGAAATCCAAGATCACTCTGGAGATTCTGAAGGAACGCCGCTTCCCACCTGCAACCGAGAGCTTCCTATATCACCTAGCAGCTGCGGAGCAGATGCTTCACATCTGACTGTTACTGTTTACATTGTGCTACCTTTAAATAGTGGACCAAGGTGAATTAATAGAGAGACAGTATCCAGCTTAACAACTACACATTGGTTAAATGAATAAAAGATTGAAATTGAAGTTGCACATGGCATTTCACTTCCTGGCTTCTCAGTAATACAAGTTGAATGGAATTCCCGTATGGCCCATCAGTAAAATGAATGTGTGCAGACTTGATTGTACATTTGACATATTTAGAGGATCACATGGCATTCTTAGTTAAGGGCACTACATGCAAGTCCAAATATTTGGAAATCTAAACATCTGTTTGAAGCAAAGCTTCACAAATTGTTATGGACTTAGTAAAAATTTATCTTCTCTGAAATTATGTTTTTGAACAATTTTGTGTGTCCCACACAATTACAGTTAACAGGATTCATTTTCCTGTCTATATACTTGTTTATTTATCTGTCTACTGTTCTTCAACAGCACCTCCCAAACTCACGACCTCCACAACCTAGAAGGACAAGGGCTGCAGGTGCATGGGAGCACCATCACCTCCAAGTTCCCCTCCAAGTCACACACCATCCTGACTTGGAAATATATTGCCGTTCCTTCATCGTCGCTGGGTCAAAACCCTGGAACTCCCTAACAGCACTGTGGGAGTACCTTCACCACACGGACTGCAGCGGTTCAAGAAGGTGGCTCACCACCGTCTTCCCTCAAGAGCAACCAGGGCAATAAATGCTGGCCTTGCTAGCGACGCCTATATCCCAAGAATGAATTAAAAAAAACTTACGTAAAGTTTTGTGCCTATATTGAACATTGTGACTGGTGTATGACAGGCAGTTTTCGATCTGATGATTTCATGGTCTTTTTACCTTTGTCATTGGCTAGATCTGTATTTTTCGTCTTTCTAATTGGTCACTTTCTACTCTTGTTATTCACCAATCATATTCCAGAAAACCTTTCTAGCCACCCAACACCGCCCCCACGGCAAATTTTCTGCCCAATCACATTACAGGAAAATAAATTCTGAGATGCACTCCCATGACACACCCCTCCCAGGCTCAGACTGATGAGAAAGCTTTTTTTATGCTGTTGCTCTAAATGTAATGAATTCTGAGGTGAATGAATTATTATATGCTCCTTGGAATAAAACAGTAGAGATTTTACATGCACAAATATGCAGCACTATTCACAGCACTCTGATGTAGGAGTCCTGAACCATCTTGGGGGCCCATTTCTGCTCTATTCACAAGCTTGTGTTGCATTTGTACCAGCCATCAGAGACACAGCCCCATCTCTTCTTCAGCTCCAGTTGATTGCAATTGTTTAGAAAAGATTGGGGATGATGTCTGTGCTCATCAAGATGATAGCTATAACTGGTACTGGTTTGGAATCCAGAATTGAAGAAAGATTACTGATTTATATTGAGACCATCAGCTTCTACATAGGAGTAGTTTCTTTACCACTGGGGTTTAGCATGTTGGCTGTGGAGAGCAGAATAATGAAGATGTGGGAATTAATAAATATCTTGGAGTTTTGTTTGACTAGTTTTGGGGATTTGGGAGTATTTATTCAAAACATTCTTTCAGGAGTTTAAATGGGTGGAGTCAAGTCCATGATAAAAGTAGATTCTATGTAACAGGAGGATATGGCAAACTTCTCATTCTGTGATTTGTGTTCTTAATCTCCCAACAATGTCGCCGAGACCCAGCCTCAGAGGTGAGAGTGACACTAGAGCCCTTAGATAGAGACCTTACACTCACAGAGATAGACTTATCACATTTGTCTGGCCCAAATCCAATTTCAGACCATAACCTCTGCCCCTATCTTTTTTTCTCTCTCTCAGCTGTCGACCATTCAGCCATTGCCATTTACACTTCATCTAGAGCCATCTTTTGTTTCTTAACTTATCCCATTTTACCATCATCCCTTTTGTCTCTTAATCTCTCCTGCCTTCCATCCTATCACAGACCTTCCCTTTTGTTCTTTCCTCCCCTCCCCTCTTTCCCTGCCCCTACACTTGCTTAAAAACCTGTTCCATCTCCAGCTTTTTCCAGTTCTGATGAAGGGTCATCGACCTGAAACGTTAACTCTGTTTCACTCTCCACAGATGCTGCCTGACCTGCTGAGTATCTCCAGCATTTTCTGTTTTTATTCCAAATTCAGACCCTAGAGATGAAAGAGCAGTGTGCCGACGACTGTACCACCCTGTTTTACAACTCCTAACTTTTTACTAAACTGAAACATCTCTTAAGGTTTAATTTGATTAATCCCTGATGAGAGTAATGAGCCTTTTGTCTTCTACTACCTTTTTTTAAATAAAAAAACCCGATGTTCTCAGAGTTTGTATCTAACAAAGTAACAAGGAAGCCAAAAGTTAAATCTAACCACATTAATATACCGACCCTGAAAATAGATCAGGGTTATTCAATATACACACACTCCAAAAAGAACTAATTATATATGGGTTGTGATCAACTTGTAAAAGGCAATGGATGGAAGTGATCTACAGGGATTTATAATAGCAAATCTTTATAAACATCCACAATACCACACTTTAATAATGACACATTTTGTTGTGACGGTTTTGCCTGGATTAATGAGACTAGACCATAATTACTCTGCTGTTTGTAATAGTTATAACTGGTACGGATAAAAATCTGCTCTGCATAACAGCACTGAAAAATAAAGTTACATCTGTCGTACCAAAAGATTACATTCTTGAAGATTACAGTTTTTTTTGGGGGGGGGGAGGGGGAGATGGGTTTCAAAAGCATTTCAATTTTACGATGTTGAGGTGAGACACACGGAACAGATTGCTCAACATTAACTTCATTTGACAAATAAGGGACTTCCTTTTTGGAAACGAGGGGCTCGCTTTTATCTCCCGGGCAGGATGGCAGCAAAACAAGCAGCAGAAGACAGGCTCGGCTGATTTTAACAGCCGGGCTTCATTAGCATGCTGTGTCCCAACGTCCCGAGCAAAACAGCTGAGAAGTCGGCGGGAAGTGGCTGATCGGCTGTTAAAATCAGGCCCACAAGGAAACTCATTTTTTTTTAAAATTTACTTTACTGGGCCTCTTCTGGCCTTGGCTGCTGTTCCAGTCAGGTTTTGCCTAGCAGTGAAGTCCTCACTGATCCCCGCTCCGATCTCAGGTTAAAATGGCAGATTAGGCCCAATGTCATCATTAAAAATTACAGTCAGCTCGGTCGGGGCGGGGAAGGAGTGCAAGTCCACTGCTCCATTTAACTATCCCTCCTGGTTTCCGCTGGGGGTGGGGAGTTAAAATCGAGCCCTAGACCTCACCATAAAGAAGGTGGGACTGAGCAATGGCTCACCCTATTTAGCTACACGTACAGCACCAACTCAGAACTTTTTGCCTCCGTCCAGCCTTGGCACAAAGTTTATGATCTCCAGTTGAATTGGAATCCATCCACACTTCTTAAAAATGTTGCAATATTCAACGGACTAGTTGATGGTCTGTTCTGTAATTTAACAGTTTTAAATAAGACTCCTTAAATTATATTAAGGTTGATTTTTTTAAAGCTTTTAACAGTCAACTAGTTCTATCTAGCTCAGGAGATTTTTTTAAGGGGAAGCTAGATAAGCACTTGACGGAGAAAGGAATAGAAGGTTATGCTGATAGGGTTAGATGAAGAGGGGTGGGAGGAGGGTCTTATGGACCAGTTGGGCCGAATGGCCTGCTTCTGTGCTGTAAATTCTATGTACAGTAAACTCGTTTAAACGGCACTTCATCATCCGGAATTCTTTAATAACCGGCAAAATAGATAACCGGTAATCTTGCCGAATCCATCCATTTTTCGTTTTCCCAAGTCCGAGTTTCCCCACAGTGGCCACGTTAGTCAGTGGTTTTTATTTTTTTTGTTAAAAATTGCCTACCTCTCTGTTATCCAGAATTTCATCAACCGGCACCATCCTGGTCCCGTAGGTGCCGGATACGAAAGAGTGTACTGTAATTTTGCAGCAAGCTAGTGCAATGCAGCTTGAGGAAGTTTGTATTTTTTTTTAAGTGTACAAAATATGTGAATGTGTGTGAATGCTACTACAGTGCTGAAGTTTACACAAGAGCAATGGTTTTATTGTATGCCACATTTTGATTTTCCATCTGGTCTGCCATTTATAAAAAAATCCAACATTTTCTGAAAGACTGCGAGGATTTTGCTAATTCTTACTTTATTATAATTTGTAGGATTTATTTAATTTTAATTAGCTTTTCACTTAGAATCACAATTCATAACTATTTTTAAAAAAGTAATTGTTGAACTACATGCAAAGAGTAAATACGGAGCTCTCGGCAGCAGAAACCTCTGTCACTACAAAACATTTCAGAGCAATTATAGCAAATGTGCGAAATAGATTATAATACAATCCTTCCATGTTACTAAGTGTTTCCATTTATTGGTACAGGCTGTTCCATATCTGTGGAAAAGTAGAATTTAAATGAAATGGCATTTTTCCATTTGTATTCTTGAGCGAAGATGAATAGTTTTCTGAAAGCAATGCTCTGCTTCATTTGCCGAGATTGTATTTTTATATTATTGCTCCAATTTTCACCTCCTTTCCTGAAGGGAAAGTTCCACAGGTACCAGTTACACGTCAGTACCTTGTCTAAGTGGTCATTCTTTACCTGTCTATCTAGGCAGTGAATATTGGCAGGCTATTTCACCATGTGGGAGTGATAGGCAATTTTAATGCTATCTTCACATGATGTATACACACACACTTCTCAGAAGTCACTAGGTATGAATAAATTGCAGAGGCCGTTTGTGGAACAGGCAGAGGAATAGAACCGGTAACCTCCCTGGTCGAATGGCTCACTGACACTGGACTACGAGTTTACTGACAGCCATTGGGAGAGCTGTGTCTGAAACGTATGCGGTTGAAATAAAATTTAACCGTCATTACCATGTGGAGCATACGGTGGATATTTTATCACCAGTAAACTTTTTTTTTAAAAAGCAAAATGATTAATAGAACAAGCATCAAAAGATATTAAAAAAGCGATGCAGCATGTCGGAAAGAACAGCAAAACAATGAAAATGCTTCAAAAAACATTAAAAGCTCAAGCAACATTTTTAACGTTAATGTTTTAATGTCTTGGCTTATATAGGGAAAGTACAGTTGAGTGCTGGTAAAATTAACAGGAAACTCTAAATCTAACCATGGTGTGGGAGCTCTACTGTAATGATGCTTACTCAGGCCTGGAGGTGCCCATCATATGCATTCCTATGCTAGTTGTATGCTAGCTGCAAGCAAGCTCAGTATTCAAAGGCTAAATACTATGCGTACTCGGGAGATCTTAGACTGTGAACACTTCCATCCAGATGCAGTTTAGGCCCCTTCCAACCTGACGCACTTACTGTCTTTGGAATACAGAAACTCCAAATTGAGAAGCAGGCCTTTCGTTCGATCAGGTTATAACTCAAACTTGTCCTGTGGCAGCAAATGGTATTTTACCAATTGTAGAGTTATGCTCAACTCGACAGAGACGAGGAAGAACTCATTTCACATCCGAACATCATTTAGTGAGACACAGTATGAACAACAATGCTCAATTACATTTTGTATACATGCCCCAAATTAAATGCTCCTAAACAATGGAAAACAATATTTTCAAGTTAATAGCATGATTTTGCACAAGTGTAAAGTGTTCCAGAAAAATGTGACTTTATATTTAATACTGAATAAAAAAGTGTTAAAATGCATCAATTTATACAGGAGAGAAAAAAAAACTATTTTGAAGCACTAAGCAAGTTTACCAATGTGAAATAGTCTTGCTTTACAGCACTGACTTCAGGCTTGTGGTTTGATGCCTATCCACCTCCACCATATTATAACTGCCATTTATTCCCATTCTTGATATATTGCTTCACACAACAAAAAAACTATTGTATTGAGATATTTAAATCTAAAATTGATGCAGTTAGTTAAAAAAAGTACATATTCAGAACTCTTAAATTCTAGTCTCACCATTAGCCCCACTGCTTAGAATTAAATAGTTACAATGAGCATCATATTACAGTGCTGCCTCTGGAGGAGGCTGTATATATAAACCAAGGTGGTGCAAAGTACCTCCAGAGTTCAGCAGTCGTAGATGTGCAATGGATGCTGAACATCACTTCTTTCCATTTTGCTCTGGCAGTGAGCAGCTGCTCTGTTTGTACAGGTTAGCAATTCAGTTCTCACAATCTCTAGATGGACCATCCTCCCAAACCTATGGGCCTTTTGAAGAATTGGATATGGGCAAGATCACACGGTGTTTCTGCTGGTACTCTAAATCTGCCCCACACCATAAATGAGGAGAATTCATAGCATACATCACACGCCCTTAAAAATCATTCTATACCCATGTCTACATTTGTGTGTTTTTTTAAATAGAACACGGTCTGTGATTAGAGTATCTTTCTGGAGGAGTTAGGGAAGTGGACAACATTGAGGAGCTGAATTAACTTCAGTAGAGACCATCATTAACCCCCAAATGTCTTTTAGCTATTGTGTAGCTTCAAATGTGTATCTACATTGGAAATGGTCTGTATGATTGGGCTCACTAACTCTTCTTAGTATTGACTGTATAAATGATATTTTACACCAGAAATAATACTTGTTAATGGTGATCAAACCACTTTAAAAGCATTAATGATGAGACTCACTCAAGATAAATTGACTTACTTAACCCATTCAAGTATCAGAAATAGAACAGGCACCTGAATGAAAAATGGGATAGTTTCCAATCAACAATGAAACAACCAGTGGGAAAAAAAATCAATTGAAGTGCCTTTATTACCCAACAGTATGATGAGCATTTGTTACTTAATTACAACTGTTGCAACTTAAAGTACAATTAAAATTTACATATTTTGGCAATCATTCACAGTACATGTAAATTTCAGCTGCATATAAGACACAGGGGTGGAAATTTGTTTCGGCCCATTTTTGGAGCGTGCGCCAGAGGCCCAAGGCTCATCCGGATTTGGGCCCCAGGCCTCATCACCGTATTGTCGACGATCTGTGGACACCAACCGGGAGTCCAGAGGCAGCTCACCGGTTCCAAGAGGAAGAGGGTGGGCCAGCTGCCTCCCCTGCAGTGGCCCTCAGGTGGGTCCTGGGAGAGGGGGGGGGGGGGGGGGCAATTGGGAATTTTGGGAAGAGGGCCTCAAACAGGCATTAGGCCCACTACTTGCAGATGCAAAGGGGCCCAACGCCTGTTTCAGGCACGGGCCCTGGATGCCTATACTGGAACCTTTACCAATACGATGGGCCATATTGGATGCTTAGGCACGTGTGGCCACAACAAATTTCTAGGCCATAATGTCTCTGCCCCCAGAAAGGGAACACATGCAAACTCCTCAATAACTCAGTGATTAAATATACCAACCAGTGTGGTGCTGAGCTCCACTTTCAGACCAGAAAGGTCCCACATTCAATTTGTGCCGTCACTCAGGACAGCCATGAGGGCAATATGATAGGCCTCTCTATTTCCAAGCCAGAGAATGGGTAGGGAAATCAGACATGGGCATTGCTCTTTATCACCATCCAGTGACTTCTATTGGTCAGTGCCTGCGTGGATGTTGAGTGAGGGGGGATGGGGATTGACTGTGATGTCCCCATGGTTATATATCTTCCCCAAACTGACCGATCTCACATATAAACACTGGTCACTTCCAGAGGTACCAGAGGACTCTAAGCATGGAACTATATTCCACCACAAGCCACCGCCTTCATGAGAGGATGGACGAAAGTTGGAACACCACCCCAAAAAAAGGTATTATACAACGCATTACAAGCAGAAAAGTACGATCTCTGAATGCTATCACAATAAATTGCAATTGCTCTTTGACTTTTAAGTGTCAGAAAATAGAGGGAAGTACAACTGGTTTCTGCCTAGTTGGGATGTAAAGTGTTAAAACAATCAATATTTAGTCACGCATTATTACAATGGAGTTCAAATTTTTACACTCATTATAAGCACTTCTGCATCAAGTAAAATTTCTGCAGTATTCTGCAGGGTTTCTGAGGTAACTCATTTTGTGTTAGCATCTGTGCTTAACAAGAATTGTCCATGTGAACAAATGATCTCCATGCAGAATACAAGCCAGCAATCTTATTTTGTAGCCCTCTTTCACAAACCTCTATTGTAATAAAGGTCATCTTCTGTTGTGGCTGACTGGATCAAAGGTTCAAGATTGCTCCGGTTTATCTGAAATAAAATTGACAATTATTCTGCTGCTTAGATTTTAAAAATAAACTCTATTTTCCTTGGGAGAGTGCATTTCTAATTTTTCCACCTTTCATATTCCTACTTCCCCCCTGCTATCCTGACTCATGACTGGATGCAGTTCCACAGGCACAGATAGCTCTCTGCTACCTCACTCAAGAGGCTATGCTGAATAAGTGAGCGGAGATACTCACAGCAATTGTGAGTGGGGGGAAGGGGAGCATCAGCCAAACCTGTGACATCCACACTTTACGAGAGGAGTGCAAACCTGACTCACTTTATTCCTCTTCCTCGAGGGATACTGAAACCCGTTGCTGTTTCCCCACCACTGAATTGATTGCCATCGACAAACTCAACGTAAACAAGGGATCAAACTGGAGACGGTCCTGATCCAATAGCACAGAGGGCTGTTACATATTGAGCTATTGGACCCATTTCTAAATTGTAAACTTCACTCTTCAAACTCAAATGCCCTGAATTATCCATGTTAAATCCCCCTGTGCAACACACATCCCCCAGCCCCAACACCAATTGCTGCTCTGTAACTGACCATTAGGAGGCATGTTAAAGGAGCCAGATCCGACTTCTTTCTCTTCTGACCTCCTCGACCTCCTTTCAGCCCAAGTGGAAATGCCTCATCTCACTTGACTGCCCATCCCACTGGCAACTCAAAATGTGGGGTATTCCTGCCCTGCCTATATCACATTATGTATTAAAAGCCCAGCAACACAAAGTACTTACAAATTTTTCAATTTTATCCATTGCAGGTTTTGTTATCATTCTTTCTCATATAGAGTTCCTATAACTAAAGACTATCTAGGGTCATCTCCTGCACTTAAATACTAAGAAACGTTGGATATCTTGTTATGCAAGTTGAGCGTTGCACATTTTCTCTTCACCTCCCCCCTGCTGGCATTAAAGGTTTTGAAGCAGTGGTTTTCAAGCTTTCCTGTGTCGGGCATTCTGCAAATATTGACACTCTCAGGGGTGGGCAGGGGCAGGGGAGAAAGAGAGGCTGCAAGCAGCAAATCTCCCAGGGACGCTTTGTAAATACCGACACAGTCCAGGGGACAAGCCCGAACTAGATAAACCCAGCACCAGCTACCCAAAGGAAAGGGTGCAATCGTTGCAGAATTTTTGTTTTAAATTACAGCAAGAAAAAAAATTAGTAAATCATCTGATTCAGTAAAACACAGATCTAATGACAAGTGGAAAAGGATCTGATGAGCTCACAGACCCCCAAGGGAACCCAGTTTGAAAATGTTCATAACTATCAGGTGAAAATATTAGTTCCAAAAGACTGGTGAGAGCTGGAATTGTTGGCAATATACATAACAACAGAGTCAGGAGTGGAATATACTGCAAGTGTTAAACTCATCACATACCTTGCCTGTCTGAGGATAGAGGCTGAAGGAAACGGGTACCATTAGTCCTAGTACCAAGGCAGTCATTATATGTCTAATAGGGGCTAGAGCAAGTGGATTTCGTCTGACGAAATTTGTCCTAGAAAAAAAAAAAAAATCACAGAACACTCAACAGTACTAAAAATGTACTGTATATAAAACAAATCACAAAATTGACATTTTTATGTACCTTGTCCCAACTGGGTGCACTGTTATTTGTATATTTAAGCATTTAGCTATCCTTTAATCGAGTCAATCTTACCGGATATCTAGGACAGCTGGAGCACTGGATCCACTGTGAACCTATCACCAAAATCCATGTACCCAGTACTCCTTTTCTCTTTCTATGTGCCTCTTCCTTTCCATTTTTCTTATCCAATGTCAGCAACAGCCACTCCTATAAACATAGAATCTAGGAGCAGGAGTAGGCCATTCAGCCCGTCGAGCCTGCTCCACCATTCAATACGATCATGGCTGATCATCCAAATCCAGTACCCTGTCCCTGCTTTAATCCCCACAGTACACATATCCCACCCTACCCCCGTAACCCCACGTATTTAATTCCCCTAACATATCCCATCCTATCCCCACATATTTAATCCCCCCCTAACACTAAGGGTCAAATTTATCATAGCCAAATCAACCTAACCCGCACATTTTTGGACAGTGGGAGGAAACCGGAGCACCCGGAGGAAACCCTCGCAGACACGGGGAGAATGTGCAAACTCCACACAGACAGTCACCCGAGGTCAGATTCGAACCCGGGTCCCTGGCGCTGTGAGACACCAGTGCTAACCACTATGCCACCGTGTTGCCCACAAATGGTACGGAACACGCCAAAATGCAGAGAAAAGCTCTCTCGGCTCTGCCACAACATCATACCGTAACCCCAAACATGGAAGAACATTCTTACTCTATTCATTGTGACATTCCTATTGGCCACACCAGGACGTCTGGTAGCGTCACCGAGGCTGCAAATTTAGTGCTGAATTATAGGGCGGGTTTGCACCCATTCACATCTTTTAATTGACATTTGCTGATTAAGTTTCATTCCGGACTGTTAGTAACACCTAGGAGAGGAGTTGTATCCCATCATCTTGTACTAGATTCAAAGGCAGGTCTCAGGAGTTAAAAGATACTGTTCTAACCCACACTGCTTCCTAGTTGCACTCTTAGCATACAGCTCATTACTACTAACTACAGTTGAACTTTAACAGCCTGTATCAGGCAGACAACCAGTGAGGTTAAAACTTTTTTGGACACTATTTTAGATAAACTAGGGGGCATAGTCTAAAAATTAGAGCCAGACCATTCAGGAATGAAATTAGGAAACACTTCTACACACAAAGGGTGGTAGAAGTTTGGAACTCTCTTCCGCAAATGGCAATTGATGCTAGATCAATTGTTAATTTTAAATTTGAGATTGATAGATTTTTGTTAACCAAAGGGATATGGGGCAAAGGCAGGTATATGGAGTTAGGTCACAGATCAGCCATGATCTCATTGAATGGCAGAACAGGCTCGAGGGGCTAAATGGCCTACTCCTATGTACGTTAATCTACTGGCACAGAGTGTCTGCCAAGCCAGTAGCTTGACACACTGAAGAATGGATTACAATCAAAATTACTGGGTGGTTCCTGATGTCAATCACACCTTCATAGGGAATGCAGGACAGTGACCAGGCATATCCTCGCAGGCACGGGTGGAAGATTAGAGGGCGAGTCATCCCAGGCTGCCACCAAACATTGGTAGGAGCCCTGGGGGCATGTCTTTTCTCTGTTTCCTTGTGCATGGTGTAGGAGAGCTAAAGGTAGGGCAAAATATGGAAAATAAAATCAAATTGACCCTAAGTTAATGCACTGACAGTTTGTTTTCAATTTCTCTAAATTTTAACTGTCACACTGTTAGGAACAGTGTTTAGAGAAGAATATGGAGACATCGGGGCAGAACATGCGGTTGGTATGACGACGTACTCTCAGGATACACCGTCATACCGCCTTTGAAATGGACAGCAAGTCTGGGATTTCCGCATACGCTTGCGCTAAATCCCGAACTTGAGATCTATCAAGTTCCGACTTGACAGATCATCTGCTTTGACTGTAGTATCCTCATTGCTGGTGCAGAGTTGGGCTATCTGCCCAGCAATTATGTATGAAAATGTCACGGCTGCGCAAACAGGAGCAGGAGCCTGTTTGCACAGCACAAGGACACACCCATCATGACAAAAAATCTTCATCTGATGCTTTTTTGTTTAAATATATATGAAAAAGTGATCTACTTGTGTTACATTAGTACACCATATAGCAATATGCAATGCATTCATTGCAATCTGATTTGGATTGCTATAAATATGTTTGCCCTTTACACTGAGCCTGCCTGCCTGAGGGATTAGCAAACCCCCAAAAGTTCAGTTGAATATTATCTGAATGTACACCTCTGCCTGAACAAAGTAGTTAAGCAGCCTGCAGTGTAGTGTGATTGTTTCTGGTCTTTTGATAATTTCCCCCAAAATTCATTTCCAATTCTAACAACGTGAATCCAGACTGGAGTGAGTAAGAAACTGGGGTTGAATGAGAGAAATTCTGTTTGCTGATTGGAGCACCGCCCCACATGATCCCAGGTACGCTTACGCACATGGTGCGCCCCTTGGATCTGTGGGTCACTACACTCCGCTCAACTCCACAGCGTCTGACAGCAACTTCTCCGAGGAAGGTTCTCAGCAGGTAAGTACGCATTCTGTTCGGAGGTCAGCGGCGTACTCCGTAGCTACGCCGCTGACCGCAATATCAGGGCAATTTTTGTACTGAGTTTGAAAAGCAAAGCAAGAATTTTTCAGAAATATTTCATACCTTTGTAAATAGCTGACAAGCATGTTGGGTGCAGCTACTGTAGTTCCAATTAATACTGCTCTAGAAAGTGCCGTCTCTTTTACTGCCTAGAGAGGAGAAAATAAACTTTGAAAATTCTTCCGCTAATCTCACAGTCAAAGGTGCAACTTTTAAAGCCTTTTGGTTTTGACCCACGAGTTCACTTCACTTTGCCATATTCAAAACACAGCAAAATCTGCAGATTACTGTACTTCAGGGTGACGAGAGGTCAATCACCACTAACGAACCAAATATTAATTATTAACCGATGAACTGCATCCTCCCTCAGATTATGAAATATATTTGGAATTCAATTCTGTATCATCAATGATGAGTAGCAGAAGCCAAAATAAAATTATCAGATATCAGTTGCAAGAAAGGGGGAAATCTTCATTTCAGAGTCTCCCTACTAACTAACCTGAACAAAATCAATTGATTCTATTATTAATTTTAACTTAAAGATTTAATTATGTTATTGCTGCACTTATTATCTACTTGCAAACCCTGTTGTAATATGCCCTGGGTAAACTTGGTTAGATTTTAAAATGGAAGAGACCGAAGCACTGGGCCTTGGTTGGCAAAATCAAAGATACAGCCAGCAGCCTTCCTGGCACACAAACAGCAGACAGCTAGCCTGGGAAGCAAGGTCATGTGTGGCTGCCACTGTGAGAGACGTTATAACATCCGCAGGGAATTAAAAACATAGGCAAACAGCAAGGCCACCATATCTCTGCCTATGGAGACATGTTCCATTTGTGTTGCCATTTGTATTGCCATAACTACCCCAGATACGAGTCTTGATGGTCAAAAGCAGATGATGTCAGGGTGTCATGAGATGAGGACCTGACCCTGGGGGGGATCATTAGGTACGTGGCATCACTGTAATTGGACGGCGGGGGCGGGGGGGGGTTCAGGTGTAAGTCAATGATTGCGTTAACTGGTCCGCATAGGCTTTGCTGGGAAGTAGTACAAGAAGGGGTCTCTCAAACACTTAGGTTGCAGAGGAATTCGGCAAGAAGCTTGGGAACATCCACCAGACGCGCCGAGGAGAGTTTCGGGTTGGCGGAGGACCCACACGTGTCACACCGGGCGGACGAGCGAGCCTAGAGGCCAGGTCCGACGGGGGCTGGCCTGGTGAGATCACGTCTTCTACCCAGGGCCCAACGGGTAATATAAACCTTGATTGCACCTTGTTTAACTACTGCTCTGATGCTGTAATGTATCAAATCTCACTTTCGCTGAATAAAATATAATTACTGTCACCAATATGGGTCGTCAAATTTTTGGAACTTAGCAGTGAAAGGGTTAATTGGCACAGACTCAGAACAGTGTTACACAGCATTGTTACTGGAAGAGTATCTGATTTCCCACAATTTTAACAGCCTTTTTCCAACAACATACATTTACATAGAAAAATGACTCAATGCACTTCTCCGAGGTATGAGGGAAACGGATGCCAAGCCAAAGATAGAATAGGAGGGTGACAAAAGGCTTGGTCAATGGGTGGGTTTTAAAGGAGAGTCTTAAAAGAGAGAGGGAGGTGGACAGATTTTGAGGGAATTCCAGAGTGGGCAGCTGCATAGAGCACCACAGCAGAGTCCAATTCTGTCCTCATCTGATGCCCATTGCCCTTTCTAGCAATGGTTACCAGAAAGTAATCAGGCCCAGTAACTCTGGCTTATTTCTCTCCTTACCCAAGGGGAGCCGAGATCAATTGTAGCACATAAGAATTAGAAGCAGGAGTCGGCCATTCGGCCCTTCGAGCCTGCTCCACCATTCACCAAGATCATGGTTAATCTTCTACCTCATCTCCACCTTCCGGCACTATCACCATATCCCTTGATTCCCTTAGTATCCGAAAATCTATCGATCTCTGTCTTGAATATACTCAACGACTGAGCATCCACAGCCCTCTGGGGTAGAGAATTCCAAAGATTCACAACCCTTTGAGTGAAGAAATCTCTCTTCATTTCAGTCCTAAATGGCCGACCCCTTATTCTGAGACTGTGACCCCTGGTTCTGGACTCCCCAGCCAGGGGAAACATCCTCCCAGCATCTACCCTGTCAGGCCCTCTAAGAATTTTATATGTTTCAATGAGATCACCTTTCATTCTTCCAAACTCTAGAGAATATAGGTCTAATCTACTCACTACTAGCACCTTAACTACTGCCTAGACATAGATGTATTGACTTAGCATAGGTTGAGAATGCAACCTGGAACTTTCTTGTTCTATGCGAGTCAACACTTTATTGGGTAACTTTCCAAATGAGCCCCTGAGGATGCTTAATATTTTATTTTTATTAGTCTTTGTTCTTTTTGGCTTTCATTCCATATTACTACATTGAAGAAGATAAACCTCAAATAGAACCAGCAATACGTCAATAATAACAGCAAATATGTAAGAGTGTGGAGACTCAAGAGGACCCTAGCATTGGGGAAATGAATGGAGAAATCATCACAGGCAACAGGCTAATGATCATACTGAGATAACAGAAGTAACTTCCAAATCTTTGGCTTCACCTATGTGCAACTACAGTGACAAAAGATGCACTCATTTTTTTTTAAATGAAGGGGATTAAGTAGCTTAAGAATTTATGATTTGAAGTGTTTTTTTTATTTTGTTCTTGGGATGTGGGTGATGCTGGCAAGGCCGCGTCTACTGCCTATCCTTAGTTGCCTTTAGAAGGTGCAGTTTGCTAGGCCACTTCAGGAGGGCATTAGCAGTCAACCACATAGTATGGACTAGAATCATGTGTAGGCCAGACTGTGCAGGTTCCAGTGAACAAGTTAGGTTTTTACATCAATTTGGTCGCATTTAGTCATTATCTCTGGTGCTGGTTTGCAAATTGAATTCAATTTTACAAAATGCCGTGCCGAGGTATGAACTCTCAAACTTTGGTCTGTTAGTCCACTACATTATCATACCCTTACCTTAGTTCCAGCTATCTGAGAGACTCCTACCACGTTTCCATTTTTATCTGCAACTTCAATTCCTTTTTCAAATTCAAAGCCTCTAACTGCTGCCACATTGAAAGCACTTGCAATTGCTGTTAGGAAAGAGAGCCGTGAAATAAAAACAGGTCCTAAACAAGTATGAAAACCAGAAGCATCAAGTAATTTGTAGCTTATCGCATACTATGAATCCTTCTTTAGGCCCCGATTTTAACTCCAAGTGGATTCCCCGCTCAAGCCAGAGTTAAAATTACAGTCCAGTCTCAATGATGTCACTGGGCTGCAACATGCATATGTAAGAAGGACCCTGTTGGCTTGGGGCGCCTGTCCTTGCTGCCTGCTCAGAAGAGCAGGTTAAAGTTGCAGATCTTGCGATCATGGCGGCTTTTGGACAGGTAAGAGCCAGGGCAATTTTAACTGCCCACCTGCCAGGTTTCTGCTGAGCGAGTAGGGTTAAAATCATCCCCTTAACGCATGATAGACACCAATAAATTACAGCTAGTCAAACCTGGGCACTTTCCCAGAAAAATTGATGGGAAAATCATCTTGACTTTTTCTCATGCTTTCTAGTAGTGATTAAAAGGCAGAGGGACAGAAAAATTAATCTCCACCCCTTCACATCTCTCCCCACAATCCCTGGAGTGAGACAGCGGGCAATTTAGCTGCTTCTTCAAGCACTCGAATACTCTTCAGCCAAAAGCCAGAGGCAATCTTCACTCCAATTGTCTCCGACCCTGTAGAGAAAGCTCCCCAGCTTGGTTTGTGGTGCAGTGGAGTCATACTAAACAGCTTGACTGAAAATTATAGCAGTAAAGAAACACAAAACCTAAACCTGAAATGTTAACATAGTCTGCAGAACAAATTGCCACTTCACACTATTGATGTTGTGCCTTAATGTGGCCCTTATATTAAAGTTAGAAAGTGTGCCATTTCTTTTAATAGGAAGTAAATTTGCACCCATACACCTTCCTACTCTGTCCCCAGTGTCATTATCAAGTAGACGTGATGTAGGTGTAGGGTAAGGTCCCCTTCAACAATGTACATTCATCTCAACCTCTTACTGCAATAGTGTGCCAGTGTGATTCCCAAGAACAATGGTCCTGGTGCCCTGTCTGACTGTTGCAACCAATTTTCTACTTACCAAGTACAGGAACTGGCAGAATCTTTCTGAACAGAGTGTACATTGCAGGACTGTTTGATCCATAGCGATGCATCACAAACTGAGGGAAAACCTAATTTTAAAAAAAGTTAAAAAAAAAATTAACCATTTCCAATAAAACATGAAAATAAATCGTCCCAAATGTTTTGTGTATAGTGCAAAACTCACTTCGGACTGCTGAAGTAAATAGCCACAGCAATTTTTGAATTATTATTTTCCATCAAGCAACCCCTGCAGGAAGTGGATGTCAGGTGAGGACAGGATTGGATTTGACCGTGATGCCCTCCATTGTTGAACAGTCTGTCAACACTCATTGGCTGGGCTTACAAATGAAAAATGCCAATTTGGTTGAGTACTGAAGGCCTGCCAACACCAGTGGAACCAAATTGCAGCACAAGTTAGCATCTGCGGAAGAGTTTGGGCAAGAGGAATAAAAATGGAAGGGGGAAGGACGTTTGACTATTAATGATTGCCACCACAGCGTTCATAGACTAAAGCCACAAAGAGAATAGAGTGGGTACATCCATTCCACTTGGTCAAATGCCTTCACTGGATTTAAATGTTTTCAATCTCTCTAAAAGCACTTTATATCAACTGCCAAATCATTTGAAGTATGTTAAAGTGAACATGTTATAGTAACAAAAAAGTAGTCGTTGGAAGTAGATAGTGGAGGAGCATTCTGTAATTAGCTCAGTCTGGTGCTAAGAGCATTTCTTCAAGCACAAAGACACACACGATGTGAATTTTACAAATGGTTCTATTGGCTTCTAGCACTAATTGTAGTCCAGAAAGAAAAAAATGTTAAACAATAAAGTGTAAGTGATGATAGCTAGCTTATTCTTTTCAACCAAAAACACATTTCCCAATATAGGCACTCCATGTCACAATTGTTAAATCACGTCAGATAATTTTTCATAAAACACATACTATTCCGATTACATACTCCCAAACATGTAGTATAGGACACAGATCCAACCAAGAGGAGAACTTGTTTCAGAGGAATCTTTTCATCCTAAAAAGAAATAGCATTTTTGAAAGGTATTACTTTGGTTCAAACACAATATGCAGATAAAATAATTGACACTTTTTCCAAAATATTTTAATTATTTTCAACAAATGTCTGTAGTTCTGTATAGTCAGGAATGTAAAATGTGGGAGGTCTGAAGAGACAATCTTTCCCAGACTGAAAGAATGAGTTAGAGTAGGTGACTGTGTGATTCATCTGGATTTCAAGATTTTGTTCAGGATCAGTATCATGTTTCTCCTAAGCGCTTTGTGGTTTGAACATTCATTTTAGCAAATTTAGATCTTAGCTGTCCTCCTCCATTTGCTCTCATCTAACTTCTACTTTAGTTCCCAAACATTTTGGAATTATTTTTCCTAGTCTGTGGAACAGTTCACCCAACTTTGGCACAAGTTAGCGAGGAGGACTTTGCAGGGTTGACTGGGCTGGGTGTGCCTTCGATGTGCCCGAATTCGATGCCTAGGTCGTAGCCGAGTGGTCCGTCCGGTTTTTAAAATTCTTTGTCGAGGTTTGATTCAACCGAGTGGCATGCTAGGCTATTTCAGAGGGCAGTTAGGAGTCAACTATGTTAGTGTGGGACTGGTGTCATGTACAGGCCAGATTTCCTTCCCCGAAGGACATTAGTGAACCAGCTGGGTTTTTACGTCAACCCGACAATTTCATAGTCATTGTAGAGTGTCTTCTGGAGCCATTGTACACATTAAAAAAAAAAAATCAGATATGACCCAAGTTGAAAGGAATGACACACTTACTTTGCATGTGGTTTTATTTCTGTTTGCCAAGTTGTATCCTGCACTGTACGACTGAAAGAGAAACTACAGACGAAAAACAATATTAATATATTTTCTTATGGCCAGCTTTACTAAACACTATAAAACGGAAATGATGCTACATATACATATTACAACTGCCCTAGAACCAGCAGCCTGGTGGGAAAGTGCAGGAAACAGGAAAAACGTTCGGTCTTGGTTTAGTATTTTTATTTATCGGTTAAATCTACGTTCTGTAAAATGAAGAATTCAGAACGAGAGAGAGAGAGAGGGGGACAGAAAATACTGGAAAACACTCAGCCGATCAGACAGTATCTGTGGAGAGAACAAACAAGTTTACGTTTCAAGTGTGGACCCTTCATCAGAACTGAAAACAATTACAGATGGACAGCATTTAAAAAGGAATGGGGGGCGTGGGGGAACGCCAATAGATTGGTTGGTTGATTTTGGGCAAGATCGAACTTATTTTCTTGCTCAGTTTGCTGGATCTTTAGGACCAAATTTTTGTGAATAATTAGGGTTCTCCTGCTTTGGGAGAAGGTTGTTTTCCCCTCTAGTAGGTCCATTCTTGTAGCATTTGATTCAGCAAAGATAGTTAATCCACAGTTCACTCATGACTCCCTATAAAGTTTTGTTCTTTGCTTTACAATTATAATCCTTTTACTGTAATTCTTGTCATATATATTTATAAAACTTTAATAATTTAAAAAAGTGATAAGTGAATGCATTTCACTTATAATGTTAGATTACCTTATCTGTGCTTCAGGTTGATATAACATCAGGTTCAATCTTGCTTTGAATACTTAACCTCAGTGTGACCCAAAACAGTAATCCAATGCTTTTTAAAAATGAACTGTGGTAAATGCAAGAAACTACATGGGTAGCTGAATTATTGATGCACATTAACACGTACGCTATTGTTACATTTACTAGAAGAACGAGCTTCCAGGGTCAAACTTCTCATCACTGATGTATGTCTACTTCCTGCAACTTTCCCACTGATTTAGCTGTGTTTTGATCTGTCTAATTTCCTTGTCACCTTTAACTCTCACTTTAAAAAAAAACTCACGTTGCCGACTTTCTGACCATCACCTTTTTGATCAGATCATATACGAATAGGTGGGAAAAATCCCCCAGTTACTGGCTTCTCACAGAAACGCCATGCTATTCAAACTAATTTAGGAGTCTGAATAGTGTCAAGCAAAACAGGCCCAGTCAGGAACCACCATTACCTGCCAAAATATAGCTGGTTTCATCCCTTTGTGAGGCAGAAGCATAGCTATAACCTGAAAATAAAGGAGAATTCGTTGGATCATTCTGAAATCCATAATAGGTATGATTTGTTAAGGCTATATATTCATGCCCAGCGCTATGAGTTTAACTCCACAGACAAGGAAAGTATTTAGTGAAAAATCATCTTGTGCTCAAAGTATTCTACGTTTCTTTTCTATTAATTACGTTCCCTACACATCAAAAAGTTAACAAGGCATTACTGTATCATCTTAAAACAGAGGTGTTATTTACTGCAGAACAGCACAGAATTTGGAAACTGCTATGTTATATTGACATAAACAGCATCTCCTCTGATTCAATGAGCAGAAACTACTTCCAACTATTTTGGAAGTAGGGAAAAGGAGTCCATGGCAAATTGAGCCATTCAACTAAATATTCACATGTTGGAATTTTAGCACTTACCAAAGGGACAGCAAATGGTGTGAATGCTGGGGGAGGGAGAAAAAGAACAGTACTTATTTCATATTATGTAACACACACACATGTTTATTTCATAATATATGTCCATACATAAATGTTTTGATATGCATTAATCACACTTTGTCACACATGCAAATTTGTATTCATTTAAAAAAAAGAGAAAGCAAGCCAGTCATTTTGCACTGGTTTCTTTTGACCTTGGAGGGCAGCCAAGGATTTACAAGGAGTTGTCAATCTACAGAAAAACTTCACCAGCAATTAGCCTCTAATTGGCCTTCCGGGTGTGCTTATTTACAGCAACTGGACTTTTTGGCTTTAAAAAGGGACAGGTCAGGTTAGCAGCTGTGCTCCAGACTACCCGTGAGCAACGTCACAGGAAACCACTATTGATCCCGAAACAAAGAAATACAAGGAAGGAGGCCAACAAATACTGAATGATGTGAACAACACTCACCTGAAGCACGGAATACTGTTGGCAGCACATCGCCAGTGTCTGGATGAACCGAAGACTGAGGAGACAGAGGGTAAAGAAATGGGCATTACATTAACCACAGCACCGGTGGACACTGGCAAAAATGCTAAGGATTAAAGACTGATCATTGAGCAGTATTTGCCAAATTACATGGTACATGTAATGATAAGTAATTACATTTGCTATTATCAGTTACAAAGGAAGACAGACATTTGTATCAGTAACAAGATGTATAAAGTCACAAATATTTTCACCTACATCAACACCGTATCAAGTGCTGTTGTAAACAGAAAGCAAGTGGTCAAGTGTTGTTAAAAAAAGAAAGTGTGTTATCACAAACGCTAATGGAATGTCGGTCTTTATCTCAAGGGGGTTGGAATACAAAGGGGAGGAAGTTGTGCTTCCGTTGTACAGAGCCTTGGTCAGACCCCCATCTGGAGTACTGTGTTCAGATTTGGGCACCGCACCTCGGGAAGGATATATTGGCCTTGGAGGGAGTACAGGGCAGCACAAGTTCACCAGAATACCACCGGGCTTTGAGTGTTAAATTGTGAGGACAGGTTGCATAAATTTAGTTTGTATTTCCTTGAGTATATTAGATTGAAGGGTGATCTAATCGAGGTATTTAAAATGCTAAAGGGATTTGATAGGGTAGATACGGAGAAACTATATCCTCTGGTAGGGGAATCCAGAACAAGAGGGCATAATCTTAAAATTAGAGTGAGGCCATTCAGGAGCGAAATCAGGATACACTTTTTTTTTTTACACAAAGGGTAGTAGAAATCTAGAACTCTCTCATCGCCGCCCCGCAAAAAATGAGGATAATAGGACTATCTTTCAAGATTGAGAGATAGATTTTTGTTAGGTAAGGGTATCAAAGGATAGGGAACAAAGGCCGGTAAATGGAGTTGAGGTGCAGATCAACCATGATCTAATGGAATGGTGGAGCAGGCTCGAGTGGCTGAATGGTCTACTCCTGTTCCTGTTCCTGTTATTTCTGGTTTCTAAATCTCACAAATTCATATACAGTGCATTTTCATTTTGTGTTTCATGATTCATATTTTGTCCCTTTCCCCAAGTTTCCCACTTCCCTATTAAATTCACTAAATAGGTTAACAGTTCCCTTGTCCCCATGTTTTGCATCATTGCTTGTGAGAGAGAGAGAGCAAACAGAGACCTCCTCCTGAGCCTGTGCTAATGCTGTTCTAAAAGATGTCCTTAAGAGATATAAAAAAGCAGATGGGAGGACCACACATTTACCAAACCCCCTTACCCATGAAGTAACACCTAATCCTCACTTGACATGTCTTACCTCCATACACCAAAACAAATTCAGTGATGATCAGGAGGTTGCAGTGTGGGGATTACAGGTGCAAAAGTGACAGCACCCAAGTTGACAATTTGATTTTGAAGTTCGCCTTCTTCTGGTTTCCTAGCAACTATAGAGGTGGGTGTTTAACTAGTGATCAGGCGGACCAGGTCTGAATTCAAAGCATCCTATTAACTGGTAACTTTCACCAGCTAGCTGATTGATGTTCATTGCTTGTGGACATACTGCAAGAATTCCACATTCATCCCTCAACCAAAACTATCAAAAAGAGATCACTTATCTCACTGCTGTTTGTGGGACCTTGCTGTGTGCAAGTTGGTTGCCACCTTTGCCTACAACCCATCGGTGGCGACACCTCAAGAATAATTAATTGGCTGTAAAGGGACGCCCTGAGGATGTGAAAGGTTCTATATAAATGCCAGTTCATAGAAATCACATAACTGAAACAGGCCATTTGGCCCAAGCTGCTCGTGTTGGTATTCTTTCTTTCACATGCCCATCATTAACTTTTTACTGGAGATTCTTGTGACAACAATGAGCACGGTCTAGTTATAGACAGGATCTGTGTCGGTGATTCAGTGTGCCCTTGACGAGCTCAGCCAGCTTTCAAGAAAGTTTGCTCACCAGAGTAAGTTTCAACGCTGCTTTAATCTGAAAGGGGAAAAAAAGTTTTTTAAAAAACTGGAGCAGTTAAAAACACATGACCAGAAAGCAAATAAGTTACAGAAGTAAATAAAGTATAAAATGAAAACCTCAGAGAAGGCTACCTTTTACAGCAGCTTATTTTTGCTCTCCGGCTGCCTCACCTTTTCATCTTTCACTGTCTCCTTCAGACTCGGGGGGCTGCTCTGAAGCAGAGTTTGAGCATTTTCTATTTCCTTCTGTTGAAGTACACAAACAGTTTTTAATAACAGTTCTGAGATTGTTATTTTATTGGAAACAACCAACTGATACCTACTTCTGACAAACTTCCACTCATTAATTTGAACACTGCTCAGTGTCATGTAGTACACTCAAATCATTCCCATGAATCACAACTTTTAGAATTTTTTTTCCATTGGGCGACGTGGCTATCGGCAATGCATCAGTGCTAATGGCCTGTTCCATTTAGTAGGACACGGGTGCATGCCACGAGATGCCACCGTGGGGATGAAGGCAGGGGAGGGGGTGTGGAGGGGGGTCCGCTTTCCCAACTACGTCACAGCAGGAGGACCTGGGCAGAGGCCTGTGTTTCATCAACAGCAGAAAAAGAGAGAGACAGGGAAATGCCCTGGGAATATCCTCACACCTCTGAGTGGCTGGTGTCAGAGCTGCATGGAAACAGGCAAGGCCGATCATCTGCTCCTCTCCAGTGCAGTGACATGAAGACATCCTGGGCAAGATTTTCCACCCAATGACTATGAATGGGCGATAAATCTACCTTCTAGACTGGGCAAAAAGTTGTTCTTCCATCCTTTCATTCTGTAAAAGCCAAAACAGCTGATAATCTCACCTCTAAAAAGACAGTAAAGTGGCAGCATCATTTCATCACACTCTCCCCTGCATGTTCAGAAGTAAATATAGTGTGGGGAGCAAGACTGAAAGACAGATTTTTCCCTCCGTTGAAGGTAACAAATCAATCTAAAACTATCAGCAGATTTCGGACGGCATTGCTCATGATAAGTTGGTGTATTTTTTCTGTCTACAGAAGAGATGTGAAGGGCAAAAGGTGTCTCACACTATATTCAATGAGTTTCTCAACAGCATATAGTGTTAGCCGTTGCTCAGCGGGTAGCACACTCGCCTCTGACACTCTCGTGCAGCACTGAGGGAGTGCGGCACCGTCGGCGGCCCCGACAGTTTGTGGGAGCTTGCTGTGCGCAAATTGGCTGCCGCATTTCCTACATGACAACAGTGACCACACTTCAAAAAGTACTTCATTGGCTGTAAAGCGCTTTGGGACGTTCCGAGGTCGTGAAAGGCGCGATATAAATGCAAGTCTTCCTTTCTTTATAAGGGGTGTATTGTTCACCCTAAGCCTGCGAGGTAGCAATCCAGGGGTGAACAATAATTCATTATAAGAATAAGCTCAATGAATACAGTGCAAGCCACATCATACTTTGTGGATAAGGTTATGTTGCAGTTCATAGGAAATGTGGGGCTCGATTTTCAAGCCCCGTGGAGGCGGGTTTGGAGGCGGGAGTGGTGGGAAAATTGCAGATTCGGGGGGGGCACGTACCCATCCCGCCTCCATGCCAATGTCCCAGGAGGCGGGTACCCGACCTGTGCTGGGAGCCGCCTCCCCGAGGCGGGAAGGAGATTAGTGCCAATTAACTGCCTGTTAACAGGTAGTTAACAGGCAGTTTTTTGGCTAATCCCTATTTTTAGCCCTGAAGTGTGGGCTGCCCGACGGCTCCAAACCACGCCAAGTTAGCGAGGCGGACCGTCGGTCTGCAGAGCTTGGAGGGGTCGAGATGTCCAGTGTACAGGTGAGTGATGGGTGCATGAGTGCAGAGGTAAGTGTGTTTGGTGTGTGTATAAAGTGTTTTAATAAGTTTTACTTACCTTTACTTTCTCCTCCAGGCTTCCTCCCTTCAGTTCTCGGGAGTCCCTCAGCTCACCGGCACAGAAAGCAGAATGGCCGCTGAGCTGTCAAAAGCTGCAGCCTCTGCTTTCTAACTGAGTCGGAGTAGAAGGACTCAAGTTAGAAGACAGATTGTCAGTGTTTGACAGCTTCAGAGCTGTCAAACGCTGATATTTCATCTGTCAAAAGCTCTTGACAGATGAAATGTCAATCGCTGACGTCACCAGTATCCAGGTGTCCCTTAATTGGCCTGCTGAGCCCGCTGGGCGGGCTTAACAAGGTCAATCAAGGGAAAATAGCGTGGGTTGGCCACAAATCAATGGAGGCGGGACTACAACCCAAAAAGTGGGAGTCCCGCCTCCATCACGTCCCCATTGACAAAATCGAGCCCGTGGGCTTTCCTCACTGTCCTTTGCACTGGGTATGGAGAAAAGTATATGTAAAGCAACTGAAGAGTAATATTTCCACTGGGTCATCCAAACAACTTGGTGTTATGGCCCTCAGACTGGAACACCCAAGGTGTTCTAATACAGAGACAAATGTGGTCATCTGTCAATAGGTTCAAGCAGCAACCCAGAAACAAAGTCCCTACAACTGGATTTCTGTCTTGTAATTAACTTACAGACATCCACTAAAACAGTTTTGGTTTAAATCTGCAAAATAATCCACCTCCCTGTGGATAATGTGAAAATATTATCCTGCAATGATGATGACAAATTAGGTAGGTCTTCAATCAATGTTACTTGAGTTCCATTTTTAACTTTTATTAGCATGACTTCCATTTTACACTCTGATGCATGCAGATCTCCCATGGCATTGCTCGTAACAAGTCAGATGATACGTTATTTTATAACAGGAACATTTACCAATGCATTATTCTGCTGCTAAGGTGGAGCTGCATTTACTCTGGGCTGTCCCTTGAAGGCCACAAAATCTAAATGTTGTTTATAGACACGTCATGAGGTCCATTCGGATACTTGCTATTGAGGAGATAAGCTTACAGATGGTCAGATGTGTCATCAGCTCCAGATTAGAAGTCAGCATGAAGTGACTGGCTTTCATTTTCTCATATACATTTGATGCTTTGAAGTATGACTGACATTATTTAATCAGGTTATCTGGTCACTTATCTCATTACTGATTGTGGGACCTTGCTGTGCACAAACTGGTATTTCCCTACATTACAACAGTGACTACACTTAAAAAGCACTTCATTGGCTGTAAAGCGCTTTGAGACTTCCTGAGGCCATTGAAGGCGCTATATAAATGCAAGTCTTCCTTGTATTTTTTTTTGAAACCACCTCTCTTTCCTCCTTTAAGACGCTCCTTAAAACCTACCTCTTTGACCAAGCTTTTGATCACCTGTCCTAATATCTCCTTATGTGTGGCTCGGTGTCAAATTTTGTTTCATAATGCTCCTGTGAAGCGCCATGGGACGTTTTACTATGTTAAAGGCGTTAGATATATACAAGTTCTTATTGTTTTTGTTGAATTGTAGAACACGAGAACAGCTACAAAGTACATGAGCTTTCTTCCTATCTAGGAGAGTGCTACTGACTTTTTGTAGAAGACTATAATACCATGCAGTGCCGTGCTTGAGGGAGGCTATTACATGTCAAAACCCGCTGCCGCATAGAGCAACAGAGTAAAGGGACACAGGTCTACACTCATGACTCCATGGAGTGCAGTGTTGCCTTTTGGCCCTTTCACATTCTACAGATGCTGGGATAGTCCTATTTCCAAATAGTTTTCCTGTACTTTCTCTCACTGGAGTTAAGAAACTGAGAATGGCGGTGAAGCCCGGCTCTGGCAACATCCCACAACTGTATGGTTTATGAGCAGATCAATCAAGGGTCACAGATGACAAAAAGTTGGGATGCCAATGGCCTCTGGCTGTGTGGAGTGCCTATACATAAGAAATAGGAGCAGGAGTCGGCCATTCGGCCCTTCGAGCCTGCTCCGCCATTCAATGAGATCATGGCTGATCTTCTGCCTCAACTCCATTCACCGGCCCTATCACCATATCCCTTGATGCCCTTACTAGTCAGAAATCTATCGACTTCTGTTTTGAATATACCCAATGACTGAGCCTCCACAGCCCTCTGGGGTAGAGAGTTCCAAAGATTCACCACCCTCTGTGTGAAGAAATTTCTTCTCATCTCAGTCCTGAATGGCCTACCCTTTATTCTGAGGCTGTGGCCCCTGGTTCTCGACTCCCCAGCCAAGGGAAACATTCTCTCAGCATCCACCCTATCAAGCCCTATAATAATTTTGTATGCTTCAATGAGATCCCCTCTCATTCTTCTGAATTCAAGAGAATACAGGCCTAGTTTACTCAATCTCTTCTCATACGACAGTCCCGCCATCCCAGGAATCAATCTCGTGAACCTTCGTTGCACTCCCTCTATGGCAAGTATATCCTTCCTTCGGTAAGGAGACCAAAATTGTGCACAGTACTCCAGGTGTGGTCTCACCAAGGCCCTATATATTGGAGTAAGACTTCTTTACTCCTGTACTCAAATCCTCTTGTAATGAAGTACGACGAATCTCACTGGTTTACAACATCATTCAAACCCCTTCAGTAAAAAAAACTCAATTATTCATAATTCTACATGTAATCACATCTGTTTTAAATAAAACTCTGCTTACGTTTGATGCTAATAATGTTGTAGGGTCCAGGATATCCAGCCATTGAAGAAACCTATGGAAGAAGGACTACAGAACACAACAATCAAACTAAGTCCAATAAGAACATAAACAAAAGTAGATTTATAAAATGACTGTAGTTTATTATTTGTGGAGCGGAAACATTTTCACCAATTAAGAGATACTTGAAAGTACTGTGCAGTCAAAAGCAACAAAAGTCAATAGGTTTTCCCATTAAGCTATTTTTTCTGCAAGCTTTCATTGTTGGATGTAAACATGTTACAAACACTCTGTTACGAAAAAAAGTATTTTCCTTGTAGTTCTTATTTTTAACAACTCAGAAGTTAGCAAAGTTTAGTTACCAGAGGAGAGGTGCCAGTAATTAAGGCAGCATTTGACCAAATATCGCACCAACCATAACCATAGTTATCAGAGGCCACCATGGCTGCAGGGGAGCAGACACAATAATTCAGGCTCAGAAGAGTGGAGGTTGTGACTGGGATGTTAGGCTGGAGGACGTTGCAGAGATAAGAGAGTGAAGCAAGGTCGTGGAGGGATTTGTGAATGAGGATGCAGAATTTGAATTCTTTCCATTGGAGGACAAGGGTGCCAGATGAGCAGGACTGAATACGGAACAGGATCCGAGCCACAACAGCTTGTGGATGTCTTATTACATTATAAAGAACACCAGCAACCCTTCAAGGGCTATTAATTGGTTAAAGTATTAGTTATGTCATCCAAAACTCAGCTGCATTTGTCCTAACCCGCACCAAGTCCTGTTCACCCATCCTCACTGACCTACATTGACTCCTGGTTAAGCAACGCCTCGATTTCAAAATTATCATCCTTGTTTTCAAATCCCTCCATGGCCTCGCCCCTCCCTCTCTCTGTAGTCACCTTCAGCCCCACAACCCCTGAGATATCTGTGCTCCTCTAATTCTGGTCTCTTGCGCATCCCTGATTATAAATCGCTCAACCATTGGCGGCTGTGCCTTCAGCTGCCAATGGCCTAAGCTCTGGAATTTCCTCCTTAAACCTCTCCGCCTTTGAGACGCTCCTTAAAACCCACCTCTTTGACCAAGCTTTTGGTCATCTGCCCTAATATCTCCCAATATGGCAGTGTCAAATTTTTGTTTTCTAACACTCCTGTCTATGAGGCACCTTGGGACGTTTTACTACATTAAAGGCACTATATAAATGCAAGTTATAGAATAATAGAGAAATAATAATAGAATGGTTACAGCACAGAAGGAGGCCATTCGGCCTGTCGAGCCCGTGCCAGCTCTCTGCAAGAGCACTTCAGCTAGTCCCACTCCCAGCCCTTTCCCCGTAGCCCTGCAATTTTTTATCCTTCAGGTACTTATCCAATTCCCTCTTGAAAACCACGATTGAGTCTGCTAACAAGTTGTTGTTTAACCAATTAATAGCCCCCTAAAGGGTTGCTGGTGTTCTTTCTAATGCAAGAGCACATCCACAAGGTGTTGTGGCTCGGATCCTGTTCCGTATTCAGTCCTGCTCATCTAGCACCCTTGTCCTCCAATGGAAAGAATTCAAATTCTGCATCCTCATTCACAAATCCCTCCACGACCTTGCTTCACCCTCTTATCTCATCAACGTCCTCCAGTTACAACCTCCACTCTATCAATCACTGATCTATTTAATCACAGTTACCTGTCCTTCCTTTCTCCACTGACCCACGTTCACTTCCATTGGAGCCCGAGTGAAGCAGCACTTGCTCTCTGGGCCCCGTGTTCAGTGTGTTTGGGGAGCTGGGCTGCGGTTGTGGTCGCAGGGGGAGCCTGGGGAACATGGCGGGCCCAGGGCCCTCCCACAGCCGCCATCTTGGCATGAAAGCTAGGCCGCATTCTCAACCACTTCAATGTGAAGAAATGAAAATCAAACCGCGATCAGAATAATGCACGACCAATCATACAGTATCACTCTGTGTCTGCCTGAAACAGCAAAAAACATGAATACACATTCCAAATCACATCAGACGAAGCTGCTGAAAATTGAGTGAGTTGGAACCGGCTACAGCGCCACCCTGCGGCTGAGAGGAGCTGAACGCGCCACCCTGCGGCTGGGAGGAGAGAGCACAGCGCCACCCTGCGGCTGGGAGGAGCGGACATAGCGCCACCCTGCGGCTGAGAGGAGCTGAACGCGCCACCCTGCGGCTGGGAGGAGAGAGCACAGCGCCACCCTGCGGCTGGGAGGAGCTGAACGCGCCACCCTGCGGCTGGGAGGAGAGAGCACAGCGCCACCCTGCGGCTGGGAGGAGCTGAACGCGCCACCCTGCGGCTGGGAGGAGAGGCCACATCGCCACCCTGCGGCTGGGAGGAGCAGACACAGCGCCACCCTGCGGCTGGGATGAGAGGCCACAGCGCCACCCTGCGGCTGGGAGGAGAGGGCACAGCGCCACCCTGCGGCTGGGAGGAGCGGGCACAGCACCACCCTGCGGCTAGGAGGAGCTGAAAGCGCCACCCTGCGGCTGGGAGGAGCGGGCACAGCGCCACCCTGCGGCTGGGAGGAGCAGGCACAGCGCCACCCTGCGGCTGGGAGGAGCAGGCACAGCGCCACCCTGCGGCTGGGAGGAGAGGCCACAGCGCCCCCCTGCGGCTAGGAGGAGAGGACACAGCGCCACCCTGTGGCTGGGAGGAGAGGACACAGCGCCACCCTGCGGCTGGGAGGAGAGGACACAGCGCCACCCTGCGGCTGGGAGGAGAGGACACAGCGCCACCCTGCGGTTGGGAGGAGAGGGCACAGCGCCACCCTGCGGTTGGGAGGAGAGGGCACAGCGCCACCCTGCGGCTGGGAGGAGCCTGGTCGAAGGTACGCTGCCCCCATGCGGCTCGGAGTCTCACCCGTGTACCAGCTTGAGGAGCCCGGGCCGGCGGCGGATGGTGTGAATGAGCGTATGTTGGTGTCAGTTGTCGATGCGAGTCCGAGTTGTGAGGCGGGTGGCGCCTTGCGGGAGCCGGGGCTGAGAGCTTCACGATGTCCTGAGGCGCGCTCTGAGGTGAGTGGGACCCGGGAGGGCCTGAGCGCACTGCACCGCCCGGCGCTCGACTCCCGGCCTTACCGGGGCAATCAGAGGCGCTGCACAGGGCGAAGCAATGAGGGAACCGGCAAAGGCCACGCTGGACCGGTTTACTGAAGCAGAAACCCCGAGGGATGGAGGGAGACCCCCAGAAATGGAGAGAGTGAAGGAGAGATCATCTGTCATGAGGGGAAGGACCCCCCCCAGAAAAGGGGAGATATTGAGGGTGAGACCCCCAGTAATGAGGGGAGAGATTGAGGAGAGACCCCCAGTAATGAGGGGAGAGATTGAGGAGAGACCCCCAGTAATGAGGGGAGAGATTGAGGGTGAGACCCCCAGTAATGAGGGGAGAGATTGAGGGTGAGACCCCCAGTAATGAGGGGAGAGATTGAGGGTGAGACCCCCAGTAATGAGGGGAGATATTGAGGAGAGACCCCCAGTAATGAGGGGAGAGATTGAGGAGAGACCCCAGTAATGAGGGGAGAGATTGAGGACAAGACCCCCAGTAATGAGGGGAGAGATTGAGGAGAGACCCCCAGTAATGAGGGGAGAGATTGAGGAGAGACCCCCAGTAATGAGGGGAGAGATTGAGGAGAGACCCCCAGTAATGAGGGGAGAGATTGAGGAGACCCCCCCGGTAATGAGGGGAGAGATTGAGGACGAGACCCCCAGTAATGAGGGGAGAGATTGAGGAGAGACCCCCAGTAATGAGGGGGGAGATTGAGGACAAGACCCCCAGTAATGAGGGGAGAGATTGAGGAGAGACCCCCAGTAATGAGGGGAGAGATTGAGGACGAGACCCCCAGTAATGAGGGGAGAGATTGAGGCGAGACCCCAGTAATGAGGGGAGAGATTGAGGGTGAGACCCCAGTAATGAGGGGAGAGATAGAGGGAGAGACCCCCAGTAATGAGGGGAGATATTGAGGAGAGACCCCAGTAATAAGGGGAGATATTGAGGGCGAGACCCCAGTAATGGGAGATATTGAGGGCGAGACCCCAGTAATGGGGAAAATCCTCAGAAAATGGGATAGAATGAGAGACCCTAAGAAATGGGGAAGCAATAAGTGAGATCTGCAGTAACGAGGAAAATGCAATGGAAATACCCCGATAATGGGGAAGGATTGATCGAGAAAACTCCAGTAAATGGGAGAGTATGTGAGGCAGCTCCTTAGTATGAGGGAAAATGAGAGTGAGAGATCTTCAGTAAGGGTAATCGTGAGATCCCACTAACAGCACTATGAAACTAGTGACATTAAATTATTGGCAGTAGTCTTTACGATCAGTGAGAGTGACAAATTCCAAACCCATTCAGGTTGGCAAACACACGTAGGTGTGTCTGTGTTTTAAAGGGCGTGACACGCACACACACAATTAATTATTAAACAGCAGCTAATTGCACCTCACTTGGAAAATAGACCTTGCTGGTCTGGCTTTATGAATTGCGCTGTTCTTTTAAAAAAAAAAATAATAATGTTGAAGTAGTTTAAGAAAAGTATAATGAGGCCTGAAAGCCGCACACAATTCTTTTCACCTCCTGTAAGTTTTGTGAATTGCAAACAAGTCTTCTGTGGTGTCGCTCATGAAGATTCTGGAACATTTTAAACAGGTACCTCCTTTGCGAAAAAGTTTTTCAAAAACTCTTGGATTTTTTTTGGGGGGTGGGGGGCCGTGTCCCAATGACATCATGTGCGCTGTATCCTTGTACTGTTTGTTTGCAAAAGGAAATGAGACGGTTTCCTGAAAGCTCTTTATGAAGCTGCTGTTTCCTTACCTCATCTTTTCCATGGAAAAGACCTTGGCTTGCCCCAAGACTAGAAATCTGTACGGGCAAGCTATAAGCTGGCACCGAGAATGCGATTCATTCATCAATAGACCTGCACCCTGTTTGCATTCCAAGTAGATACGACTGTCGTAGCTAATTAATCTGGTGTGTGGCTGTGCTGACGCATGTTTGGTATCAGTGATCCCTTTAGTTGGCGCAGACAGTTTGCTGTGAAGGTTGGAAATTTGACCCATTCTAAATGTGCCCGTTTGCAGTTTTAAAATGCGTTTATATATAAATAAAAAAAGAGCTTTGTCTTATGATGATGACCTTACATTAGCTGTAGCTACTTGCGTTTGTGTGGCAGCTTTAACATAGTGAAGCGTAACAAGGTGCTGCACACGGGGGAAAAAGAACATTGCTGGAAGTCTGAAATTTCCAGGGGATTGACTACCAAGGCGGATTTGAAAGACGAGCTCGGGTAGGTGATCAAAGCACTGATTTGAAGAGGTGGGTTTGTAGGAGGCTTGTGAAGGTGGGGAAAGTTGTATGGGGTTAAGAAAGAGTTCCAGGGTGTAAGGACATGATGGTCAAAGGCTGTACTGCTGATACTGGGATTGGGGGGGGGGCGGGGACGGTGATGTTTCTGTAATATTAAATGTTACCCTCCTTCGTAGAACCTAGAAGTAAGAGCTTTTGAGAGAACCTCTTGGAATTTCAATTTTTTGGGGGGCATAATTTAGTTTATTTTGATAAACATTTTGATTTAATTAACTGGTAGAGCAAGACCAAGTTAAGCTGCTGTAATGCTCCCTGACCCAATTCTTAGCATCACTGGAGTTGCTGAGATTGTTAACCTATTTATAGCTGAAAGGCTAACTTAAAATATAAAAAGTAACTTAAGAGTTAACAAGAAACATTTTTTGTCGTAAATCTATGCCAAAAGATCTTTTACTTATGAATGCATTAGCTCCACGCTGCAAATAATCTACTTACTCAATTGTTTCGAAAGCTTTTTTTCCCCCCAAGAAGTTTGATCTGGATTTCCTCCTCCAGTGCTCCACAATGGCTGCTTTGATTAACTGCGCCAAATAAGAGCTCAATAAATATCTGGTTCACAACGTGTTTGCACTGCAAGTTTAACATTGGTATGCAGCTGTTGCAGCTTCGCGCTGACACTAAACTTGTGCAGTGTAACTCATGCCGAGTCCAGAAAACGGAACTGAAATGCTCCCCCGGTGGCTCAGTGAGTTTACCCAATGAGTGGCCAAGCCATAAGACCAAGGTTGCGCCAGGGTCGATTCCCTTTCTATGGTGTTAACTGATCTCTTCTAGGGGTGGGTGTAAGAGGGCAGTAGGGGCACTACAGTGTGCACCAGTGTCCCCGGCTGGAGAGGGGACTGGAGACCAGGCTCTCTGCTCCTGATTGATATCCAGCAACCTCCGCTGGAAGTGTGTGGGTGTGGGGTGAGGAGGACGGCTGTGCTGCCCCCAGTGATGGATTAGCCTGCGGACTCTCACCGTCATGGCCCACACATGAATAATGAATACTTGAGCGAGGCAGCGGGGCGCACCCACGGAACTGCGTCCTAGCAGGGAGTGGGTGCCTTCAGGAGAAGTGAACAAAAATGGGACTGAAGGTCATAAGAATAATAATGGAATGACAGTAGATGATCAAATAATCCATAGAACCATATGATTCCAGCCTGTGGGACAATGGGACTGTGATTTGTGGAATGTAAATGGCCATGTTAAATCACTGTATTGGATTGATATTCTGGAGTTTCATTCAATCACCTTAGATTAATGGGGAGATGTTTCCAAATTTCCTCGTAGAACCGGTACCTGTGGATATCACTTTAATCAAGAGATTAAGTAATGAGGAGAGTCTATTATCAAGCATACTAAGCGCATCATAAGCCTGCCTCCGAATAGCATTTCCGTGCCTCCTTTTGCTGAAGAGCAAATAAAAGGAGCACCAAATCACAGCGTGATCCATAGCCATAGAGGCCCATGGAGCAGTAAGTTTGCCAAGGGCCACAGGTGAAGGGGAGATGGGGTACCAATGGGTGTCAGGAAGGACTATGATCTCGACGTTTATACACGGTCTATTGGAAGGGGTTGGCTTGATAGCTCAAACTTTGTTCTCATTCTAAACTTCAATTTTTATTTTAGGATAGGAGGAAGTTTGCCTGCTGAATTTAAAATTCTTTGTGGTAAGTTCCCCAATGACTGGCCGGTTAAGAGAGTGAGTATCTGGGCCATTAAGACCAAGGAGGTTCCAGGTTTGATTCTGGTCCATGCTGAGTCAGATGGCCACAGCAGGAATAGCGGTAGGGGTGTTCCGATTCTTTCTCGCAGTTTGCTAAGCCTCTAAAATGAGGAAGAAATGTCAAAAATTGAAATATACAAGTGCGCCAGCAGATGGTGGCTATTCAAGTTTCTTTTTACTTTTTTCCCCATTCTTTTTAAGCTACTTTTCAGTATCATAAAGAGGGATGGCGTGAAAACTAAATGCTTTGAAAACTGTATAGAGCATGGCTGGTCAATTTTCTCCCCCTACTCCTTCGTAAAACAGCCCCGTAGTGTGATTGGCGTACTTACAGGAGCAGATTTCAAATTGAAATTGCGATTGTATACTGCAATACTATTTGTAATATGGCGCACTCCCCTTCCTTTCCCTCCGTCCCCATCGCCCTCTCGCAGGCTCTTCAGCAAGCCTGTTGTACTATGTATCTAAGGGCCTGCATTCCGTGTTCCCAGTCTGGAATGCATGTGCGCATGAATTGGGTACTAGAGAAGAAGTTTTAAAAGGTACGTGAGAGTGGCCCTGGCCAAGTCCATTCTCACGGTTGTGACCTTCAGTTTAATGTTACTGAGTATCCGTAATATACTGAATAAAACTGTCATTGTTTGAACTGACAATATGAGCTTTGTGTTCTGCACCAATGCCAGTTATCAACACACGTTTATAAATAGCTGATGAAGTGAGCTTGTGGTCAGCTCGCCTTGGCCAGTCTGGTACTTTGCTAGTCTGATTTCTCAGATGCATCTCCCCAAAGAAAGTTACGCACACCTTCTTAATCACTGTTGCCCTGATAAAGAGCTGGTAGGTCTGGCAATTCAAAGATCCACTTTTGATTTTTGGCTCCATCACATTTTTCTGGTGTACAAAATGTTATCGTATTTGTTTACCAGAGTTCCTGTACGACACAGGTATCAAGTAATCAGAACTTGCCTCACCAGTAATCATTTGCCTTGAAGTTGTCAGCCCTGATTTAAGGCGATTGGCAAAAGAACCAGAGGAGCATGAGGAAAAACTCTTTCACGCAACGAGTGGTTAGGATTTGGAATGCACTGCCTGATAGGGTGGTGGGTACCGATTCAATAGTAGCCTTCAAAGGGGAATTGAATAAATACTTGAAGGAGAAAAAAATAGCAGGGATATGGGGAAAGAGCGGGGGGAGTGGGACTAACTGGATTGCTCTTCGAAAGAACCGGTGCAGACTCGATGGGCCGAATGGCCTCCTTCTGTGCTGTACTATTCTATGATTCTATAAGTACTTAAAGAGTACAGTCGTTGTAGGGCTCATCGTGAGGTCTTCCTTCATAAGTGGTCTCCCCAAACTCCCTTGCTGGCTCAGTTAATCTGCACCGGCCAGTGTGGCATGATATGGATCAGGAAGGTTTCAGGTTCAATCTGGTCTATACCGAGTGAGGCCGTCTCAACCAAAGTGCTAGTAGGGGATGCTACAGCTGGGCTCAGCGCTCCTAGATGGGGAGCGATAAATCTGCCAACGGTTCCCATTCCCGACTGCTACCTGTATTAGGAAGTGCTTTCCTGTGTGGACGCTGCCGAAGATGGAATATTACTTTGCTGTGATTAGCTCCACAGTGGAAGAGTCTACTGCTACTCAGTGTCTAGGTTCATGAATAGCGACACGCTTGAGAACATACGAAATAGGAGCAGGAGTAGGCCATTCGGCCCTTCGAGCCTACTTCACCATTCAGTAAGATCATGGCTGATCTTCTATCTCAACTCCCCCTTCCCGCCCTATCCCCATATCCCTTGATTCCCTTAATATCCAAAAATCTATCGATCTCTGTCTTGAATATACTCAACGACTGAGCAGCTACAGCCCTTTGAGGTAGAGAATTCCAAAGATTCACAACCCTTTGAGTGAAGAAACTTCTCCCCATCTCAGTCCTAAATGGCCGACCCCTTATCCTGAGACTGTGACGCCCAGTTCTAGACTCCCAGCATCTACCCTGTCAAGCCCTGTAAGAATTTTATATGTTTCAATGAGATCACCTCTCATTCTTCTAAACTCTAAGGAATATAGGCCTAGTCTACTCAATCTCTCCTCATAGGACAATCCTCCTATGTGAGCAAGCAGAGGGTGGCTGGCCTCCACGGAACCGTACCTCAGCAAAGCTGTGTGACATCAGAAGAGAAGGTTAGAAAATTGGAAAATAATGAGGCAGTAACATGACTATAATAATCCAGAAGCAAATTTCAAGTTGTCCCGTTTTGGAAAAACTACGCTTTGTCCCGCGTTTGATTTTGCATTCATTCAAGGCTAAAAGAATATTATTGTAAAGAGAAGCCTGTCTCCCAGTGACTTTGTACAGAGCTGGTGCTGCCTCTGTCCACTCAGCAAAGTCAGAATCCTGCAGCAGTCTGCAGCAAACTCTTTCAGTGAAGTACCTGGTCAGCAAAAGAAGATTAAACGCTGCACAACGGACAAGCTAGCTGCACAGTCTGCTGCTCGCCCCGTCTTTTCTGGTTAAGTCACTGCGATATTGTCTCCGTTTTTGAAGATAAAATGATTGTTACATTTATTTGTGTTTAATTCATGTTTCAAGAAAATTGTGCAATTTTTATTCAGCTTCCTTTGCCCGCAGGTGCTGAAACATGCTGGAGGACGACAGCCGACCTCCAGCATTTCGCTCAATTGGTCATTCCTCATGTTTGGGCATAGGCAGCGAGGCTATTCAACTGCCGGGGGCATCACAGCCAAGCTCAATCCTGTCCTCACCTGGCGTCCATGAATGCTTATTATCCAGCACAGGCCAGCGGATCGAAATCAGGAGCAGGAGGCCCCTTGGCTGAATTCCCCCCCATTCTCGCCCAGGAGTGCTGAGGCTACTTGCAACAACAACAACAGCTTGTATTTATATAGCGCCTTTAAAGTCTCAAATCAATGAACTCAGCGCGGATCAGGAATCAAAGCCGAGGCCTTCCTGATCCGAAGGCCTCAGTGCCTGATTTAACACTGCAGCAACTTGCTTTTGTGTAGCAGAGGTCGGGGTGAGCGAGACAGTGGAGGGATTTGAAGATGAGGATGAGGATTTTAAATTGAATGCAGGCCAGCTGGATTTAGGACGCTGGGGAATTCATGGAGCCCAGACGAAGGAAGGCCAGCAAGGACGGTATTGGAATAATTGAATCTGGAGATGAGAAAAGTGCACATAAGGGTCGTGGTGCAGGGGCTGAGGCAGGCATTGTTACGGATCTGGAAATTAGCGGTTTTGGTGATGAAGGGGATGTGGGGTTGGAAGCACAGTCAAAATGATGCAGTAACTAACTGAGTCATTGGGGGTGGATAAATGCTGAAACCAATGTTCCCTCTAATTTTTTTTTTGTGCGCGGTCCCTTTACATTTGCTGCACGGTATCTTCCAGCGGCAACAGATTGGTGCGTGGTCTTGTGCCCGCTCACCTTAGGGGGAACATTGGCTGAAACATATCTTCGTCAAAACATGGGTCTCAGCAGTCCTCATTGTTCCACCGAAAGCAATGAGATTTACTTTGAGCAGAGGTAAGGCAAAAATACATCCCGATTCAGTGCCTAAACTCAGACATACTGGGAAGCTGTCATCCTGGTAAGGGAGGCAGCCAGCCACCTTGGTGATTTTTCAGGGGGAAAAAAAAATATTCAGAAGTTAGTTACTCAGTTGCCTGTCCTCAGACGCACAAAGAAGACTTCAGCAAGTGTACACGCATATCTTTTTCCTCATTATCCTGCGTTATTCCTCATAGTTTCCCAGATGCTGACATCAGTGCAGCAATCCAGAAGTAAATACAAATTGAATTGGACAGTGTCACTGTTTATAATAGCCGTGCGGCTCCTGCTGTTCCCAGCACTATTCCCTGAGAAATGGGCCAGGGTCTCTGCCTATGGCCCTGTGAAATTGGCTTATTAAGTGTGCAGGGCTGAGTTGGTGTGTCAGCCCACTACGATCAGGAGTCGTAAGATGTGAGTTACAGGCACTTTCTTTTTGGCTCTTCTGTAGTTTGGATCGCAGGAGAGCAACGCTGGTTGGCAGCTCCCCGCGTCCACCTGACGAAAGCCAGCTCTTCTTTCACAACAGTCCAATTGTCGGCTCACAGTTTTGTCACAGTAAGTGAGCCAGTTTTGTTAGGACGAGTCTCCCTCCAATGTCTGCATAGGGTCGTGCAAATTAACCGCATGGTTGTAACCCTGGTCATATGTTGGGGCTGGGAGACTTGACACTCTTTCGCATCGCTCCCCCAGGCCAGTTCTTCTGAAGGACGGAGGGAAGGACTACCAGTGGGCATCACCATGGGTTACATTGTTCACCTACAAGAACTTGGTCACAGAGTGGCATGGAGGTGGGCTAGGAGACAGGCCTGTTGGCAGCAGTTTCCAAAGTGTGCTGTTCATATTAGACACTTATAAACCATCATATATGAGGTGACTAGATTTGAGCACTTTTTGAGTTTCAGTGTTGATCTTTTTTACTAATTGGTTGCACCAAATCCATTCATCATTGCTTTGCGCTTCAAATGTTGTCTTTTTTTTTTAAACAGTCAGATGAAAACCAGAAATCCATAGTATTAGCCTCACCTTGTGCTGCCTGGGGATCAAGCGTTAAAACAAGAAGAAAACTACTTCACTCAGAGGGTGGTAGGTCCATGGAATATGCTACCACAAAAAGCTGTAGAAGCTACAACATTAATTAAATTTAAAACAGAAATAGACAGTTTCCTAGAAGTAAAGGGCATTAAGGGTTACGGGGAGCGGGCAGGAATTTGGACATGAGTCTAAGTTCGGATCGGTCATGGCCCTGTGGGTAGTGGAGCGGGCCCAGGGACTGTGTAGCCTGATTCTGCTCCTATTTCGTGTGTGCAATTCTGTTAGATGCAGGAGATGTTTCTGTGATAGATAGTAGATTGGCGGTTAGGATCAGATCAGCCATGATCTTATTGAATGGCGGAGCAGGCTCGATGGGCCGATTGGCCTACTCCTGCTCCTATTTCTTATGTTCTTATGTTCTTATGTTGTAGAATGGAGAGTCAAAAGATGGGGTCTTCGGTTCGAGCCCTATCCTTCAGCTTCATTTGTAGCAGAATTTTACTTCTGAATTTTAAGCGTTTCAGTGTCTTTTTCTAAGTTAAGTATTTGTCTTGCTGAACTTTCATAACAGAATTAAAGGTTTATGTTAATACGTTAACAAACAAGTATTCCACGGAGCAGAGAGTCTGGAAGGGTGGTGGAAAATCCGAAGGAATACTGTTCATATAGATTTTAAAATGAGTGGGTGGAGAAAGAATGGGGGGCGGGGTGGGGTGGGGTGGGGGTGGGGGTGGTGATGTCATCAGGGTTCATTGTCTTAACCCAAAGACTTGAAACACTGATTATATGTAAAAACTCAGCCTTTAACATGCAATAATCGACAAGGCAAATGGAATGTTAAACCACATAGCCAAGTTAGTGGAGTATACGTCAGAGGCAGTCATGCTTAAACTGCATAGTGCCCTGGCTGGACCGTATCCTGGCAGCTGCATCTCGTTCTGCTCAACAAGATACAAGGGAAACTTCAAACCATGGGCGTGATGCAGAGGGGAGGCTGATCCTTTCGCTCAGAGGACAGAGCTATAAGGACGGACTGAAGGAACTTTTTCACTCATGAAAGGAGGGAACACAGGCATTTAAGATAAAGGAATGCAACGTCAAATTAAACCAATGACAGCAGGGCAAAGGAGCACAAAAAGGCAACTTTAAGATTAAAATCAGGAAGTTCTTCACAAAGAATTACTGGTATTTGGGTAAGGCAATAGAGGCTAAATCCTTGCAATCATTGAACAAATATTTGGCTCTGTGATTGGGGGACTGTAGTTTCATTCTTTCTGGATGAGCTAGCCCAGGCTGTGTAGCCTTTCTCATCTCTGATTTTTTTTTTGCCCCCCTTGAATTTCACTCCTCAGTGTTTACCTATTTTTGTTCCTCTGACACCAAGAGTCAGTTCTTTATTCCATTACAAGTAGGCTCTTCATCTGTGTCCTAAGCATAGTGTGATAAAGATTTTTTTCACCAAAAGTTTTCTTTTTCAAAATTAACTTGCAAGTCTTAATTGTCTGCTGTGTGGGAATGGGGAAGGATGAAGCTAAAAGGCTTCATCATAATCTAGACCCATCACCTTGTCAAATGCAATTATAGTTTCTTTAATTGAATTTTTCAAATGCACCAAGCAAAATTGGTAGTTATTTCAAATTATACATCATTCATTGAAACCCACCGAGAGAGGTCCTTTTATTCTCTTGCTCTTGCTCTTTCTCAGCACTCTGATCGGTACTGGTATATAGACATTAGATTCCATTGGGCTGGTAAGACACGATTAAAATATTTCTTCTTGGCTGCATTTTGAGTGACATCTGCTCTTTCATAGAGGAAATTCTCTTGGTGATTGTGTTTACATAAGAAATAGGAGCAGGAGTCGGCCATTTGGCCCTTCGAGTCTGCTCCGCTAAAATTTGACTGGTTGCGATGGCCAGGAATCGAGCCCGGGTCAACTGCTTGGAATGCAGCTATGCTCACCACTATACCACCATCGCACGCCTTTACACTGCACAAGACCACCACCTTCCCCTTCAAATAACTGACCTTTTTTAGTTGAAATGGTAGCACAAATTATACAAAAAAGGAGGCTTGTGTGCAGGTTGTGTCCTTGTTTACAGTAATGACACTGCGTGCAACTGATGTAAAGTAGGCCATAGAATCATAGACTCTTACAGCCCAGAAGGAGGCCATTGTGCCTGTGCTGGCTCTTTGAAATTAGTCCCACTCCCCTGCTCTTTTCCCATAGCTCTGCAAAATGTAGCTTTTCAAGTATATATTCAGTTCCATTTTGAAAGTTACTGTTGAATCTGCTTCCACCACCCTTGTGCTGTAGTTAGGTTATTCAGAAGTTAAGGTGATCTGGCTTATAAAATGTTTACATATTGTAATGACCTGCTTAGAAATTCAGTCTGGTTCCATACATTCAAAGCAATCCAGTGGATTCTTGGTAACTTAATTTAAAATATTCACATTCTGGTAACTTTGAAACAAAAGCAAAATGGCAAGGGTAAAATAATTGCAACAGTTCGCTCAGTTTTACCAGATCTGTTTACAATTATGTTATTAATTATTATCTGGAAGTATATTTGGCTTTAAAAATTGAGTTTGGTGATAAGGTTTGTGGGATGGGTAACGTTAACGGGAGAAGGAGCCAATGATAACTCGGTGAGCAAGGGCTAGTGTAGTAAATTGAAAAATGCCAGCAAAAGGTTATTGTAGTTTATCTCTTAAGCCAGCGCTGATCCTGAAGCTGCAGTACTTAAAATATACCATTTTTTAACATAAGTGTTATTGCAACCCTAACTTACCACCATTTAAGAGTTTTTTTGTTTAAGCATTTCTGACTGTGCTGAACTTGTGCAAACTTCCTTTTTTACTTAGAGGCAAGTCTGTGGTAGTGTCTTTGGTAGTTCTGGAACATTAAGTGCTCCTTTTAAAGTAGCAGTAGCCCCATCCGTCGATAAGGACAGTGAGACATGTGAGGACGGTGAAGTTATTTAACAATAATAACAAAAACTGGCACTTATTTAGCGCCTTTAATGTAACAAAGCATCTCAGGATGTTTGACAAAGTGGTGAATTGCACATTAGGCAGGAATTGGGACGAGGAATTAGGGGAGGTTTTGAGGAGGGATTTGAAGGTGCTGAGTGATGCGTCAAGGCAAGGGGTTTCGGAAGAGAATTCCCGAATGCAGCTATGTGATGCCTGAAGGCTCTGCCACTAATGGTAGAGCAGAGGGAGGAGGATACACTGTAGTTCAGACTCAGAACAGCAGAGGACACGCGTTGGGATGTAGGGCTGGGGGAGGTTGCAGAAGGAGGTTGGACTGAGACCATAGACAGGTCTGCAAACAAGGATGAGAATTTTGAAATCCGTTGGCTTGAGCATGGGGAGCCAATGGAAGCCAGCCAGGATGGGCAGGATTTACCAATATAATAATGAAAAAAAGAAACGCAGCAATAATGAAATTGACCATTCATAGTCATGTCATGTCATCCGCTAAGTCATGTCAACCGATAAGTCATGTCAACCGATAAGTCATGTCATCACTGCCAGCCAATCAGGTGTCAACTTTTACCAGGTGAGGCAGATTCTTATCACTGAACATGCAGCCTTCAGGAAAAAAAGTGTTGGTCTGAAGACTTGAAAATGTGCCAGCTATGTTGAAATAATGATAGCTGTCCTGAGAGCACCAGCTAGTCAGAGTCAGGGACAGACACCATTTCATATTTCAAGTTCGGTAATTTATAATATACAGTTGAAATTCAATTATCTACCTTCCCGATTAGCTGCCTGAACTTTGGACAACAGAGCTGGGAGTATCTGCTAAACGGAGTGGCAACAGGAATTAGGTGAGAGTGGGAATTCACTGGTAAGTAGTACAGATAGTGTGGTGTTAGCAAACTGAAATAAATAATAAGTAGGAGTAAGGCATCCTAAACTTAAAAAAAAATATATATATAATGTAAGTAGATAGCCTTTTAAGCAAAATGATGGGATAGCTGAGACCCGTTGCCTGCAATTCCTGTGCCATGTGGGAACTCCAAGACACTTCGTGTGTCCTGGATAACCACATGTAAAGAAAGTGTCTCCAGTTGCTCGAGCTAGAGCTCTGGGTTTCTGAGCTTGAGGAGCGGCTGCAGGCAGTGCAGGGCATACGGGAGGCTGAGAATTTCCTGGTGCACACTTTCCAAGAGGTGGTCACCCCGCAGCTACGGAGAGTTCATGGGAATAGTAAGTGGCTGGCCATCCGGCAGGGTAGGAAGAGGCAGACAGTGCAGGAATCCTCCGTGAGTCTGGCGCACTCAAACCGGTTTTCAGTGCTGGTTTTCAGTGAGGGTGACAACACCTCGGGAGTGCAGTCCAGAGCGCATCCACGGCACTGTGGGGCAAATGACTGCGCAGGGGGTCACAGCAGTGTGTAGAACTGCAGTGGTCATAGGGGATTCGATAGTCAGGGGGATACACAGGCGTTTCTGCAACCGATGTGAGTCCCGCATGGTGTGATGCCTCCCTGTGCCAGGGTAAAGGATGTCGCTGAGAGGGTGCGGAACATTTTCAGGGGGCAAGGGGAACAGCCAGAAGGTGTGATCCACGTAGGAACCAATGACACAGGAAGGAAAAGGGATGATGTCCTGCGGTCAGAGTTTCAGGAGCTCGGGAGGAAATTAAAGAGCAATGATTGACAAAAGAACCAGAGGCGACATGAAGAAACTTTTTTTTTACACAGCGAGTTGTTGTGATCTGGAATGCACTGCCTGAAAGGGTGATTCAGTTGTAACTTTCAAATGGGAATTGGATAAATACTTAAAGGGAAAAACATTACCGGCCTATGGGGAAAGAACAGGGAAGTGGGTCTGATTAGTTCGTTCTTCCAAAGAGACGGCACAGGCACGATGGGTCGAATGGCCTCCTTCTGTGTTGTATCATTCTATGATTCTAACACCTTGTGTGGGGCATGGCTTCATTGTAAGGCTTGTGGACACCAATCATCTCCTGTCTGACTTAATCATCCTCACAGCCCTCGAAAGATTACTTCTACTCTATGTTATTATTATGCAGTCTTCACTCCTGTGCCTAGGGTATTGCTGTGCTATAAGTGTGAGACTATTATGGCAGATAAGGAAGGTTCTTTTGTTCTAATCTTGATGCGGAGATGCCGGTGTTGGACTGGGGTGGACAAAAGTGAGAAGTCGCACAACACCAGGTTATAGTCCAACAGTTTTATTTGAAATCACAAGCTTTCCGAGCTGCTGCTCCTTCGTGAACTTCACCTGACGAAGGAGCAGCAGCTCGGAAAGCTTGTGATTTCAAATAAAACTGTTGGACTATAACCTGGTGTTGTGCGACTTCTCACTTTTGTTCTAATCTTGTGTCATTACTTTTCCATTTTCTCCTTTTCAGCTTCCTCTTACCCTGAAGGTGCTAACTTGTGCTGCAGTGCAGTGCCGTAGTCACCAGCGCCCCTCTGGCACTTGCTCCAGTGGCCATATTTTACGCACGAGTCTGGACTTGCGCGTGCCGGTGGATTCACAGCTGAGCCCAGGCTGTTCTTGCTCACTTTGCAGCATGGTTCAATAGTTAGCAGGCAGAGGAGCCCTGACTTGTGTTTTTTCACCCTCCCTCGCCAGGCTGTCTGCTATAGAGTCTCCACTGCTGCTCTGGCTGAGATCAGTTAACTCAGCACAGACTAGGGATTGACCCTGGGGTGCAGTGCCAAACCAGTTTGTGCATATACCCGCTGAGCCTGTTGTCTTGTGATTCTATCCATCCTCTGGATGAGATATTAAACTGATGCCATGTATGCCTGTTTTAATGCTTCTGGTGTTGCACTATTCAAAGAAGAGCAGGGAGTTCTCCCCATTTCCTAGCTGGAATTCCTCCCTCAATAAACACCAGCAAAAACAGATCATCCAGTCATTCATCTCATTGTTGCTTGTGGGAGTTTAGTGTGCACAAAATGGCTGCTGTGAATCCTCACATAACAACCGATTGGGCCTATACTTTCTGGAGTTTAGAAGAATGAGAGGTGATCTCATTGAAATATATAAGATTCTGATGGGGATTGACAGGATAGATACTGAGATTGTTTCCCCTGGCTGGAGAGTCTAGAACTAGGGGGCATAGTCTCAGGATAAGGGGTCGGGCTTTTAAGACTGAGATGAGGAAGAATTTCTTCACTCAGAGGGTTGTGAATCTTTGGAATTCTCTACCCCAAAGGGCTGTGGATGCTGAGTCGTTAGTATATTCAAGGCTGAGATAGATTTTTGGACTCTAGGGGAATCGAGGGATATGGGGATCGGGCGGGGAAGTGGAACTGAGGTCGAAGATGGCGGAGCTGGCTCGAGGGGCCATATGGCCTACTCCTGCTCCTAATTCTTATATTCTTATATTCTTAACTGCACTTTAAAGTAATTCATTGTATGTGAAGTGCTTGAAGATGTTTCTGAGATATAATGAAATGCAATGTAAATGTGAGCCTTTTTTTCTTGTTAAGGAAGAAACAGGGTTTTTTTCCCCCAAAGGGTGACTTTATTTCATATCTACCATTTTACATTCAACATGATTTGAGCCTCAAGACCCCAAACAACATGTTGTTTGCCTCTTCCCAATCCACTGATCACCAGTTGAAGTGCACGGGACAAGATGCAGTTATATTTTAGCAGAGATCACGAGGCTAAGTAGGGCCTGTCTGAGGTCGATGGCCAATTCTTTATCACCGCAGTGCTGCGGCAGCATCTGTAGACCAGTTCCAGTAAACACAAGGCGGTCTAACGATGGAACATCGCGAGCAATTTAAAAACAATCTCCCAGGCACTGTAAGGTAAATGAAGTGTGAAATTAAGCCTGCCAAATGCTTGTCTGTGCGCAGTCCCGCTGGAAAGAAAAACCTGCCGTTTATGTTTGGAGCCAGGTTGAGCATTTGTGACGCTCCTGTGTTTGTATCATCTGAGACAGGACTTTTCCGCTCCTTGTCACACAAGCAGTTATACTCAGGAAGTCTTTAATTATTTACTTGAATTGCAGTATTCGAATTCATGGCTGTAATTAACTGGATTATTCTATAACTAAACGAGACAACTGATCACGCTTTAATATAATAGCCATAAATATTCCCCTGAGTTCAATAAATGTCCCATAAATATGCATGTATAAAAATACATTTGGCTGCTAAGTAACATTTGTGAGCAACTTAGTGCTGTCTCTCAAATTAATTAGAAAGAAAACACCATCATTCATTGTGTTATACTGTGCTTGGATCTAAATCCAAAGAAAAATCTTGTATTTATATAGCACTTTATCATGTGTCTCAGAAACATCCCTAAGTGATTCTCATAGAATTAATTAATTTGAATTGCAAACATGGCAGATATTTTTGCACAGCAAGATCTCGCAAACAGCAATAAGATAATTAACCATTTAGTCTATTTTTGGTAGCGTTTGTTGAGGAAGCAGTGTTAGCTAGGACACTGGGAGAACTCCCTGCTTTTCGTATAGTGCCATGGGATCTTTAACGTTCACCTGAACCACCGGAATAGACGATGCGGCCTTCGTTTAATGTTTCATCCAAAAGACGGCGCCTCAGACAATTGCAACCATCCTTCAGTTCTGTTCTGAGGGGCCAGCCTAGATAATGTGGTCACATCCTGGAGCAGGGCTTGAGAACCTACAACCTTCTGACTCCGATTGCTACCAATTGAGCCAAGGAAAATTCACAGCAATTTTTCAGTAATGATAGAGCTGCAGATGAATTCAATTTACTCGAGACTGCTGGCAGGTCCAGGGAATTCCAGGCTCCCTGGATTAGCCGTTTTTAAAAGATAAAATCTTTTCCGCTCCCACACACATGCTAAAATAAGACCTTAAATGACAGAAATAAAACTCCTCAAATGTCAGGAGTAACTTTATTCCAGTGATATAAACCCTATACAATTAGAATATGCTCTTAGAAATATTAAAGATTTTGCTTCTCCTGTCCTGACTGTCTCTTCCATTCTCTTTATTGCTAATCTATTCTGTACCGTGAATAACTTTGAACACTTTTGCTTAAGCCTTGGATTCCACTGTCTACTCTTAATGTGGTATATACTGTACATTGAAACAAATTGTCCTCTGGTTAGTTAACCTCTAAGCCAATTGAGGCCTAGGCACGCAGGTTGATCTGGTAACATTAGAGAGAAGACCGGATCAACTTTTGATGCAATTTTTATGCCAAATACAGCACCACAACCACCAAATGAGTTATCTTGTCTGTGAAGCTCACTGATGCACAGTCGAGGTAACTTGTCCGTTGTGCTCTAAGTAAAGGTTAATAAAAAGAAAAAATATTGGAGTAGATCACTTACTTAGATTGGTCTGAATTACTTTCTGTGGCTCCTCGGGCTATTAGGTCAGTGTTCTCTGTCCTGTGTAATAAATCAAAGGCCCTTGTGCCGGTGGGATTTCTGAGTTAGTATTTTGCAGCTATGCTTTGACACTTTATCCATGATATATGCTATGCATATAATGGTTTGTAGGAACATACAGTTACATATTGAGTTGAGTTCTTAACCATGTTAGGTGCACTTAAAGGACATTAATTACACCAGCCATGGCTCAGTGGGTAGCACTCTTGCCTCTGAGTCAGAAGGTTGTGGGTTCAAGTCCCACTCCAGAGGCTTGAGCGCAAAAATCTAGGCTGACATCCCAGTGCAGTGCTGAGGGAGTGCTGCACTTACGGAGGTGCTGTCTTTCGGATGAGACGTTAAACCGAGGCCCCATCTGCCCTCTCAGGTGGACGTAAAAGATCCTTATGGCACTATTTCGAAGAAGAGCAGGGATGTTATCCCCGGTGCCCTGGTCAATATTTATCCCTCAATCAACATCACTAAAAACAGATTATCTGGACATTATCACATTGCGGAGCTTGCTGTGCGCAAATTGGCTGCTGCGTTTCCTACATTACAACAGTGACTGCACTTCAAAAACTACTTCATTGGCTGTAAAGCGCTTTGGGACGTCCGGTGGTCGTGAAAAGCGCGATATAAATGCAAGTCTTTATTTCTTTAGTAAAGACAATCTAGTTACCCACAATTAAAGGGGTTGTGGCTGTGCAGGTTATCTTGTTAGGGGAGACCCAGGAAAATGATGATGGTGGTTGTTGCAAGTGAGCAGTGTTGAGAGGGTTGAAAGCTAGTTTTTTTTTAACAACTCTATAAAAGAAGCATTTAAATGTATTTCTTTTGTTTCTTTGTAAGTTGGCATACTGTTGGCTGAAAAATACCAGTGGAATGTGCTTGCAATGTTATCAGCAAGATGCCAAATGCTTATCAGATCTGAAATGAGTAACACTGTTCTAGTGTGTCAAAATGTCATTAAAGCTGCATTTTTTAAGCAAGGTTAGAATGCAGAAGAAGACAGGGAGTGGTGAATTCTGTATTCAGTATTTTGTGTCAAAAATCAGAATAGCTGAATGTTCTCTCTTTATTCTGGACTTCAGTTGGGAAGGTCGCTGTCGAGCAACAGGGGGAGAGGGGGACGTTGCCCAGTTTGGTCACCAGCACAAACAATTTAAAAGAATCCAGCGAGATGAGGAATAAACCACTAAGTCAAAGGGGGAATGGAAAAAGTTGCAAAGGTAAAACTTGACTTGGAAGTAGTTCTCCTCTAGTCTTTGAAATCCGAGCTCACCCAAATAAGTAACCCATCATCGAAGTTTTAAATCAGAGGACACGTCTTCATGGTCAACGGGAAAAGGGTACCTGCAGCCACAATACGTAATCGGGTGATTTTATAATATAGCATTTACCTCGCAGAATTCCTGCTGACACTAGCCCCGACTTTGGTGAGCAAATGAGGCCGTGTTGCTGCCTGCAGAAGTTCCGACCCATTTAACAGAGATGGTTTTCAATGCTGTTTTCAGAGAGGCTACTATCTTTTCTGGCATCAGGGTGCTGCTGTTTTTAGCCCATTTGTAGATGTGACATCCACTTGCTAGCCTGTACTAATCCTGCCCAGCCTTTAAGGAAGGCTAGAAAAAGATGCAAAGAGGAATCAAGGTGAAGGGCAAAGCACATAGAATCTTACAGCAGAGAAGGAGGCCATTCGGCCCATCACATCTGTGCTGGCTCTTTGATAGAGCTGTCCAATTTAGTCCCACACCCCAGCTTTTTCCCCATAACACTGCAAATTAGTCCTCTTCATGTCCAATTGCCTTTTAAAATTCCTATGGAATCTGCTTCCACCACAATTTCAGGTAGTGTGTTCCAGATCATAACAACCCTCTGTGTGAAGAAATTTCTCCTCATTTCCCCTCTAGTTCTTCTGCCAATTATTTTAAATCTATGACTTCTGGTTACTGACCCGCTTGCCAGAAGAAATAGGTTCTCTATCAAAAGCCCCTCATCATTTTGAATACCTCTATTAGGTCTCCCCTTGACCTTTTCTGCTCTAAGGAGAACAATCTCCGCTTCTCCAATCTCTCCACATAACTGAACTCCCTCATCCCTGGCATCATCCTGGTAAACCTCCTCTGTACCCTCTCCAGGGCCATGACATCCTTCCTAAAGTGTGGTGCCCAGAATTGTACGCAATACTCCAGCTGAGGCACATGGTGCAGGACATCACTAAGTGAGTAAAAGAGAGAAGGGAGGTGAATCAGAAAGTAGCAATTAGATGTTTCTAATCTTTCACTTTAAAAGCTGGAAGACTGTAGGAGGAAAGAAAGAATGAGGAGAGATCAAGGATTCCACCGTTTTAAGATCCTAGGGAAAATATAGAGTGGAGATTTAGGGATGAGAAATTGTGCAGTTGTTTGTGCTGTGAAATGTTTCCTGCCCCATAAATGAGACGGAACGACACGTCACCAGCAGCCTCGCGTTCTATCATCAAGTGATTGTGTAATATCAACCTACCTTCAAAGTATTTATTGGTACTTCTGGAGACCTTTTGCTGCATGCAGTCAATTTCAGGCTCGGTCACACCCTGAAGGAGTAGAGAATGCTACAACCGCATCCCCTTGGGGCTAGAGAGTCTTTTACTTTTACTTCAAGAACGAAGCATTTTCAAGTTTTAAAGCAGATATAGTGCGACTACTTGAAGTTTCATTTCGCCAAATTATCCAGCTGGCTGCTGATGGTGGGAAGCAAGATTGCATTCTAAAAGGCTTTCACTGTATTACCACAGAATATGTAGTGAATATAAGGGATTTTTTGTATTGCCTAATTTCTCGCACTCAACATTGCCACTGGTAATGTTATTGTACTGCAATTAAGGATCAAGGTGAGCCTCAGTATTTTTTTGAAGAGTGAGTACAGATCACATATTCTAAGCATTGTCTCTCTGTTGGTGGGGGTGGGGGGCCCTACCTGTAGAATTAGGATTAGATCTCACACTTGTGTACAAATAATTGACTTGCTTTTGTAGCTGTTTTAAAATAAATGAAGTCAAGCCCTTCTACTCGCTCGACATAATTCTAGGTCTGATGGTGTGATTTATGCAGCAAATATTGTAAGAAGTGTCTGGCACGAAGTCCAAGGTTCAGAGAAAGTAACTCGCACGGCAGCGAGCATTTCGAAATGTAATTCATTTTTGCAGGATTGTTTAAGCATTGTTGAAGAGGCTTTTTAAAAGAAAATCTGTTTAATTTTTAACATTTCAAAAGTGGAGAGTGGGCAGAAGCAGTTTTAATGTGAAATTTTTCCTCTACTGAAGACCTTAACTTTGACTTGGGGGTAAGTTCGACCGCTGTCTGCAGCACCTTGCTTTAGAGGTCGGTCTTCACATATGAGCCTGGGCAATGAGTACCGACCAATTTGACGCCATTGGATAGCAATCAAGAGTTGGAATCTAGGCTGTTGTTTTCCTGCTTCATAGCCTGGAGTTTTGGCCCAATTGCTTTAACAGTTGATGGCTCCATTACAAAACATAATTCACTGACATCTTTGCCTCGTGTGCAGACTTGCAGGTTTTCTTTTCGTATTTCAACTTTCGAAACTTGACTGCAAGACTTAACTAGGAAATGTTGTTCAAATGAGCAAGACTTAAGGCGAAAAATGGCAGGAAAATGCTCTGATTTATTGTTTCTGAAATATCATAAATTCTGTGTAGATGTGTACGGATTGTCCTTGCTACTGGCTCTCATAATTGGTTCAGCAGAATGCTAGTACTGTTTGCAGTTCCAGCGATATGGGATTTGATTTTTATTAAGCTCTGTCAGCCTTTTTTGCTGTGGGTTCTTGCTATTTGTGCTCAAGCGCCAGCTTGGCCCCGTTCCAGGACCTGAGCACATAAACCAGGTTGAAGCTGCATTAAGAGTTGTGTAATTGGAGAGACCATCATTCAGATGAGAAACTAAACTGAACTATGTCTGACTGTCTAAACGATCCCATGGCACTATTTGAAGAGCAGTAAGGAGATCTCCTGGTATCCTGACCAATAATTTTTCCCCATTCAACACCCCCAAAAAACAGATGAACAATCATTCATCACATTTGTTATTTGTTGGACTTTGCTGTGCGCAAATTGGCTGCTACGTTTGCCGACATAACAGCAGTGACTGCACTTCAAAAGTAATTCATTGGCAGTGAAGCGCTTTGCGATATCTGAGGACATGATGAAGCGCTAGGTAGTTCTTTGTTATTTCTTCTCTCATCCTCTCAGTGTGCCGATGTATGTTGGTACAGCTCCATGGGTTGGTACAGCTCCATGGGTTGGTACAGCTCCATGGGTTGGTACAGCTCCATGGGTTGGTACAGCTCCATGGGTTGGTACAGCTCCATGGGTTGGTACCAGCAGTCCTCTGGTACCCTATTCATGAGGCCATTCTTCACATATAAGCCTAGACAGTAAGGCTATTTGACCATGGACAGCATCGCCTTGATCCAAATCCTGTCTTCGCCCATCGTCCACACCCACACATTTGTCGGCAATAGTCACAGGTTAATAATCATGAGCACGAACCCAGGCTATTTTCTTTTGGACCTTTTAGCCCAGGAGCATTAAAGTCGACTGTTGCCCCAGCTGAGATCAACTAACTCAACGCTGATCAGAGACAAACCTGCAATCCCCGCTGACCTGTACGGTCCCCTGCCACTGAGCCATTTGGAGGAGCATATCTTAAAATAGTTTATTTTTTTCCATGTCTGTGGTTCCTTTTGTTAAGTATGCAGTCAGTTTTGGATCAGACTCACAACCTTAAGTAGAGAATGCCAGACCTATGCATTAAGGACACTTTCAAGTTTTAAAAGTCCAAGAATTGCACCTGACTTGGTGCTTTCTCCATTTTTAATCAAACTGCCAGGAAGCTCTGTGCAACCATCTGTTTAAACACTTGCTTAGACACCCAGTTGCGTTAGCCCTATTACCAGCATATTTGTAAATAATGGCTTTGCCATACAACTTTAAACGGATACAGAAATGTTATTATTTCCATTTGATTGTGTCTAGTTTCCAGAGGCTACAATTTTTTTTGTTGCAGCTGTGTTCTCCTACAGTTAACTTATTTTTAATCAAGTACTTTTGACCTTAAAGAAAATCGGCAGACCCCAAATAACTTTGGAGTAATTTGCAGGATACTCCTCCCGCATTCAGTTTCTTGGAACATTTTGTCTAAAAATGGAAAAAGAAATTACTTTGAGCAACTTCCTCAGGTGCCTCAGTTGATAAGTTCACTGCTTAGTGAGGTAAGAAAGAAAAGACTTCCATTTACATAGTGCCTTTCCCATTCTCGGGACGTCCCAATGCATTTCACAGCCAATGAAGTGCAGTCTGTTGTTACGTAGGGATAACGCAGCAGCCAATTGGCGCACGCTCAGGTCCCACAAACAGCAAAAGAGATGAATCACCAGTTAAATTTATTTTTGGTGGTATTGGTTGGGGGCTAAATATTGGAGAAGAAACCAGAAGCACCTCCTGCTCCTATTCGTATAGTGCCATAGCATCTTTTATGTCAAGTAGAAGTGGTCTCAGTTTAATGCCCGATCGGAAAGACATCATCTCTGACAATGCAGCACTCCCTTAGTACGACACTGAAGATTCAACCTAGATTACTTGCTAATCTGTATGATGCTGAGCAGGATGGTCTTGGATTGGATTCCTGGTTTTACTGAGTTACCTCACCTCGGCCAGGGACACTACAGGACACTGCCACCCCAGCTGAGATCAATAAGCACAGACCAGGAGTTGAACCTGGGACCTCCTGGCTTGTATTGCTCAGCTACACACTGCGTTAGCCGCTGGTGGAGCCCTTTTTAAAAATAAAAGTTACAGTTGTCTTCCAAGTAACATTTGATAAGTCAGTTTGTTACCATAAATGTTGAATTGATATCTGTAAGGTCCACAAACAAAGCATGATTTTAATGTCGGTGGACTGGATCAGGACTCAGTGGATAGATCGGGCGCTTTGGATAAATCCCTAGAACAAAGGGTGAGTTTATTGCACTTGTTTAATACTTATCATGAAAATGTCCTCAATGCACCGAGAGATTTTGGCTTTTTTTTATTGTTGGAAAGCTATTTTTCCCTCCCCAAAGGGAGAAAGCTGATCTATAAATGTGAGCTGCGATACCTTTATCTTTTACCAGCCTCCTTTCGCAAATGACTTTATATATTACTGGTCAATTTGCAAATTGCCATCCCAGTATTGTGGACAAAGTTTACAAGATTTCAATGAAGAGTCATGAGGCTCTAGTCTAGTCTAGAAACCTCTGATTAAATGAACCATGCTTAATGATTGTACAGCACAGTGTAACAACTACTCCAGTTTATAAAGTGCATTTACAGTTGCAATCCTACACTACTCATAAGTTTACAATGATACTTTAATTGAATAATGTACAGTTCTGGCAGGAAAGGTCACTGAGTCCGTCCTTCATGCCTTCCATGCGGCCACTGCATTTTAATTCACACAATTGCACCATATCTCTGCTCACTGCTATTTACAGTGACCTCTTGTGTTATTGCTTAACCTATTGCGACCTCTTATATGATGCATGCCATTATGATTCCCTCACTTACAGAGCTAGCATTAAAAATACATTGCTAATGCACCCCTTGCTATGACGCACTTGGCAAAGGACAGTAATATAGAAGGAATCTACTTTATGTCCTTTTCCTCATGAAAGAAAAAGAACTTTCAATTATTTCGCAGCACCATTCACTACCTCAGGATGTCCCAAATTGCTTCACAGCCAATTAAGTGATTTTGAAGTGTAGTTACTGTTGTAATGTCGGAAACACGGCAGCAAGGTCCCACAAACAGCAATGAGCTACATGACCAGGTAATCTGTTTTAGGGATGTTGGTTGAGGGATACCAAGAGAATTCCCCCGCTTTTCTTCAAAAAATGCCATGGGATCTTATACATGCACTTGAGAGGGCAGACAGGGCCTCGGTTTAACATCTCATCTGAAAGACGGTACCATTAACAGTGCAGCACTCCCTCAGTACTGCACTAAAGTGTCAGCCTAGATTATGTGCTCGAGTCTCTGGAATGAAGTTTGAACCTTTTGCCTCAGAGGCGAGAGTGCTAGCACTGAGCCCGGGCTAACTGGTTTTATCAGTAACTAAGGCATCAGTTGTGGACGAATACACGGAAGTTAGTTTAATATTTTCCAAACAATTTTCATACTTTTTATATTGAAGTTACCTTTTATTGAAATGTGTATTTTACTTTTTATTTGCAGTACTCGAGTGTGTAAGCAGCATGGCTGAGCCGGTGCTGATTACTTCAGTGACAGACAATGCCTATTTGCCAAACTCAAGAGCACAGGCTGGCAACAGAATGAAGAATTCCAACGACGAGCTAGTAAGCAAACACTCAACTGTTCAATCAATTTAAAGGAAAAAAAACTGTTCAAATGACCTATCTTCGACACTAATGTGTATAATTTGTAAAATATGTTTGAATTTCAATGCAGTACAAAAAACCTCATTATAGAGCCCCTAGAAAGATGAATATTACAAGTTTCACAGTAATAACTTAATTATCCCTCTTCCCCAAAATGATTAAAATCATGAATCTGGAGTACATTTTCATTTTACGATCATAAATTTAGTCATGAACTGTTCTGTAAAACAATACTCTTACACTGTCTCAGTAGATTATGGGTAAGCCTCAACAAGTGACCCTTGGTTCAAATGTATTGTATAAAAGAAAACACATTTAATGAGAAGGAAAGTCTACAGAAAGTACTTTTGGTTCCAAGTGCTCCTCCATATTTTAGATAATACTCCTCGGTATTCTTTTTAAATGTCAACTTGCAGGTGGTCTTCTCTTCAGGCTACCCTGGTAATGTCACCGCTGGCTAAGGGCTCCCTGTGTCCAAAAGTCATTCCGTTGATTACTTTGGGGGCCACAATTTTGTTACTGGCTGGGTATACTGCACATCTAACTGGTCGTGTGATTTCCCGGGACTGGGCAGTTCCAGCTGAGCTTCCAGAGTGTCCCAAGTCACAGAGCTCCATTACAGAGGGCCTCTGCGATGTATCATCAATGCCAGCAGAGTGGCTAGTGATGATTAGATTCTAACAAAATGTGTTTAGTGGTTGTAAAAATTGGATTCTTCTTAAAAAGAACATTTTTCTAAATATATAAATACCTATGTTTTAAGTAGCTGCTGGTGGAATACGTTGAATAAAAAAGTACTTCCCTTGACTTGCCTTTAAGCAAAGTTCAGAAGGTGTGTTCTGAAATGTTGTCATTGATGATACATTCTTAAGCCCTAAAGGCTTTTTAATTTTAGCTGTATTGTTCACCAGAATTCCCCTCAAGCCTCTCTTATTCTGTTGTAATATTTTACAGGTGGAGTACTGTCCTAGTTCTGCTGTGTTTCGATCTGCAGCCGCTACTGGAAAGGAGTCACTTCTGAGCAGAAAGCGGCCTTTCGTTGGACGGTGCTGCCATGTGTGCTCTCCAATAAGCAGGGTAATTGTACTGACGTATTAAACATGATGCAGTGCTAAAAGTAGCTTTAAACATTACTCTTTATCACGTGTAAATAATATAACACTTGAATAGCTAATATATTGTACGCTTAGCTCCATGATTTGATGAAGGCATTCAGATGATGTAATAATGAGCCACCAGGTTTAAGCGAGAAAATGTTCTTTTGACCATTGAGGCAGAATTAATCCTTTAAATTTATTGGCTTAATTAATAGGCTTGCTTTTGGATTGGGGAGCAGAATTCTACAGGGAGAATGTGAAAATCAGAATACAAATCACTCTGGTTTCTCTTATACATTTCTTAGAGGCTGGTTCCCAGTGGTTGGAAGCAATACTTCTCCTTCTTCTTAGGCAGTCCCTCGGAACCGAGGATGACTTGCTTCCACATTAAAAATGAGTTCTCAGGTGACTGATGAGTCCAATGTGGGACCTACAATCTCTGTCACAGGTGGGGCAGACGGTGGTTGAAGGAGCAGGTGGGTGGGGTGCTTGGGTTGACGTGCGCTGCCTGCGCTTGGCTTCCTGCCTTCTACCTGCCTTTTGAGAGTGGTTTCTGGAACAGAGAGCAGCAGAATGACAAAACTAAGAATTATACAGTAGTATAGGAAGAATTCCTTTGCATACAGAGTGTGGTTTTTTTTTAATTGAGAAAGTTAGGAGAAGGCCAGGGCCAGAGGTTCTAGAACATCACCAAGGTTAAAAGAGTCTGAGAGGAGGGAAGATAAATTGAGAAATACCAGTTAGAACATGTTGAGCAGACTGCCACCATGTACAGTTAATGCTGCATTAGTAGAGTTCCTTCAAATGAAGCCTTGACTTATTTCTGGTACAAGAAGTTATAAAGCAGCTTCGTTGGGATGGTAGGAGGGAAAGAGAATGAGTGCGATCAAGAATGAGAGGAGACTGTAAGAAGTGCTACCAAATCTTTGGCAAATGGATGAGGTGAGGTGAACAGCTTTTTCTTGCTATCTGCTTGTTGCTGTTTTATCAGTTTATTTTAAGGTGGAAAGAGCATTTTTTATAGGTAATTGTATTCTGTTTAAAAGTTTATTCTTGGTTTCTTTTGAATGGTGATTTTCAAATAACTTTCAGTGTGAAGAGCAGAAGTAGGAAAGTGAAGACTTAATCTTCTGTATTATAGTGTTCTGCAGATTTTGTCCTTGTCAAAGTAAGTAAAGTCCGAGTCGATGAATGGGATAAGTTACACATTTTGCACCCAGTGCCAGCGTGGAGCCCTCACAAAGGTCAGGTACAGCATAGGTTAGATGCAGAGTAAAGCTCTTCTGCATTGCTTCAACTATACATTTTTCTCTCTATCTCTCCTGAAGACATTGACTTCTTGCTGTGGTATGGCTCCAAGAGCATTGGGAACTCTGCCTGAATAACTATTATTCATATTTGAGCCATGATAGTCTTAGCAGGCTGTTCAGTCATGGGGGTATCACAGTTGAGCCCAATTCTGTCTCTGCTTGGTGTCCACACGTGCACATTTGCAGCAGGTTTTGGTGACTAGCAATTATCTGTGGGGACCCTGGCTGATTTTCTCTTTTCTAACCCAAGGGAACTGATACTGTTATAGAACCCCCCAGCACCTCCCTGACTGAAAGAAGGTAATTCATCACAGACCAGGGATGGAACAATAGGATGGAACCTTCCTGGTCATTGTTGACGGTGTGACCTCTTTATTGCATATACCAACTATTTTTCTTGCTGTCTCTCTGATTGAGATTGCCAATTTATTACCAAATTATGGAAGGTTTAAGAATGGCGAAGCTCATTTCACTTAGAAGCCTTATAGCCAGCAAAGAGGAGACGTTCATACCAAAAATCTAGTCTGGATTCTAACCCAAGTCAGAGGTGAAAGACTAGTGTGCTTTAACCCAGTCTGATCAATGGGTTTTAACCCACTATTCAGAATGTTCATGCTGCAGTTACAATAATAAGTTTGAAAGAGGCTACTTTTTTGTGCTTGAACAAACTTGCACCAACTTTGGACATAGTACAGGAATGTGACTTCAGTGTTTTATCCTTTTGCTACCCAGGATAAACTTTTCAATACCAGCATCCCTTCCCAGGGACTACGGAACGTGATCTATATTAATGAAACTCACACCAGGTATGATCTGAATCTGTGGCGGAAATTAACCAGGTTAATACTAGATGTTTTTTTTTTCTATTTAATAAATAAGTATTTATACGGCATATTGATCCAATGTTGCATAATCTGGGAGGATATTTGGCCGTGTGACTGATGATACTTTTTCATGATGCACTCATTTTGTTCAATTTTCTCAGGCTAATTTTAATGTTACCTCATTCTATTTTTACACAACGTCTTCTGAAATTACACTTGTGTGAACATAGTTAGGCTCATCCCCATGTCTTTTTAGTGTACGTCAAGGTACCACATATGGCTTGTGTATAATTGTAGAGCACTGAGTTGAATAAAATAACACATAACCTCTCATACAAGGAAAAATCAAGTAGTTAACTTAAAGGAGATTTTATATTTTGTTCCCGATACCAAAAAAAATGCATAGTGGGCCCATCTTTAACAGAATAATGTTAGAAGTTCATGTTACTTAAAATTTGAAGTCGGTTGAACTGCCAGCTAAATTGAACTGAGCAAGGAGCGTCGCATTAAGCATGCTTGAAATGATCAGCAGGTCCCAACTTGTTCGTTGGAAAAGTTAGACAAATGGGTTGTCTCTCTTCTACTGCCAAATCTTTCACTTGGGAGATTCAGTTGCCTAAGTGATGGCACATTTTTAAGAGGAATGTGATTGCCTTAGTAACGACCCAAATCAGTTTGGCAGAGATAAATTGTCGTAAAGTTTTACTGCGTTACAGATGAGTAGTATGGTGGTTTGAACCTATGATTTCCAAAACGGCAAGCTCTTGAACGGCAATGCCTCTGGGGGTGGCATCAAGTGGGGAGGCTAGGCAGTTTCTTGTAGGCCAGACGCATCAGTTAGAAGGACAGCCGGCCTGATTATTCGCGAGTATCTCCTAATGGTTGGCTGGGAATTGACGTTATCAAAGGCCTGAAAACAGGTTGCCTGCCCACTCGCATTCTTGATTGGGAAACGATGTGTAGTGCAGTGGGAGCTAAGGAGAGCAGAAAAAACAACCAATAATGGGAAGAAAATAACCTAAATTGCAGCAGACAACTGTCGGGTATTTGTTGCCAATTACTCTTAGGGGTTTCACAACGCGCAAGATGAAAAATATTTTTTTTTAAGTTGTGTTCCAGCAGCATTTTCATTATTTTTCCTTCTGTTAAAATCAATTTTAAAATTGAACCCTTAGGAGGCCAACAGGAAGAAGTGCTCAATGTTGAAAGTGAACAATGAGCACACGGTGAGCTCTGGTAATAATTACGTGCTGGGTTGGGGCAGTGTTGAAATTATTCAATATTTACCCTGTCTTTATTTGGTGATTAGATACCGAGGCTGGCTGGCGCGACGTCTCTGCTATGTCTTGTTTATTCAGGAAAGAGATGTGCATCGTGACATGTTTCCAAGGAATGTGATTGAGAACGTTTTAAACAACAACAGGTATAAAAGGCTTAATGTAACTGTTAGGAAGATTTACAAAAAGGCGCGGGACAACTTCACGCTGAGTAATTTTACCCCCTGTTTAACCGAATGATTTTATTGGAGATGGACAATATCATAAAGAAGTGTCACTATTACCATGTAAATAATGGGAGCATTAATAATTTTTTTTAAATCCTCCAATTATAAAATTTGGTGCCTTCTGACCCCTAACCCAGGGAAACCACACTTCCAGCTGGGGACATGGACTATCCAGCTGGGGACATGGACTATCCAGCTGGGGACATGGACTATCCAGCTGGGGACATGGACTATCCAGCTGGGGACATGGACTATCCAGCTGGGGACATGGACTATCCAGCTGGGGACATGGACTATCCAGCTGGGGACATGGACTATCCAGCTGGGGACATGGACTATCCAGCTGGGGACATGGACTATCCAGCTGGGGACATGGACTATCCAGCTAGTACCATGTTTTTCCCAAGGAAGAGCACCTCCACATCAGTTCTCAGGCCAGTTCAAAGTTGTCCCCCACATGCTTAGGGACACATAGGCACACTACCCATCAACGCCATCATGGAGCAGAGAGCGAGAGACCGCACCTCAAATTTGATCAAATGGACATCTCGAACAAAATGTCAAAACTTTCAGCTCTTGTCGTTTCTTATTATAAAATGCGGGACTACTTGGAATAAATGCCCTTGGCTTTTAAACAATCCTTTTATGATTCTGTCAGTGCATTTAGATGATAACGCACTGATGTTTTGATGAAACAATACGGTGTGGATAGTCACTGGCACATCAGTTGACTGGTTATACTCTGCTGACACGTCAATGATGTACTTAAACAGATATGAAATCTCGGGTGGATTTCTGTGGTGCAGGAGACTCAAAATCCCAGAAGGGTGGTTCCTGTTGTTTTCTCTGGGTAAGCGGAGAATTCTACCACAGAAACTGCCAGCAAGCTCCAATTTAACCATTTGCCACGGTTCCTACAAACGTTTTATATTGAGGAATCCGAGAAGTTTAAATGTATTTTAATAAATTTTCAAGCGTGTAAATGGTAAAAGAAGTTGGATAATTCAGAAATATCTCCGGCCTGATTTTTTTTCTGTCTGTATTGCCAGTGGCGGTGTGGATTAGGTGAGCAGGGGCTGGAAAATTGAATGGGAAAACCTTAGACCCAATGCAGCCAAAAGCATTTCTCGCACAAAAAGTTCAAGAGTCTTACTCAAGGCCCCCCCAAAAAAATCCTAATCAGTATAAATGGTGTGTAGGCATGATTTCCCTTGTTTCTCGCACTCTAATCCTGCTTCACCTGAAGACTACATTTGATCTTAACGCGTATATAGAGAGAGAGATAGATAGATCTAGATTATATATGGGTGGGAGGCAGTTGTTGCGATCACACCAGATTGCACCAGCGAGAAGCCTGAACCATCTTGGTGATTGGGCCTCATTAACCTGCAGCCGGCGAGTTGTGAGCACTGATCAGGCGCTCCGAGGCAGCTCGCTTGTCAGGAAGGGTGTGAAATCGGCCAGCACCTAATCCAAGTTAGTGGGAAGGCAATCCCAGGGGGTGGGGCGCACAGAGAACTGGCCAGCGTGCCAGACTAAAGGAAAAAAAATTCGAGCAGCCTGCAGTGGTCCCTTTAAGGAACGCTCGTTAAGCCACTCCACGCTAGGGACCAAAGGGCAGGGTGGGTGTGGTGCACAACGCGTTAATTAGTTGATTTACTGAGATAGTAAGCGATTGCTAGGAGTACGGTTAAAGGTTTAACACACGAGTATGGATAACCGTTTCTTGTTTGGCTTCTGCCCCATTTGTGCTCAAAAACAGGATGGCTGGCTGACGAGAACTCCATCGTCACGCGGGCCTCAAAATGGGTGGCCAGCACTTCGCCTGAAATAGCTAGGAGCCTTATTTTGATATATAAATCGGGGTGTCTACTGGGGTGGCAGTAGAGTTGCTACAGTGGGCCACAGTGCTGCTGAGCGATGGAACATTAAAGTCAGCCAGGGCTTCCACTTCTGATTGCTATCCAGAACGCTATGCTTGAAAATGTGCATAGGTTGGCTGAGGATTGAACTGGGGTGTCCCCATAATTGAAAAGCACACACTGTCGAAGCTCACCTGTAAAGATTCGGTACTTGAGTGACATAACAGGGTTGCTGGCATCCTTCGAATCATACTTCAGTATGGCTTGGCATCTGGAGGAAGAGGAGGTGAATTTTATGTAGCTTTATCAATGTATATATATTGACAGCATTGACAATATTTGCGAATTCTGTGATCTAGAGAGTATTTTTAATGCTTGCAAAACACACAAGAAATTTAAATTTAGCTTTAGGCACTTAAATTTCCCGAGTCAATCAGAAGCATCAAATATTTTTTTGTAGGATCAAGCGTCAATCGTGAGTGTTGGCAATGCTATACTAAAGACAGTAGGGTTATTTTGAAATGTATTTAATTTTTTTCAATCTTCCTTCTATTACTGTGAACTGTTGACTAGAGTGCAAAAGGCCATTGTAGAGACGGTGACTGAAAGGATGCCTGTGGAAACTCTTGCCCAGCCAGACCCCAAAGCTGTGGGTAAAGTAAAGCGAAAAGCCAGAGGAATCCTTCAGCAAATGGTGGCCAACATCTCGCCTGCTGTGATCAGGTAATTAGTGAGACTGTAACGAAAGCATTGTTTGCTCATTCCAATTTTATTACTAGTAACCAACATAGATGTTTAAAAATTTGTTCAAAACTATCTCTATTAAATTTGGTATGTCCTGCCATATTCCATTGAAAATGCCTGTTTAGGTAGACATCTGATCTGAAAGACTGCACCTCTGACAATGCAATGCTTTTTCAGTACTGCACTGAAGTGTCGGCCTATATCATGTGTGAAAGTCCTGGAGTGAGGCTTCAACCCATGGGCTTCGGACTCAGAGGCGAGACCATGAGTGAACCAAGCTGACGCATAAGCTTTATATTTTCAAGCTCTGAACTCTGGTGAAGTTAATGGAACTTCTTTTGGGAAGAGTATGTGGGAAGGAATTTCTGGGGAAGAGCAGGTTGAATATCACCTCTTTGCTTTCACAGCTGTTAAACTGAAGGTAAAATGGATGCAGCACAATGCTTGTTAGCAGTGCGATTCGATTGTTTATTCTGATCATCGAATCATAGAAATTTACAGCACAGAAGGAGGCCATTCGGCCCATTGCGTCTGTGCCGACCAAAAAAGAGCTATCCAGCCTAATCCCACTTTCCAGCTCTTGATCTGTAGCCTTGCAGGTTACGGCACTTCAAGTGCATATCCGAGTACTTTTTAAATACGATGAGGGTTTCTGCCTCTACCACCCTTTCAAGGAGTGAGTTCCAGACCCCCACCACCCTCTGATGGAAAAAGTTCCCCATAACTCCCCTCTAATCCTTCTACCAATTACTTTAAATGACTTCTGATCTTGTGTTCCAGTATTGTACTTGGCAGTCCTTCTTCAGGAATGAAATTCAAGGTCATGGGCGTTCATCAAACATTCTACCCTGCTGATGTCCATAAATTCATGCCATTGTTACATTGTATTTTATTTCTTTTCAGACTTTTCCTCCCCTTGTGTTGTTTCTTCCCCCGCCTCACTTGATACTTGGAAGGCCATTGTGATAAAAATTACATTCATTGCACAAAATTTCAATATCGCCAACACAAGCAGAAAGCAGAGTGGAACAGCTGAGCCTAATCGCATTACACTTTACACTCTTCTCATTTGTTCCCTCAGAGAAAGCAAATAGATTGATAATCAGTAACTAACTGAGAGCTTCTTATAATTTATCAGAAGTCTGTGCTCGGAGCTCTCCTGATGGCTCACTGCGTAAATACATTGGAACTGGGTCATTAGGAGGACGTGTCTGATCTCGCATCTGTGCTGGCTTAGTTGATCTCAGTCAGAAATAGTAGTAGAGGATACTTCAAAGGGTCTCAACTCTACTGGCTTAGGGAGGTTTCCGCTTCACCAGACTGATTCCTGGGATGGAGGGATTGTACTATGAGGAGAAATTGAGTAGACTCGGCCTATATTCTGTGGAGTTTAGAAGAATGAGAGGTGATCTCATTGAAACATACAAAATTCTTACAGGGCTTGACAGGGTAGATGCAGGGAGGATGTTTCCCCTGGCTGGGGAGTCTAGAACCAGGGGTCACAGTCTCAGAATAAGGGGTCGGCCATTTAGGACTGAGATGAGGAGAAATTTCTTCACTCGGAGGGTGGTGAATCTTTGGAATTCTCTACCCCAGAGGGTTGTGGAGGCTCAGTCGTTGAGTATATTCAAGACAGAGATTGATAGATTTTTGGATATTAAGGGAATCAAGCGATATGGGAATAGTGCAGGAAAGTGGAGATGAGGAAGATGATCAGCCATGATCTTATTGAATGGCAGAGCAGACTCGAGGGGCCAAATGGCCAACTCCTCCTATTTCTTATGTTCTTATTGTCATTCAGTGACCCCCTCCTGAAAAGAATGAATGTATGAACGATGGGGGAGAATACGATTGGGCACAAGTATGATTCTCCCCACAGTTAAATAGACCCCTGGAACGTACTGCTTGGGCCCACATAAAAAGAATGCCCACTTGGTAAAAGTACTGGAGGATAGCTGGCACCATGAAATCCAGCATGAGTCAGTACATTATAGGCGAGGAAGGGGGGAAATTGGAGTGGACAAAAGTGGAAGAAATGTTCATTGTCGCTGGTTCGAAACCCTGGAACTCCCTCCCTAACAGCACTGTTGGGAGTACCTTCACCACACGGACTGTAGCGGTTCAAGAAGGCAGCTCACCACCACTTTCTCAAGGGCAACTAGTGATGGGCAATAAATGCTGGCCTTGCTAGTGACGCCCATATCCCAAGAACTAATTTAAAAAAAAACTCAGGGGCTTGGTGGGTTGACTTTTTTTATTCTGGCTGTTTTTCATTTTCACAATAGTGCGTTCTCCACACCAAAATCCTTTAACCCTCTCATTTGCTATCTGTCGCCACATTAAACGGTCATTGATATTTTTGGCTTCGGTTTCTGTATGGAAAGGGAGGGCAAATGCAAAGGTTAGGTTATATCCAATAAAAGTTTGCTTAAATAACCTATCACTTTGTTTTCTTAGACTGACGGGTTGGGTGCTGCTGAAACTGTTCAATGGCTTCTTTTGGAGCATTCAGATTCACAAAGGGCAGCTTGAAATGGTTAAGAAAGCTGCAGCAGAGGTAAGCAATTACAAATGAGCACAAACTTGATGAAGTACTTGGAGTAGGACATTATGTCTGCTGTTCTTTGCTTTCACGCTAGTTGCTAAGAGGAGAGTGAGAGTGATGAGGGTGACTAACCTGTTGTGTTGGGAAACATCTGGATCCTGCTCGGCACCTCATGATGAATTGTTTGCCGTTGTTCACTTGCTCTGTAGGGAATCACGAGACATTTAGCATGTTGTTGTTCAGGTAGCCAGTTGGTATGAGTTGCTGACAGTTACTTATTGCTCGCTGAGGGTTAACATCCCCAGAGGTAAGCAGTTCAGAGGCCTGACACCAGTCACTGTGAGCATCTTCTTTGGTTTTTTCTTCGGATTCCGAGCCCGTTGAAATGCCAATCTTTTACCGAGCTTCAAATTATCTCAACTTTTTCCCATCTGGAACTTCTCCAGTGGAACTTACCAAAGTACACAGTGACCTCAGATCTATAGCACTGCCATCATTAAAATATCACTCCCAAAATATCTTGTTTATTAACTGGTAACCAAGGTTCATTTTTCAACAGTATAAAGTTTAAACACTGCTACACAAATGATTGTCTAAGGTAATGATTTTGTTGGTGAATGGAAGCAGTTTGCAAATGTTATTTTAGCTGCTCACAGAGTGGGAGAATTACAGACACAAAATTGAATCGGGAGCTGACTGGGCATGCAGGTGACCCAAATACTTTTTATCTGGTGCTAATCTGGAGAGAAGCCAGTGTTACGAAGTAGCGATCATTAAGTAACTTGGAGAAATAAGAGGCTTTCTTAGAGTTGAGGGGGGGGGGGGAGGGAATTTCTTCAGTTTCTTTAGTGACCTTTTTATTTAAACTCCCCCTTTTTCTCTTAGTTAGGTGCCCCAGTGCAGTTTCTGCTGTCAGACTTTCCGAGTGGTTCAGGAGGGGTATGACAGGTGAGGCTCCGGACTCCTCCGCTGCCACCAGCACTACTTTGAGATCAGCTGGCAGGAGGTGTGTTTGTACTGCACGGAACCATTCCTGCCAGCTCCTTCCGCCTTGCCTCTTTGCCTCCTCCATTGTGCAATACTTCCATCTAATGGGCTGGTTGGAAATAGAAAAACTTCCCTAAGGATGGAGAAGCTGGAAAGTCAGTCAATAATGGGAGTCCAAATCCAGTTCAATCATTACCCTCCCCTACCCCCCACGGCGCAGTGCTGCCCTCTCAATATAAGACTCCACTGTTTGAGTTGCCAGGCCACTATGTCCTATTTAAAATTATATCTCGGCACGACATCAAAGCGTTAGCTCCATTATTTCCCTTTATTAACTTGAAATGTTTTTGGAGAGGTTTTTTTGTCAGTGAAATGCAGTTTCCTCACTGCCAAGGACAGATCCTTGCCAACCAAGAGAAAACAGTGAGTAAGGGAATGCCGGCAATTGAAATGAGTAGAGCTGCATTTTTTTTTTTCAGGGGGGCGGTGGGGGGAGAAGAGAGAGAAAACAGATAAGAAGTACAATAAGACTGAGCAGTTTGAATTTTTATAAAGCAGTCCCAATGAAGAGAAGTCTTGGCAGGTCAGTAGCATTGCCTGCACTTGTTGGGACCTTGCTGTTCTAACCTAATACATTGAGTTGCTATGAAGTAAAAGAAAGTGTCTTGCATTGAACCGCAAAGAACAAAATGTAACTGCTTGTATTTAACTTGTAACTGTTTTGGTTTGGGCATCTCAGATATTTGAACCTGAGCAGATAAAATCATGATGTATAGTCCCCCAATCCATTGGGGCTCCTGGCACAGTACACTGTTTCATGGTGGCCATAGAGTTTGTTCCCTACCTGGCTCACCTATTAAATAGATTTTGCATTAATTTGTGTAACAGTAATTAGGGAGTTGCGAGTTTAATTTAAGGTGGTTAATATCCATGATTAGTATCTGTTAATTTTAGAACATTGGATACTGGGAGTGGTTTAAAATTCTAATCTAATTGAGGTATTTAAATAACCTTCTAAATTGAGAACAAAGTTTGAATGGCTTGTTTGTAACCATCGTCTGAATTCCCAAAGTTAAATTAGCCTTAAACGCTCTGTCTCTGTTTTAAATCACGTTTATTTCATTTGCTTTCCCCCCCCCCCCCCCCCCCCAAACTGTTGTTTTTGCTGCTGACCGTAGATCACATGCACCTTACATTTGTACTCGATTGATCACATTTACAGCTTTTTACAGTGGGATTTATCATTGCCATGTTACGTTATATAATGAGTGCGCTGTAAGTATTAAAAATAATTTTACATGACGAGTAATTGTTACTGAGGAGCGAGTGTAAGGGATTCCAAGGATGATTTACTCAGCTGAAGCCTGAGATTAGATTATAAAACCTTGAAAATATTCCCATATATATTTTGTGTAATGTATATACAATGTGGAGGTTATCTGGGAGATCTTCATTTGTTGTGATCCATTTGGCAGGGCACGTGTTGCAGACCTCCATGTAGTTTGTGTGAGGATATGGTCATTGAACAATTAGTAATTCTGATGTCATTACTGCAAGCTTATGCACAAGACAATTACAAGGAAATAAGACGCACCACTAATTCTTGTAGATGTAAGTTAATGTTACGGTGCGTAATGCAAGAAAATTGGAATATGTTGCATGAAATAGGTTAGTGAATTCAGCTTTGTTTCAGCTTTCGTTTGACGAGTTTTTGGCCTGATATTTAAAGGATCTCCCGTATTCCCGAAGTAGTAGTTTATGTTTCTATTGACCTTATGTTTTCTGCCCTCTCCGCAGCAGAATGTCCCATTGATCTTTCTGCCAGTTCACAAATCGCACATTGACTACCTGCTGCTCACTTTCATTCTCTTCTGTCATAATATCAAAGCACCACACATTGCTGCTGGAAATAATCTGAATATCCCCGTTTTCAGGTGAGTACACAATGCACCCAAAGTCATCTCTCTTCATCTTCTCAGCTCGTGCTGAACGCAAACAAACCAGACAGCATATTTGTGCTATGTGCCTTTCTGTATTTGAACAATATCTTCACAAGCCCGATGAGATACTTCCTGGGAACCTTTTACTTACAATATGGGATGGGCAACACGGTGGCATAGTGGTTAGCACTGGTGCCTCACCGCGCCAGGGACCCGGGTTCGAATCCGGCCTCGGGTGACTGTCTGTGTGGAGTTTGCACATTCTCCCCGTGTCTGTGTGGGTTTCCTCCGGGTGCTCCGGTTTCCTCCCACAGTCCAAAAAATGTGCGGGTTAGGTTGATTTGGCTATGATAAATTGACCCTTAGTGTTAGGGGGGGATTAAATATGTGGGGTTATGAGAATAGGATGGGATATGTTAGGGGGAATTAAATACGTGGGGTTACGGGGGTAGGGTGGGATATGTGTACTGTGGGGATTAAAGCAGGGACAGGGTACTGGATTTGGATGATCAGCCATGATCGTATTGAATGGTGGAGCAGGCTCGACGGGCCGAATGGCCTACTCCTGCTCCTAGATTCTATGTTTTCTAATATGATTGGTCTGTCTGTTTTGAACTTCTTTATTGACTGCTCCAGAAAAAAAAAATCTTCACACAAACAAATTTGAGAATGTGAAACCCCCCCCCCCCCCTGCCTTAAGTCTTTGATGGAGAATCAATTGGTGTTTAAAAGGGAGATAAATACTTGCTTGGAAAGTAAGAATATTAAGAGGTAAGGAGAAAGAGCAAGAAATTGGAATTAAAAAGACAAAGCTGCCACGGTTAACAAAATAGCAGAGCAGGCTCAAAGGGATGAAAGGCCTATTCCTATTTCTTTATCCATAAATTTGGGCGGGAGAGGGGCTAGTACGAGTTCAGCTCATATTACTTGCTTTTTAAAATTTCCTTGGAGAGCAAAACAGCTGCATTTTAATTACACGAAACTAGTTATATGTTGTGCATGAGGTAAAATATCATTTTAAAAACCAAAAGCGGCAAAGTGCAATGGATCAGTACACTTTGAACTCTAGTTCTTGGTTTGACTGATGGGATTAAATTCTCTTTTGTCTGCGGGTTGTAAGGATTCTGTGAAAGGAGTTTGAGCAGCTGACTCCAGTTCCTCGTAAACATGGGTCCAGAGCCTTTAAACTACCTATAACGTGGTACAGTTTGGCATTCTCACCAACAAACTCAGCATGGTGTTTGCTGTGGGAGATGGAAATGGCACACAGGGGCAGTAGTGTGTGCACTAGAGGTTCAGGTTAAAGTACATTGTTGGGCAGCAGTTATGAAAATGACTTTTCTGACATTGCATAAGATAAAGGATGCTGCCTTAGTTTGAACTCGGAAAGTTCCTCCAGTACTTAGGAGTGTTCATTTGCCTGGAACATGACCCAATTAATAGGTCTGTGCTTTGTTAGTCACTGAAACTATAAAATTAGTGTGTCGTAGCCATTCCAATTAAGGTATTTTAAGATGTTATGTGTTGATTTTACAGCACACTCATAAGAAAACTGGGCGGCTTCTTCATCCGTCGAAAGTTGGATATTGGTGCAGATGGACGGAAGGATATTCTGTATAGATCCGTCCTACGTGTGGTAAGTTTTGGTGTGATTAGTTGGGAGGTTTGAAACAAATCCTCTGAAGAATTAGCAGTGCATATTTTCGACAGTTAAGCAGCTGTACTGTGGTCCTGATTGTAGTTTCATGCATTTGAGCATCGCGAGCTCATTTAAGTTTCACTCACGGTGGGAGAGGTCTGAATTGATTTTTCTTTTACCGTGTCATATAGTACTAATTTCTTTTCAATGCAACGTGGTTTCCGATGCATATCAATGTGCAACCTCCGAGAGGAAGTCTTTGTTATTGCATTAGTTTGTGTTTTTGGCCTTCCCACTGGGTGCAGTGTAGCCACAATCTAATGGTAAGCTGAGTTTAAGATGTTGCCTGGGAGCCAATTGGGTCACCGAGAACTTTCTAAACTTGTCTTTCAACATTTTTTAGTGTTTGTGTGAGCCTGTTCTTTTAAGTTGGCACCTTATTTCTTTCTAATTATCTGGGGTTTCATGGATGAGCACTTACATTCCACTGGTCCATGGCCCAGTGCTTAGTATATCGTGCTTAGTATATCAATAAACTGTGTTGCTTCAAGTAGTTCTTTAAAACTACATCAGACTAAAGCAAATGTTCAAATATGAATGGTGCAAAGAGTTTGTTGGAGGGCCAGGCAATAGGATACGAGTAAGTAATGGTCTGACTGATTTATTTTTAATGGAATGATATCTATTCCATTTTGTAGTACATTGAGGAACTTCTACGTCAGCAGCAGTTTATGGAAATATTTGTGGAAGGCACACGGTCTCGCAGTGGTAAACCATACATGGCCATGACAGGCCTTCTTTCTATCGTGGTCGATAGCCTCTATGAAAACACCATTACTGATGTCATGATTATTCCAGTGGGAATCTCATATGACCGAATCATCGAAGGCAATTACAACAGTGAACAGCTGGTGGGTAACATTAATGCTACTTTGATCATAGTCAAGAGTCCGATTGCTTTCTCTGAAATTTTTTTTGTTTTGCTATAGTGTAGAAAAGACTGGGGCCGGAGTTTTCCCTTTGTCATGTGTGCGGGTCTGGAGGCGGGTTGGCTGTAAAAATTGCAGAAATAGGCAGCGCGTCGGGAACCCGCTGTCATCCCTCCTCCTCGCGCCTTTAACTTGGACGCTTTTCCCAGCGCGGCACGGACCCGATCGACAGAGGCGGGTGACCGCATTAAATGCTTGTTATCAGACCCTTAACAGGGTTTTTAAACTGCAGCTTCTGAATTTAATGGCATAAGCATGGGAAGCACGCAGCTCGGGAACCTCGCTTGTGAAGAAGAGGCGGAAGCTGAGTGGTCATTGTGCAAGGGCATTAATTGACAGCTGGGAATACCAGGTAAATACACACACCTTACACCTCATTAGTTGCCTAAGGGAAAGGCTGTTGCTGACTCAATTTTGTGCACCGATTTAGGTTTCTGGAGTTTGCAGGTTATTTCTGCAACCTCGGAAGCCACTCTGACCACATTGCTAGTCAGTATTAGAACATTGAGGGATTGGCCCTCTGATCGCTACTTGACTTGCCATCTACGACATCAGCATGGGTGCCGCTTATACTGTTTCACCTTGGTCCTCAGAATTAAACCAAGATGAGCTCCACCACCAACAACAGCAGCCTTCTCCTCAATGACCTGATGCTCCACAGGAGAGAGGGGGGCACCACAGGGCTGCAGCGCGCCGGAGGCGATTCCCCCAACACAGGGTATACAGGCAGAGGATGAGCTTCCTCAACATGACTGAGCAGCAGTGCCAAAGGAGGCTCAGGCTATTGCACCAGGTTGTCACAGACACTTGTAGCTTGCTGGAACAGGACCTGCTGCCCAGAGGTCCTGGTGGACAGTCCTTACCAGTGGCTGTCAAAGTCACCACCACCCTCAACTTCTTCGCCTCAGGCTCCTTCCAGGGATCTGCAGCAGACATTTGCAGGATCTCACAGTCGGCCGCCCACAGATGCATCACCCAGGTGACAGATGCAATGTTTCACAAGTCAGCCAATTATATCACCTTTGACACTGATGAGGCCAGTGTTACTGAGCGGGTACTCGGTTTTGCGGCTCTGGCTGGCTTCCCACAGGTGCAGGACGTCATCGACTGCACACACGTGGCCATGAAGGCACTCCCTCATCACCCAGGAATGTTTGTGAACCGCAAGGGCTTCCACTTCTTCAATATGCAGCTCGTCTGCAACCATAAAATGATCATCATGCATGTATGCGCCAGATTCCTTGGCAGCTGTCATGACTCTTTCGTTCTGCGCCAGTCCATCCTTCCTCTTTGCACCTCCAAACAGACTGCTTGGAGACAAGGGCTATCACTGAAGACGTGACTCATGACACCCCTGAGGCGGCTAAGTACTGAGGCCAAGGAGCGTTAAAATGAGAGCCACATGTCCACCAGATGTGTCATAGAACAAGCAATAGGAATGCTGAAGATGCGCTTCAGATGCCTTGACAGATCTGGAGGAGCCCTTCAGTATGCACCAGCCAGGGTCTCCAGAATCATCGTCGTATGCTGCGCACTGCACAACAGAGCACAGCAGCGAGGATTGGAGCTGCAGGAGGAGCATGGCACACAGCCTCCTCCTCAGAGGAGGAGGACGAGCAGGTGAAGGAGGAACCTGAGATGCAGTTGGCACCAGCAGAGGTGCACATTGCTGCCCGGGATGGCCCTTAGATTTACTTAACTTGCTCTAATGCAGCCACATGCCTGCCACATGCTCTACTAAGTTCCCCCCTGCCCCCAACAACACCATAAACCATCCCTATAATGACCAAGCCATTCATCTCACCCAAAGCCCCAATGCTCGAGGTTAAATAATGTGTCACCATTCACTCCAAGTGACAAAACCATTTCCGAGGTTTGAGGCAAAAATGGACAAGAGCTGAAAGTGGTGCAAAGAAAAACATTTATGCGTGCAATCAAACTTAACACTAACATTTTTTTGATACACCCATGTGCCTACCCTTGTGCATCTACTTTTGTGTCAATTTTCTTTTGCGAGTGCTTCTACGAGGTGCAACCTTTGTGGCTTCAGCAGAGGTTGTTGCAGGCTGCTCACTTCTCTGCTGCGACTGCGTAGACACTTTTGGCAGACATCTTCTGGGTTTTGGAGCCTGTGATGGCCCCGCCAAAGTCTGCTCCTCCTGTGACTGTGCAGGGGCAGACTCGGCCATCGTGATCCGAGAAAGCATCTGGAGCTCTGACTGAGGGGGAGGCTTTGAGAAGAGCCCCCACTTCCATGTCCCCTCTCACCATCATCTCTCTCATGGGCCACTTGCACTTCCCTGCTAGCAAGGAGCTGGGTAGAACCTTGCTACACAGCAGGGGGGCAATGAAGGCCCAAGTCAACGTTTACATCCCTCCTTGAGAGGAGGTCTATGAGCGCCTGCTATCTGTTGTCCACAGCTAGCAAGTGCTCATGCGAGTGGCGCATTTGCTGCTCCATGCTTTCCATGGAGGAGCACATCATCGCCATCACCTGCGACATGGTGGTGCTTATGTTGGAGACGGACTCCTCCATTCTCTGCACATTTGCAGACATCGTGGCTGCAAAAGATGCCAGAGCCTCATGCAATTGTTGCTGCCCCTCCAAGATTACCCTCTTTCTCGATGGCCCCCAAGGCTCAGTGTCTGCATGCAGCTTAGCATAGCTTGGAGTGTCCTGCACCCTCCGGCGAGGAGTCTCCACTGCTATCCCTGTCAACTCCACCTGCGCTTGCTCACTTGTGAATTGAGAGACACCAGGTGACAACTCTGGCGCAAAGGACCCACCGAGGTGTGAATATCTGCGCTGGTGCTGGCCGCGCTTGGGGCTGCTGATGCTGCACCCTCAGGCTGGAGGCTCCTCTGAGGAGTCGTCATCCTCCTCTGGCTGGACATTGGGGGGTGCAGTTGATGGACCTGTGGGAGAGTAAAGAGATGAATTAGAAGTGTTATAATAAGAATGGGTAACGTTACCATTATGCACATGATGACATTTCACTGGCTGCTGACATCAGGTGACTGTTGTATGCCATGTGGCTTTATGAGATGCGATTCTGTCACTAGGTTGCTGGGATGTGCCCCTCTCTCCGTCTCCCACCGCCAGCGTCTCTCGAGCTCCCGAAATCTCCAGAGCCATCTCCTCTGCTGCTGTGAGATGTGCAATTACTGGAGGACTACCTCCGGTTCTCTCCCTCTCCCTGTTGTTGTGGGCTCTCTTCTGCAAGGAGGGAAAGAAGAGCAGTTTGAGTGAGAGTGATGGAATGAGTGTAAGGAATGGATGGGTTACAACTGTAGAGGGTGACTATGCGGGAGTGGGGTGCCAATGCCAAATGGCCTCCTTCTGTGGTGTTACTTGCAATGATTGCATTAGAATGAGGGTGAGTGTGAGGGGTGGTTAGTCAGATGGAGATGTGAGTATGTACATAGAGAGAGAGAGGGATGGGTGGATGTGCAAGGTGTGTTGGTGTGAGGAATGATGTGCAGGAGAGTAGGCTTGTGAAGGCAGAGTGATGGGGATTTGTTGACGGGCACTTCAGGATGAGGGTGAGTGTGGCATTGCACTCACCATTCCTGACCTCATGAGATCATTGAAGCATTTCCTGCACTGTACCCAGGTGCTCCTGACCACATCCCTGCTGCTGACCTCCTCAGCTATATCCAGCCAGGCTCTTTTTGTTGCTTGTGGCGGTCTCCTTTGCCTGTCAGCAGGGAAGAAGACCTCCCTGCGTGCTCTGACAGCCTCCACAAGAGTATGCAACGAAGAATCAGAACCGTGGTGGAGCCCTCTGCCTTTGGCTATCCATCTTTCAAAAGTTTTAGCTGTACTGTGGCCTTTCTTTCACGCCTTCCACCCTCCTCTGGCAACCCTCAAGTGAGTTGAGTGCCAGGCTGCTTTAAATATGGGCACTGGAAACGAGCCATCGATGACGTCATCAGACCCGCACCATTTAATAGGGCCGGGAAAGCGCATGACTCTTTCAATTGGGGCCACTAAGTGAAAGTCTCCCTGAACAGCGCGTTGCTCAGAACATCGCGTTCCCGACCCGCTACGCCGCTTGCATGTACCCAACCCGAGGCAAAGGTGAAAATTCTGGGCTGGAAGTGAAAACATTTATTATCAGTCATTTAATATAAATGGCGCAGTATTAGCATAGAAGCATAGCATAGAAGATAGGAGCAGGAGTAGGCCATTCGGCCCCTCGAGCCTGCTCCGCCATTTAATGAGATCATGGCTGATCATCCAAATTCAGTACCCTGTCCCTGCTTTCTCCCCATATCCCTTGATCTCTTTAGCCTTAAGAAATATATCTATCTCCTTCTTGAATATATTTAATGAATTGGCCTCAACTGCCTTCTGTGGTAGAGAATTCCACAGGTTCACCACACTCTGGGTGAAGAAATTCCTCCTCATCTCAGTCCTAAATGGCTTACCACTTATCCTTAGACTGTGACCCCTGGTTCTGGACTCCCCCGCCATCGGGAACATCCTTCCTGCATCTAGTCTGTCTAGTCCTGTTAGAATTTTATAATTTTCAATGAGATCCCCTCTCATTCTTCTAAACTCTAGCGAATATAAGCCTAATCGACCCAATCTCTCTTCATACGTCATTCCTGCCATCCCAGGTATCAGTCTGGTAAATCTTCGCTGCATCAGGGTACAAAGCAACATCTGTTCCAATTGTACCACCACATTCATAGAATAAATAGTACAGCACAGAAGGAGGCCATTTGACCTATCGAGTCTGCGCCGGCTCTTTCGAAGAGCAATTCAGTTAGTCCCACTTCCCCGCTCTTTCCCCATATCATCGCATTTTTTTCTCCTTCAAATATTTATCCAATTCCCTTTTGAAGGCTACTGTTGAATCTGTATCCACCACCTTATCAGGCAGTGCATTCCAATCCTAACCACTCATTGCGTAAAAAAGTTTTTCCTCATGTTACCTCTGGTTCTTTTGCCTCAGTAAACTTTGATCATTAATCTTATGGAGAGAGGACAGCAAGAGAAATACCATAAAACCTGGACAACTATTTCAACATTCACTGTTAACTGTGTGTTTTAGTCCACAGTGTATAGGTCTAGCTACTGTTAAGTGATCTCTGCCTGTGCGGTTGTCCTAATTTTGTGAATTGGAGATCGAGAAGTGACTGGCAGATGCTGCTCTGTATCATTTGGGGTGAACTGCCTAATTTCAATAACCACTGCGGGCCAAATCCACGAGCATTGACTTAACATAAAGTTTAATGCTGAAAGATAGAAAGCTATTTGCTGGACATAGCGGCGTCCCATCAGTTTATTTTTAGGACAAGCAGCGTTCTTTTAAATTAAAATGGTTCCGTAGCTGGCTCAATCCTGAATTAAGTATGGTAATGCTGGAATGCACTATTTTCCAGGGAAAACCCAAAAAGAAAGAGAGCCTTTGGGGCGTTGCACAAGGAGTCTTCAGAATGCTTCGTAAAAACTTTGGCTGTGTCCGAGTAGACTTTGGACAGCCGTTTTCTGTTAAGGTGAGTGACAAAACTGGAAAATCTCCTGAATTTAGCACTTATAAACGTAACCTACTCAATATTGTTAAAACAATCATTCCACAGACTTATTTATTCTCACTATTATACATTGTGGTTCACTTTAGATTAATGAGTACAAAAACAGTGCAATTCAAGTGTGGAGTTTACAGTGTAAAACAAAAGTGGGTTATATGATATGAAAGGACATAAGTTGATATTGTCAGAACCCAAAGTAAGACACAGAAATCACTGTTTTATTTTATCTGCATGTATCACTGAATCCTCTTTAATTGTTGCACATTTTGTGAGCCCTCGGTATACTTCAGTCTCTCTTCCACCTGGGCATTACGTAGAAACATAGAAGATAGGAGCAGGAGTAGGCCATTCGGCCCCTCGAGCCTGCTCTGCCGTTCGATGAGATCATGGCTGATCATCCAAACTCAGTACCCTGTACCTGCCTTCTCCCCATATCCCTTGATACCTTTAGCTTTAAGAAATATATCTAACTCATTCTTGAATATATTTAATGACTTGGCCTCAACTACCTTCTGTGGTAGAGAATTCCACAGGTTCACCACTCTCTGGGTGAAGAAATTCTTCCTCATTTCTGTCCTAAATGGCTTACCCCTTATCCTTAGATTATGACCCCTGGTTCTGGACTCTCCGACCATCGGGAACATTCTTCCTGCATCTAGTTTGTCCAGACCTGTCAGAATTTTATATGTTTCGATGAGATCCCCTCTCATTCTTCTATACTCCAGCGAATATAAGCCCAATCGACCCAATCTCTCCTCATATGTCATTCCTGCCATCCCAGGTATCAGCCTTGTGAATCTTCGCTGAACTCCTTCCATGGCAAGAACATCCTTCCTCAGATAAGGCGACCAAAACTGCACACAGTACTCAAGGTGTGGTCTCACCAAGGCCCTGTACAACTGCTGCAGGACATCCCTGTTCCGAAACTCAAACCCTTTCGCTATGAAGGCCAACATACCATTTGCCTTCTTCACCGCCTGCTGCACCTGCATGCTTACTTTCAGCGACTGGTGCACAAGGACACCCAGGTCTCGTTGCACTTCCCCTTCTCCCAATCTATTGCCATTCAGATAATAGTCTGCCTTTCTGTTTTTGACACCAAAGTGGATAACCTCGCACTTATCCACGTTATATTGCATCTGCCACGCTTCTGCCCACTCACCCAACCTGTCCAAATCATCCTGGAGTTTCTCGGTATCCTCCTCGCAGCACACACTCCCACCCAGCTTTGTGTCATCTGCAAACTTGGAGATATTACATTTAATTCCCTTATCTAGATCATTAATGTATATTGTGAATAGCTGGGGTTCAAGGACCGATCCCTGCGGTACCCCACTAGTCACTGCTTGCCACTTGGAAAAAGACCCATTAATTCCTACTCTCTGCTTTCTGTCCGCCAACCAGTTCTCTATCCAAGTCAATACCTTGCCCCCAATCCCATGTGCCTTAACTTTACACGCTAATCTCTTATGCGGGACCTTATCGAAAGCCTTTTGAAAGTCCAAATACACCACATCTACTGGTTCTCCCTTATCTATTTTCCCAGTTACATCCTCAAAAAATTCCAGTAGATTAGTCAAGCACGATTTACCTTTTGTAAATCCATGTTGACTTTGTCCGATCCTGTCACTGATTTTAAAGTGCTCAGCTATTACATCCTTTATAATGGACTCTAGCATTTTCCCTAATACCGATGTCAGGCTTACCGGTCTGTAATTCCCCGCTTTCTCTCTACCACCCTTTTTGAATAGTGGGGTAACATTAGCTACCCTCCAATCCATGGGTACAGTTCCAGATTCCATCGAATGTTGGAAGATGATCAGCAATGCATCTACTATTTCTAGGGCCACTTCCTTAAGTACCCTAGGATGTAGATTATCAGGCCCTGGGGATTTATCGGCCTTCAATCCCATCAATTTCCCTAACACCATTTCCCTGCAAATACTGATTTCTTTCAGTTCCTCCCTTTCATCAGACTGTATGTTCTCCAACATCTCTGGGAGGTTATTTGTGTCCTCCTTTGTGAAGACAGAACCAAAATATGCATTTAATTGGGCTGCCATTTCTTTGTTCCCCATTATAACTTCCCCCGCTTCTGACTGCAAGGGACCTACACTTGATTTCACTAATCTTTTTCTCTTCACATATCTATAAAAGCTCTTACAGTCAGTTTTTATGTTCCCAGCAAGCTTACTTTCATATTCTATTTTCCCCTTCTTAATTAATCCCTTTGTCCTCCTTTGTTGAATCCTAAACTGCTCCCAATCCTCAGGGCTACCGCTTTTTCTGGCCAATTTATATGCCCTCTCCTTGGATCTTATGCTATCCCTAATTTCCCTTGTTAGCCATGGTTGAGTCACCCTTTTTGTTTTATTCTTATGCCACACTGGGATGAACAAATTCTGTAGTTCATCCATGCAGTCTTTGAATGTTTGCCATTGCCTATCCACTGTCAACCCCTTGAGTGACATTCCCCAATCAATCCTACCCAATTCGCGCCTCATACCATCGTAGTTTCCTTTATTTAAATTCAGGACCCTAGTCTCTGATTCAACTACTTCACTCTCCATCCTAATGAAGAATTCTATCATATTATGATCACTCTGATCCAAGGGGCCTCGTACAACAAGATTGCTAATTAATCCTTTCTCGTTACATAATACCCAGTCTAAGATGGCCTGATCTCTGTTTGGTTCCTCGACATATTGTTCCAGAAAACTATCTCGTAAACATTCTAGGAATTCCTCCTCCACAGTATTTTTACTAATTTGGTTAGCCCAATCTATATGTAAATTAAAGTCACCCATGATGACTGCTGTGCCCTTACTGCATGCTTCTCTAATTTCCCTTTTAATGCCATCCCCAACCTCCGTATTACTGTTTGGAGGTCTATGTACCACTCCCACTAACGTTTTCTGCCCCTTGTTATTTCTCAGTTCTACCCATACAGATTCCGCATCATCAGAGCTAATATCCTTCCTTTCAATTGTGTTAATCCCCTCTTTAACCAGCAATGCTACCCCACCTCCCTTTCTTTTTTGCCTATCTTTCCTAAATATTGAATAACCCTGGATGTTGAGTTCCCAGCCTTGGCCACCCTGGAGCCATGTTTCTGTAATCCCAATCAAATTGTATTCATTTACCTCTATTTGCTCAGCTAATTCATCCACCTTGTTCCGAATGCTCCTTGCATTAAGACACAAAGCCTTCAGGCTTGTTTTTTTAACGCTCTCAGACCTATATGAATTATTATTTACTGTGACCATGTTTGATTTAAACCGTTGAGTTCTTTGCCTTCTACTTTTGTTTTTCTCCTTCCTGTCTTTAGCTTTTATCCTTGTTTCCCTTTCCTCTGTCTCCCTGCTCAGGTTCCCAACCCCCTGCCACTTTAGTTTAAACCCTCTCCAACAGCACCAGCAAACACTCCCCCTGGGACATCGGCTCCGGTCCTGCCCAGGTGCAGACCGTCCCGTTTGTACTGGTCCCACCTCCCCCAGAACCGGTTCCAATGTCCAAGGAATTTGAATCCCTCCCCCTTGCACCATGCATTGTTCCCTATGTCTTCATCAACTTGTTTGTTTCTCCTTGAGAAGGTTTCACATGTTGGTTTCAGGGTTAAGTCTGTGTATGTGGTCAGACAGAAACAGGGCTTATTATTGGAATTATTTTGGTGGCTCTTTTAGAAACAAGTGCCTTGAAATTTTGCTCTTCAAATATTAACGCTCGTTTAAATTCCTTTGTCTGCCATTTTAATGGAGACATTAACTCATTTAAAAGGTGCCTAGATTGTGGGTAGTCAAAGTAAAAACAAAAATGTAATTTGTGGTACTACAGGAGTACATCGATGCTCAAAGAAACCGTCCATTGCCTGCAGCCCTCTCCCTGGAGGAAATCCTTCTTCCGACTATTATCACCGATAGGTAAGATTTACTTGGTTTGTTGAAGTGAAACCAATAGTGCACTCACATAGATTGTTACAGATGGCAGTCTGCAGTCGACCACAAACAGCCGTCCATCGTGCAACACCAAAAGAGGTGATTACAGCCCACTCCTTGATCTACAGCACTACCTCCACTCCTTGATCTACAGCACTGCCTCCCACACCTTGATCTACAGCACTACCTCCACTCCTTGATCTACAGCACTACCTCCACTCCTTGATCTACAGCACTACCTCCACTCCTTGATCTACAGCACTACCTCCACTCCTTGATCTACAGCACTACCTCCACTCCTTGATCTACAGCACTACCTCCACTCCTTGATCTACAGCACTGCCTCCCACACCTTGATCTACAGCACTACCTCCACTCCTTGATCTACAGCACTACCTCCACTCCTTGATCTACAGCACTGCCTCCACTCCTTGATCTACAGCACTACCTCCACTCCTTGATCTACAGCATTACCTCCACTCCTTGATCTACAGCACTACCTCCACTCCTTGATCTACAGCACTACCTCCACTCCTTGATCTACAGCACTACCTCCACTCCTTGATCTGTACCACTGTCCCCATCCCATGAACAGCAGCACTGCCCCCACCCCATGAACAGCAGCACTGCCCCCACCCCATGAACAGCAGCACTGCCCCCACCCCATGAACAGCAGCACTGCCCCCACCCCATGAACAGCAGCACTGCCCCCACCCCATGAACAGCAGCACTGCCCCCACCCCATGAACAGCAGCACTGCCCCCACCCCATGAACAGCAGCACTGCCCCCACCCCATGAACAGCAGCACTGCCCCCACCCCATGAACAGCAGCACTGCCCCCACCCCATGAACAGCAGCACTGCCCCCACCCCATGAACAGCAGCACTGCCCCCACCCCATGAACAGCAGCACTGCCCCCACCCCATGAACAGCAGCACTGCCCCCACCCCATGAACAGCAGCACTGCCCCCACCCCATGAACAGCAGCACTGCCCCCACCCCATGAACAGCAGCACTGCCCCCACAGCAACAAACTGATTTGCCTTTGGAGGTGATGGCCATGTTTTTTGACTGCAGGCAGTTGGAGCAGGTAAACTGTTCAGGCCTCCCCATAGCAGGCCAGCAAGTGTTATTACTGCCATTGGCCTGCACAGACTTTCATTGGCGACGGTAGAGCTGTTAGGAAATAGTGACTGTTTGCAAAACAAAATGCAAAACTGCGCGTGTGCAAGTTTGCATAGTTTCAATGTGCATCTGACTAGTGCAGGAACTGTTCTGCAGTAGCTTCAGGATAGGGTTCAGTAATATAAATGCCGTTTGCTACAGATGGTGCCTCTGAAATTGGTAGCAGATGACACCAACTGGTACTGCTTCCACCAGCAACATAATCCAAAAAGGTTTTTCATCGAAGCTTTGCTGGTACTCTGCCTCTCAAAATCTTTATTGTTGGATGCTAACGTCTAGTGCCATTTCATCTCTGTATTTTCCTTGCAATTTATTTTGCAATCACTCCTTTCCACTCAAACCAATGTCATATACCATATGATTCTATACTGACTGAGAAAGCAGACAGGAAGCCTGTTCCCAGGCCTCTGCTAACGTCGATCTGTAGCCCTGCCATAAGGAGATTTGACTTCTGTTTACTGTGTCTTTATGGTTGTTTGACTCAGATTGGGAATTCAGTTTGTGGTGAATTATAAGTGTGAAGCTGTGTCCTAACCACATTGTGTCACAGTACTTGGGAACTCTATAACACACCATCACATCACCGTCCTGTGCTGCATTAATTAACAATCTCTTAAAGGGTTTTTTCCAAAACAATGCATTATTTTGAATATTGCTCTTTTCAATCTGCCAAGAAATCACTTGCTGTTTTAAAAAAAGAAACTTCACACCATCGCTGAGTTTCTAGAAGAAATTGAACACTAATGAAATGAAGTTTACAAGGAGCGAAAAGACAAAATTTACACTAAAGGGAAATTTTCCATTTTAATCCAGATTAAAACAGTTTTTTTATTATTGGTAAATTTATGCATTTCAGTTACAGACTTGTCCACTGCACAGTATTTTCATAATTTTCTACTTCTATCTGTGTGACTATCTTATATAATGAAATCATTTTTGTAAATTCTGTATTGTTGCACACTGCTCTGTTTTGTCCATATAGGCCATGCCTCAACCATGCCGAACCCGATCAGGCTCCAATTATAAATTCCAGAGATTTTTCAGATGAACAATACAGGCGGCAGCTGATTTCCAATGTAGCCAAGCATGCACTGTTCAGTAAGTGTAGACTTTAACCCTTTGAGCACTGGAATTTCCTTTGCAACTCTCAAATTATACGCAATGTCTGTCTTACCTGAAACAAAATCAGCTATTTTATGAATCCGCAATGCAAATAAAAAAAAATGTAATTAAATGGATGGGTGAAACTGTAGAACATGTTTTAGTTGACGGTCCCAAATTCAACTTGAATGTGAAACTTGCTACCACATGAAGTAGTTGAGGTGAATAGGATAGATGCGTTTAAGGGGAAGCTAGATAAGTACACGAGAGAGAAAGGAATAGAAGGATACGCTGCTAGGGTTAGATGGTAGGGCGGGAGGAGGCTCGTGTGGTGCATTAACACCGGCATGGACCAGTTGGGCCGAATGGCCTGTTTCTGTGCTGTAAATTTTATGTAATTCGATGCAACTTGTGCTGCATTAGCCAATCTCAGATAAGGCAGCAGTGGGTATTCTATAATTGATTCTCTTGGACAAGTGAGTGGTAAAGTCGTTCAGGAGTTCCCTTCCTGATTGCTGTTCAGTATCTCCTACTGGAAAGTATTTGGGGTGGGTGTTGGGTCAGGACAAGATCAGGCTCAACTCGTGATGCACATTCCCCGTCTCCCCCCCCCCCCCCTCTCCACAGTTGAACAGCCTGCTGACGTACACTGTCTCAGTTTAGACTAGCAATAGGCAGTTGGCTAAGGTATTAAGAGAGCTACTAATGCCTGTTACATTCCAGCATGAGTTATTGCCTTCATGAGAGGAAGGAAAAAAACTTGGGGAAAGAAATCAAGTTAAATTTGAGGGGTAATATTTGACCACCTCCCTCATTCTTCTAGTCCGCCTCGAAAAACACCCTCAGCAAATCTTTTGGTTATTTACACAATTCTAGCTTATTTTAGAAAGGAAATTGTAGCAAAGACTTTTTAGAAAATTTAGACACAATCGATCACGTGTTTGCTGAATAGTGTATGAGTCCTCTACAAATTGTCTTGTGGCATTGTATTTATTTCATTTTTAAATTCCAGCTGCCAGTAGATGTTCTGCTGTGATGTCCACTCACATTGTTGCGTGTTTGCTGCTTTACCGACACAGGGAGGTGAGAGCTTTGCGTTTGTGAGCCGTGTATTTGGGCTGGCGTGTGCTAGCATGGGCAGAAGATGATCGGTTTATCAAACATCTTTGTTACTTCAGAGCTGCAGAGAAAAGTTGCATTTTGAGTTTGTGGAGATGGATGACTTTAAAATTATTTAACACATGTTATGTGGCCTGTAAATTACATGGCTAAAGCTTTGTCATCTCCTCGCTTGAAGCATTGCACATGGGAACATAAACTGGAGATGGCAACAATTTTACAACAGATGTGTGTACTGCTTCACGTTTCCTGCCACAAGCAGCCTGCAATGCACGAAACAAGGCTGCACAAAAGGCTTGCCCATGCACAGAACCTAAACATTTTCCGTACATTCGCTCTAACACTTTAAAAAGTAAAAATGCAACCATAATGAAGGCATTTATTTTCTTTAAAAAAAATTGAGATTTAGAAGTAAGTTAAAAGTGCACCAGGTAATTCTAGTATATGTGTCTTATTCTCATTTATAATAATATGCTCTGCTGTTTGCATGCTGTATTCCTGCACCCAATAAAATGATTGCAGTGTGCTTCTTTATGCTTGCCAGTTGGCAGCTTCTCCAGGCACTTGCTATCACAATCTAACCACAAATTAATCATTATTACCCCATAGAAAAAAATCTGTATCAAGATACCTGGAAGAAAAGTACATATTTTAATTTAAGTTTCATGTTTCTTCTTAAAAATGCCAACATTGTATAAGCAGACTACTGTACAGTGTGAGATTAGTTTAAATTTTTATTCCACAAGCGCGATGGGCTGAACAGCACTTGCACGATGGGCTGAATGGCCTCCTTCCTTATGATTCTAAGTGACGTTGAGCTTCAGTCTTGGAATAAAATTCAGGTCCACTATCCAGTATCCTCTGTTATTAAGTTGATTACTTTTTAGAAAGTTAGAGGGAGTCCAAAGTAGAAATTGAGGAATTCTGCTTTGACTCCTGGGTGAATTAACTCAGCCTAATTAACACAATGGGTCTTTTGAGACCGATAAATATAAATCACTTAGATTTTGGCTTGCTGCACGGAAGTAAGTCAGCATTTGCTGTGTAGAATAGCTTTACTGTACTGTTACAGTGGTCCCCCAGCAATGTTCCCGTAAAAAAAAATTTTGGGTGCACGGCCCCTTCAAAATACTGCGCATGCGCGGCTTTTCCTATTGAATAGCTGGCGAGCCGGCTGCGCTGGAGGTCCAGAGTTGGGAACATTGTTCCCCAGTTAAATCAGTGATGATGCTGCCCCTTCCTAATTTCATTGTGCGATTCTGAGTTGAACGCTCCCCCAAAATAAATTGCGTGCACTCCTTGCCCAACATCGTAAGGATCATGGGCTCCAGACAGTGACACAGTTTTTGACGTGTATATTAACTGTCAGCATTATATATAACCATATTCAGAGGTATGGGCAACATCTCTTGTTCATAGTTCTCAGTTTCTCAAATTGGTAACTATAGTTGTAAAATGGAAATGTGCTCCTATCTAATGTGTTTGGCAAGGTTTCGACTCAATTGTAGATTTTTTTTTTTCCTGATTCCCTCCTTTTACTCAGGGTGTCAACTTATCAAAGTTGGTCGAAGATTTCTTCTGTATGAAGGAGGTGGTACTGGCTCGGGATTTTGACCTGGGCTTCTCTGGAAATTCTGAAGACGTCGTTATGCATGCGCTGCATTTACTGGGTGATTGTGTCAATGTCAGAAGCTCACGGCGCAACAGTGAGTTCTTTATTGCACCAACCACAACAGTTCCAGCCCTGTTCGAGCTGAATTTCTACAGCAACGGTATTTTCCAGGTTTTTCTCACAGAGGCAATACTTGGTAAGTGTAATGGTGTCAACACTTGCTCTGGGACGTGAGCTAGGATAGTAGTTGACCTTTTCTTTTGCCCATTGATTACTTCAACTTAATTTCCAGCTAAGCCATTTAAATAAACAGAATATTTGAGCCTTGTACCGGCTTTCAAACAAATGATGAAATTGGAGAATCTAGGAAGTCTTAGTAACAGCGAATGTGGTGTGTTTGAAATACTAACATGTCTGAACCTGGTGGCGCATTATGGGGCTGAACTTTCATTCTGCCATTCCATACCTTACAGCATTAAAGCATTGACACTCAAGAGAAGAGTGTTAGCTATCTATCTTGTCAATTCCCTTCATTATTTTAAACACCCCAATTAGTTCACCCCTTAAAGAAAGGTTTGCAGGGCAATATGGAAAGAACGGAAGAGTGGGACTAATTGGATATCTCTTTCAAAGAGCCGGCACAGGAATGATTGGCCGAATGGCCTCCTATGCTGTAAGATTCTATGATTAACTTCCATATCTTTAGAGAATTACAAGCTAGGTTTACCCAGTCTCTCATCATAGCTCAGTCCCTTCATCGCAGGTATCACCCTGATGAAATGTCGCTCCAAGACCAATATATCCTTTCTGAACTGAGCACCGTATTCCAAATGAGGTCTGACCAGTATGTATTCAGGAGAGGTGGAGGAAATACTTTTTTCTGTATTGGACTGTTGGAACTTGGTTGTTAATAAACTTATTCTTAGACATTTGGTATTTTTACTTGGAATAACATTATATAAAAGCAACATTGATGTCATTAGCATCAGTCCTTTCACCAAAGGTTTCTAATGGGCACACTTCATGAATTTGTTTTCATATTTTGTAGGTTTATTTAGTGAAATAAAAAGTAAATTTGACAAAAGGAAAATAAAGTACAAAAAGTGATAGATTTTTAAAATTATAAGCAATGTGCTTTACTCTGTTTAATAATTGCAGAAAGTTTCTGAGGCAATCTAAAAGGTGCCTTTTGGTGTATGCTTTTTCAGAGCTGAACAATCCTTCCCTGTAACTTGTCAGTCTCGCTGTTCTGTTTCCTGTCAGCTGTCATTCTTACTTTCACTGTATTGCAGCCTGTTCCCTCTGTGCTATTCTAAAGGAGAAGATTACAGAACCAGGCCAAATGGAGCTAACAGTCAGCCAGGAAAGACTTATCCGCACAGCTGCTAGTCTGTGTCACCTCCTTTCCAACGAAGTGACAGTAGCATTGGTAAGTGCAAAATGAGATGCACAAACCTTCCTATATAATCAATATCTACGGAGGTTCCAGTAATTTTGACTTAACTGGTAATAGAAGAATTGTGATGAGTCGGGAATAATTGGAATAGGGTGCACAGACATAACATTTTTAATAAAATGCGTAGATTTTGGTAGCACTGAGAATCATTCATAGTGAATTACATGTTAATTGATTTGATTCTGTCCATTTCCATTTGTAGCCCTGTCAGGCAGTGTACCAGGTTTGCCATGATGCTGTAGGAAAGTTCATTCAATATGGCATCCTGATGGTGGCAGAGGTGAGCAAACAATCTACTGAACTTTTTATATGTAACAAAACCGTAATCCGGTTTAGAAAAGGATGTGGTCATGATTTTGCTTCAAATAGTGCACGGAGGAAACCTTACCCTACAACATACGCCCGCTGTTTACTTAATACTGCACATGTGCCAAGACATCATGAGGCACTCCAGCAGCTGTAGTGTTTTCTCTCTCACAATTTCCTCTTTGTTACAGATCCCATTTGATGCTATAACTCCCACAATCCCCCACACCCACAACTAAATTCCATCACAATTGGTATAATGGGTAACTTTCTTTTTAGAAAAAGCGCATGATTTTGTGCAATTGTACAAATAAAGCAACCACTGTATTGTATTGTTGGTTAAAACGCACAGCAGGCATTAATTTCAAAATTCAAATTTGAAAATGTCCTGGCAAATATGTATCCCTCAACCAACATCATTTAAAAGAAAAAACAGATTATTTGGTCATTATCACGTTGCTGTTTGTGGGAGCTTGCTGTGCACAAATTGGCTGCCACGTTTCCTACATTACAACAGTGACTACACTTCAAAAGTACTTCATTGGCTGTAAAGCGGTTTGGGATGTCTGCTGGTTGTAAAAAGCGCTATATAAATGCAAGTCTTTCTTTTAAGCACGTAAACAACTGCATCATTGGTGGATTCAACCACAGATGTGAAGTGAGATAAGAGTTGTACAGGAAACTCTTTCGTATCCGGCACCTACGGGACCGGGATGGTGCCGGTTGATTAAAAATTCCGGATAATGAAGAAGGGACATGGAATGTCAATGGCCCAAGGTACGAGAGCCCCGTTCCGCAGCCCCAGGTGCTGGAGCCCCGTTCCGCAGCCCCAGGTGCTGGAGCCCCGTTCCGCGGCCCCAGGTGCTGGAGCCCCGTTCCACGGCCACAGGTGCTGGAGCCCCGTTCCACAGCCACAGGTGCTGGAGCCCCGTTCCACAGCCACAGGTTCTGGAGCCCCGTGTCACAGGTGCTGGAGCCCCGTTCCACAGCCCCAGGTGCTGGAGCCCCGTTCCACAGCCCCAGGTGCTGGAGCCCCGTTCCACAGCCCCAGGTGCTGGAGCCCCGTTCCACAGCCCCAGGTGCTGGAGCCCCGTTCCACAGCCCCAGGTGCTGGAGCCCCGTTCCACAGCCCCAGGTGCTGGAGCCCCGTTCCACAGCCCCAGGTGCTGGAGCCCCGTTCCACAGCCCCAGGTGCTGGAGCCCCGTTCCACAGCCACAGGTGCTGGAGCCCCGTGTCACAGGTGCTGGAGCCCCGTTCCACAGCCACAGGTGCTGGAGCCCCGTGTCACAGGTGCTGGAGCCCCGTTCCACAGCCACAGGTGCTGGAGCCCCGTTCCACAGCCACAGGTGCTGGAGCCCCGTTCCACAGCCACAGGTGCTGGAGCCCCGTTCCACAGCCACAGGTGCTGGAGCCCCGTTCCACAGCCACAGGTGCTGGAGCCCCGTTCCACAGCCACAGGTGCTGGAGCCCCGTTCCACAGCCACAGGTGCTGGAGCCCCGTTCCACAGCCACAGGTGCTGGAGCCCCGTTCCACAGCCACAGGTGCTGGAGCCCCGTTCCACAGCCACAGGTGCTGGAGCCCCGTTCCACAGCCACAGGTGCTGGAGCCCCGTTCCACAGCCACAGGTGCTGGAGCCCCGTTCCACAGCCACAGGTGCTGGAGCCCCGTTCCACAGCCACAGGTGCTGGAGCCCCGTTCCACAGCCACAGGTGCTGGAGCTCCGTTCCACAGCCACAGGTGCTGGAGCTCCGTTCCACAGCCACAGGTGCTGGAGCTCCGTTCCACAGCCACAGGTGCTGGAGCTCCGCTCCACAGCCACAGGTGCTGGAGCTCCGCTCCACAGCCACAGGTGCTGGAGCCCCGCTCCACAGCCACAGGTGCTGGAGCCCCGCTCCACAGCCACAGGTGCTGGAGCCCCGCTCCACAGCCACAGGTGCTGGAGCCCCGTTCCACAGCCACAGGTGCCTGACGAAGGAGCAGCGCTCTGAAAGCTTGTGATTTCAGATAAAACTGTTGGACTATAACCTGGTGTTGTGCGACTTCTCACATTTGTCCACCCCAGTCCAACACCGGCATCTCCACATCATGGATCTTATTTTAGAATGCAGAAAGTTACAGGTACTGGGATGACTTCTCAGAAATCCCTAGTATATCTTTCTTGAGGCTCAATCTCTCTACATCACCTTTCATCTTGTGTTAGGACATGAAGATCATTTCAGTATCTGGAGTGTGGGGACAGGTCTCACACGCCGTGACCTTGTCAGTTGAGACGTAGATCATCGCCCATAGTTCCTTTTGGAGCCTTCAATGGTAGTTCAGTTCTTGAAATGAACATATGTTACGTGCTAGTTTTCTGCATACACAGATGGATAAGTTCTTGGCATCCTGCTATCTGTGCCACAGTTATTATACAGTACGATCTTAGCTGTTCTTCTGATTAGCTCTGGTTTTTACTGTTCAAGCCGTTTAGTGACTGTCAAATCCCTCCATGGCCTCGCCCCTCCCTATCTCTGTAATCTCCTCCAGCCCCACAACCACCCCCCCTCCCCACCCCACGAGATATCTGCGCTCCTCTAATTCTGCCCTCTTGAGCATCCCTGATTATAATCGCTCAACCATTGGTGGCCGTTCCTTCTGTTGCCTAGGCCCTAAGCCCTGGAATTCCCTCCCTAAACCTCTCCGCCTCTCTACCTCTCTCTCCTCCTTTAAGACACTCCTTAAAACCTGCCTCTAATTTCTTATGTGGCTCGGTGTTAAATTTTTTGTTATAATACTCCTGTGAAGCACCTTGGGACGTTTTACTACGTTAAAGGAGCTATATAAATACAAGTTGTTGTTGTCGGTTATTACTCTGAGTCAGTCCCTGCTTTTTCAGCCAGTAAATCACTGAACTCTTGTACTTCCATGCACTAATGATTATGTTTTACAAAGAGTAAAGTGAACAGCACACGTGATTCACAAGTAATAACTAGGTCTTTGTTTATTAAATGAACAGGAAGATCTGAGCCCCAGTCCTACAGAGGAGACATGGGTTAATAAGTACCCAGATGGTCTATCGTGGAGAAGTGATGAAGAAGATGACAGCGATTATGGGGAAGAGCAGCGAGATCGTTACCTAAAGGTGTTGTATTGCAAAATCCTTTAGTTAGATTTAGTTGTAATATTCCAAAATTTTAAAGATTTAATTCTCCATTGTGGTTTGGCCCTCAAAGACGAGAAGTGCTTACACACTCATAGTTACTATTGAAAAGCAAGCAATGCTTTTTTGGTTGTGCCGTTCAGTACAAGAGATATAGATAAAATGTTGCTTCTATATAACATTTGTCGATCAAAGTGAGAGCAACTCCTTGGTCTCTCCTAACCACAGCACTTAAATCTCCCATCTGATTAGTCCATGCTAGCCACATGCGATTGGTCCCTGCTAATCATGTGATTGATTTTCAATTACATGGCTACCCGTGTTTGTGGGAAGCATCAGAGGGTCGGAAGCTGTATTACTGACTGTGTACTATAAAGTGTTCCAAATCAATTCAAAAAATTGCCTGTGAGCAATGCCACACAAGATCGACTAGTGTGTTAAGATATTGTTTATACAACTACAAATCATTCTAAAATTTAACTGTTCTAGGTGAGTCAATCTCAGGATCACCAGGAGTTCCTCACCTTCCTACAGCGACTGCTGGGCCCTTTGCTGGAGGCTTACTTTTCAGCTGCTGTTTTTATTCAAAGCTTTAGAGTTCCAGTTGAAGGTAGGTTTTACTGAGGGCATCAGCTGTGCTCTTGCAGTTGTGACACTTTTTTAATTTATTCATTCATTCATGGGCGTTGCTGACGAGGCCAGCATTTATTGCCCATCTCTAATTGCCCTTGAGAAGGTGGTGGTGAGCCGCCGATTTGAACCGTTGCAGTCTGTGTGGTGAAGGTACTCCCACAGTGCTGTTAGGGAGGGAGTTCCAAGATTTTGACCCAACGGCGATATATTTCCAAGTCAGGATGACGTGTGACTTGGAGGGACTTGGAGGTGGTGGTGTTCCCATACGCCTGCTGCCCTTGTCCTTCTAGGTGGTAGAGGTCGCAGGTTTGGGCGGTGCTGTCGAAGAAGACTTAACGAGTTGCTGCAGTGCATCTTGTAGATGGTACACACTGCAGCCACGGTACGCCAGTGGTGGAGGGAGTGAATGTTTAAGGTGGTGGATGGGGTGCCGATCAAGCGGGCTGCTTTGTCCTGGATGCTGTCGAGCTTCTTGAGCGTTGTTGGAGCTGCACTCATCCAGGCAAGTGGAGAGTATTCTATCGCACTCCTGACTTGTGCCTTGTAGATGGTGGAAAGGGTTTGGGGAGTGAGGAGGTGAGACACTCGCCACAGAATACCCAGCCTCTGACCTGCTCTTGTTGCCACAGTATTTATGTGGCTGGTCCAGTTAACTTTCTGGTCACTTTCTGGACAGCGAACAAGTCTTCTAATTTTAGTTGATTACCTTTTATCACTGAATAAGCAAACAACTACATTTGGATGTAAAGAAAAGCGGCATAACTTTTATTAATGTGGCTGTCCGGGGCGCTCACAAATGTAAAGTGGTCCTGGAAAGCCACCAGGAATGCTTTTAAGTTTTGGAAATATTGCAACGGAAATCTACAGAGAAACATCATAAAAATCATACTTGTGATCTTTACCATTAACTGGCAATGAATGCCTATAATTAAGAAAGTGTAGGTCAGCACTTGGTCAGTATACTGTTGTGATAACTTTTCTTTCCTCAGTTAGTGTTCAGCCTGATAACCAGCTGTGTCACATCATTTCTGAATGCCTCCGTTTTATTTCTGATCTGGAAGGCCTGATGCTTGCTTTTGGTGTGTGTAATCGACTTATTAAACGTATGAGGTCCCCTGCTGTAAACTCAATCGGGATAACTGAGGTTCTGGTCTGTAATGAACCATCCCCTAACAACAGCCATAATGGAGAAAGTCACAAATGCAACTTTCTAGTAACTGTGCATCACACATGCCCAGTTCTGGTGTTGCTGAATTCGCACTGCGGTATAAGTAGAACAAATTCAGCACTAATAAAACCAGCTACTAAGATGGAGCAGCTTTCATTAGGAGTGTTTCCATAATATAAATAGGGTATAAAAGAGTTAGTGTTTTTTTTTCTTTCTGTATGTGTATGTGGTGGTTGAACGCCACTCAAAATGGAGAAAACCAAACATATGTATTCCAACATTCTACTGTAATAAATGCTTTTCTTCGGTCAATGGCTATATTAACAGTTTTCAGAAATGTTATTGTTTTTCAGAAACTGAATACATCAGCAAGTTTCACAAGTATCTGTTATCCAGAACAGAAATGAAGATTGCAGTATTTGGTGAGTTCTGAGTAAATATATTATGGTACTGTCATTCGAAATCAAATCCTTTTTGCGCAATGTGTATAAACCACATCTTTGAACTTGCGAAGTAAACGATTATTATTCACATCTCCAAATTTTTCAGATCCCTTTCTTTCCAATGATTTGTGTTCACATGTCAAAGTAAAAATCCTATCGCAGTTTTTAAAGGAAACCAGTAGGCGAATAATTCGGCTTAACATCTAATCCAGAGGTTAGCGCTTCTAGCAATACAACATTCCCTCAGTACTGCAGTGAAGCATTGACCCAGATTTTGTGCTCAAACCCTGGAGTGGGACTTGAACGCACAGCTTTCTGACTCAGAGGCAAAAGTAAACTGATACTGTCTGCTATGTGCCTGATACATTTCAGGCATCACCCTATTGGGGAAAAAAAGGGTCAAAAGTATTTGGGGAAAAAAGAGCACGAAAGACAGGCATCTCAGGACCTGGAGCCAGAAATGTATAAGTTCCCGACAATTTACAAAGTTCCCAGCAATTTAATTATCCCCAGACAGCAGTTAGACTTTGTGGCCTTAACCGAGACAAGTCAACATAAACAGCTCCACCTTGGCAGCGGAATAATACATCCTGCATTCCATTGTAAAATCTGCCAAATTCATGGGCGATCTACTAATATAGATTAAAAGGTTTGAAAGCCTCGGGCACATTTCAGACGTTATGCCCAAAGTATAAAAGAGAGAGAAAGGCAGTTGTTTCGTGCCTGTTTATCCCTGATCTGAAGCTGAAAATATAAAAGGGCATTCCCATCTGCAACTTCTCTCACCCACCAAACAGCAATTAAACTCTGATTGACTTCAGACAGTGTTTTCTTACAGCGATTAGACTTGTGGCCTTAAAGGAACACAGCTCCACCTTGGCATTAGAATAACACATTGTGCATTATGTGGTGTACCACTCCTGTTGTTATAAAATAGTACCATGTGCAACACCACAAGAGATCTGTTGGTTCAGTATGTTTTCTTCTGTTCTGTAGGTGAGAGTGCCACTTTCTGCCTTGCAAAAAGTGCAGTGAAGACTCTTAAAGATCTTGGGGTATGTAATACTTTTCATGATTCCTTTCATTTGAGTTCTGAGCTACCAAATGCCTGCCTGACGGGTTTCTGACTGAGCTGTTCAGTTGTAATGGCCTGTATTTTCCGATGTCTACGGGTGTGTACGAGCTGTGTACACACCCGGAGGGACCTCGCAAGTGCCGGATTCAGGCATGCGCTGGAAACCGGCACTTCCTATCTGTCAAGAATCCTCTTGACAGATCGGACGCCTGCCCTGGAGAAGGGCCTCTGCGGGTGGAGAGTTCCGCTTTCTGCAGAACCTCCGCCCGCTGAAAACCTTTAAAAATCTTACGCCTGGTAAAAGCAGGCGTAAGGCCTGCTTTTACCAACAGGAGTTTCAAAAAGTTAAGAAAATTTTTTTCACTCATTTATAATTTAAAAATACTTTTAAAAAAGGTAAGTTTATTTTTAGCCCCGTAAAAAAACTTTTTTCCCCCCAAAATTTAATTTGTTTAAAATATTTAATTTAATGTAATTTTAACTAATTTTAAAAGTGATTAAAAAAAAATGTATTTAATGTTTTGATGTGTTTTTGGAGTGATCTCCATTCATACTTTTGACAGGTCTAAGCTGTCAAAAGTATGAAGGGAGATTCCCTTCTTTCATTGGTATCCCAGGGACACTTGCGAACTGCATGCGCCCCTGGGATACGTGGGCCTCTGCGCATTTTGTAGAGCAGAGGCCCAGGAGTGGAAATGGCCGGACCTCTAGAGCCCTCAGGTAAGGGTGTAGATTTTTTCCAGATCAGAGGCCTCCGCACGCAGGAAGCCTCCGATCGGAAAATACGGGCCAATATTACCGGCTCAAAGTGTGAATTACAGGCAGAGACTGTAAAGTTATACCCCATTTACGTTGCTGCTGCCAGTGACAAAGTAATCCTAGAACTTTCAGAAGCAGTGTGCACCACAAAGAAGATAGTGTTAGTCTGGGGGCTCTGACAGCAACAAAAACGCTCGCCAACAGAGGCACTCCCAACAGAGCTGCAGTGTTTTAACTTTGTGTTCAGATGTAATTGTGAGAAGAGAACAATATCATGGCTACTGCAAACTGTGTACGCTTGCATAAAAAGGTCAAGTATTTCAAATTATAACAATTCTGCCTCTGCAGGTTTTTAAAGTGCAGAAGAGCGGGAGCTCCACCTTGGAACTGAGCAACATCTTTCTACCTCTCATCAATCGACAAAAACTGCTGGAGTACATCCTTAGTTTTACTGTGGTATAGAAAATGCTGGACAGGATGTCACAAATGGTGATTTATTGACATGGACTGATTAACCCATTTGAATCGGATAATTGATTATTTGACATTTAAGAACTGAAATGAATATTTTACTTGCCACATACTCCAATTTGATTTCACTGTTTTAGTGAAGGGCATTTGGCTAACTGGCTTGGCTGCTTCCCCCCCTCCACCCACCCCCCATGCAATTTGAGCTAATATACCATTCCATTCAGTGTCGCCTATCTGTGTCTTACGATGCGGCTGTATGAAAGCGTACTCCACTAAGAGGTGACTGCCATCATTGCTGCTGGCTTGTTGAATACACTGATACTTTGTGGTAGACCTAGAAACTGCAAAAGTTTGTCTGACCTTTAGTGCTTATGTAATTTATGCTTCTTATTTAATTTGAAGAGGCTACACTATTCCTGACAAGTTGTGTTCATAGGCCATGGACTGGAGTGTCAAATTCAGCAATAATGAATGAGGTATCAAATTATCCTGGGTTTGGGACACTGGGGAGCATTGTTGCCATGCGAGAGAGCCATGTGCTAGGAGATTCTGCTGTGCTAAAACCTAAGTGATCAGACACTGTGAGTTCTATTGAGAATCGGCTGTGGACCTTTACTCCCCCCCCCCCCCACAAACCCCCCCCCCCCCACAAACCACCCCCCCCCCACAAACCCCCCCCCCACAAACCCCCCCCCCCACAAACCCCCCCCCCCACAAACCCCCCCCCCCCCACAAACCACCCCCCCCCACAAACCCCCCCCCCCCACAAACCACCCCCCCCCACAAACCCCCCCCCCCACAAACCCCCCCCCCCACAAAACCCCCCCCCCCACAAACCCCCCCCCCCCCACAAACCACCCCCCCCCACAAACCCCCCCCCCCCCACAAACCACCCCCCCCCACAACCCCCCCCCCCACAAACCCCCCCCCCACAAAACCCCCCCCCCCACAAACCCCCCCCCCCCCCCCACAAACCACCCCCCCCCACAAACCCCCCCCCCCACAAACCCCCCCCCCCCACAAACCACCCCCCCCCCACAAACCACCCCCCCCCACAAACCCCCCCCCCCCCACAAACCACCCCCCCCCCACAAACCCCCCCCCCCCACAAACCCCCCCCCCCCCCACAAACCACCCCCCCCCCACAAACCACCCCCCCCCCACAAACCACCCCCCCCCACAAACCCCCCCCCCCCCACAAACCCCCCCCCCCCCACAAACCCCCCCCCCACAAACCACCCCCCCCCCCACAAACCACCCCCCCCCCACAAACCACCCCCCCCCACAAACCACCCCCCCCACAAACCACCCCCCCCACCCCCCCCCCCCCCCCCCCCCCCCCCCCCCCCCCCCCCCCCCCCCCCCCCCCCCCCCCCCCCCCCCCCCCCCCCCCCCCCCCCCCCCCACCCCCCCCCCCCCCCCCCCCCCCCCCACCCCCCCCCCCCCCCCCCCCCCCCCCCCCCCCCCCCCCCCCCCCCCCCCCCCCCCCCCCCCCCCCCCCCCCCCCACCCCCCCCCCCCCCCCCCCCACCCCCCCCCCCCCCCCCCCCCCCCCCCCCCCCCCCCCCCCCCCCCCCCCCCCCCCCCCCCCCCCCCCCCCCCCCCACCCCCCCCCCCCCCCCCCCCCCCCCCCCCCAACCCCCCCCCCCCCCCCCCCCCCCCCCCCCCCCCCCCCCCCACCCCCCCCCCCCCCCCCCCCCCCCCCCCCCCCCCCCCCCCCCCCCCCCCCCCCCCCCCCCCCCCCCCCCCCCCACCCCCCCCCCCCCCCCCCCCCCCCCCCCCCCCCCCCCCCCCAACCCCCCCCCCCCCCCCCCCCCCCCCCCCCCCCCCCCCCCCCCCCCCCCCCCCCCTCCCCCCCCCCCCCCCCCCCCCCCCCCCCCCCCCCCCCCCCCCCCCCCCCCCCCCCCCCCCCCCCCCCCCCCCCCCCCCCCCCCCCCCCCCCCCCCCCCCCCCCCCCCCCCCCCCCCCCCCCCCCCCCCCCCCCCCCCCCCCCCCCCCCCCCCCCCCCCCCCCCCCCCCCCCCCCCCACCCCCCCCCCCCCCCCCCCCCCCCCCCCCCCCCCCCCACCCCCCCCCCCCCCCCCCCCCCCCCCCCCCCACCAACCCCCCCCCCCCCCCCCCCCCCCCCCCCCCCCCCCCCCCCCCCCACCCCCCCCCCCCCCCCCCCCCCCCCCCCCACCCCCCCCCCCCCCCCCCCCCCCCCCCACCCCCCCCCCCCCCCCCCCCCCCCCCCCCCCCCCCCCCCAACCCCCCCCCACAACCCCCCCCCCCCCCCCCCCCCCCCCCCCCCCCCCCCCCCCCCCCCCCCCCCCCCCCCCCCCCCCCACACCCCCCCCCCCCCACAAACCACCCCCCCCCCACAAACCACCCCCCCCCCACAAACCACCCCCCACAAACCCCCCCCCCCCCCACAAACCCCCCCCCCCCCACAAACCACCCCCCCCCCCCACAAACCCCCCCCCCCCACAAACCACCCCCCCCCCACAAACCACCCCCCCCCACAAACCCCCCCCCACAAACCCCCCCCCCCCCCACAAACCACCCCCCCCCCCCACAAACCCCCCCCCCCCCACAAACCACCCCCCCCCCCACAAACCCCCCCCCCCCACAAACCACCCCCCCCCACAAACCACCCCCCCCCACAAACCCCCCCCCCCCACAAACCACCCCCAACCACCCTCCCCCCACCCCCCTCCCCCCCCCCCCCCCCCAATTACTTTTTTTTGTCACGATCTGCCATTCTCCTGACATCACAGCAGTACCTTCAGTAACCAGGAGTGAATCTGTGTGTTTGCTATGGGCTTCATAAGAGCTCCTCACCAATGTTCCCTTTAAGCTGTGTGGCCGTGCAGCGCTCAGGAGCTCCCGCGCAGCCAGCTTTTAAGTGGAAAAAACTGCGCACGCCGGAATTTTGAACGGGCTGCGCAGCCCGTTAAAGGGGCCCAACAAAAAATTAGAGGGAACATTGCCCCTAATGGAAGATCAGCCATTTGCAAAAATGGCATTCTTTGGAATTACTTAAAAGTTGTGATCGTAGAATTGTTGCTACTTAACGTATTTTCAAAAGATATGTTACCTTTCGGGCAATTCATCTTTTGAATGCACTATGGTTCTGATTCCCCCAGTTAGTCGATGTTGCTCATATTGCAAACGGTAATCTTAATAAAGAGATTTTCTTCCTCCTTCCATCCTGTAGCTGGCAACCCAGTCCCATGCATGATTCTCAAACAGGGGACAGCATGTGACTTGGTCTCTGGTTTCTGCTCGTGCTTATATGCCAGGATGTATGAAACAAAGTTGTGGGTTGATGTGGCCTCAGCTGCAAGGAGATATGAAAGAGTAATCCAGATTGATATATGGTCCTCTTTACCCCTCCCCTATGTGTGTCTTTCTCTTTTTCTTTTCTCTCTCAATCCCCCCTCTCTCTCTCCTGAGTCCGGCCAAATTGAGAATAGGAACTTGCTGTTTGGGGAGTCAAAATTGCCGATCCATGCCCAACAACACTGACCTGCATTAATGACTAATTGTGTTGACAGTTAATTGATCTGTACTTTGTGTGTGCTGGATCTCAAAATAGAGATCGCCTTAGGTTTACTGAAAAACAGGTCCAGCATATGTATTTACATTAAATCTGAAGTACTTAGCGACCAAGAAAAAAGCCATATAACTTCAAAGAAGGCCATATGTTTACAATAGGCATTAATTGTACCTTGGCAATAAGGTAGTCCTTCCAATGGTTATATCTATCTTGTGGCAAGCAACATGCTGTAAGAGTAGTGTGCATGGCTACTAACCTAAAGACTGTGTAAGTTCAAATCCTAGCCTTGACTGACATTGAAACTAATCAGCCATCACAAGGCACCTCCCCCAGCATCCAGATTGGCCACTGCATGCTAACAGAATATTCCATTGTATAGGATGGGTGGGGGGGGGGATAAAAATAGCTTGTAGACCATCCCTAGTTTTTGAATGTGCATCTATTGTCAGATGATCACAGATCGACCTTGGTACCTGTGAAGTCTGCAGTTGCATTACCACTGACAGTTTTCAAAGTACTGGAAAAGATTGTGCCAGAGAATGGAACCATTTTTAACTTTGCATTATCTTACTGCAGGAACCACTGCCAATATAGAGTCCAGCAAAGGTAGTCAACTCATTCCTCTGATGACACACACCAATCTCTAATTTAAGAGTGTTTTCCACTACTGTGTGGGCATAAAATTCACACTGTCCACAACATTTTGTCTTGTGCCTCTAAAAGGAGAGACTTTCTAACTAGAAGTTTTATGCTGGGAATACCAACAGCTTTCAGTAAGAGAAGTTCATTTATGTAAGCTGCATTTCTAGCTTGAATCTCTGTAGCGAAAGAATGGTAAATCTTATAATGGTGGACCACCTAATACTATAGAAATGTAAAGAAAAAAGCACTTCAGTATCATTTATAAAGGCTGGAATTAGGAAACCACAATGTTGCTGTGAAATGTGTAAATACTGTAATACATTAACACTTTGTACTTTGTATTTTATTGTGTATCTATTTATTTGAAGACCTCAGCTGTTCCCCTTCATAGAGTTAACGCAAACTCGTGCTGATTGAATCTTGGGAGAAAAGAAGTTGGGCCTTAATGGTCAATGTTCCACATTATAACTGAATAACTACCCAAATCACTCTTGTGGAAAACATCACCTTTGTGTTAGACCAAAGAGTTTCCCCACGTTAGTTGCACTGTATTTGTTCATTTTCATTCTAAACATGTACATCCTGTTTCTAATATATGCAATATGTTATGCATGTAGAGAGAGAAAGGATACTACATGCTGCATTATTTGATATTGCAATTCTATGAGTGAGGTTAACTGCAGAACTCAAGTCGATTTTCTGCCTCATGAATTGGGGGGGGGGTGGAAATTGTATCATATACTTCTGGCATAGAACAGGGGTTGAAAGAAAAAACACATATACCGTAAATACAAAATAAAAACGGAAACTTTAACCTGTCTCTTCTCTTTTAGATGCTGACTGGCCTGCTGGCGTATTTCCAGCAGTTTCTGTTTTTGTTCAGGCATACAGTTTGTTTACACCATAAGTGTCTTTTCTTTTGACTTGTTTTAGGTTTTAAAAAATTGCTTTTGTGTTACAGTGCCAGGGTGAGAAAAGAGTGAAGGATTTCTTTCAAGGAGTAGGATATTCTGAATGTACAGGCAGCTTAGAGGTATTGGGTCATACATGTTTTTGTCGTGTGTGTTGGTGAGAACACAATTCTCTCAAATTCTCAAACAGTGAGATAAATTGAAACATTTTATGTAATGAGGGGAACGTACAGAGGGTTTTAACTAGCTGAAAAGCATTAGTTGGCAACAATTGCACTGATCTGCTAGGCTCAGGACTGTGAAATAACCTAGATTACTAGAAGCCTTAATTATATGGTGCTTCCAAAAGTAAGAAAGAGCTTAAACCATTATTAAAGCCATACAGGAAATAAATGTGTCGTGGATGAGAAAACACAAAATATTAATAGTAATTCACTGACTTTTTACCATATTTACCATGTCATCTGCATTGTGGTATGTTCTGTTTCTTTGAAACAACAATAAAATCAGAATCTATTTCAAGATGATTTAGATTTTGTGGCAATGACCAGTTCTGTGGAAATGACTCTCACCATTTTAAATTGGTATCTGCTTTCAACGTGGCAGTAGCCACAAATTCAACTAACCATTGAGCTATTTGGGCTAATTTGTTGTGTGTTAACACCAGTAAACAAAACCTGAAATAAAATAACACCCCTCCCCACCACCGATTTTCTACCTTCCTGTCCTGGAGGCTGGGATACTGTACCATGAATTCCATCAGCCTTCCAGGATCTCCCCAAAGTGGCCTTTTTTCATGAATGGGCCTGGTTAGTGAGTGTTGGCTGGTTATATTTCAACCATGCGGGCTGTCACAGCCAAGGCCAATCCTGCCCTTGCTTGACAACCGCAAACACACACCCACAAACAGACGGACTTTGCAGTGGGGGCGGGGGGCAGGGGTGCCTAGATGGAGAACAGGAGCAGAAGTCCCAGTCAATTTTTTTCCCCCCAACCCTAGCCCAGGGATGCTGCGGCTGAGATCCGCTAGCTCCGCACAGATTAGGAATTTAAACCTGGAATCTTTGGTACCATAGCACACTGTGTACTTACTGAGCCACCGGGGGGACTCCATTGAATACATGTTAAAAGATAGCTGAATATTTGACTGGGCTGTCATGTACTTTTAAGTTTTTATAGTTTCCAATGTATACTAACTGCATTACTGCAACTTTAGCAACATTTATTTAATATCATATGAGGTGAACAAATGTAGGTAAAAGTACAAAACAGGAAAAGCATGGCAGGTATAACTCAATCTTTAGGGTATTATGTAAGTGATCCTGTCCATATTCTGGTGAATGATCTTGACCCAGTTGAGAACTTCAAGGACTGACTCTTCCATTCAAGTACAAAACAAAGTTACATATTACCTTAACAGGTCAATCTCCTACATACTGCTTGTAGGCGTATGCTTGTTCAGTTCTGTTTTTGGTGAGGGAAAAGGTTAATTGAAGAGGTTGCTGTTTTCTTTGTGGTGCAAACTGGCGATAGACTGGCACAGTATAAAAGTTGCAATATTCTGTTTTAATTTTTCAATTCAGTCCAAGGATGCTGCAAAACTGGCAAATTAGTAATGGATGAAAATTGAAATGTTAAGATCAAAGGTTAAGATCGAGGTTGCGGTGTTCTTGGACCCAGAGGACATGGACCCATGAGCTATTTTGCTGCTAGTACTCATATCAGTGCTGGGCTAAGCTGTTGCATGGCATTAGTTTTTGACTATTGACCAATGACTGCAAAAGGTCTGAAACTATTTATAAGGAGCATAATGCATATTGTTTGTCAGAACTGCACCTTTTTGGTTATCTTACTCATTATTATACAAAAATTTACCCTTTTTAAATAGGTAAATATTGTACCACAATTATTTTAGGGCAGTGCGATGCAATTTGAAGATTATTAACCACTAAAGCTCAGTTGTACAAAACAAAGCTGCTTTTGCCCTTGGTAGGAGTCTTGAACGGTTGGGAACGTGACACAAAACTTAATCCTTGCTCAAGACATAATCATTACCGCAGAGCCAAAAAGGGCTGTGACATTGTTTCTGTACAGTTGTGAGCTGTTGTCTGTCTGTATGTAGTATCTCTTGTGGGGAGGGGAAGGGGAAGGGGAAGATTGAGAAATTGTGCAAGCGCTGAAGCCTTTTTTTGGTCTATTAATTGTGATCTTGATGTTTGAAATGCAAATTGCAGGAGACTGATCTCAAAGATCCTATATCTGGTTTGAGGAGAACTGTTTTGTCACTTTTATAAAATAAAAGTTTATAAAAGAGGTTTGTGCTGCTTTTTTCAGTGTTCTGGCTTAGCAGTTACTTTTTGGTGGTTTGTAGACTACTCAATATGCACCCTAAGTTTCTAACACCAGCTGGCTCTAGGTAACAATCCGTCAGAAAATATTGGGCAGGGCTGTTCTTTTCAGGACAAACGCACACAAGTGAAAAGCTACTTTCTTTAAGCTCTACATTAACGTCCGCCTCCACTTCTCCCTAGACTGTCATGTGGAGAGCAAATAAAATGGGGGAAAAAATAAACACGAGCATTAGCATAGGCTAAAGCACAAATGGAAGTTTTACTCAGCACTGACCCAACAATGTAGGGAATTATCTTTTAGCTAAAATTAGAGGTTATAGTTATGAAGAAAGGCTTGAAAAATTGAAGTTTTTTTTTTAAACTGGTGCAGAGAAGGTTAAATGGTATCAGATTGGGGTAGAATTTCGTGGGGGGTCTTCTGATCTACTGTAATTTCGGAAGCCCCGGAGAAACAGCCTTTACTATGTAAATGGCCATTGATGCAGTTTCTGCAAGGTTTCTGCCAGTAGGAGGTCAGGAATACCCCTCATGGAAATTCAACTCCGCTGTTTCTGTTGGTTGGCAAATCAGTAACAATGGAGCATAGACTCATAGAAGAATGAAAGGGAAGTTAGATTTCCATTTACACAGAGGGTTATTAGAATATATGTTATTGCCACATATGACCATTGAAGCATAGACTATAACATTAAAAAAGGAATTGGATAAACAGTTGAAAAAAAGAGTAATATAAAACAATACAGGGAAATGGTAGTAAAATGGATAGCTTCAGTTGTAGAGCTGGCACTGGTGAGATGGACCGAATTGCCTTTATCTGTGCTACAATTTCTGATTCTGCCAGAACAAATTTCTTAAATTATTGACCAACCGATTTGACATTGATCTTAAACTATTTTGGTTTGTGTTATAATAATTCCTCTAAACACTGGTTACAGTCAAGATTTTTGATCAATTTTCCAGAGAGGATTTAAAAAATAGTTATACTTAAGGATTGTGTTTTAAAGCAAAGTGTACTGACAAGTTTAAAAAGAAAAGCACTGAGACGAAAGGTGGTTAAAATGCAAATTTTCCCCAAAGACACTGAACAATAAGTGATTTATTAGCTTGTCTCAGTAATCGACGAACACCTCACACCCATTGGGAAGTCTCTGGTCCCAGGAGCTCAGCAATAATTGTCTGCCAGCCCTTCCCTTTTGGTTGTGAGCACAGGAAGGGAAAAAGCCCCCACAATTTTTAAAAACAAAGTTCAGAGGGCAGGTTTTGGTAGGCTCAGAAATTTAGCATGCAGGAAGGTAGGTGGGAGTTATTTTGTTTAAGTCGAGTAAGACAACCCATTTATATGGGGAAGTGTGGCATGTTCATTATTCTGTATTCCACGAAGAAGAGTTGTACTGATTGAAATTAGTGAATTGATCGTAACTGTTCTGTATGTTCACCTGCTGTGAAATAAAGCAGCTTAACAATTCTTACCTGGCCTGTCTTGCCATGTATTTTCTCACCCACCTTCAAAAAGATTGAAACACGTGACGCTATATTCAAAAGACTTGATATCTAGTTTGTATATCAAGGGGGACACATTGTTACATCCATTGGGTTACGCTATCACATAAGTTGATGCTCAGAACCACTTGCATGAGTGACAAGCACTATTATACCCAAGAAAATATCTAAGGTAAGGCCCTAAACTTGTAGCAACTACATTGTAGTAACCCTACTGTTACCCTGGCTAAGATGAGCTATCTCAGCCCAGACCGCATTTCAAGCCTGGAACCTTCCTGAGCGCTCTAATTCAGCTTCTCAATATAAACTGGCTGAGCCATTGGGAGAACTGTGAGTGATCGCACATTTAAGATCTAGTAATGGCTGCACATTGATCAAAGTTATAAGGGAAATCATACAGCAAGTCTATACAAAGGAGCCATTTTGAAGATACAAAGATGGAATCATTAAAAGCCAGCAGAATATATTGAGACGGTGCAAAATCCAATGTGTTCAAACGTTATAACCAGATCATTCTTTTCTTTCAATATAAATTGCCGTATCCCATTTTCCACTTCTCAGTGATGCAGTGCAGTGCAACGTGATCTGATGTCACTATACAAAGTATTTTCAGATGGGACACAAAACTTGGTGCTTGTTTAGCTTTAAACATTGCAGTTAATTACACGGTGTCGACTGTCATTTAGAACTTCAACCAGAGAAAATCGGTCCTAAAAAGAAGTAAATAGAGATTTGATATCGATGAAGAGTTAGGCTTTTAGAAAAAGGAAATGCTGCGCTCGGCCTGAAATGATGATCGCCTGGAATTTCCACAGGGCTTCTCCCGATCTGCTGCAACTTCGGCGGAAGATCGGCACACACGGCTGTTTACATCATTTCTGCGGAGCTTTTGCCAAAGATATGCGGGAGGTCGGAAAAATCTGTGGGGGGAAAAAAGCTTACTTGGCTAAATTTATTAAAGTGAGTCACTCTGGGATAATTGGTGAGTTTAATTTTCCTAGCATGTGTAATACGAGTTGTATATCTTTCTTCCCTTCAGTAAAATACTGAGACTAGTGAGTAGCTGCACATTGCAGAAACTAGATGGCACTAGACCATCACTTCACTGAGCAGAAGGTGTAATTCACTAAATGTACAAAATCAGCATTGAAAAGCTATCAGCACTAAAATATCAACAGGATTAGTTTTGTCACATATGTGTCTGAGCAACATGTAGTAAAAGTGTGAAAGAAATTTATATTCATCCAGGAGAGCAAAGGTAACCCTCGGCTTCTTCACTACCAACGGTCTCGTTAAACCCCTCTCCCCTCCAGACTCCTGCTTCTATCCCCTTCCCTTTACCCACCAAACCAAACCTTCCACCCTGCCCCCGGCTCCCACCGGCCCTAGCCCTGAACACAAGTCTATCTCTAGTTTCTTTCCTATTTATCCTCATGGCTTATCTTGTCCATTAGACCCACCTCCTATTCCCTTGACCCGATTTCGACTAAGTTGCTGACCACCCAACTTCCCTTCCGATACTAGCTGAATGGTTCCCTCTCCTCAGGTAATGTCCCCCTCCCTTTCAAAACCATCATCACCCCCGCTCCCCCTTCCTTACTTCATCTCACCCTATCAACATGTCCTTCTATTCCTTTCTCCCTCATGTACTTAAATAGCTTCCCCTTAAATGCATGTCTGCCATTTGCCTCGACTACTCCATGTTGCAGCGAGTTCCACATTCTCACCACTCTCTGAGTAAAGACGTTTCTCCTAAATTCCTTATTAGATTTATTTGTGACTATCTTATATTTATGGCCCCTAGTTTTGGACTTCACACGCAAGTGGAAACATCTTCTCTATGTCTACCCTATCGAACCTTGTCATAACTTTAAAGACCTCTCTCAGGTCACACCTCAGTCTTTTCTAGAGAAAAGAGCCCCAACCTGTTCAGTCTTTCCTGCTAGTAGTACCCTCTCAGTTCTGATATCATCCTTGTAAATCTTCATAGCACTTTCTCCAGTGCTTTACATTAATTGTGGTCTAACTACTTTAGGTGCGAGACTTACCTACAGTTAACTTTGTGCAGTACCTATTTTCACAAAATAAAGAAAGAATGCCCATATTCTAGAAACTTCAGAATAATCTGTATAACTGAATATTAGTGAAAAGCTAACCTCAATCCTGTTTTACTTCCCTGAGGACCTTTCCTTGTTGACTTTTGTTTATTAGCAAGAGAAGACAATACTGCAGTGAACGTATATCAGGCCCAGAAATTCAAATTAAAACAAGTATGTCGTGTTGGTTTGCAGAATCCTAATGTCTGAATGATTCAGGTGTCCTCAAAATGAAATAAAGGCCGTTTTCTACATAACAGTTGATGGAATGATTCCTGTGGCCTAAGCCATAAAAAAAAAAAATTTTGCTTCATATTTAGTGTGTTTGAAGAGAGAGACGTGAGAGTTGTGATGTGCAAGTGTGGTTATTTGGCTTCACATTATATAAATTCCTTAGCAGTGAAGTTGTCCATATGAGTAATGTGCTAAAATACTCAAGGAATACACTACAACAGTGTGTTCTTATTCTGGCATCTTTACCATTCTTTGAGCAAGTAAAATACTTATGCACAGTATCTTGAATAGTAATGTCTGCTTCTCAACCCTCGAGTTACAGTATATACACCGATTGCTGATTTTGCCTCTAAAATTTGGGATCGACCCCTTTGCACTGACACACTCACAGGAACAAGCCACCTTTATTGCTGATCTTGACGTTGCAACAGATACAGAAAGAGTTTAATTTTATTTTTCTGACGGCACTGATCTGTGCTAAGAGTTTCATCCTCGGGTGTCGGCAGCACTGCAGTAACTCCTCATTCTTCAGCCTGTATCGTGAATGTTGACAAACTATTTGATTGTGGTGGCATCTCAGCTGTGCCGTGGACACAAACACATTTACTAGCAAGTGTTTAGTGGCTAGTGATCAGGATCTGTTAACCAGCTCCAGCTGCAGCCGGCAGCACATTATACATAGGATCCCAAAAGGAGATTATTGGCTCCGTGCTATTCCCTAATTCTAGTGGCTTGGACTATCGTGCCACCCTGGGGTGGGTAAGAGTGGAAAAGTGTTCAGGGATGCACTCGTGTGTGCCTGCCTCCCTCCATTTCCCCAGGTGTCTGGGCCTGGCAATGTAGAATGTGCTTACTCATACGTACGCAGACATTTGTAAAACAAATGCCAATAAGGGAAATACTCTCCTCTTCTTACCCTTCTAGTCAATGCTGGATCACTTCTTCTCTCCTCACTGTCAATTCTACCTGCCACTCTTCTCGCCCCTGCAACCCAGTTAAGCTGGTACACTTCTTCCATTCTCCTGGTTCCAACTGGCACTGTCCCCTCCCCCTCCTCCCAATGTTCAGGCTGGCACGCTTTCCTACCCCTTCCCATTTTGACACTCTCCATACCCTCCTTCCTCTCAGGAAATGGTGGCACTTTCCTTCCTACCCTGACCCAAAGTGCCGCCCCAGCTTCTCTCCTCTTCCCCTCCGAAGCACTTTATTTCCCCTTTCTTTCTCCCCTTCATTGTCATCATTTTCTCCTTCCTTCACCTGTTCAATTGCCTTCAATTTTACACCATCAGTTACCATCCATTCCCTTGCCCCATCCCACGCTTACCTGTGTCTAGCTGTTAATGCACTGGACCAAGTCCCTCTTTCCTCTCAGTGTTGCTGCTTGCACTGGATCAGGGATTGCAGCTTCTGCCTAATGTAGGCAGGATCACCTGTTCTCGCAAGAACTTTAGCAGTTGCACTGGTGTAGAAGCGCCACTGAGGAGAGAGGAGGCCTGGTTTGTGTTATTTTTGGTAGTATACATTGACACACTGATCACAACCTGTGAGTACCACTTGCCCCCTCTCCCAGTCCCCGTATAAAGTACCAAGCTGGCTTTTCCCCCTATTCTGCCCTCTCCTTCAAACCTTCCAATTTGATTCACGACTTCTTCCCTTTTCCCTCCACCCCCAGTGCCGCTCTTGCCCAAGTCCCTCTACTGCTCCAAGTGATTCCAGATGAAGTATACTGTGCTTTCTGCCAAAATTACAGTGGGAGGGCAGGAGACCCCATCTCACCCATGGAGATTTTACCCCATTGGATGGCTTCATGTTTCCCCTTTTAACCAGAAACTTAACTGAACCAGCCACATAAATACTGTGGCAACAAGAGCAGGTTAGAGGCTAGGTATTCTGCGGCGAGTGTCTCACCTCCTGACTCCCCAAAGCCTTTCCACCATCTACAAGGCACAAGTAAGGAGTCTGATGGAATACTCTCCACTTGCCTGGATGAGTGCAGCTCCAACAACACTCAAGAAGCTCGACACCATCCAGGACAAAGCAGCCTGCTTGATTGGCACCCCATCCACCACCTTAAACATTCACTCCCTCCACCACCGGCGTACCGTGGCTGCAGTGTGTACCATCTACAAGATGCACTGCAGCAACTCGCCAAGGCTTCTTCGGCAGCACCTCCCAAACCCGCAACCTCTTCCACCTAGAAGGACAAGGGCAGCAGGCGCAAGGGAACACCACCACCTCCAAGTTCCCCTCCAAGTCACACACCATCCTGACTTAGAAGTATATCACCGATCCTTCATCGTCGCTGGGTCAAAATCCTGGAGCTCCCTCCCTAACAGCACTGTGGGAGCACCTTCACCACACGGACTGCAGCGGTTCAAGAAGGCAGTTCACCACCACCTTCTCAAGGGCAATTAGGGATGGGCAATAAATGCTGGCCTTGCCAGCGACACCCCCATCCCATAAACGAATAGAAAAAAAAAAGTTGCAGTCACCAGTTTAGACAATGGTGAGCTTCAGGTTTTGTTTCATGGTTTGACTTCAAAAGGGGTGAAAAATATCTCCAAGACAGAGCCATGGACATCGTTACATACCTACATGTACTTTAGATATTGTATTGAAAACACCAGCAGTCTACTAGGGAATGGGCTTTGCTCACCAGATCCCCAAAGATAATGGATGCAAACTAGCCCCGGAGGGAGACTATCGTACATGCACCCTTCTAGATCACCAAGTTCTTAAAAAAATTTATGTATATACTTACCAATTACCAAGACAGCATGAGTATTTGATGCTGCAAGTTGACGTCTCACTTGTATACTGGGACATTTTGCTTTGGCACTCACCCTGAATGTGACCACAGTATTAATGCTGTTTTCTCCAAAGTATTGAGCTGACTGAACCATTTTTGTCCTTCTCCTTTGTTTTGCGGTAATTGGCTTTTACCTGGCACAGAGGATTGAATATTCAACACTGGCACTAAGCGTGATACTGAGTTTACGTTTCGTAACATCAGCAAGTTATCTAGAAAGGCAAGCTAGTCGGGGCAGTGGATTGGTTCCACATCATCAATCTCCCTCTAAGTTACACATTTGTAGCACATTTATTTGCTTTTACTGGCAAAATCTCTTGACTTGCCTCTGAAGTGGACCTCAGTGAGATCCTAAATAAATGGTCAGTTAATTCACTGAACTTGCTACATTCCATATAATGCTCCATCCATTTTAGCATCGATCTTAGAGAATTCGATTTCTGCAGCTGTCTGGTGCTTAAACAACACTAAAAGGATTGCAGCTGTGGAGGGACAACCTATAAAAGTAGAGAGTAACTGTGATGTCATCTAATACATCAATCGTGTAATTTTCAGTTGTCAAATGCCAGGATGTGATTAATGGAATCCTGTATCCATTATTTCCACAAATCTAGTTGTTGGATAACTTGCAAACAACAAAATAGGCTCCTCTAATGGGACAGTGAGTTTACATACACGTCAAACTAGCAAAAGCTGACCAACAGCTGCAAAAAGCTGATAACTCAAGAGTATCCCTGATTATATACCTGTGACAAGTGAAAACAAGTACATATGTGGGCATCATAGGTATACCCTGCATTCCTCCACTTGTACAGGAGAGGAAAAAAAAACAAGTATATGAAATCCTGAAGGGAGAAATGCAAATGTTGAAGGCATAAAATTAGTGGTGTATTCCTAGGGGCATCTGAGATATGCTCCTCTGGAAAATTTCCAATTTTTACATGAAAAATTATGCACTCTGGTTAACTTAAAGCACATTTATACTTCACAATTGACAGATTTTTAATCCAAGATAGGAAATCAAAGTGACATTTGGATTTTCAACAGATCGACCAGACCATCGCTTCCTCAAAGCACACCTCAACAGTCAGTCACCTACATTTCACCCCTGCCCAGTTTACAGAAGCTCTCTAACTCCTCCGGACCCTATTCACAGAGACACTGTACCCTATTCTCATCCTTTCACAGAGACACTCTGGCTTCACAGAATTACATAGGATATACAGCACAGAAACAGGCCATTTGGCCCAACCAGTCCATGCCGGTGTTTATGCTCCACTCGAGCCTCCTCCCATCTTTCCTCATCTAAATCTATCAGCATAACCCTCTATTCCCTTTTCCCTCATATGCTTGTCCAGCCTCCCCTTAAATGCATCTAAACTATTCGCCTCAACCACTCCCTGTGGTAGCGAGTTCCACATTCTCACCACTCTTTGGGTAAAGAAGTTTTTTCTGAATTCCCTCTTGGATTTCTTGGTAACTATCTTATATTGATGGCCTCTAGTTATGCTCTTTCCCACAAGTGGAAACACTCTCTCTGTATCATCTCTAATAGGTCACCCCTCAGCCTTCTTTCAAGCCTGTTCATCCTTTCCTGATAGCTGAACCCTCGCATTTCTGGTATCATCCATGTAAATTTTCTCTGCACCCTCTCCAGTGCCTCTATATCCTTTTTATAATATGGTGACCAGAACTTCCTTCAGCACTCCTAGTTCATTCTAGCACTCTATCCCTCTTGCTCATTGATTCAACCGGACACGCTTCTATCCCTCTCTTCCCCCTATTCAAGCCGATCCTCTTCACCCTCCCATCTCAATTCAACCTGGCATTCTTCTCTTTCTCCCCTCCCCACCTAGTTCAATCTGGCTCGACTTCTCCCCCCCCACCACCACCAGCAGTTTCTAAGCCTTTTAGAGATGAAAAAGACTAGAGGATGAGGAAATGGTGTGATACCAAATGAGTATTTTGCCAGAAGAATGGAGAATGTAGGAACGAAACTGTAGAAGTGGAGGAGGTGAAGCAATTAAATAGGCTAATTGTAGATAAGGAAGTAGTAGTGAAAAAGTTAGTGGGACAAGGCATTGGGTCCTGATGACATACATCATAGAATGTTGAGGGAACTCAGAGGGGAAATAACTGAAGACATTTCATGGAAATGAAAATTGAGCAGGTTCTATAGCAGACGGGCATACACAGATAACGTATGTGTCAGCCGTGGCTCAGTGGGTAGCACCCTCACCTCTGAGTCAGAGGGTTGTGGGTTCAAGTCCCACTCCAGAGACTTGAGCGCAAAAATCTAGGTTGACACTCCAGTGCAGTGCTGAGGGAGCGCTGCACTGTCGGAGGTGCTGTCTTTCAGATGAGACGTTAAACCAAAGCTCTGTCTCAGGTGGACATAAAAGATTCCATGGCACCATATCAAAGAAAAGCAGGGGAGTCCCCCCCCCAGTGTCCTGGCCAATATTTATCCCTCAATCAACATCACTAAAACAGATTATCTGGTCATTATCTCAATGCTGTTCGTGGGAGCTTGCTGTGCGCAAATTGGTTGCCGTGTTTCTTATATTACAACAGTGACGACACTTCAAAAAGTACGTCATTGGCTGTAAAGCGCTTTGGGACGTCGTGAAAGGCGCTATATAAATGTAAGTCTTTCTTTTTAAACTCTGCCAGTTTACCCCAAAGCAATGAAGGTTAAAATGGGGTTTTAAAACATTTTTCATCTTAATGCAGTTTATATTTTGGCGGAGGCTTTGGCACGTGATCAGGTTTTAGATGATGCTGCTTATACCACTTGGTTGTCAATCACTCTGTGGACCATTAGTGTAAACTTCACGGGGAACCGAGAAATGCACTTTATACTCCTGAGTGATGAAGCTATTTGATGCACTCCAATGGATGTCTTGCTGGATCATTGCTGTTTACATCAATGGAGAGTACAGCCTGAAAGTTCAACACATTCAAGTTTATTTGTGCTGGGTTTTGGTTTGCTTTTCATATCAAATGACAGATTTCAGTGAGCAGTATCACTGCAGCCTGAACAAGCTTCACCAGACAGTATGGATGCCAACCCACCCAGATTATAGTTTGACGTCCTGATAATGATCCTTGTGGGGAGAAGGAGGCAAGGCTGTGGTGTCAAAGGTAGACCTCATTGCACAGAAGAGAAGACTTCAGTGTTGACATGTGTTGCGATGCCTCTTGCAGTAAATGCTGCCTAAGTCTCCTTTGCCGAATGCTGTGGTGCTCCTCCATAGTAATGGCTGGAGTCACACCGAACACATCATCACAGCCCCAGGACATCGCTGCAGGAGTTCCTCAGGGCAGTGTCCGAGGCCCAACCATCTTCAGCTGCTTCATCAATGACCTTCCCTCCATCATAAGGTCAGAAGTGGGGATGTTTGCTGATGACTGCACAGTGTTCAGCGCCATTCGCAACTCCTCGGATAATGAAGCAGTCCATGCCCGCATGCAGCAAGACCTGGACGATGTTCAGGCTTGGGCTGATAAGTGGCAGGTAACATTCACGCCACACAAGTGCCAGGCAATGACCATCTCCAACAAGCAAGAGTCTAACCACAGCCCCTTGACATTCAATAGCATTACCATCGCCGATTCCCCCACCATCAACATCCGGGGTCACCATTGACCAGAAACTTAACTGGACCAGCCACATAAATACTGTGGCAACAAGAGCAGGTCAGAGGCTAGGTATACTGCGGCGAGTATCTCACCTCCTGACTCCCCAAAGCCTTTCCACCATCTACAAGGCACAAGTAAGTGTGATGGAATACTCTCCACTTGTCTGGATGAGTGCAGCTCCAACAACACTCAAGAAGCTCGACACCATCCAGGACAAAGCAGCCTGCTTGATTGGCACCCCATCCACCACCTTAAACATTCACTCCCTCCACCACCGGTGTACCGTGGCTGCAGTGTGTACCATCTACAAGATGCACTGCAGCAACTCGCAAAGGCTTCTTCGGCAGCACCTCCCAAACCCGTGACCTCTTCCATCTAGAAGGACAAGGGCAGCAGGCGCATGGGAGCACCACCACCTCCAAGTTCCCCTCCAAGTCATACACCATCCTGACTTGGAAGTATATCGCCGTTCCTTCATCGTCGCTGGGTCAAAATCCTGGAGCTCCCTCCCTAACAGCACTGTGGGAGTACCTTCACCACACGGACTGCAGCGGTTCAAGAAGGCGGCTCAACACCACCTTCTCGAGGGGCAATTAGGGATGGGCAATAAATGCTGGCCTTGCCAGCGACGCCCACATCCCATGAACGAATATAAAAAAATACAAGGGGACGCCCAGAGGGATGCCACACCTGCTCCTGAGAAGCCCTCACTGTGGGTGAGGAGTTGGAAAATCTGCTGGTGATCTGACCCTGTGAGAATCAGTCAGAAGCAAGTGCGGTTGTCTGTAGGCAAAAGAAAAATGGTTTAAAAAGTGTTTCTCAGCTGCAAAAATCTGTCCGGAAAATCTCCAGACTCTTCTGTTTCACTGCTGACTTGATAAGCTGATCCTGGCAGCTGCTGCCCCTTATCAATCTCAGCATAAATGACTAAGAGTGCACTAGAAATATAAAACTCGGATATGCAAAGCTGGTTGTCAATCACCCTGTGGAACATATTTCTGCTTCTTTCACAGGAACACCTGGAATTATTCAGTCTGAGGAGAATAGACCATTAGTGTAAGTATACTTCACGGGGAACCAAAGCACCAAAGACATATGCAAATGTGGTTAGTCAGAGGTGAGCAACACTCAAAAGGTGTGAGGGAACTCGGAGAGGCATTTTAATGGTGGAAATGAGGTAGAAATGACTTCCATTCGGCCCAGGCACGATGGGCCGAATGGCCTCCTTCTGTGCTGTATGATTCCATAAGGGCTGGTAACCAAAGGACACAGAGTTAAGATAATTGGCAAAGAATCCAGGGGGGAAATGAGGAGGAATATTTTTACACAAGGAGTTGTTGTGATCTGGAACGCCCTGCCTGAAAAGGTGGTGGAAGCAGATTCAATAGTAACTTTCAAAAGGGAATTGGATAAATATTGGAAAAGGAGACATTTGCTGGGCTGAGGGAAAAGAGCAGCAGAGTGGGACTAATTGAATAGCTCTTTCAAATAGCCGGCACAGGCACAATGGGCCGAATGGCCTCCACCTGTGCTGTATGAATCTATGATTCTCTGAACTATGAGCTCCCGCAGTCTTGTTCGTTTGTGGGGTTTTTGCTGCAGCTTTGAAGTAACTAAGAACATGATTTTAAGTTTTAAAATTGACAGGTGTTACTGAAGAGAGCTTGAAGCAGATGCTTTCGTGCAAAAGTGTTTGCCCCCCCCCCCCCAACCACAATTTCCGCTGTTATATATCATAACCAGTGTGAGAATTCATTCAATTATATGTATAAATAAGCCTGTCAGAATCTTCTTGAGCAAAGGCTCAGGAGAGGAATTCACTTTTATCAACCTTTCTGGAGTGCTTTAACTGAACTATTTGATGCTACGAGTTACGATCTGCTGAGAATGAGCTAAAGCTGCTCATAACATTTTGAGTCGAAAACCAATATTAAGTGCAAAAAATTAATATAATTGTTCTTTGCTCTAAAATGTCAGGGAATGACCCGCACAAAAGTTAAATTTAAATAAAGGGACTGATATTGGGTAGTTCTTCTTCATACAAAAAGTGATCAATACTTGGAATGGACATTTCCAGATAGAGTAGTGGAGACGAAAAGGCTTGAATTATTTAAGAAACAATTGGATGCGGCCAAGTGCAATAAAGATTATTCTTTCTTCGGACTTTGGGGACAGTGCCCATCTCTGATGAAACTGTGTTTCCACTGTGAATATTTAAGAGTTAATCCAGTCAGGATAAGAAAAGATTCGCCTGTCATTTTAATTCTCTGCTCCACTCCCACTCTGACCCCTCTGTCCTCGGCCTCCTACACTGTTCCAATGAAGTTCAACGTAAACTCAAGGAACAGCACCTAATCTTTCGATTAGGCACTTTACAGACTTCCGGACTCAACATTGAGTTCAACAATTTCAGACCATAACCTCTGCCCCCATTTTTTCGGATGGCAGCTGTTGCTGATGATTCTGCCATCCCCATTTACACCTCCTCTGGACCCATCTTTTGCTTCTTTACTTGTCCCATTACCATCTCCTTTTGCCTTGCACCATCATCCCTTTATAACAACAGAAAACGCTGGAAAAACTCAGCAGGCGAGGCAGCATCCGTGGAGAGAGAAACAGAGTTAACGTTTCAGGTCGAAGACCTTTCATCAGAACTGGAGACAGCAGGAAATCAAATAGATTTAAAGCAAGGATAAAGCTGGGAAAAGGGGGAGGGAATAAAAGAACAAAAGGAGAGATTAAGAGACATTAAGAGACATTAAGAGATGATCAAGGCAAGAGGTGGTGTTAATGTGACAGGTTAAGGCTGAAAGAAGTGTGAAATGCACTGGCAGAATGAAGGACAGCTGCCAGCTTCTAGGAGGGAAAAAAAGGAGGGGGGGGCAAATAAAAGGGTGGATGAAAAAATAAAATATAAATGTGATGGGGCTAAGGTTATGATCTAAAATTGTTGAACTCGATATTGAGTCCAGAGGGCTGTAGCATGCCTAAACGAAAGATGAGGTGCTGTTCCTCGAGCTTACGCTGCGCATCCCTTTTGTCATTTAATCTCTCCTGCCTTCCACCCTATCACAGACCTTCCCTTTTGTTCTTTCCTCCCCTCCCCGCTTTCCCTGCCTCTGTACTTCCTTAAAACTTGTTACATCTCTAATTTTTCCAGCTCTGACGAATGGTCATCGACCTGAAACGTTAACTCGGTTTCTCTCTCCACAAATGCTGCCTGACCTGCTGAGTATTTCCAGCAGTTTGTGTTTTTATTTCAGATTTCCAGCATCCGGAGTATTTCGCTTTTGTTTGAGAAAAGATGAGTTTGTCCCTCAGAGCTCATGCCCCGAGCAGCCTAACTCCAATCTCTTGAACTCTGGCCAGTGCTGAGCAACATTCCCTCTAAGCTGTGCGGCCGCACAGCCGTCTGCTGGTCCCGCGCAGCCCAGGACCGGCTTTTCCAATGTGAAGTTATGCGTGAAACTTTGAATGGGCCATTAAAGGGACCGCGCACGCAAATTTAAAGTTAGGGGGAACACTGGTGCCGAGTAGACTGATGATGTTGACGGAGTGCTACAACTGGCCTAGCGATCCCCACTCAGTAGGGGGAGAGGAATAGCCAGGGTTTCGGCTCATGATCACCATCCAATGACGCTACCTGCAAGTGTATGCGTTTGGATCTTGAGTGAGGACAGGATGGCGTTCAGCTGTGATGCCCCCACAGTCACACAACCTGTAGGCTTTCACTGTCCGGGTTCACACTTGAATGGTCACTTGGGGCCGACATGGTTGACCAAACCATGGAACTTAGTAACAATCCAGTAACAATCATTTTCTTCAGATGTCACTGGGTAGTGATCAAGAGCAAGAATGGGAGGGGGAAAAAATGAGAGAAAATTGTAAAGAAGGTGCAAAAAATTAGTCCTGCCAGAACTTATTGGCTGCTAGTCCCTCATTTTGTAGTTGGATGTGGATCTATTCATAACACACAGAGTACAGTGATTGAGAGCAAGTTTCTTTTTGCATATTGAATCCAGTTCGATCTATGCACAACTGGGCTTACTTTAAAAAAAAAATACACAATAACTGAGTAAGGAAATATGACAAATTGTGTAGTACTGTTAAGAATGAAGGAAAGACTTGCATTTATATAGCGCCTTTCACGACCTCAGGATGTCCCAAAGCACTTTACAGCCAATGAAGTTACAGATTGAATCACTGGCCTGGGCTGAGGCAGCTGATTTCAGGCAGGGCAGTACTGATGGTGTGATAATTCGAATTGGTGTCCCTGGGTTAAGCAAGGGAAAACCAGCCAGGGTTCTTGCTCTTGATCACTACCGAGTGACCTCTGCTGGTGGCGCCCTTGCTCGTCAATGAGGAAAGGAATGTTTTAAACGGGATGTCGACCTACCGCAGTCAAAGAGATTGTTGATACTCACTTTCTAGACTCCGACATGAAGAATCATCACTTGGTGAGACACTGGAGGGCTGATTGCATTGGTGGAATTCTCCAGCACAAGACAGGAGGAGATGAAAGGAGAAAATCGGAGGGGAGGGGTTGGCAGGGGGGTGGGGGGAAAGGACAAACAGAATATTAAAAAGACAAAAAAAAAAAATCATTTGAAATAAAGACTTGTTATGCCCATGTCTGTTGAAATTGTACAGAACCAGGCAGGTAAATGAACTATTTGTGCGTAGATCTATATTTTTGGTCCTATTAATGGAAACCAAACAAAAAATTAATTCCAGTGTTTTATACTCTCATCTTGTAACTGAAACTGAATGTGCAAATGAGCAATGATAACAAGGGGTCTGCTTGGTAGATTCGCCAATTGTGGCCCAACCGCCAGTGATTGAGAGCACGCCCAATGGAACAGCAGTTAGTGTTTTACCTCAATATTGTGCAGCTAATCAGAAGTAAAGTTCAAGTAACTCTTTGTAACGTGGTAGTGTTTGGCCACAGAGAACAGAGCTGAAGAAAAGTAACTGAACTTGCTTTTGATTAGCTGTCCATACAAGTCTCACGATTGCTTTCATGATCTTTTGAAGTCTGCCTGACCTTACTTAATGGAAAACAAGAACAACTTGGAGTCCAGTTTCAACTGATGGCTTCGAAGTTGCATAAGCAACTGGAACATGAAAGGGATCAATCGTCTGAAAGTGTTTGTATCAGGGAACTTGGTAAAACCATTACAGTCGGACAAGAAGAGAAGAGAACAATTGCAGTACTTGGAAGTCCTGTTTTCAGAAAGCGCAGAATCTCATGAGCCTAGGCTGTCGGTGCCAAGAACACACAAAATGGTTTACTAGTCACTCCAGGATCTAGCACTGCAGTGCTTATGGAGTTAAGAACAATTCAAATTTTTCAGAACATATGAGCTCCAGTTTTGAGAGATTTAATACCCTTTGTAGTGTCCTGCCCTTCAGCATCGACCTTCCATTAACAATGAATCATACATGGTATAATTGAAATGCTAATTTCCCCCCCGCCCCTTCCTGAAAAATATCAGAAGTCACTGAATTTATGCTGTGCTGATCTGTGGCAATCAAGAGAGTTTGAGGGCGCTAATGGGGCGCAAAGCAACTAGCGCCCGGGCGCGGTGCCGCCAACGCCTCCCACGAAATTCATCTTCGGTAGCACCCCCTGACTTACCGTCGGACGCTATGTCCGACGGGGTCAGGGGGGGCTACTTGCGGCCGGGGCAGCGCTAATTAAAGGCGAGGTGCCGGGCGGCCATTTTTGTTGCTGGCCGCCTGCCAGCACCTCCCCCCGTTGCCGTCCCCGGCCTCCTGACCAGCCCCCCTGCGGAGTGCCGGCTGCGCTCCATGAGCCCGGCACTTCTCTTGAGTGCCGAGCTCTTTTGCCGGCACTCCGATCCCTGGTGGCCCAGCTGGGCCCCAGGTCGTGCTGCGCAAGGCCCCTCCCCTTTAAGAAGGGGAGGAAGGCCTGCAGTACCGCGACGCGACGTGCCGCAGCCACGATATTCCCTCGCAGCGCTCCAAGAGGGAGGCGGGGCGCTTCCAGTAGTGCCCCGCTTCCCTCTTGGGGCGCTAATGATGAATTTCGGCCGCGGGAGCGCTAATTTTTTCAGGGCGCGCGAAGTTAGCACCCTAAAGGGGGCGCGACTCAATTTTTCCCCCTTTAAATTAAAATAAAACTCCCAGTAAACCAAAAACACTGATAGTGCTGGGGATCTGGGGGCAAGACTTCAACCCCAATTATAACTCCCAGCGGGAGTCGTGCGGGTGTGGGCTCAGGCGAACGACAGACCTGTCCAGACTATGGCAGCATGGGGCCGGGGAAATTTTAACCCCTGGGCCTCATCTGCGTAGGCCCCATCAATCTCCCGCCCAAACACAGCGGGATCAGGATTCAAGGGTGGCAGGAGGCCGCTGCTGGGGACTTGAAGGAACAGTCCCCAGCACTCAGGTAAGCAGTTGGGAGAGGGCCCTGGAGAGCCTTGCAGTTGGGGAAGGGGGAAAGGGGAAGCCGGGGCAGGGGAGGTCTAAACTTGCCTCGTGGGGCCCAGAGGCGCACTCCTGCTCCTCCTGATCCATAAGGAAAGTAATAAAAAGAAAATCCACTTACCTTTTTGGGCCTCTTCTGGGCCTGACCCCTCTTCCCAATAGATTGCTCCGGTAAGGAAGCCACAAAGGCTTCCCTGCCTGTCTCGCCTGCTCAGAAGAGCAGGTTAAGATTGGAACCCATGAGAAGACAGCAGGATTGGTGTGGGTAAGTCCCATGGGCAATTTTAATTGCCTGCCCATCCGGTTTCTGTTGGGTGGGTTGGGTTAAAAATCGACCTTTTCATTTCATTTTTTAGCTGCCTTTCTGCCACTGTACTGTCGCTACCAGAGAACTCTTCTGCTAGTGGAGCCAAGTTCTAAATTAAAATAAGCACAGTTTAAAGCTCAAAGCCCAGAAATTACAATATTAGTGTATAAATGTTTAATGTGTTCGTATGAAATTACTTTGTCTATGATCTTAATGGAGATATCAAACTGTACATCTTAAACGATTTAACACCGCTGTTAACATAGCGGACAATGTATCTTCACAGGAACACTTTAAGTGTTCGAGAACTAATGTCATCCAGTTTCATTTCTAGGCTCTAATATTTATGGCTCAGTGTCAGGTTCCAGAATGAACTGCCACAAAGAGCAGCACAGCACCTCATGTTGCTAACGCTGCCCTTTATGGCTCTGTGTTGCTGTAGCATTCTTCATACTGTAGAGGAAGAAATATTGGGAGCTAAATTTATTGGAGCCCCAAACCAGGTGAGATTCTGACTGCGAGCAGTGGTTAGCGCACCGGAACGCGGAGGCCCAAGGACAGAACGAAATTTGTTCTCGGGCCTCATCATCACAATTCAGGAGAGCCAATCAGGCGGCCCGACGCAGCTCAGCTGTTGGGCCCCTAACTAAGGAGTGGGGGGAGGGGAGGAGAGGGTGATATGGGGCACTGGGTTGGTGGGGTGCGAATGCAGACCAGCAACAGCCACAGTTGGGGTTTTTTTGCAGCCAGAAGGAGCACTTCTGACTCCACAGAAAACAACATTTTGACATGTGTTTGGGCCTTTTTCAGAGTGGCCTCCAGTGGTTTCTTTAAAGACCGCTACTTGGGCAGTTCAAGGCAGGAAATACTAGTCTGAGCTTGCGCACCGCAAGTCTAAACAAATTTAGGAGTCCAGGTTTGAAGTGGGAGCACAGGCCTCATTTTAATATTGAAATAAGGTCAGGGCCGTCTAAACAAAGGCCCCAACCAGTTTAGCAATGGGAACGATGTTGATTTTAGGCCTCATTTTGTCCATTACTTTTAAAGAGCCAGCTTCTCTTAATTGGTGGGTAAAAGTACAAGATCACTCACCCAAGCTGTAAATAAAGCTCTCCAATACAAGTAACATAAGCTGAAAAGAAAACAGTGATTGTAGTATTGAATGTTTTTGGAGCAGAAATACTGCAGGGCCTTTGAAAAGTTCTGTAGTTTCCTGGGGAGGTAACATTCCTCCTGAATTTTAGCAAAAGAATTTGTGTACCAAGTACGAGTTCAGGTTTTTAAATTTCCCTGACAGTTTTAGCAAAATTGTCAACAGGAGATATTGTATCCCACTGTGAGTTGTAAGGTAGACAAGAATCTATGAAGATCTCCGTATTAGAACAAATATGTACTTGGTGTAGTGAGGGAAGACTCAGGATGCATCAAATTCAGAGCATTTCAAATGTACTGCTAAATAACCTTCACCAACACAGCCTACACTACTCATCCTGTTTATATCTTGGAAAGCCTGTTGCTTCAAGATACAAAGAAGTTTGACTGTTAACCCTTAACTCCTCAAGATGTCAAACATACATCTCTCCAGGATGTCCAACATTGACCCCTTACTAAGCCCAGAGTGATTATTTGTACAAACAAATTTGAGTCGTTCTGCGCATGCGCACTGTATGGAGGTGGAGCCTAAACACCGTCCTGCCCCCACCGGAGCTGCACATGCGCACCCGACGTCGCGGCTGCACAGGCGCACCATTGTGTGCTAAGTCAAATATTCCTTTCCCTGCTGTCTCTAACTTATCTTTGGAATTATCCTGCAAGCTTTGACCTGTCTTCCTTTCAGGCGCTGACTGAACTGTTGTGCATTTCTTGTTTTAATTTCCTATTTTTTAAGTATAAAATATCAAGGAAAGGAAGATAAGGCAGTCTTTTGATACCTGACTCGATTGGCCATCCTTCGTGTGTCTTCCCAGTGTCGGCAAGCTAATTGACAGTGGAGGGCGGCGCAGCTGTGTGAATTGTGTCCTCACCCCGCGCCAGGCACACACTCTCGGCAAGGACAGCAATAAGGAAGTTCTCCCGGTGTCCAGGCCAACATTTCTCTCTCAACTATTGCTGCCAAAAATAGACTAACCAGTCATTCATTTCATTGCTATTAGTGAGATCTTGCTGTGAGCAAAACAGCTGCCTCTCCTGCCCACTGAAAAGTCTCTGCACTTCAAAGTAATTTATTGCATGAGAGATGCGATAAAGTGCGATGTAAATTAAAGTCTATGGGGGAGAAATTCATCATCGCCCCGTTTGGAGCGCTAAATTTTAAAAGCTGAGAAAATTAGCTCCAGGTGCTAATGTTTCAAAACTTTTAAAAAATTCGGTTTTGCGCTCCAGGAAGTAAGCTAAATCAAGTGCTCCACTTCCTTCTTGGAGCACAATCGGCAGCAGGCGGGGCGGAGACTTCAGCAGCGCTGCACACTGGGCCGTGCAGCGCTGCCGCTTTCCGAGGCTCCTTCCTCCCCTTAAAGGGAAGGGCCATCGCTGCAGGCTCTGCAATAGAAAAATTACCTACCTGGACCACCAAGGCAGCCGCGATCCCGCGCGATCAGCCCGACGCTCAAGCGGAGTGCCGGGCTGATCGATCGCGGGCAGGAACCCGCGAAAAAAACTAGAACAGGAAAGGTAAGTTTTTTTTTTTTACTTACCTCGGCCACTTCACCTTTAATCATCGCCCCTGAAGTGGCCGGCCGGCTGATGCCCGCCTCCTGCAGCTGTCGGTGTTTTCGACCGTCGCTGCTGCAGGGGGTGGAAACCAATTTCGGGTCTGGGGCGATGCGCACGGCGATAATGTCACGATCTCCGGGCGAAGGAGATCGGGGCGCAACGCCGTAGTGCTGTCGCACCGTCGCAAAACTCCCGCCGAATACGCCAGGAGTCGATGTCGGCGCCGCGCCCGGTCGCAAAGCCACTTGCGCCCCCAGGGGCGTTAACGGGAGGTGCAAAGGCACCCAATTTCGCCCCCTTTCTTTCACCTCACTAGCCCCGGGATGTTAAGGTTAATTGTGGTGCTTGAACTACCGTTGTTTATTAAGAACATAGGAACAGGAGTAGGCCATTGGGCCCATCAAGTCGCATGGCTATTTTGTTAGCCGTGGTATCTCTATCTTTTTAATCCCGTATTCTTTAATACTTACTTACCAAGTAAAGTATGTCTCCCTTTTAAACACCTCAACTGACGTTGCATCTAAGGCAATCAAGGCAGAGTGTTCCACATTCTCACAATCCTTTGTGAAGAAGTTTTTTTCCTGGGTGTGCTTCATTTGAGCTAAGCATATTTGGACAACGGTATCAAACACAGGGTGTAATTAATGCAAGATTGGAAAAGAACTAGACCATGTTTTGACTGGAGAAGCTGATAGATCAAGGTTAGACTTTGCTCTTGGAGCAGGATAGCAGAATTTTTGGCAACAATTTACATTCTACTTTGATAACTGGGAGTGGTAGCATAGTGGTTATGTTACTAGTCTAGTAATCCAGCAGGCCTGGACTAATGACCTGGATGGATGTGAGTTCAAATCTCCAACACAGCAGCTGGGGGATTTAAATTCAGTTAATTAAATAAATCTGGAATAAAAAAGCTTGTGAAACTACTGGATTGTCATCTGGTTCACTAATGTTTTTAGGGAAGGAAATCTGCCGTCCTTACCCGGTCTGGCCTATATGTGACTCCAGACACACAGCAATGTGGTTGACTCTTGCTAGGCCCTCTGAAAGGCCCTAGCAAGCCACTCAGTTGTGCCAAACTGCGACAAAGAACAGCGGTTCAAGAAGGCGGCTCACTGCCACCTTCTCAAGGCAATTAAGGATTGCCTTGCCAGCGATGCCCACATCCTGTGAACGAATAAATAAATAATGGTAAATTATCTCAATTGGAGGACGTTCCCTTAAATCCTTTACTTGAGACAGCTGGCATGAGAAGTGTTTGGAGTTATCTTATACTTTTAATAGCATTTCGCTGACTACTCGGCAGTTTGTCTTATCTGCAGTGTCAGTACATACCTTGACTTGCAATAGTGCACTGCCCAGCCTTGTGAAGAATTCTGAGACTGTGTTGCTGATGATGAACACAATGCTGATTTGGAGTCCCGTGCCAGAGTGGCATTCAGGCTGGTTTTACATTGAGACTTGAATACAGAATGAATATGATCACACGTACTGATTGGTGTTGCTATTAACTGGATGCCGTGATAGATGGTCATTGTGACAGTGTTAGGGAGAGAGGGAGATGCAGTTTGGTGGAATAATGTGTGACTTAGACTTTGCAGTACCATTATACTGATTAAAAGGTAAGAAATCACTGCCAAGGTAACATCAAGAAAATCAGTAAAAGGATATGATTGATGATTAATAGAAAATAAACAGGGTTATGCAAAGAGGAAATCAGTTGGCAGGTGACATTTCAAGATGATGAAAAACTTTGAAAGCTATAACTCTGAAATAACAGCAGCCAAATGCTGGAAATACACAGCACGCCAGTTCTGTATCTAAGAGAGAAAAGACAGGTTCAAATTTCAGATGGGTTCCTTCAACAGGCCTCCCAGTTATACTTACATAAATGTGGTTGAGGAAAGCCTTGCAGAGAGTCAGCCATTTACTTATCCTGGCTTGAGAACGACACAATGAATCCAATCGGCCACAATGCCCAGGAGGGCCAGGGAAAGGGAAAGGGAAAGGGAAAGTCGGCCACAGTTCCCACTGCCGATCACCGAGGTCACCGGTTTGCAGTTTTCCTGGAAAAAATGGACTGAGAAACCGGTGATTAATGAATGGAATTTAACTTGTTCAGTCACCATAAACAAGTGAGGCTAATTATAAATGGATGGAATTGGTGACTCCAATGGAAATAAAAATCAGGACACCTTACAAAACGGGCTGCCGGCTCACTATTACCCATTTTCTAAGGTATCAGCTGCGGCAGCTCAGTGGTAGCACTCTTGCCTTGGAGTCGCAGGTTCAAGTCCAACTTCAGAGACTTTGAGCACAACATTTAGGCTGTTGTAGGACCCCAATTGCAATTTTCCTGGAGAAATAGGCGGAGCATCCATGGTGCGAGCCAGTCCCACTTTCTCTCGGTGTTAACCAGCGGTCCTTAAAGGGACCGCTGGAGGCTTCTCTAAAAAGATAATTTTGGGGTTTTTTTTCCCCAAGGTTTTTTTGGGGCCAGGAGCAGAAGCAGTGCTGTTGTTATATGGATAAATACATCAGCCAATTTGCACACAGCAAGGTCTCCCAAACATCAAACGAATGAAAGACCAGATAATCTGTTCTTTTTGGCCGTGCTGGCTGAAGGGGGAGTGTTGACCAGGACACAGGGAGAACTCTAATCAGATTCTAATGTACCGTTAATGCACATCGTACTGTACATTCCCAAGTCTCCTGATTTGGGGTTAATCCCAATTACCTGGGCAATTACATGTGTCAGCTGTGGCTCAGTTGGTAGCACACTTGCTTCTGAGTCTAGAAGGTTGTGGGTTCAAGTCCCACTCCAGGAACTTGAGCCCATCAATCCAAGCTGACACTCCAGTGCAGTGCTGAGGGAGTGCTGCACTGTCGGAGGTGCCATCTTTCGGATGAGACGTTAAACCGAGGCCCCGTCTGCTCTCTCAGGTGGACGTAAAAGATCCCATGGCACTACTTCGAAGAAGAGCAGGGGAGTTCTCCCCAGTGTCCTGGCCAATATTTATCCCTCAGCCAACATAACAAAAACAGATTATCTGGTCATTATCACATTGCTGTTTGTGGGAGCTTACTGTGCGCAAATTGGTTGCCATGTTTCCTACATTACAACAGTGACTACATTTCAAAAGTACTTCATTGGCTGTAAAGTGAGACGTCTGGTGGTCGTGAAAGGCGCTATATAAATGCAAGTCTTTCTTTCTTATTATTCCCCTGAAAGACGAATTTCAGAATTAAACCTGCAGAAACCCAGAAATGTTAACACGCCATACTGCAGTCAGCAGGTGTGAGCACTGAAACACCACAGCAGCATTTATGCACAAAGTAAAAATACAGCAAGATTATAATCCCTTTGTTGCAACAGTTCTGTGAACTAAGAAATAATATATGCATGCATCTCATTCATTAATTCTAATTAGGATATTTGCATTGTAAATTTGCAGGTAATCCGTTATGCACATCTTATATTAATTGCAATGGGCAGTCCGGTTCTCATAGGGATTTTAGACTATTGTACTGCTCTTAAAATTTTGAAACATAGAAACATAGAAGATAGGAGCAGGAGTAGGCCATTCGGCCCCTCGAGCCTGCTCCGCCATTCGATGAGATCATGGCTGATCATCCAAACTCAGTACCCTGTACCTGCCTTCTCCCCATATCCCTTGATACCTTTAGCTTTAAGAAATATATCTAACTCATTCTTGAATATATTTAATGACTTGGCCTCAACTACCTTCTGTGGTAGAGAATTCCACAGGTTCACCACTCTCTGAGTGAAGAAATTCTTCCTCATTTCTGTCCTAAATGGCTTACCCCTTATCCTTAGATTATGACCCCTGGTTCTGGACTCTCCGACCATCGGGAACATTCTTCCTGCATCTAGTTTGTCCAGACCTGTCAGAATTTTATATGTTTCGATGAGATCCCCTCTCATTCTTCTATACTCCAGCGAGTATAAGCCCAATCGACCCAATCTCTCCTCATCTGTCATTCCTGCCATCCCAGGTATCAGCCTTGTGAATCTTCGCTGAACTCCTTCCATGGCAAGAACATCCTTCCTCAGATAAGGTGACCAAAACTGCACACAGTACTCAAGGTGTGAAGCTATAAGGACAGTTTGCCCTCAAAAGGATTTTAAGATATTTGATCACTGTGTGCATGATGAGTGTACCAGCAGTCTTTAACACATTTAAAATAAGGGGAATTAATGCCTCAGTTAAATATCGAAAATGTGAAGCATTTGTTCCCGAATGCAATGCTTTTTATGATTTCACTACAAATAGTGCACAGAGGAAATCTTCCCTATCCCGTTCTGCTTCATAGGAACATAGCCCCGCGAGCCTGTTCCACCAGTCAATGAGATCATGGCTGATCTGCGACCTAACTCCATATACCTGCCTTTGCTCCATATCCCTTAATACCTTTGGTTAACATTTTGAACCAACAGAATTTTAAGGTTCCATTTTTTTTTTGTCTCGTGTGCTTGAGCAATAATTCTGCTTACAGGTGGAGAACTAACACTTGTGCCCGGGCAAGTTTAGAACAGGCTTGGGATCCATTTCGCTGGAGTTTCCATCTGTCTGCTAATTTAGGAGCCAGGACGCAGGCGTGCGGACTTGGGAAGTGGTCGTGCCAGCTTATCTTCTCCTGGGGGCTTGGGTGAGAGAGGCTGTGGGCACAAAATGCTGTCAAATATATGCACGGCGAAGATCCATGAAGAATCGATTTTTATCTGCATGCAATAGCCGTATTTTGTGTAATGATTTAAATTTTTATTTTCACTCGGGTGGATTTTTTTCATGAAAGAAAACATCTTTGAAGCAAATGACAACATCAGGAGGAACAGATGTTTGTTCTGATGTTGACAATGTCCTTGGAAGGCAAGATTCTCAGTTGACCCCAAACTGTGCATATTTGCAGTCAGAACTAAAGATGTGAGCCATCTGTTTTGGTGATTTATGTCATGGGAATTCCTTCATGTTACAGCCAGATCTTTCATAGAATCATAGAATAGTGCAGCGCAGAAGGAGGCCATTCGGCCCATCGAATCTGCGCCGGCTCGTTCGAAGAGCAGTCCAGCTAGTCCCACTCCCCCGCTCTTTCCCCATATCCCTGCAATTTTTTCTCCTTCAAGTATTTATCCAATTCCCTTTTGAAGGCTACTATTGAATCTGCCTCCACCACCCTATCAGGCAGCGCCTTCCAAATCCTAACCACTCGTTGCCATCTGTCCCATCCTGTTACGCACAACTACGTTAGCTAGCAAGGAAGGGGCCAGTGCACCCTGTAGTATGCTACTCTAAACTCAATTTTAAAGGTCTGGAGATTTAGGGCAATATTATAATTTTTAAATAATTTCTGACTGAAAGGTCTTCGACCTGAAATGTTGACTCTGTTTCTCTCTCCACAGATGCTGCCTGACCCACTGAGCATTTCCAGCATTTTCTGTTTTTATTTCAGATTTCCAGCACCCGCAGTATTTTGTTTTTGTATAATTTTTTAATATTTGGCCAAAACTTAGTGTGCTTTTGCATAATAAAATTGATAAACTGGGCTCCGGTTGAGACAAAACGTAGGAAACTATGTGAATAAATAAATTTATGACTTCCAAATAACTCACATTCGTATAGTACTGTCAGAGGCAGAATGAGTACTACTTGCTGCTGGGCTTGTTGTATCTCACATTAGGACATGTGAAAAATTCTGTCAGATGTTGAAAAAGACTCACATTGAATTGGTATATAGTCTATTGTTGTTAATATAGTCTTGTTCAAGTGTGACTTGAGTGTTAGCTGTGGTTCTGTTGCTAGCACCCTCGCCTCTGAGTCAGAAGGTTGCGGGTTCTAAGTCCCACTCCAGGGACTTGAGCACAAAAATCTAGGTTGACACTCCACTCCAGTGCAGTGCTGAGGGAGTGCTGCACTGTCAGAGATGTTGTCTTCCGGATGAGATGTTAAACCGAGGCCCCGTCTGCTCTCTCAGGCAGACGTAAAAGATCCCATGGCACTATTTTGAAGAAGAGCAGGGGAGTTATCCCCGGTGTCCTGGCCAATATTTATCCCTCAACCAACATCACTAAAACAGATTATCTGGTCATCATCACATTGCTGTTTGTGGGACCTTGCTGTGCGCAAATTGTCTGCCACGTTTCCCACATTACAACAGTGACTACACTCCAAAAAGTACTTAATTGGCTGTAAAGCGCTTTGAGATGTCCGGTGGTCGTGAAAGGCGCTATATAAATGCAAGTCTTTCTTCTTTCTTTCTTACTTTTTTTTTGTCAGCTGTGGCTCAGTGGGCAGCACTCTTGTCTCTGCGTCAGAAGGTTATGGGTTCAAGTCCCACTCCAGAGACTTGAGCACAAAATCTAGGCTGACACTTCAGTGCAGTGCTGAGGGAGTGCTGCACTGTATGAGGGATATTTATTGCTCAACCAACACCTAAAACAGATAATCTGGTAATTATCTCATTGCTGTCTGTGGGACCTTGCTGTGTGCAAATTGGTGGCCATGTTTCCTACATTACAACAGTGACTATATATCAAAAGTACTTAATTGGCATAAAGATGTTATATAAGTGCAAGTCCTTCTTTGTTTGCAATGTTCCCTCCTCCCATCCTCTCCTAAAGACACTGAATCCTCGAAACCACACTGTTCGCAACCTTGGTGTCATATTTGACCCTGAAATGAAATTCCGACCACATATCCGCAGCTTAACTAAGACCGCCTATTTTCACCTCCGTAACATCGCCCGTCTCCACCCTTGCCTCAGCTCATCCGCTGCTGAAACTCTCATCCATGCCTTTGTTACCTCTAGACTTGACTATTCCAACGCACTCCTGGCTGGCGTTCTACCGTTCTTGAGATCATCCAAAACTCGGCTGCCCGTGTCCTAACTCGCTCCAAGTCCTAACTTGCTCCAAGTCACGTTCACCCATCACCCCTGTGCTCGCTGACCTACATTGGCTTCCGGTTAAGCAACGACTTGATTTCAAAATTCTCATCGTTGTTTTCAAATCCCTCCATGGCCTCGCCCCTCCCTATCTCTAATCTTCTCCAGCCCCACAAGCCCCCAAGATATCTGCGCTCCTCTAATTCTGCCCTCTTGAGCATCCCTGATTATAATCGCTCAACCATTGGTGGCCATGCCTTCCGTTGCCTAGGCCCTAAGCTCTGGAATTCCCTGCCTAAACCTCTCCGCCTCTCTTTCCTCCTTTAAGACGCTCCTTAAAACCTACCTCTTTCACCAAGCTTTTGGTCATCTGCCCTAATTTCTCCTTATGTGTCTCGGCGTCCTATAACGCTCTTGTGAAGCGCCTTCGGACATTTTACTATGTTAAAGGCGCTGTATAAATACAAGTTGTTGTTGTTATTGGGTATAGAAACATAGAAACATAGAAGATAGGAGCAGGAGTAGGCCATTCGGCCCCTCGAGCCTGCTCTGCCATTCAATGCGATCATGGCTGATCATCCAAATTCAGTACTCTGTCCCTGTTTTCTCCCCATATCCCTTGATCCCCTTAGCCTTAAGAAATATATCTAACTCCTTATTGAAGATATTTAATGAATTGGCCTCAACTGCCTTCTGTGGTAGAGAATTCCACAGGTTCACCACTCTCTGGGTGAAGAAATTCCTCCTCATCTCAGTCCTAAATGGCTTACCCCTTATCCTTAGACTGTGACCCCTGGTTCTGGACTCCCCCGCCATCGGGAACAGCCTTCCTGCATCTAGTCTGTCTAGTCCTGTTAGAATTTTATAAGTTTCAATGAGATCCCCTCTCATTCTTCTAAACTCTAGCGAATATAAGCCTAATCGACCCAATCTCTCTTCATACGTCATTCCTGCCATCCCAGGTATCAGTCTGGTGAATCTTCGCTGCACTCCCTCCATGGCAAGAACATCCTTCCTCAGATAAGGCGACCAAAACTGCACACAATACTCCAAGGTGTGGTCTCACCAAGGCCCTGTACAACTGCAGCAAGACATCCTTGCTCCTGTACTCGAATCCTCTCGCTATGAAGACCAACATACCATTTGCCTTCTTAACCGCCTGCTGCACCTGCATGCTTACCTTCAGCGACTGGTGCACAAGGACACTCAGGTCTCGTTGCACTTCCCCTTTTCCCAATCTATTGCCGTTCAGATAATAATCTACCTTCCTGTTTTTGCCACCAAAGTGGATAACCTCGCATTTATCCACATTATACTGCATCTGCCATGCATCTGCCCAATCACCCAACCTGTCCAAATCATACTGGAGTTTCTCTGCATCCTCCTCACAGCACACATGCCCACCCAGCTTTGTGTCGTCTGCAAACTTGGAGATATTACATCTAGTTCCCTCGTCTAGATCATTAATATATATTGTGAATAACTGGGGTCCTAGCACCGATCCCTGCGGTACCCCACTAGTCACTGCCTGCCACTCGGAAAAAGACCCGTTTATTCCAACTCTTTGCTTCCTGTCTGCCAACCAGTTTTCTATCCAAGTCAGTACCTTACCCCCAATCCCATGTGCTTTAACTTTGCACGCTAATCTCTTATGCGGGACCTTATCGAAAGCCTTCTGAAAGTCCAAACACACCACATCCACTGGTTCTCCCTTATCTATTCTACCAGTTACATCCTCAAAAAATTCCAGTAGATTAGTCAAGCATGATTTACCTTTTGTAAATCCATGTTGACTTTGTCCGATCCTGTCGCTGTTTTCCAAGTGCTCTGCTATTACATCTTTTATCATGGACTCTAGCATTTTCCCCATTACCGATGTCAGGCTTACCGGTCTATAATTCCCCGTTTTCTCTCTACCACCTTTTTTAAATAGTGGGGTTACATTAGCTACCCTCCAATCCATGGGAACTGTTCCAGAGTCTATAGAATTTTGGAAGATGACCAGCAATGCATTACTATTTCTAGGGCCACTTCCTTAAGTACTCTAGGATGTAGATTATCAGGCCCTGGGGATTTATCGGCCTTCAATCCTGTCAATTTCCCTAACACCATTTCCCTACAAATACTGATTTCATTCAGTTCCTCCCTCTCATTAGACCCTATGTTCCCTGACATCTCTGGGAGTTTATTTGTGTCCTCCTTTGTGAAGACAGAACCAAAGTATGTATTTAATTGGTCAGCTATTTCTTTGTTCCCCATTATAAATTCCCCTGATTCTGACTGCAAGGGACCTATGCTTGACTTCACCAATCTTTTTCTCTTCACATATCTATAGAAGCTTTTACAGTCAGTTGTTATGTTCCCTGCAAGCTTACTCTCATACTCTATTTCCCCCCTCTTAATTAATCCCTTTGTCCTCCTTTGCTGAATCCTAAACTACTCCCAATCCTCAGTTTTGCTGCTTTTTCTTGCCAATTTATATGCCCTCTCCTTGATCTTCTGCTATCCCTAATTTCCCTTGTTAGCCACGATTGAGTCACCTTTTTTGTTTTATTTTTATGCCAAACAGGGATGAACAAATTCTGTAGTTCATCCATGCGATCTTTAAATGTTTGCCACTGCCTATCCACCGTCAACCCTTTAAGTAACATTCCCCAATCCATCCTAGCCAACTCGCGCCTCATACCATCGTAGTTTCCTTTATTTAAATTCAGTACCCTAGTCCCTGAGTCAACTGCTACTTCACTCTCCATCTTAATGAAGAATTCTATAATTTATGATCGCTCCTCCCCAAGGGGCCTCGCACAACAAGATTGCTAATTAATCCTTTCTCATTACATAATACCCAGTCTAAGATGGCCTGATCTCTAGTTGGTTCCTCGACATATTGGTCCAGGAAACCATCCCATATGCACTCTGGGAATTCCTCTTCCACAGTATTGTTACTAATTTGGTTAGCCCAATCTATATGTAGATTAAAGTCACCCATGATAACTGCTGTGCCCTTATTGCACGCATCTCTAATTTCCCGTTTAATGCCATCCCCAACCTCAGCATTACTGTTTGGGGGTCTGTACACAACTCCCACTAATGTTTTCTGCCCCTTGGTATTTCTTAGCTCTACCCATACAGATTCCACATCATCAGAGCTAATATCCTTCCTTACTATTGTGTTAATCTCCTCTTTAACCAGCAATGCTACCCCACCTCCTTTTCCTTTTTGCCTGTCCTTCCTGAATATTGAATACCCCTGGATGTTGAATTCCCAGCCTTGGTCGCCCTGGAGCCATGTCTCCGTAATCCCAATTATATCATATCCATTTACCTCTATTTGCACAGCTAATTCATCCACCTTATTACGAATGCTCCTCGCATTAAGACACAAAGCCTTCAGGCTTGTTTTTTTAACACTCTTAGACCATTTAGAATTATTGTTTACTGTGGCCATGTTTGATTTACACCCTTGATTTCTCTGACTTCCACTTTTGCTTTTCTCCTTCCTGTCTTTTGCTTCTATCCTTGCTTCCCTTTCCTCTGTCTCCCTGCACAGGTTCCAACCCCCTGCCATTTTAGTTTAAACCCTCCCCAACAGCACTAGCAAACACTCCCCCCTAGGACATTGGTCCCGGTCCTGCCCAGGTGCAAACCGTCCAGTTTGTACTGGTCCCACCTCCCCCAGAACCGGTTCCAATGTCCATGATTGCCCTTCTGCCTGTTCTTCACATACAAGCCTTGACGTTGAAGGTCAGCAGGCAAGAGACATATTAGCTGAGCCTAGTCCTGTCCTCACTTTTAAGATCCACACACCTCCAGCAGGTAGGTGCGCTGAGGGGAAATTGAGCCCTATTGTTGCCACGGCCACTATCTCAGCACAAGCTGGGGATCAAACCTGGGAGCTTCCTGGTCTGTATGGCTCAGCTGTCTATTAGATAAACCCCGAGAGCCACTGCCAAAGCCGTGAGTGGAACTGATAGCCTGGCAAAGTTTACTGTTTTCAAATTCTGAATATGCAGCTTGATCTACACGACTAGATCCAATCCCAATAACTGGCTTAATTGGCATTTGTTGTGCACTGCTGTAAACTATTTTAAAGTTATATTTGGAATATGAAAACTTGTGTAAGTAGCCTTAACGCCTAGACCATCATTTACTATGAGATGGTAAGTTGATGACAACAGTCCACAATTAATCAGCAAAATAGCTTTTGGAGAATTTCAATGGATGCTGTTTGCGTGAGACTTTGTCTTGTGAAGATCATACTTTTAAACTTCTTGCACAAAAAAATCAATGCTGTTTCAAAGATTGCTATTAATTCATATCTAGGTATCATGTTCAATCCAATATTGTTGGCAGTAATGCTTAAAAATGTGAAGTTTCTGGTCATAAGCCAGAATTTTCTGATGACATGTGCCATTTATTAAGTCCATAAAATTTCATACAAATACCCCGTGCAGATTTATTCCTGATGCTGCATAATGTTGAATTATCTACATTGAAAAATCTTTATAAGGACTCATATTGCTCGCATATATTTGTCTTAATTTATTACCAGTGGCATAAATATAGACATAATAATGGTAGAAATGGTGGAGGTGCTGGCCACAATCTTCCAATCCTCCTTAGATACAGGGATGGTTCCAGAGGACTGGAGGATTGCAAATGTTACACCCTTGTTCAACAAAGGGGAGAAGGATAAACCCGGAAATTACAGGCCAGTCAGTTTAACGTCGGTGGTGGGGAAGCTTTAAGAAACAATAATCCGGGAGAAAATTAACAGTCACTTGGACAAACATGAACTAATAAAGGAAAGCCAGCACGGATTTGTTAAGAGCAAATCGTGTTTAGCTAACTTGATTGAGTTTTTTGATGAGGTAACAGAGAGGGTGGATGAGGGCAGTGCTGTTGACGTTGTGTATATGAACTTTCAAAAGACGTTTGATGAAGTATCACATATTAGGCTTGTTATCAAAATTGAAGCCCATGGAATAAATTGGAAAGTAGCAACAGGGATACAAAATTGGCTAAGGGATAGAAAACAGAGAGTTGTGATGACTGGCTGTTTTTCAGACTGGAGGGAGGTATACAGTGGAGTTCCCCATGGTTCGGTACCAGGAGCACCGCCGTTTTTGATATACATTAATGAATTGGACTTGGGGATACAGGGTGCAATTTCAAAATTTGCAGATGACATGAAACTTGGAAGTGTAGTAAACAGTGAGGAAGATAGTAATAGAATTCAAGAGGACATAGGGAGGCTGGTGGAATGGGCAGACACATGGCAGATGAAATTCAATGCAGAAAAGTGTGAGTTGATACATTTTGGTAGGAAGAATGAGGAGAGACAATAGATGCAAAATATTGCAATTTTAAAGGGGGTGCAAGAACAGAGAGGCCTGGGGGTGTTTGTGCACAAATCTCTGAAGGTGGCAGGACAGGTTAACAAAGCAGATAATAAAGCATTTGGGATCCTGGGCTTTATAAATAGAGGCACAGAGTACAAAAGCCAGGAAGTTATGCTAAACCTATACAAAACACTAGTTCGGCCCCAGCTGGAGTATTGTGTCCAATTCTGGGACACCACACTTTAGGAAGGACGTGATGGCTTTGGAGAGGGTACAGAAGAGATTTACTAGAACGGTTCCAGGGATGAGGGACTTCAGTTATGTGGATAGACTGGAGAAGCTGGGGTTGTTCTCCTTGGAGCAGAGAAGGCTAAGAGTAGATTTGATAGAGGTGTTCAAAATCATGAAGGGGTTAGACAGAGTAAATAAAGAGAAACTGTTTCCAATGGCTGAAGGGTCGATAACCAGAGGGCACAGATTTAAATAGATTGGCAAAAGAACCAGAGGCGACATGATCAAAACTTTTGCACTCAACGAGTGGTTAGGATTTGGAATGCACTGCCTGACAGGATGGTGGATACAGATTCAATAGTAGCCTTCAAAAGGGAATTGAATAAATACTTGAAGGAGAAAAAATTGAAGGAATAGGAGGAAAGAGCGCGGTAGTGGGACTTGCTGGGTTTCTCTTCAAAGGATCTGGTGCAGACTCGATGGTGCCAATGGCCTCCTTCTGTGCTGCACTATTCTATGATTCTATGATTGCTGTTTGTGGGAGCTGGCTGTGCGCAACTTGGCTGCCACGTTTACTACATTACAACAATGACTACACTTCAAAAGTACTTCATTGGCTGTAAAGTGCTTTGGAACAGCCTGAGGGCATGAAAAATGCTATATAAATGCAAGTTATTCCTTCCTTCGTTAGTGTCAAATTGTGAGCAGTTTTGTATTGATTTAACTTCCATCCATTGGGAATTGGATGGAAAATCAACTGAACCTATTTTGTGTGGAATGCTTAACAACTCTCAGAAAGGAAACTTGACTCTCATGTCTCTGGGCTGGATATGAACCTCATTCCCAGAGGTACAAATAAGTTGTCTAATCCGCTACCTAGCTGGATTCTTCAGTGAAGAAAACATGGCTTAATTTATGAACTAACATGGTGAGCAGGAAACCTCAGTCACCAGCCACGCCTATTGGGGAAGTTGTGGGCGCGTTGGTCACGATTTCTTAGCATATGGGCAGCTGCAAGACAAGGCTTCTTATCGTTAGTGTGTACTCATAAAATAGCCTCTGTAATGTTGTCTTCTGAATTAATTGCCTGTAAACTCTTCATTACAGTGACAGTCCCTAAATATAAGTTTTCATTGCTAGGTTAGTTCTTGAAGCTATCGGACTAAGTTTCCCGCTATCCACTTTGGCAAGTCGTAATTCTGACCCGAAAGGAACTGCAGAAATATTTAATATATTTGTGGTAAATTTCTGGTAAACGTATCAATGAACTCGGAAATGCACCCATTTCAAAGCAACGTGATCTTTCCCAGTTCAGATACAGCATAAGTTTTATTTCCAATTACATTTATTTTTAATACGGTCGTAAATGTTATTCTGGGGACTGGGTGGTACAGTTGGTTGAACGGTGACCTTTCACAAAATGACTTGAGTTCACCTCCAGCCCAAACTGATGGGGTAAAACTCTCACCTGTTTGCTGGCTGTAAGGGTTTTGTTTCAAATGAGTTTGGGTCATTTTATTCCAGTTCCAGATTGGCACTAATTGGCTATACTGCTCAGAGGGCAGAGGATGTTTTGGTGTGGGAACTGGAAAGAACACAAATGGAGGCAGTACAGAATGCTTTGCTGAGGTTGGGGGGCTGAGGCACATTGTTTAGTTGGAGTGGAGGAAGCTTTACTTTGCCACTAATCCGGGTGTGCTTGATGCTGGCATGATTCCCTGCAATGGGAAGTGTTATATTTGATGACATTGTTTCACAAAACAAAATTTAAAATAAGGAAGTGTAATTCTGGTACATATGTAATAACCCCCCTCCCCACCGAAGTGTTCCCTAGTAGCTAATAACTGAACAACTTTAAACAATTGGCCTCTGTCAGCAAGATTCAAATCATTTATATAGCTACATAGTCAGGCCTCTGATATTTGAAACAAATTCTACGATTAATAATTTCTTAGATCCATTTAAAAAAAAGACTTCAGAAAGATTTGTAACCATCAGACAGCTGGACGTGCGGTCCCAGACCACCCCCGATCCATTTTTTATTTTTGTCAAATTATGAATTATGTAATAAAAGGCTTTAATGCGCATAAATCAAGTTTGATCTCCGCTTTCTCCTGCCTGCAGTAGGTATTCCTTTTTTATTATGTTCAAGGTAACTGAATTTGAACTGAATATCCAGCTATCTCGAAGCAAGTAAAGGTATTCTCGTACTCATCAGTAAATGTATGCACAAATTCACTCCCTATAATGGAAGATTTTGTTGGTTCATGAAAGCCAATGATATAAATTTTGAAATATGGCCAGATGTAATCATTCCCTGGTGTTGTTTCTGTGGGGAGATATTAATAAGTAGGATGATATATTGTCCTCTATACTTTATGACAGTAGGACAGCCTCAGTGAATCCAACTGATGAATCTCTCTGACCTCAGGCTAACCCTGTGTGTTAAAATCCTCAGCTGCTTTGATTTATGCATCTTGTTCGCTCCCTGTAATGGACCCAAAACTGCAAAATAAGGTCATGCAGTCAGGATCATTGCAATGACTTTTTGTAGATTTTACAAGCAGCATTCTTTGTTCTCCATTTTTTTTTCTATGTTTGAATAAAAAGAAAGAAATAGAACATTTTTAAATAAAGCCAAAAATGTATCCATTACAGTGTAGTTCAATGACATGACCTACAGGGCAAGGGCTCGGGCCCACAGTAATGGCAGAGTCCTAGTGATGCTGGGTCACATTTCAGGGGATGGCTCCCCACCGCCCCGTGCTTATGTTGAACGCTAAATATATCTACAGTCCTTGGATTACAGTGTATTGCCTCGGCTCCGACTGCCAGATCTCACACTCACTCTCATTAATTTGTTAATGACCAGGCATTTGGTCAGTTAGCTGAACTAAGGTGCAAGTTCAGGTGCTCCAGTCTCTTTTTTTTACTTAAGGGAAACAATAATGTTTTAATAATGATTGGCTTTTAAGTTTCAAGTTTGGTTTCGGGAGTTAACAATGAACTATATCCTCTTGTCTCCCTTTGTCCTCAGAGAGTTCGAGCGACAGGGGGTCCTTAGGAAACTTTAGCACCCCAATAAAATGCTAATCACTTAAAAGACAAGAAGCAAGTACGGCGGAGTTAATTATAGGAAGTTAAAAATCGAACACAATCCTGAAAGATGTCCTGATGTCTCATTTATTATTTTACAAAAGGAACTAGATTTTTAAACCTTCCCTCCCTGGGCATAAGCTGTGGTGTAAAAACTATTTAATTCTGCTTTGATGTGAAATGAGGCTATTGATTAAATAAAATAAGTGATCATTGCTTTTACGCATACATTTATTGTCGCCTACTAACTCTCGGCACATTTTACAGTATATCTGATGTCTTTTGCCTCTCTCTTGCTTTCTGGAGCAGCATCAGATTTACTGTAACAGGATGAGCATCACCGGTTGCATTGAGCCCTTCGTCAAATACCAACACCGTCAGCTGACCACGTCACAACTGAAAATAAAGTTCACTGCGGAGAACAGAAAACCTTCACCTGGAGTTAATCCACGTATCAGTACAGTGACTATTAAAAAATAATGCTTCTGTCTAATTCTTACAACTGCAATTACTCACCTAGTGAGTGTAATTGTAGAATCTCACAGCACAGAAGGAGACCATTTGGCCCATCGTGCCTGTGTCGGCTCTTTGAAAGAGCTCTCCAATTAGTCCCACTCCCCCGCTCTTTCCCCACAGCCCTGCAATTTTTTTTCTTTTCAAGTGTATATATCCAAATTCCTTTTGAAAGTTACTATTGAATCTTCTTCCACTGCCCTTTCAGGGAGCGCATTCCAGATCACAACAGCTTGCTGCTTAAAAAAAAATTCTCCTGTTTTTTTTTGCCAATTATCTTCAACTTGTTTCCTCTGGTTATCGACCTTCCTGCCAGTGAAAACAGTTTCTCCTTATTTACTCTTATCAAAATCCCTCATAATTTTGAACACCTCTATTAACTCTTCCCTTAACCTTCTCTGCTCTAAGAAGAACAATCCCAGCATCTCTAGTTTCTTCACATAACTGAAGTTCCTCATCCCTGGTGTCATTCTGGAACATCTCCTCTGCACCCTCTCCAAGGCCTTGACATCCTTATAAGCAAAATATCTGATAAAAGAGCTTCAAAGTATGATTTATATCCTGTTCACATCACTGACCATAACTCAATCGAGACTTTTTGAGTCTCCTGAGTTTTGGGTCACTCACTTATGAAGTGCCCTCTCTTTCACCATTGTCATCACCATTTCCATGACCTTTCAGGTAAGATACTAATTATAGCACCATTTCCTAGAATCGGAATCGTACAGCACAGAAGGAGGCCATTCGGCCCATCGTGCCTGTGCTAGCTCTTTGAAAGAGCTATCCAATTAGTCCCACTCCCCTGCTCTTTCCCCGTAGTCCTGTGAATTTTTCCTTTTCAAGTATTTATCCAATTTCCTTTTGAAAGGTACTATTGAATCTGGTTCCACCGCCCTTTCAGGGAATGCATTCCAAATCGCAACAACTGGCTGTGTTAAAGAAAAGTTCTTTATCTCCGCTCTGGTTTTTTTGCCAATTACCGTACATCTGTGTTCTCTGGTTACTGACCCCTCCTGCCAGAGGAAACAATTTCTCCCGATTTAATCTATCAAAACCCCTCATCATTTCGAACACCTCTATTAAATCTCTATCAGGGTGAAATTACTCTCAGCCTACAGGCAACGAGTTAAGTGGGAGCTACATTTTTTTTTTCCCATTTCTCTTTGCACATTTTTAGGGAATTACAACTTGATGCTGTGCACATTCGAGGTGCCCGGGTGCATTAGCGTGAGCTAAAATTAACACACAGCTAAGTGGCTAATTAGAAAACACCTCCAGGAATGCTACTGAACTAGATGAACAACCACTTGAGCCGTATCAATAACACGTGGCGAGCCAAACCAACTGTGGAGGACGTCATTTCATTGAATCATAGAATGATACATACTGTCAGATATTAACAAAGAGTGAGTTGCAACAGTCCATCACAAAATTAATTGAAAGCACCTCTGTTAAAAAGGAAGCCTTGCATTTATATAGCGCCTTTCATGACCTCAGGACGTCCCAAAGCGCTCTACAGCCAAGGAAGTACGTTTGAAGTGTAGTCACCGTTGGAATGCATGTTACAACATACCTAAGAAGAACAATCCCAGCATCTCTAGTTTCTCCACATAACTGAAGTTCCTCATCCCTGGTGTCATTCTGGAACATCTCCTCTGCATCCTCTCCATAGCATGTATCATTCTATGATTCAATGTATGCTAGGCTTTGTCGATGGGAAAACGCCAATATTTGGACAGCTCTTTCAATCAGCCGGCACAGGCCTGCTGGGCCGAATGGCCTCCTTCTGTGCCGTATCATTCTATGATTCGAAAACCCGATTTAAAGCAGATCAACATTTGCCTGCAGTACCCGTTCTGCCTATAGGTGGCAGCATGCTTGGCATTTACAGCATTAAATGCCTGTCGCGCTGGCACTGTGTAGTTCCTTCTCATTTTTGTCCACCCCAGTCCAACGCCGGCATCTCCACATCAGTTCCTGTACAAAGGCACTGGGTGGCAGTGCAGGAATGTTTAAGCACCTTAGCCTGAGGACCAAAATTAAGTGTTTTCCTGAACTCTAACTTTGCAGCAAAAGTAGGAAATAATCCAAACCAGTTGTAATAAAATTAAAACTCACTCTTCCTTTAATATGAAATCAAAAACAGTCACCTCAGAAACCAGCTTCCTACCCATCGACTCAGAATTGCCCGACATGCTTTGGCACTGCACCCGCCAGTAATCCCTCCCACATTTCTATAGAAGTTTTCTCTCCACCCCACCAATGTAACAGATTCTGGCCATGGCATGAAATCTCCCGGCATTTTTTAATGACTGAATGAGGCGAAAAGGAAGAAGGGCTCGCAGCCTGCCAGTCCATGCTGTGCTGAAGACCTTGATCACCTGTGCAAGGTAGCTCAGCTAGAGTCGTTTGCCTGAACCAGACTGACCCTACAATTAGCAGAAACGGAAGCCCTGTGACATGAAGCTCGGCACACTCCCCTCCCACTGAGTGGTTAACTCGGACCAGCTATTCTGCCTGCGCCCACCCCCATTAAGCAGCAAAGCCAGCCCCGCAATAGTGTCTCCCCCTCTCCCTGATAGAACTTCAAATGAAACCTTGGCCCTGTGTTAGAGAATACCCCTCCCTCCCCAAAGAGAAAATCCTCTCCTGTAACAGGGGAGACTAACCCACCACAATCTCTCCCCTACTCAGAGAAAAAAATCAGACTGGAAAAACCAACGGGAGGCAGGCCCTTACTATCCCCTTCCACTCACCAGAAAATCTGCCTCTGCCACAGGAAAGGTGGAATCCCAGGCCTAGTGGAGAGATGGTGAGCAATACCCACCCTGGCTGAGAGAGTTCACTGGCTTCTGCCCACCCCCTTCTCCGTTTGAGGTAATCTCCCTGCCCCTCTTTTTCTCATGCTTTGTTTTCCATCTATATATGCTTTGGAGATTCTGTATCTAATTTACTTCACCTGAGGAAGGAGCAAATCGATAGCTCCGAAAGCTTGTGATTTCAAATAAAACTGTTGGACTATAACCTGGTGTTGTGCGACCTCTCAATTTTGTCCACCCCAGTCCAACACCGGCATCTCCGCATCATGACCTCTTTTTCTCCCCATCATCCATCCCTTCCTCCTCTTCTGTCTTCCTCCTGTTCCCATGCCAGTTTCTCCCTCTCCTCCCCCCTCCCCGCCCATCTTCTCCCATCCCTCTTTGCCCGTCTCCCTTTCCATATCCACTTCCTCAAACTCCTCCCACCTCCCCCCCCCCACACTTTCTTCCCTCTCTCCCTCCTCCTTTCCCCCTCACATCCTCACACTGCTTCCCAACCCTGGAGATAACCATTATAAAATGACCCACTGTAGGGCCAGCAGTCATCCAGTTGGCTGAGTGCTAACTTGGCAGTGCACACTCCCTGGCAGGTCCATGCACCAACTACAAATCAGGACTATCAGGTCCTCGTTCCTTCTTGCTGCTGACGTGTCACAAGTCCAAGAGCAGCAAACTGCATTCTCTCAAAAGCAAGCCTCCAGCCAACACCCAGTGTCCTCAGCACTTGACGTACACACCAGCCTATTGCCAGCTGTGGCTCAGTTGGTAGCACACTTGCCTCTGAAGATCCGAAGGTTGTGGGTTCATAGTTCCCACTCCAGGAGTTCTCCCTGGTGTTCTGGCCAATATTTATCCCTCAACCCCTAAAAACAGATCTGGCCGTTACCACGTCGCTCTTTGTGGGACCTTGCTGTGCGCAAAATGGCTGCTGCTTTTCCTACATCAGTGCCTACACTCCAAAAGTACTTCATTGGCTGTGAAGCACTTTGGGACGTCCTGAGGTCGTGAAAGACATCGCATAAACAACAGTCTTTCTTTCTTTAGCGAGACACCTCTGCCAACCCTTCCTCTTCTTTTATCATCACTGTGCTGTGCACTGTACAGGCTCTGGCCTTTTGACCTCCATTCCTGAGATATTAGTCTGTGGGCTGGAATTTGGTAAAAGTTTGAAACTTATCACTGAACCACCATCTTTAACACACAACAATCGGAGTAGACTTTAGGAATTAGCACTCCAGGTGTAGAGCCTGAGTACAAAGGGAATGTATACTGGGAATCTGCCCCTGAATTGCTGACACGTGCTCCCATCGAGTGAAGCTCCACATTAGGAGTACTGAATGGTAAAGTCTACCCAACGATTCCTATTCACTTCTAATTATCGCTCTATAAGTGTACTCTCTTCCTCGTATCTAGGAGCAAAAATTCCTGCTCGTTGGTGATATTACTGAAACCGTGGATATGAATACAAGCAGGAAATTTCCTTTGCCTTTTAATGTCACTAAAATGACTTGGGGATATGAGGAATTTCACCCCTAGGACTGCACAAGTGTGTAAAAGTCTGTCCCCAAACCATACAAGCAACCATAGATGTTCAAACTAGCGCAGTCTCTCACCACTGTGAGAAAATTACAGCATTTACTTTGCAGGAGTTCAGAGAGAATTATAGAGCAGTACTCTTCACTGTGCAGCCCAGTCGATATCTTACTGTTGCCCAGTCACCGGCAGTTCTACAAGCTAAAGATTTTTCTGTCACATTAAATTCAAAACGGGCCTTTTCTTTTTATGTCTTGTGTTTTTCTCATTCCTGGTATCATTCCTCTTTGCACTTTTGGCTTTTAAATTGAACAAAAGAAACAATTAGAATGATCTTACCAGTTCTTGAAGTGAAGCCCGAATAAAGTCTCAAATTACATTTCAGAGGTTTTGCAGGATATCAAAGAGGAGAAAAATACATTTAATTTCCTTCTGAACCTTGTGCTTGCTTTCTTCTGTCAATGCAGCCTTTCCTGTTTTTTTAAATGCCTTTTGTGTGGATGTGCGCATCAAGGCAAGGGATGTAGGAATGGGGAACTTTCTATTTCAGGGATCCAGTGTCACCATCGAACTCCCAGGCCAGGTACAGCATGATTAGGAACAGAACCAAGCGAAATTGGGCCCTGGACCTCAACTGCATCTTCGGGGTGAGCCTGTTGCACCCCCACAAGCAGCTCGCTCCACGAGTAAAATTGCGGCCCTTGGGTCAGTTCTGGGAGATGCAACGGGTTTGTGGGTGGGGGGGGGGGTGGTGCTGATTGCTAGGACTGCAGAGTCAGTGGGGCTGCTACCACTCCTGCTTCTCCTGGTTCCACAGAAAGGTGTTATTTAAAGAAAACACTTTTCTAACTTAACTGTAGTTGGCTGCCATGGGGGCCGCTGAAGAATCCTGAGCAGGGCAGGCCTGACTCCTACCCCGCTCATTAGGAACAAATTTAGTCGAGGCGTCCCTCAACAGGCTTTAGGCCCCTCATTAACATATGTAAGGGGCCTAATGCCTGTTTTCGGCATCCGCACGGGGCGCCTAATAGATAGTCCACACTGATTTAGCAGTGGGATTAATGCCTGCTAAATTGGGGTGCTTTGCACCCTTTTTACGCCTACCAATTTCTACCCCTTTCATCGCATCAGTTGGGACTGGATTTGAACCCAGGTTGCAGGGGGTGAAAGGCCGGTTTGCTCACTGGACCATCCAATCAACCGTGGACAGAAACTGGTTCCACAACCCTCATTTCAAAAGCTGCATAGGACGTTGACTACTTCAACATAAATGAGAAATTTTCACGATGACTCCTGACTTGATAACTAGCTCTAATATTCTATCATGAGGTGCTGATTCAAAAGAACATAGTGAAATACTATGACAATTTGTACACAATTATTCCACTCCAAAACTCTAATGCTGTTAAAAAAAAAAACCGCTCCCAGTATGGGCTTGTGTCATATCGTTCAAGAGAGCTCGAGGTCAGTTTTACTGACCACTCAACAGAGAGGCAGTTCGGGCAATTGGAGGCTAGCAGGTCCGATTCCTGGCATGCCCGATTTTCTGGTTAATTTTAACGACAGGGAAATTGGGCGGGCTGTTATCTGAGTCCACTGACCTCTGCCCCCATTGTCCGTTCTACCCGCACATCAGGCAGAGCTTGGCACCAGGAGAGCCGAACGGAGTTAAAATCTCCCGGGCCTTGTGCTGCGAAGGGGCTGTGCGGTTTCCCACCCGCACGACTCCTGCCAGGAGTTCTAATCCGGGCTGTAGAGCTGACCCCATCGTTTCAAGTTAGCAGGAGCTCTGGAGTCTTTAAATGCAAAATTGAAATGTTCGTTTTATTGCTTGTGCGTGAGAGATGAATATTTTATCTGCGTTATCATGCAGTTAATTATATCTTTTAAATCATGATTCCAATTGCATGCAGGTTTATTTTCCATTACCCAATTGTTGCATTGGGGGCGGTTTTAACCTTACTCACGCAACAGAAACCTTGGCTGGGCAGTTAAAATCGCCCTGGCTCTTTACCTGTCCGAAATCATGACCGCGATCGCAACATCTGCAATTTTAACCTGCTCTCCTGAGCAGGCAGCAAGGACAGGCGTCCGGAGCCAACAGGGTCCTTCTTTACATGTGCATGTTGCGGCCCCATGACATCATTGAGACCCGACTGTAATTATAAACTCAGGCCTGAGCGGGGAATCCACCGAAATTTTCACATATTGAGTGACACCTTTTTTCTTTCTAAAGATTTGTCAGGATGTTTTCCCTCTCTGATTGTGTCCATTCTCTTCTGAAGGTGATGACTCAGGATGGGGGTACGGGTCCATGGAACTAATAGCCCTCTTGCTCAAGTGGTTGCTCTTCAGATAAGAGTGTTGGCATGTTATTTGACCCTGGCAGTCACCAAAGGTCAAGTCAATCCTTTCCTCAAACGACCTCTACAAGTGTGTATTTTTTCAACAAGAAGGTGAAGTAGGCCATTCAGCCCCTCAAGCCTGCACCGCCATTCAATTAGATCATGGCTGATCTGTACCTCAAATCAATTTACCTGCCTTTGCTCCTTATCCCTTGATCCCCTTGCCTAACAAAAATCTATCGATCTCAGTCTTGAAAGCTCCAATTGTCCCAGCATCACAGCCTTTTGGGGCAGAGAATTCCAGCTTTCCAGAACCATTTAATAATGATTAAGGGTATCCTGGCTAATTATTCCTCTCATTAACCCCTAATCATTCCCTGACTGAGATTTTTTTTATTTATTCATGATTGAAGTCCCCCACCCAGAGTACATTTTGTGCCCTTGCTACCCTCAGTGCTTCTTCCAAGTGGTGTTCAACATGGAGGAGTACTGATTCATCAGCTGAGGGAGGGCGGTCGGTGGTAATCAGCAGGAGGTTTCCTTGCCCATGCTTGATCTGAAGCCATGAGACTTCATGGGGTCCGGAGTCAATGTTGAGGACTCCCAGGGCCACTGCTTCCCGACTATATACCACTGGACCGCCACCTCTGGTGGGCCTGTCCTGCTGGTGGGACAGGACATACTCAGGGATGGTGATGGAGAGGTCTGGCTTGTTGGCTGAAAGGTATGATTCTGCGAGTATGACTATGTCAGGCTGTAGTCTGTGCGACAGCTCTCCCAATTTTGGCACAGGTCCCCAGATGTTAGTGAGAAAGACTTTGCAGGGTCGACTGGGCTGGGTGTGCCTTTGCTGTGTTGAATCCGGTGCCTAGGTCGATGCAGTGCGGTCTGTCCGGTTTTATCCTCATTGCTATCAGCTAACTAGGTTCAGATGAAGGCTTGAACCTGGGGCGTTAATGATATATATAGCCCAGTTCTACATTGGGTAGTGCAATTACTAGCCAACCCTTCAGGAAAGCTACTGCAATCTTTCTCTTGGAAAGTTATTCCAATGTACCAGTCACCTGGCTTCTTCAGATGTCATTTTCCAGATTGCCTCTAGAGTTCTTGCTTTTAGTATAGAATCATGCTGCATTGCAAATCATTCTTTTAATCTTATGTTTAATCTCAACTTCCTTGCTCAAAGGAGTTTTCACTGAAGTCAATTTACCCTTCCGTGAAGTTTTAAAAAATATTCTGTAAGTTTCTTTTTTAAAAATTCTTTGAAATCAAATCAATACATATTCCATGCACGTCTTTAATAAGCTTTGGGATTCAGGTCACGTACAAAATAACATTACAATTTTCATTATCTGTTCTTTAATTCCATGATACTGGCTGTGTCAGAATGAGCAAGCTGTTGGAAGTTTACGAAGGGATGATAAAAAAAGGCTGAAGTTATCATTAAAAAGTGATGAATGGTTGCTCCACAATACCCAGGAAATTGATATTTTTTTCCTTTGGAGAAAAGTAGCTTTATACTCAGAAGGTAGTGCATTTCCAGCTTTGATCTTGAATACTTTTAGTTTTTTATTGATATGTCAGGAGATGCCAGAGCTGGAACAGCAGTGGCTGGACAGCACAGGCAGTGCATTTTAAATTCGAGCTCCTCAACTTTTGTTATTTTTACCAAAGAAATAACAGGATTTCATTATTATCAAAAACTATTTGATGGATTGCTCGATATGGAAAGATGAAGCTGAAATTTTGAAAGGTAATGGGGTAGAAATTTCAACCGGTGAAGTTAACTTATGAACATTTGATGCGCTTATGTTACATTTCTGTCCTTATGCAAGTGTTAACATGTTTACAATGGGCCGTAATTTGCGACCCCGACAGGTGCGTACGAGGTGCCAGGTTTTAGGCACGCGAGGCACGTGCGCGAAAACCTGGAACTTGCGATCTGTCAAGAATTCTCTTGACTGATCCAACGAATCCCCGGGAAAAGGGCATCCGCGGGCGGAGAGCTGTGCTATTTGCCCAACTTCTGCCCAGCGAATGCCCGTGAAATTCTTGCACCTGGTAAAAGCAGGCGTAAGGCCTGCTTTTGCCAGCGTAAGAGTTTTAAAAAACAGAAAAATAAAATTTTATCAATAATTTATACATTTAAAGACCTGTGAAATAAGTTTATTTTTTAGCCCCTTTAAAAAGCATGTAAATTTATTTTTCAAAAAAAATAACTTTTTGGTTTAAATATTTAATTAAATGGCATTTTAATTAATTTTAAATATGTGATGTTTTTTATTTATTTATTTATTTATTTGAAGTGTAGAGGTATTTTGGGGGGTATTCCCATTCATACTTATGGATGGAATCCTCATAAGCATGAATGGGGATCCCCTTTCTTTCATTGGTTGGGTCGGCCCATGTGATCCCAGGGGCGCTTGCGAACTGCCTGCGCCCCTGAGATACGTGGGCCTCTTCCCGCGGGATGGTACACACTGCAGCCATAGTGTGCCAGTGTATATGAGCTGTATATGAACTTTGCTGATCAGAATTTCTTCCTGATGTCTCATGAACACAGTTTCTTTAACTTGTCCCATTTATCTTATTCTTTGGATCTTATATCTAACGTGTAGTACTTTCATTGTTTTTATTATTGAGAATCCATTTTGAAGAGCAAAAACCCACAGCACCAAGGTTGAAAAGAGTTGGTGAGAAAATGAGGCAGATCAAAAATTGATGATCTCGTGATGCCAAGCATGAGTTTCAAAAGGATATAGATTGTGGGAGAACTGAAGCAGGCTAGAAGTTTGTATTAGTTCCATAATATTCTACCAGTGAACGCACATTGGTTCATGCCAAGGGTAGAGCCCCTGATGGAACTGGACAAATTTTATTCATTTTATATTGTAGGGGTTGATTTAACATCACTTGCTCAAGAACTTGCTGAGTTTCTTGATGCTAAGCAGACAAATGAAGTAAAGAAGATGGCTGCCATCTCCTGATTCTCAGTTACTGTCGTGTGTCAAGTGCTTAAGTCAAGTCACAAGTTATAACATTCTACAGATCGCTATTTCAATTTGTGAGTCAATAACTTGGGCTGTGAATATTTTGCTAAAATACCAGCATATTGTTGCCAAGGTGTTTTGTTTTACTTTTGTGGAAATTTAAACCTTAGTTTGTGATGTAACGCAACAGCAACTGCATCCTGGTTATAATTGAGGAAAAGATGAAAGGCCCTCCACCAGTAACTAGACAATTACAATCGACTTTAATCCATTCAGAATGAAATATCTTGCTGTGCATCTTTGTCCTCCTCCTCATCTGTCTCCTCTAATTTTGCTTTCTCTCTCTTTCATGTTCATCATAGTACAAAAGGATGGCATAGATATTAAGTTACCTTTGTCATGGTATATTATCCTTCCTAATGTTAAAGGTGTGACAATCATCAGCCATTATTCCGAAGCAAAGCTGAAAATTTTTCTTCCCCAATTTTGAGAGCACTGCGAGTCAACCTGATGGATGATTCCACCACCGCCTCCTGCTTTTGACATGCTCCTCCTGCCTACTCTCTGTGCTGCTAAGCTTCCTTTTACACTGTCCCACGCATCCAAGATTTTGCTAGCCCTCTCCGTAACCTTAAGATCCCTCCTCATCCACCAGATCCTACCCACTGTCTCCAAATGACAACATATTTTGTCACATTCAGCTCAATTCAATTCAATTCAGTTCCTCCATATAATCCTCATGACCCCATTATACCCATACTCACTGAACTCCTCCATCCCAACAAATCAGTTATGAGATCCTCATCCTCGTGTTCAATCTGTTCATGACCTCACCTCACCCTGCCTCTGCAATTTCCTCTCGCGCCTTGCCCTGTATGGACCCTCCTCTCCTTGGGCGCTGGTTTATTCCTTGTTGGCTGCAGAGTCGGGTTCAGGAAGAGCAGTTGCTCTTTCATCCACGATGTTGTTGTCCTCTGGAACTCCCTTCCAACATCCCTCTGCCTTGCTACCCATTCCCTGCTTCCAAGAGTCTCCTTAAATGATTTTTCCTTGTCCGTGCTTCTGTCTCCTCCTTACACAAAACACGATCCCCACAAACTTAAAGCTACCACAATCCCGAACAAGCCCACAACATTTAGGAGATTTCTATTAAGACTAGCCTTGCATGATAAATGTGAATCCCTTTTTTGCAGTACCCTGTACGCTCCGAGGAATATGACCTAATTTCCTACTGTGCTACATGAGGTGAAAAATATTTTTTTACTCCAGCTGAATCAAATATCTCTCTGCAAAATGTCTCTCTAAAATGTCTAGCTGCGAAATTAATATTGTGCGCAAGTGCTGGCAGCCTTGGATCCTTTGTATTAATATCTTCTAATTTACAGTAGCATTACTGGTTCAGTCAGAAAGAGCTCAGCAGTTATCACACAGCGGTTTAACATCCCATAATGTAGTACTCAATCATTACAAGGCTAAGGCACTTAGGTCTTCGATTGGCAAAAATAATACCTCCCATATATGAAACAACCAAAGGCAAAAAAATGCTGCTTTCATCCCTTAAGCTTGTTATATTTTATTTATGTGTGGTTGAAAGTTTTATTATGAATGATATTTAGAAGAACAAGATAGAAATTACTTAACATGGAGGAAGAATATCAGCCTTTCTAGCTAAAAGTCTAAAAGTCCAAGTGAGCAACAATCTATTTTTTAAACCTTAAGGCTTAGCTAGCTGGATGGTAAACCTGTTGAAGATCTAAACCTAGAAATGGGGAAAAAAAATTTAAATACCCATTTGAGGAATATCGCACAGATCATAGAATGATACAGCACAGAACGGGGTACGGTAGTATAGTGGTTATGGTTCCTGGACTAGTAATCCAGAGGCTGGACTAATGACCCAAGAGACTTGAGTTCAAATCCCACCATGGCAGCTGGGGAATTTAACTTCAGTTCATTAAATAAATCTGGAATAAAAAGCTAGTGGTGACCATGAAACTACCGGATTGTCGTAAAAACCCATCTGGTTCACTAATGTCTTTTAGGGAAAGAAATCTGCTGTCCTTACCTGGTCTGGCCTATATGTGACTCCAGACCTACAGCAATGTGGTTGACTCTTAACTGCCCTCTGAAATGGCCTAGCAAGCCACTTAATTGTACCTAACCACTACAAAAAGAACAGTGGTTTAAGAAGGCGGCTCACCACCACCTTCTCAAGGGCAATTATGATGGGCAATAAATGCTGGCCTTCCCAGCGACGCCCACATCCCATGAACGAATAAAAAAGGAAGGTGGCCATTTGGCAATTGTGCCTGTGCCAGCTCTTTGGTAGAGCTATTCAACTCCCCTGCTCTTTCCCCATAGCCCTGCAAATGTTTTCACTTCAAGTATTTATCCAACTCCCTTTTGAAAGTTATTATTGAATCTGCTTCCAGGCCGTGCATTCCAGATCACAACAACTCGCAGTGTGAAAAAAATGTTTCCTCATCTCGCCTCTGGTTCTTTTGCCAATCACCTTAAATCTGTGTCCTCTGGTTACCGACCCTTCTGCCAATGGGAACAGTTTCTCCTTATTTACTCTATCAAAACCCTTCATGATTTTGAACACCTCTATCAAATCTCCTGAATGTATAAGTGTTTCTCCACTGAAATGAGCAACAATAATTTCCAAGTTCCACTGACCAGCATCTATAGATATGACTGATTTGAATATAGAAACTCAGTTTTAATCAGATCCCTTTGCTACTTTCTAATTTCACTCTAGCCTTGAGGTAGGTCACCTGCTGCTGATGTACATCAGAGACTCACAGACACGTTTGGCTGGATTTTCTCAATGGGGGTCGCTGGGGGCGGGACTGCTGGTTGTCGGGTTTCAGTCCCGCCCCCAATGACGTCCGGCCAACCCAGCGGGCTTAGTCGGCCAATTAAGGGAAAGCCGGTGACAGAGGACGTCAAGCGTATGACGTTTCATCTGTCGAAAATTTTTGACAGATGAATTGTCAGCGTTTGACAGCTTTGAGAAGCTGTCAAACACTGACAATCTCTGTTCTAAGGTGAGTCCTTGTACTGAAGACTCACCAAACCTCTTTCCTCATTAGAAATCAGATGGTTGCTGCATCTGAGAATGCAGCAGCCATTCTGTCATCTCTGCCGTTGAAATGAGGCACCTCCGGATCCCCAAGGGTTGAAGCCTGCAGGAAGAAGTAAAGGTAAGGAAACTTTTTCTAACACTTTACACTCACCTCTCATACTTACCTCTCCACACTTGCACCCATCACTCACCTCCACAGCGGACTTTTCGATCCCTCTCACCCCCGCAGACCCACTGCTCGCCTCGCTGACCCTGGCGGGGTTTCCTGACTTTGGGAAGCCCACACTTGCAGGGGTAAAATGGGGATAAGCCTCAAAACTGCCTGTTAATTGGCTCTAATCCCCTTCCCGCCTCGAGGAGACGGGTCCCTGCGCGAGTCGGGGACACGTCTCCTGGGAAGATGGAGACGGGTTGGGAGCGGGTTAGGTACCCGCTCCCAGTTTCTGCCATTTTCCTGGCAGTCCCGCCTCCAAACCCGCCTCCCCAGGGCTGGCAAAATTCCCCCCGTTGCCTGTGATTTTCCATCCATGTCGGAGCACATTTACCCTAACATGTATAAAAGCAATAGACAAATATGTATATTTATATACAAGTCGGTATATTTTGTTTTTATCCATTTTTACTGAGAATTGTTTGCTGTTAAAGCCATTTATGACTCAGACTGGAGTTAGGTTTAATTTTAAACATTGCTTACGTTGTGTTGGAATGCAGCTTTAATTAACATTCTGTGGAAGGGGTTGAGTTCATCTACCTTCAACGCTCACCTGACGAAGGAGCAGCGCTCCGAAAGCTTGCGATTTCAAATAAAGCTGTTGGACTATAACCTGGTGTTGTGCGAACTCTCACATTTGTTCAACGCTCAGCTAGGAAGTACAGTGGGAAGACGAATGCTGTAGTGAAGCTGCGTTTATACTGTGCGACACCTGTGCTAGTCCCACCCACTCCCGACGTTCAGCTCTCGCCCACCACTCACAGGCCCAAAGTAAACTTGGCAGGTCCGCTTGTGGCGGACGCCGGGAAGATCCGGCTTAAGACAGGAACCAGCACAATACTTCACTCAACATTACAGCAGCTGGAAGAGAACTTGTCACCCTTGTGAGATGTCAAATACAATTTGTACTTCCTGGAAAGCCAAGTATCTGCGTCACAGATGAACTGCTTCATATTGCTTAATCCGTTCAAACAGTTAAAAATATATGTGGAGTCGGACACTTTAGGAACTTTCAAGCGGTTATTGGATAAGCACATGGAGCACACCAGAATGATGGGGAGTGGGATAGCTTGATCTTGGTTTCGGACAATGCTCGGCACAACATCGAGGGCCGAAGGGCCTGTACTGTGCTGTACTGTTCTATGTACTGTTCTATATGTTTCTATATAGTGCGACGAAGGCCTTATCCTCAGGCACGTACAGGAAACTCTTTGGTATCCGGCACCTACGGGACCGGGATGGTGCCGGTTGATTAAAAATTCCGGATAACGGAGAGGTATATCTACCGAGGTACGAGAGCCCTGTTACACAGCACACTGGTTACACGGCCACAGGTGCAGGAACCCCGGTTACACGGCCACAGATCCAGGAATCCCTGTTACACGGCCACTTGTGCAGGAACCCCGGTTACGCGGCCACAGATCCAGGAATTCCTGTTACACGGCCACAGGTGCAGGAACCCTGGTTACACGGCCACTAATATACAGTAAAACTTACCTGAACCTACTCCTGAATTTTGCCGGTTAATAGAGATTTCCGGATATTTAGGTGCCGTTTAAACGAGAGTTTCCTGTAGTTGGTAAAAAAAACACCTTTAAAAGTAATCTGCAGTGGGTGTAATAGTTGTATTATATTGCAATTGTTTTTCACTTTGATTCAGTTGCACTGCCTCCCAGTTAGGGTAGTGACTCAGTGGTGCTGATGTAGTAATGTCCTGGCTCTAGTACAACAGTCGGAATTGACACCACACTCAGAGCCCAATGTACCTTGCTACAACATGCATTGAATCCACGCTGCAGCTGTCTTTCGTACTGGGGCCATTGTAGTTCAGATTCTAGAGGGCTAGGTCGGTCAACCAGCTCCTGGCATTTAAACTGCCTCCCTTGTGCCAGGAACAGAAACAGGACATGCTGGAAATGCACAACAGGTAACTCTGCAACTGTGGGGAGAACTGACAAGTTAACCTTTTGGGCAGCCGCCCTTCGTTAGAACAGACTGATACTTCAAGCCTGCCCCTGGGCCAAGGGAGTCTGCTTTAATAGAGTCGATGCCCGGATGCCAGCGCGAGGATTCTAACACAAACAGCTTCTATCTACTTGTGGGACTCTACTGGCGGCTCACGCCAGTAAGTAGATTTAAAATGGGTCTATCTGGATTATGGAGCTCCTCCCAATTCAGAGCCCCACTGTGCTGCCCGTCCATTATGCAGGACCATACAGCACGTAGGTGCCTGCAGGGAAGCTCTTGAGTTCTGGGGAAAGCCAGAGTCATAGGGCTGAATTTTGCCAGCGTTCAGTGTGCGGGTTTGGTGGCGGGTCCACTATCAAAATCGAAATGATTGACAGCGGGTTGGGAGCCTGCTCTGAACCCGCCTCCATGTAAGTTTCCAAAGTGTCGGGTCTGCGATTTCAGAACAGACCCGACACCAAGCGGCGGGGGAGGCATTTAAGATAGTTAAATGCTTGTTAACGACTATTTTGCCAGCCTATTTCTATTTTACCACTTTTTTAACGAGGTTCATATCGTTCGGAGATCACGTCAGGTAAGTAGGTCGGGTTCTCTATGTCTCCCCATTACTGTGAATAGGTGATAGCTGCAAAAGTGGTATAAAAGCTACCATTTCACAGCTGTTCACTTTCCAACATCAGAAGCTTGAGCCTTCAGGACTTGGAAGACACTTTTGAGCTGTATGCAGTTTGGAAGTGTTTGGAGTAAACTCTCTAATCCCCTGTCACCTCCTTGGAGTAAGCTCTCTCACCATTGACAGATCGCTTCTGTCATCTCAACTTCAGCTGCCATCTATTCCAGCAACATCGGTGCCCTTGAAAAATCTCACCTTGGTCCTCTGAATCCCACCACGATCAGCCCCAAAACCAGCAGCACCAGGCACACCAACATCACCAACAATAACACCAACCTTCTCTGCAATCACCTGATGCTGCACTGGACACAGGGCATCAGCACCCGACAACATTGTTGCCCGGGAGGCCAGGGATGGCCTCACCATGGCCTGATTTACTTCACTTGACGCTGTACACCCTGGCTGCCACATGATGCGCCAGGTTGACACCACCCCACACCAGCACCATAAAGCATCCCTACAATGTCCAAGCCATTCCTTTCACACTCATCACAATTGTTGGGGGGGGGGGCGGGGGGAGAAAGTTATGTCTCAACATTCACTGGAACTCACTAAGCCACTTCCAAAGGTGAGCATAGATCTGTCCAATAAGGTAAAGTGTTGAAAATAAAGATTTCAATGTTTGGCAACACATTAACAGAAAATTTACATGAACATTGCATAAAACACCCAAGTGAACACTATCTGACATTGCTCTGTCCTACAATAAAATAAGTTTTATTCCATGAACAAAATCTTCAACAGAGCATGTAACTTTGATTATGTTTCAATTCATACTCAAGGAAGCAATGGTGTGTTGTTAGTTGTGTGTTGTTAGTTGGTATGATTGCACTAGGGTGTGTGTGAGGGGTGGTAGTGAGATGGGGAAGTGATAATGTAGATAGAGAGGGATGGGTGGAGGTGCAAGGTAAGTTGTTGTGAGTAAGGATGTGCAGGAGTAGGGTAGGGAAGGCAGAGTGATGGGGATGTGATGGGTGGCACAGCAGGATGAGGGTGAGTGTGGCTTTGCAGTAACGTTTTGTGATCTACTGAGATCATTGAAAGGTTTGCGCCACTGCAGCCTGGTCCTCCTGACCACATCCCTGCTTCTGTCCTCCTGTGCAATGTGCAACCAGGCTGCGTTGATCTCCTGGGGAGGTCTCTTCTGCCCATTGGAAGGGAAGAGAACCTCCCTGCGTGCTGTGACTCCCTCCATTAGTATATGGAGGGAGTCATGGGAGAGCCTGGGTGCAGCCCTGCACCTTTGTGCACTGCTTGTCAGTGTTTGCAGCACCTCAATGCTGTAGAGCACTGACAGCACAACTGTCAAAATGAATGTGGCCGTGGTCCCTTTAAGAAAACCGGCCGATGAGGCGTCATCAAATGACGTCATCAGACCCGCTTCCTTTTAATTGGCCGGGAACCTCGCAGGGCGGGCTTAACAAGCCCAATCAGGGGAAAATCATTTTGACAGAGCAGCTGGAGCCAGGAGCAGGACTGGGACCTGCCAACGACCTCTCTCGCCACGATCCCGCCTCCGATGGCGAAATCGCGGCCATTGTGTGTGGGGAATGCAGTCTGGCCAGCGCCGGCTCAATCGCTGTAGCAAGGGCATCATTATTAATGTTTGAATTTTCTTTGGAGAACTGATTGCACTGTTCAATGATCAATAAATGCGTTAATTTCCTTTTGTTAGTCAGACTAAAAGGTATGTACGATGGAATAAAGAGAGCACTAGGGTCCTTCAGTCAAGAAGAGTGCACCACACAAACCCTTCGAATGGAAACATTATCACTGACAGAGACAGGGTGCAACGCTGGGTAGAATACTATCATCAACTTTATTTACGTTAAATTACTGCTTCTGAAGCAGCATTGAGTGCGATTCCTCAGGTTTCAGACCATCACACAGCTTGATATAGGGCCATCTCTAAATGCCATACCTATATGTGACTCCACAGTAATGTGGTTGACTTTTAACTGCCCTCCGAAATGGTCTAGCCTTCCACTTCCACTTCTAGCTTACCACCACCTTCTCAAGGGATGGGCAATAAATGCTGGCCTTGTCAGTGATGGCTACATCCTGTGAACGAATAAAAAAAAGGTGAATCAACATCTCTTCTTCTTACAGATGTTGACTGTGTATTTCCACCATTTTCTGTTTTTACTTTAGATGTCCACAGTTTTTTTTACTTTTCATTTCTAACCAATGCCATGGGTGGACAGAAACTCCATTGAACTCTAATAAAAGGCCTACTGAAAAAAGTATGAAATTTAGATTATTTCAAGAATAATTTATCTCAAAATAACTTTGATCTCTGTTTTACTTAACTGTGCAGGAACATGGAGATGGTCTCAAAGATTGCTTTTATATTTATTACTGAAATCCTAAACAAATATCCAGAATCTACAACTAAGGAACTGAATAAGAAGGCATTCATCATTTATTTTAATAAAGCTTTGAGAGCTAAATATCTTTTGAATCTTCTGGTATGGGATGTGGTGTCTCAATAAAAAATACTCAATAAAATTAAATTATATTAGGAGGGAGAAAGCTGGCTATAGTTCATGTGTATTAAATAAATGAAAAAGTGAATGATGTTGTAATATCTGGTATAGTTTGCATGTAAACCTTGTGAGTCTTATTTCATCAACTATCAAAGATTTTGTTTTCTCCAAAGTGTGTGACACGGATCACCGCTGGATTGCTTCCCTCTCAGGATAGGATCTGCACCCCACCCCGCCCCCCCAACGCATTACTCAGACTCATCGAAAACGGTAGACACAGTATAAAGTGAGAAAAGAAATGTGTTGCAGCAAAGCAACAGGTAAGACAACCCAACAAAACCTTCTCGTTCAAGTATGGAGTAGATTTTTAACTTGCATTAAACCAATTTTGCGGATGGGCCGCCCCTTGTAGAAACCCCCCGACTGCCGTTTCCATTGAAATCAATATACGTCGTTGTAATGTATTATCACATGGTTTGTCAACATGGTTTGGTATGAGCATGCTCAGTTCGCTCTGGCCTAATAAAGCAAGCACATGGACTAGCAACTCATCCTGTCTCTGTCCTTCATTTGTTCTACCCACATATATTACATTTTGGCGACGAGGATGGGATCCCAAAGCGATTTTTAGGGATCATGGAAGGACACAGTGTTCAACCTTCGAATGGACAAGTTTAAGGTGAATTTGTGACACCTAAACTGAATTTTTGCGATGTTTTACCGTTAATGCTGATGCAGAATCGTCTGTGCTTTGCCTTCGCGTGTATGTATACACAGCAATAGCGGCGTTGATTCTCACAGGTACATAGGTAGCGTGCTGAGTCACTGTTCGACAGGATTGGGACAATCATGCCCGCGCCTACAGGATTCATCGGAATCCTCGGCATGTATGACCGAGCTCACAAACCATCCAGTTCTTACACTGAGCAGATGGAGATGTTTTTTAAGGCCAATAACATTATTGAGACCGAAGGTGCAGATGAGAATGGTCAAGCTCAAAATAAATTAATTCGTGAACGGAAGAAAGCAATTTTTCTAACGGAGATCGGGCCAGATGTCTATGGAATGTTGACAAACCTACTCGCACCAGGGAAAGCGAAGGATGTGTTATTTGAAGAAGTTGTTGAGAAACTCGAGGACCATTTCGACCCAAAACCGTTAGAAATAGCAGAGAGCTATAAGTTTGGTACCAGAAACCAAAAACAAAGTGAAACCATCAGTGAGTACAATGTAGCTCTTAAGAACCTCTCTTTGCATTGTAACTTCGGCACATTTTTGGATCGTGCGTTGCGAGATAAGTTTGTGTGTGGACTGGTGGATGAGCGCACATAGTCGACGTTACTGAACACTCCGAACCTATCATTTGACATAGCATGCAAAATTGCCCTATCTATGGAGATGCCGTCTAAGAATGCTAGGGAGCTCCGTCCAACTAGTGCAGCTGAGGTCTACAGTCACAAAGCCACCGCCAAACCTGAAGCTGTGAGACCGAGTCAATAGCATGTCAGTGAGAGCAGTTTAGTGAATTGTTATCACTGCAATGGAAAGCACTCACCACAGTCCTACCAATACAGAAATGCAAAGTGTTTTCACTGCCAGAAGCAAGGCCATATTTCAACAGCTTGCAGAGCTAGATCTAAAGCAGGAAGTAAGAACCATTCTCGTGGCAATGCAAAGCAGTGACAACAAAAGGGAGGAGTTCACAATATTGAAGTGAACACACCTGATGTTGAAAAACTAGGCATCCACAGTATCTATGCCACTAGTGGCAACGCTAGCAGTCGTGAGAAAGACTTCCGTACAAAACTTTTGATCAACGAGCAATATATTGATATGTGTATCGACACAGCGGTGGACCGCTCTATCACGAGTAAGGATACATATGAGAGTAAGTTTAATCAAATACCACTTACAAAGAGTACCGTAGAGTTAAAAACCTACTCCGGAGAAATCCTAGAGACATGCGGACAAATGGAATGTACAGTTCAGCACAATGGCCAATCAGTAAAGCTGCCTATTATTGTAGCGAGCTACAACAACAGGCCAACCCTCATGGGCAAAGACTGGTTGAGAAAGTTAAAACTAGACTGGATAAACGTCTTCAGTGTAGATGCTTCAAAGAAGCGACTCGACACAATGCTGAACAAGTACGAAAGCATGTTCACAGACAGTTATGAGGGCATCACTGGGTATGACGCGCATATCCGCATCAAGTCCAACGTGAAGCCTGTCTATTGTAAGGCAAGGCTGGTCCATTATGCATTGAAAAGTCAGGTGGAGGAAGAGCTAGAGAAACTGAGAGAGAACAGAGTGCTAGTAAAAACTGACAAAAGTGAATGGGCGACCCTGATTGTGGTAGTGCCCAAAGCAGACAAAACTGTACGCTTGTGCGGTGACTACAGAGTTACTATCAACCAAGCAGTTGACAATGAGCAGTACCTGTTACCTACATCGCAAGATTTGTATGCAGCATTCTCTGGGTCAAAGGTTTTCTCCAAGCTTGACCTGTCGCACGCTTACACTCAGCTAAATGTTGACAAAGAGAGTCAACAGTATCTCACTATCAACACACACAAGGGACTGTGCTCATACACCAAGCTGCCATATGGTGTAAAGTCCTCCCCCAAAATCTTCCTGGCTATGATGCATAAGATTTTGCAAGAAATTCCAAATTGCTTATGCAATCAAGATGATGTGCTGATCACAACAAGCTGCGAGGAAGAAAATCTAGAAGTATTAGATTTAGTGCTTCAAAGATTGAATGCCCACAATGTCAAATTGAAAAGGAGCAAATGTACTTTTGTGCAGCCCGAGGTTGTGTACCTTGACTGAAAGTTGATGCAAATGGCTTGCAACCAGTGAAGGAAAAGGTTGATGCTGTTCCTTGGAATGATCCAGTACTATGCACGTTTCTTACCTGAGTTAGCAACCATGTTAGCTCCATTGCATGAGCTCCTCAAGAAGGATGTCCAGTGGAAGTGGACAAAAGCGCAACAGGAAGCTTACGACGCTTGTAAGAGAAGTCTCTCTAGTGATGCTCTACTTGTGCACTACGACACAGAGCCTGAGCTTAAGTTAGCGTGTGATGCTTCCAGCTACGGTGTGGGAGCTGTCATAAGCCACGTAATAGATGACGGCCAAGAGAAACCAATCGCGTTCACATCGCGAACCATCAAAAAGAGTGAAAGAAACTACGCGCAAATTGAAAAGGAAGCACTCGCCATAGTGTTTGGAATCAAGAAATTCCAACAGTTCCTGATCGGCAGAAAGTTTACCCTGATAACTGATCACAAACCACTCCCAGCAATATTGGGACCCAAATCTGCCATCCCTGCAATGGCTGCATCAAGAATGTAACGTTGTCACAATATGACTATACGATTGAATATTGCACTTCAAAGCAAAACGCAATCGTAGATGCCTTGTCCAGGTTGCCAAATGAGGACTCGTGTTGGGAGTGAAGCTGAGATTTTCACACTAGGTGCAGTTGACAAAGACTTTCCTGTCAATGCAACTGAGATTGCAAATGAGACTCAAAAGGACTCAGTACTGAAAAGAGTGTATGAAAACACCTTGAATGGATGGACTGATCAGTGTCTGGACACAGAATCAAAACCATTCCATAACCGTCGTACTGAATTGTCTTGTGTGCAAGGTTGTATCAAGTGGGGAAACAGAGTGGTGGTACCTACTTCTTTGAGAGAGAGAATTCTGGCCGAACTTCGTACTGAACATCCAGGGATTGTCAGCATGAAATCAATTGCAAGAAGCTTTGTTTACTGGCCTGGATTGGACAGTGATCTTGAACCATTTGATCATGAACACATACATGAGTTTGACTCAGTTCAGACTTCAGTAACTGAAGTACCAGGTTCAAACAAGTCTGAGAAGGAAACAGGATCATCTTTGAGTTTGGAACCAAAACAAAACAGCCTGAAAATTGGTTCAACACCAAAAGGAGATCAGGAAGGCTCCGCAAACCTGTTATTAAACTGGATTTGTAGTTCATTTAAAAGAAAAAAAGCCAGGAGTTTTTGTTATGTTGTACATGTAATGCTGGGAAAGGTGGGACCATAGTTTTGTTGTATTTGAGAGGGGAATATGTGCATTTTTTAAAAAGGGGGAAAGCAGTGTAATGTATTATCACATGGTTTGGTATGAGTATGCTTAGTTCGGTCTGGCCTAATAAAGTAAGCACATGGACGAGCAACTCATCCTGTCTCGGTTCTTCATTTGTTCTACCCACATATATTACAGTCGTTAGGGCAGCAATATTACGAGATGCACCTGAAAGATCACATAGGCCTGGAATTTGCGGTGGTAATAATGGCAAAATTGTCAGCGTTCACCGTCATTACAACTGTGAATCTGACAGCAACTTCTGGAGTACTCACACGCGCAGTTAAACACGGAAATCCAGAAGATGCTGTCCTGTCATTCCCTACTCCTCCACAGGGCGCGCTGTTTAACTCCCCGGAGCCGGCAGTCAATTGAAATCACTGAACTGAAGAAAACTTCCCCTTTTACGCTGGAATATCACTCTTAAAAGTTTGTTTATGATATTTCAGCTTCTATCTTAATCCCATGTGTATGTCCCAATCTTTATTTTGTGCTCTGTAAAATGATTAAAAAGTGAAGGAAAATCAGTGCATTTTACTTCCTGGTTTGCTGACTGTGAGAATTTTTCAGTATGATTGGCTGCTTAGCCAGCTTGATGATATCACAGTTGCTGAACGCTGGAGACCCCCTAGTGTTGGCGTCAGATTCAAACTAACGTCGGGAGAGGTGAAATCAACGCTACAGTGACTGCTAGATCTTTGTGGGCAGCTTTCTTCGAGGTCAGCGGCGAGTGCTATCACTTCGCCGCAGACCACAAAATCCGAGCCATTGCTTTAGGAGGCAGGGCCCTGTACAGTCAGATGCGGAGCCTTATTCCGTGCCCAGTGGATGAGCACAGATATCCGCAGCGTTGATGGGTCTATCGTCACTGTGACAAAAGGCTCAAGGAGGGCCTGCATATTGATGCAAGTTAGGTGTCCTCCCCATAATGTGGCCGCACTGCCCGAGCAGTGCTCCAGATGCTGAGCACTAATGTTACCATTAAAAATGATCAATTGGGCTCCTGAGTGGCTCTCTCCTTGTAACGAGTCATTCTTTGTTACTGGCCCTGCCCTTCCTTGGCCACCAACAGCTACTTATTATGAATTTTGACAACAACAACAATAACAGCTTGTATTTATATAATGCCTTTAACATAGAAAAAAGTCTTAACGTGCTTCACAGGAGCATAATCCGACAAAAATCAACACAGAGCCAAAGAAAGAGATATTTGGAGGGTTAGATGGGTTTTAAGAAGCTCCTTAAAGGAGAAGAGGGAGGCAGAGAGGCAAAGCGGTTTAGGGAACAAATTCCAGAGCTTAAGATCTAGATGGCATAAGGCACGGCCGCCAATGGTGGGGTAAAGGGAGTGAAGAGGCCAGAGTAGGAGAACGTCGAGTTCTTGAAGGGTTGTAAGGCTGGAGAAGGTCACAGAGATAGGCCATGAAGGGTTTTGAACATAAAGATGAAAATTTTAATTGTGAGGCATTGGGAGCCAATGTAAGTCAGGGAACACAAGGCTAATGGACGAGTGGGATTTGGAGCGGGATAGGATACTAGCAGCAAAGTTTTGGATGAGCTGAAGTTTATGGAGGGTGGGGAATAGGAGGTCGGCCAGGAGAGCACTGGAATAATTGAATCTGGAGGCGATAAAGGGCTGGATGAGGGTTATGGCAGCAGATGGGTTGAGGCAGGGATGGAGTCAGATGATGTTACAGAGGTGGAAGTAGGCGATCTGTGTAAGAGGGTATGTGGTCGATGGCTCAACCCAGGGTCAAATAGAATACTAAGATTACAAACGGTCTGGTTCAACCTGAGACAGTGGCCGGACAGAGGTTGGAATCAGTGGTGAGGGAGCGGAGTTTGTGGTGGGAGCCAAAGATGATGCCTTCAATTTTCCCAAGATTTAACTGCGGAAAATTGCAGCTTTTCCAGGGATGGCTGTCGGACAAGCAGTCTGATAATACAGAGGCAGTGGAGGAGGTCGAGACAGGCAGTGGTGAGGTAGAGTTGGATGTTGTCAGCATTCATGTGAAACCTGACGCCATGTCTTCAGATGATGTCTCCAAGGGACAGCATGTAGATGAGTCAGAGGAGGAGGCCAAGGACAGATCTTTGGGGGACTCCAGCGATAACGGTGCAGGGGTGGGAAGAGAAGCTATTGCTGGAGATGTACTGGCTACGATTGAGTAGGTAAGAGTGGAACCAAGCAAGGGCAGCCCCACTGAGTTGGACAATGGAGGAGAGGCAGTGGAGGAGGACAGTGTGGTTAGAGAGATCGAGAAGGATAAGGAGGGATAATGCCTACAGACACAGTCACATGGGTTGTCATTTGTGAGCTTGATTAGGGCCGCTTCAGTGGTGTGGCAAGGTGGAAGCCTGATTGGAGAGATTCAAACATGGAGTTGTAGGAACGATGGGCATGGATCTGGGAGGTGTCCACATGTTCAAGGACTTTGGAGAGTAAAGGAAAATTGGAGATAGGCGGTAGTTTGCAAGAACAGAGATTGAGGGTGTTGTTTCTTGAGTGGCTTAACAAATCTGGGAGTTGGGAATAAAACAATGAAATACTTAGTTAGAAACACCACAAATAACTTAAGATGTGCCCTTAATGTACCAATTTCCCTTCTTAATACTTGTTTGTGATCATATTTGCTGCAGAAAATTGGAACACTGGTCTATAGTCTGTGATAGTGAAATAATGGGATTCAAACAGTTGTAAGATCTCATTCTTTCAATTCTACATACACAATGGGCTCACAGTTTATTATCATTGTGGAATTGAAAATGAGACTTTTTTTAAGGGCTATTTCTAATCGCCTTACCAGAAATTCTGATGCCAGCCTACCTGTGCGATGTTAAATACATTGCTAAAGAAAGCTTTTGAATATAACTACATTTCTACCCTCTTTTCATGGCAGGCTACATAGCCAGACAAGTGCCTTATACAGCTTAACATCTACCTAACATTCTAGGAAATCTATTTGTATTAAGCATTGCATAAATGGTTTTTATTGATTGGATAAGTGAATACAATCTATTCTAAAGCTATTTAATGCTGTTGTCACCAGAAAATAGCTGCCACAAATGTTAGTGTACTGAGGCTCGGTCTGCCCTCTTAGTCGGATGTAAAAGGTCCCATGGCACTATTCCTAAGAAGAGCCGGGAATTTCTCCTGGTGTCCTGGCCAATATTTAGCCTTCATCCAACACCTAAAACAGATTATCTGGTCATTTATTTAATGGCTGTTTGTGGGACCTTGCTGTGCGCAAATTGGCTGCCGTGATTCCTACGTTATGGCAGTAACTACACTTCAAAAAGCACTTTACTGCGGATGCTGGAAATCCGAAACAACAACAGAAAATGCTGGAAAAACTCAGCAGGCCAGGCAGCATCCGTGGAGAGAGAAGCAGAGTTAACGTTTCAGGTCGAAGACCTTTCGTCAGAACCTGAAACGTTGACTCTGTTTCTCTCTCCACGGATGCTGCCTGGCCTGCTGAGTGTTTCCAGCGTTTTCTGTTGTTGCTTCAAAAGCACTTCATTGGTTGTGAAGCACTTTGGGAGGTCCTGAGGTTGCGAAAGGTGCTGTATAAATGCGCGTTCTTTCTTTCCGTGGAACTGAGCCGTATAGGCCGGGAAAGTCTCCCGCCGTTCAGATGATTACAGCCAGGGCATTAATAGGGGGACGAGAGAATGGAAACTTAACTGGAGGTCTTGCTGTTTTAGCAACCTCCTGCTGGAAACTCTGTGTGGATGCCAGACGAGGGCAGAGTTAAACTGGCAGTTATTGTTGTTTTGGCCGCCCCCCTCATGGTTCTCTGCAAGCCGAGCCCTGTAAGAGACCGCAGCTAGGCAGCGGTTCGGACATTGCTCTGTGTGATAGAGACAGATTCGGCTCTCGGTCTGCAAACAAACATCGAGAAGATGCTTCCACTTGTGGGGAATCTAACACTAGGGGTTATCAATAGAAGATAGTCACTAACAAATCCAATAGGGAATTCAGGAGAATCTTCTTTACCCAGAGAGTGGTGAGAATGTGGAGCCCGCTACCACAGGGAGTAGTTGAGGCGAATAGCATAGATGCATTTAACGGGCAGCTAGATAAACACATGAGGGAGAAAGGATCAGAAGGTTATGCTGATAGGGTGAGATGAAGAGGGGTGGGAGGAGGCTCGTGTGGACCATAAACACTGGCATGAACCAGTTGGGCTGAATGGCCTGTTCCTGTGCTCTAAATTCTATGAGACAGTTACAGATGTTGAATATAATACTCCCAAACAATAGAGAGGCATGACGATGAATTCAAAAGTTTGTCACGATAAATAGATGGCAATTCCTTGATTGTCTAGTGCCACTGCTTTGCAGTGCCACTCATCTGCCCCCAGCCAGGGCCAATTACTGGCATTTAGCAGAAGCAGGCCATGGTGTGCAACATTTGCTCAAACATTCTTGTCAATGTTATTGTGCCTTTTATGGCGTCTCCTTCCAAAACATTAAACATGGCATGGCGTCTGACCAATCTTGTCGTGGAACAATTAACTTCAATGTCCCCCCACTGTTGCTGTCGGACTAGATTAACTATCTGTCATAAATATCTTTCAGAGGGATCTAGTGAATGTTGGAAATGTGAATTACTGAGCCACTGAATGGGAAAAGTTAAGGACTAAATAAATAAAAGAAACAAAAAGAAGTCAGTAGGAGTCCTCTTATATAAATGCATCTTCGGCTTTTGTAAACCCAACTGCTCTGGGCTTGTGTTGCCTCTTGGTATGGGCAGCCATCCCTTGCAAGCAGATGTAAAAGGGAGCTCTGTTGGAAAGTAGAATGTGAGATCTGTGCCACCTATGAACATAGAAAACATTTTGTTTCAGAGTTTACATTTATTTCAAGAAACAAAATTTCATTCCCCACCCCACCCCACCCCACCCGAAATCCCCGTATCTAATTTAACATGTCCCAAAAGTCCTCTTCAAACCTCCAGCAGCAAGTGAACAGTGAAAGCTGAGCATGGCTTTAAGTAGCGCTCGAAAACCTCTGCAACGACTAGTTTACTCCTGTTCAGATGGTCGCTGTTAGGAGAGGGCGTTAGTTGAAGCGCTAGCCACCGAAATGCCATGCAGCCTCTTTAATGAGCGCTAGCAGGCAATTTAATTGGCAATCAGCCACTTAATGTTCCTCTGGGCAGCCGCTCCTAGCGCACGCTTCTACTCCTTTACCAAGATGGCGTCTTGCGCTAAACGCGTGCTAAACTGGTGTTGCAGCTCAAGACCCCCACCTTGGAGGCTCTTTAGCGCCTAAAGTTTCTGGGGAAATCCATGCTCTGCCCAGTAGGTCCTCTAAATCAGAGTGGGGTCCAAAGTACTTCATAGGATCGCTGCTTGCATCGACTAATGAGGCTACTGGCTGATTTAGGTCGGGCGCCTGGGCCACCCAGCGGAAGGCCGAGTTAAAAGGGCCGCAGAGCGAGAATGGGCCCGTGGATTGACCAGCTCGACCAGCTCGACCTTAACCCCGCTATCGCCCTGTGTCCACCGGGTGCAGGGAGTTAAAATTGGCCTCAGAATCTTCATAATTGGGCCAAAACCAAAGCCGGAAAGTAAAGGGTAAATTTTATGTGGTAAGGCTGCAGGCATGGAGTCTCACTCAACGGGAGCACGTACCAAAGCATTGGAGAAAGAGGTCCCATTGTGCTTGACTGGTACGGCTCCAGATTTTCTGCTTATTAAAATGAAAAATTAACATAAATGATCTGAAAATCAATGAGTCGGGCACACTGACCTCTGCGCCTGATTATCCAGTTCGCACTCTCATTGGGAGAGACACTGTGCCAAGAGCCTCGACTCACACCATTTATCATTACTTCTTTATACAGGGGGAGATCAACAATTGGGATGAGCTACCAGGGAGGCTGGTTGAGAACAAGACATATTTGAAGAAAAGCTAGTAACTGTGATGGGTTGATGACAGAGTGGGTGCTGCGGTTGGACAGAATCAAAGAGGGTGAAAGGACTTCTGCGTCACAACCTATTTTGCGATCTTGTGACTTGTTTCCTTTAAAATTACAGAACAACTTTTTTCTGTATAATTTTCATTATCTGATTGGAAGATCTTCAAAGAGCAATTTAACGACAAGTTACATTATCAGCAAGACTCATCATTTTGTTGAAAATCAATCATGTGCCTGCAAATAAATGAATGACTGCTACATGGAAAGGGAGGGCTACATCCTGCCAATGTATTGCCTATGTCTTTTAATCAGAAAAAAACACCGAAAGGTTATTCTTGGCATTTATATTAAAAAACTATCTTTATGTTCCAGTGGTTTCTTAACTCTGCAACAGCAACTCATTAATGATGAATCACTTCACTAAAAACTACCAAATTGGAGTGGAGTAGACAAACTGTGTTTGCTGCAGCATTATGATTCCATTAATCCAAATGGGTCTGCTGAAGGCAGCTTAATGTACCACATACTACAAACAATATGGATGCAAGCTCTCCCATTGGCATCTGGGCGGACTCGGAGAGTCAGTGGCAACCCTTTTGGGGTAGTAAATATGCTTTCAGATTATTCATTAGCTGTTCAGAATTCTCACTCTGTAGTGCATCAGTGACAATGGTTAAGACCGGCGTAAGCGAGAGCCAATTAAGGTACAAGGGGCAGAAAAATCGCTCCTTCATAATTTTCAATGTCGTAAGTGCAGCATTCAATGCCAATGGAATCAATCCAAATTGAAGCTGGCTTTCATTCTTTTAGAAGTCTGCATCAGTGCTCACAGATGTGTATTGCACTCAAAGCACTCACTGTGCAAAATTTGTATTCCTTCACTTTACCTGACGAAGGAGCAGCGCTCCGAAAGCTCGTGATTTCAAATAAAACTGTTGGACTATAACCTGGTGTTGTGCGACTTCTCATTTTTGTGCAAAATTGGACATGAGAGATATCCTGGAGGTAGGAGAGATCTTATCAGGTTACAAGTGACACTGAAAATGACTTGCATCTTATTGACTGAGATCCCATAGGCTCAGAAGACAACTCTAGAATGAAACACATTTGGATTTGCAGAGTAGATGAACAAAAAAAAATACATTGTTGACTTTTCTATGCTTCAGACTCTTTTATGTTGTCAATTACCCTGATGGACAATAGTCACCCCACTTCCATACAATTAGAATCATTATAGAATTTATACAATACAGAGGGAGGCCATTCAGCCCATCGTGCCTGTGCCGGCTCTTTGAAAGAGCTCTCCAATTAGTCCCACTCCCCTTCCATTTCCCCATAGCCCTGCAGTTTTCTCCCCTTCAAGTATTTATCCAATTCCCTTTTGAAAGTTACCATTAAATCTGCTTCTACCACCCTTTCAGGCCGTGTGTTCCAGATCACAACAACTCGCTGTGTAAAAAAATAGTTTCCTCATCTCACCTCTGGCTCTTTTGCCAATTACCTTAAATCTGTGTCCTCTGGTTACCAACCCTTCTGCCACTGGAAACAGCTTCTGCTTATTTACTCTATCTAAACCCTTCATGATTTTGAACACCTCTATCAAATCTCCTCTTAACCTTCTCTGCTCTGAGGAGAACAACCCCAGCTTCTCTAGTCTCTCCACGTAACAATTTCCATTGATTTATCAGATGTCAGTAGCCACCGTTAAGAAAAAGCACATCATGTGCAGCAGGCCCTCAGAAGCGAAGGTGAAAGCACGTTGCAACGGTAGATTATTTTCACAAGTGAGACGTGAACCAACAAAACATTCTACACAATGGAACATGACATTCCTATCAGAAACACAGGCAACAAAGCATTACCTGAAACAAAACCAACATGGATATTTCTACACAGTGTACTGAGGATTAGTCAAAGCTTTATGACATTACTGAGCGTCAGTACAGGATTACTGTGATTAATCATCCAGATGAAATGATGCTGGTAATTAAAAAAAAAAATGAAGAGAGGGTCTCTGCATGTGGGCAGCCATGCTCAAAGTGAAAGATTTTCACATCTAATTTATGCACTGCTATTTCAGTTATGAGTTCATTCCTTTATCATTTGCGGTGAGAATAAAATACAGATCATTCCCTTCCAACACCATCCCACACACACCTTCACTGGCACATATACCCTAAAGGCTAGGAACAAATTCCCGATCCAGATTAGATTCCCAGAAATAACCCTAACGATAGACAGTGACATGACGTGCGACGGCGTGCGAGACTTGGCACAGAGACACTAAAGCTATGCAGCTGGGAAAGAAGAGCAGCCCCTTTCATCTTACTCAGCAAGAGCCACAATTAAGAGATGTGTGATTGCAAACAAATGACACGGGGCTTATTGAAATTGATTTCATATTACTGAGGTGCTTTAAAGGGTGCAAGACTTCAAGAGTGACTTCAGTAAGCATAGAAACATAGAAACATAGAATCTAGGAGCAGGAGTAGGCCATTCGGCCCGTCGAGCCTGCACCACCATTCAATACGATCATGGCTGATCATTCAACTCCAGTACCCTGTCCCTGCTTTAATCCCCACAGTACACAAATCCCACCCGACCGCCGTAACCCCACGTATTTAATTCCCCCTAACATATCCCATCCTATCCCCATAACCCCACATATTTAATCCCCCCCCTAACACTAAGGGTCAATTTATCATAGCCAAATCAACCTAACCCGCACATTTTTGGACAGTGGGAGGAAACCGGAGCACCCGGAGGAAACCCACGCAGACACGGGGAGAATGTGCAAACTCCACACAGACAGTCACCCGAGGTCAGATTCGAACCCGGGTCTCTGGCGCTGTGAGGCACCAGTGCTAACCACTATGCCACCGTGTTTACTTCGGCTAACTTTCAGATTCCTTAACAAATAAATTATTTAACATAGACAGTCAAGATTAGAAATGCCAAAGATGTTTGAGTACATTTCATAATCCATCCACAAAATGGCTGTTTTTATTCTGAAAGAAAGAAAGAAATTCCATTTTTAGCACCTTTCAGGATGTCGTAATCACTGTACAGCCAATGAATTACTTTTGAAGTGTCGTCACTGTTGTAGGCAAACATGGCAACCAATCTGCACACAGCAAGGACCCACAAACAACAATTCGATGAAAGTTGATCTGTTTTTAGTGATGTTTTTGAGGGATAAATATTAGTCAAGCCACCGGTAGAACTCTCCTGTTCTTCTTTGAAATAGTGCCAATAGCTTTTACGTCGACCTGAGAGAGCAGACGGGGCCTCGGTTTAACGTCGCATCTGAAAGTCGGCGCCTCTGACAGTGCAGCACTCCCTCAGCACTGCACTGGAGTGTCAGCCCAGATTATGTGCTCAAGTAATAACAACAGAAAACGCTGGAAACACTCAGCAGGCCAGGCAGCATCCGTGGAGAGAGAAACAGAGTTAACGTTTCAGGTCTGGGACCCTTCATCAGAACTGGAAAAAGCTGGAGATGCAACAGATATTAAGCAGGTGCAGAGACAGGAGGGGAGGAAGGAATTGAAGGAACATACTGTGCTTATGTAAGAGGCAGGAAAGATAAAATGTTGCAAATGGGTATGGCAAAATCATACAGCATGAAAAATGGGGGCAGGGGTTATAGTTTGAAATTGTTGAACTCAATGTTGAGTCCAGAAGGCTGTAAAGTGCCTAATCGAAAGATGAGGTGCGGTTCCTCGAGCTTACGTTGAGCTCCATTGGAACAGTGTAATAGGCCGAGGACGGAGAGATCAGAGTGGGAGTGAAGCGGTGAATTAAAGTGACAGGCGACCGGAAGCTCAGGGTCACCCTTACGGACTGAACGGAGGTGTTCCGCAAAGCGGTCACCCAATCTGCATTTGGTCTCCCCAATGTAGAGGAGACCACATCGTGAGCAGCGAATACAGTATACTAAATTGCAAGAAGTACAAATAAATCGCTGTTTCACCTGGAAGGGGTGTTTGGGGCCCTGGACAGTGGGAAGGCAGGAGGTAAAAGGGCATGTGTTGCATCTCCTGCACTTGCACAGGAAGGTGCCAGGCGAAGGGGAAGGGCTGTTAGGGGTGATAGTGTTTCCAGCGTTTTCTGTTGTTATTTCAGATTTCTAGCATCCGCAGTATTTTGCTATTGTATTATGTGCTCAAGTCTCTGGAGTGGGACTTGAACCCTTTAAGAGGCGAGAATGCTACCACTTGAGGCAAAGCGTGCACTTAACATGGACAGAATACTTTTGATTTTGGTGTGTTCATATTTGAATATTACACTCTGAAATTCAAAGCTGGCATTAGAACATTTAACTTTTATGATGACTGTTTAAATTTGATATTAAATATTCTTTTTCCTTTTTACAAAGCCGGATTTCAGGATACTTACATTTAACCTTGTGGGTTCCTTAGAAGCCACTTGGAAGCTCAGAGTTTATCTCATCTCATTGCACCATTTATTCTCCAGAACGATTAACATTACAACAAATTTAACAAAGTTGCACTCCCTCAGCTTTTCCCTCAGGGAATGGGACCTGGAGATCAACGTACCCTGCAGGAGTTAGTTCAACCAATAATTTTAATGGACATCCCGAGGATGTGATAATCTGCTGTGTAAATGCAAGATCTTTCCTTCTTTCTCTTTCATGTACTGGTACAGTGGATCTCTAGGGTCACATTGGAGGGGGGAAGGGGTACAATTGGGCCCAGTGCCATTGGTTCAGGCAGTGGAAACTGGCTTGGGTTTCTGCTCCTGAACATTATCTGAGAAGGGAGAAAATTGTCAAAAGAAAGAAGGAAAGAAAATGTCCTTTTTATATTTAACAAGCTGTTTACAGAACTTGGTGCGCATTCGCAGAGACTGTTTTAAAATTGATTCTCACACCTGTCAGTTTGACTGTTGAAATCTTGTGTAATGTATAAAAGCTATCACAAATAACTGAACACGGAACAGTTGTAATCTCCAAAGTGACTGGCAGCCCTGCCTTAGTTCAGGAATGAATATAATCACCTTTCATTGACTTTAGACTGTAACATCTCTTAAACTAAATGGAAATGGATATTTTTGTCAGGAACACTTTATTTTGGTAGGTACGTTTGATTATAATTAAACAAGGCCTGTGTGATAAGAATCCAACTTTTATGGTGAACTTTTAAATCTGTAAAATCTTGGCAATAATAAAGAGTAGCTTATTTTTTAATTCATTCATGGGATGTGGGCGGCGCTGGCAAGGCCAGCATTTATTGCCCATCCCTAGTTGCCCTTGAGAAGGTGGTGGTGAGCCGCCTTCTTGAACCGCTGTAGTCCATGTGGTGAAGGTACTCACACAATGCTGTTAGGGAGGGAGTTCCAGGATTTTGACCCAGCAACGATGAAGGAACGGCGATATACTTCCAAGTCAGGATGGTGTGTAACTTGGAGGGGAACTTGGATGTGGTGGTGTTCCCTTGCGCCTGCTGCCCTTGTCCTTCTAGGTGGTAGAGGTCGCAGGTTTGGGAGGTGCTGCTGAAGAAGCCTTGGCGAGTTGCTGCAGTGCATCTTGTAGATGGTACACACTGTAGCTACGGTACGCCGGTGGTGGAGGGAGTGAATGTTTAAGGTGGTGGATGGGGTGTCAATCAAGTGGGCTGCTTTGTCTTGGATGGTGTCGGCCTTCTTGAGTGTTGTTGGAGCTGCACTCATCCAGGCAAGTGGAGAGTATTCCATCACACTCCTGACTTGTGCCTTGTAGATGGTGGAAAGGCTTTGGGGAGTCAGGAGGTGAGATACTTACTGCAGAATACCCAGCCTCTGACCTGCTCTTGTTGCCACAGTATTTATGTGGCTGGTCCAGTTAAGTTTCTAGTCAATGGTGACCCCCAGAATATTGATGGTGGGGGATTCGGCGATGGTAATGCCGTTGAATGTCAAGGGGCAGTGGTTAGACTCTCGCTTGTTGGAGATAGTCATCGCCTGGCACTTGTGTGGTGCGAATGTTACCTACCACTTGTCAGCCCAAGCCTGAATGTCGTCCAGGTTTTGCTGCATGCGGGTATGGACTGCTTCATTATCTGAGGAGTTGTGAATGGCACTGAACACTTTGCAGTCATCAGCGAACATCCCCATTTCTGACATTATGATGGAAGGAAGGTCATGGATGAAGAAGCTGAAGATGGCTGGGCCTAGGACACTGCCCTGAGGAACTCCTGCAGCGATGTCCTGCGGCTGTGATGATTGACCTCCAAAAAGATAAGGGGCCGAAAATTCATCCCGGGACGCGAGAGTACGCACTGCGTACTCTCGCGTATTCCCACTCCAATTGCCGGTTTTCTGCATGCCCTGCGCATGCGCTGAAAACCGGCAATTGCTCTTTTGAAAAGTGGGCGGTTCCTCGGTGCATCGCGTGCGCGCTACAGGCTGCGCGCACGCTGTGCACTTCATGCTTTGGACGCGCAGGTAAGTACGGAAGATTTTGGAAATGGAAAAAGGAGGAGTAAGACCCACTTTTAAGAAGGTAAGTAGTGAATTAAGTATTTTTTTGAATTTTTTTTAACAGGTATATCTTTTTTAGAGACTTTAAAGACAGGTAAGTTTATTTTTATAACTTTTTAAAAGATTTTAAATTTTTTCAAAAATTTAATTTTTTATTTAAAATGGTTAATTTAATTAACTATACTTATTTTATTAATGTGATGGTTTTTTTTTAAAATTTAATTGAGGTTTAGCTGTTATTTTGGGGGGGTGTAAGATTCATAGATTTCACAGCACGTATGTGAAACTTATGAATGGAAGATGGTGTGCTGCCATTGGCTCTAACTGAGTCACGTGATCCCACAGCTCGCACGAATTCACTACGCCGCTGGGATACGCAAGCACTGCCCAGCTTGATGTCTGGAACATCAAGTTCGTGCGAGCTGGATCTGAAAAAGCACAAGCGAGGTGAGAGATCGCGGGGAAGCCTTACCCCCGCGGGAACAGAGCGAGATCAATTTCTGGGCCAAGATTTCTTTAAAAATTGAAACATTTTGCCTTGTTTTATATAACGTCAAACAAAAGAGACAATAATGAAAACATACTGTCCTGTCTGAAATTATGTTCCAATTGGAAGTATATTTGCATATAAATACAGCTACATTCAGCTCCTTTGTGATGGTCTGTTCGATCAAATATCTCTTTGTTGTGTGTGAATAGATATATGTTGTTTTAAAATAATAGAGAACAGTGCAAACACAAAAGATCTTTAAACCATTGTATATTGTGGTTCGTGTTTCAACATAAGCACTACTGCTATGTGAAGAAATGTCTGCTTTCATTGCTTAAAATGTGCTGCCCAAGGAACTTCAAAACAAGCATAAAAATAAAATGATTGTCATTGTTGCCTCGCCACCCATTTCTCAAAACCATCTTCTTTTGATTACTAGGCGTACCTGATTATTTGAACTTCTCTTTCGAAAGCATTTGTAATTGTATTGAACTAAAAGTCTTCTACAATTGCAATGATTATTTTTTTGAAATAAAATTTAATGACGTACATTTTGGAAGCAGAATTGTAAACATAGTGATTTTTTTTTTTTTTTTTAACCTATCGCTGGCTGGTTGGTCACCACCACTTAAACCTTCTTTGACCAGGCTGAATGATCGAGGGCAGAAATCTCTCCCAGTAACACTTCCTGAAGTGGAGGCCCAGGTAAGGCTGCCTTAGTTATTCTGTTTTTGATGGATGGAGATACTTTTCTTTTGATGCTTCTCCTCGTCACCCAGCTACAAATGAACTCGCCCATATCTGAGTGCAAATCAGCCCTTGGATTTAAACTCATACCATACTTGAGCGTCAAGTATTCATTCCTTAGAGCTGCAGCTACCAGGCAAGTGCTGTGCAAATATATCTGTTTTTTTCCGGAGCACTGAAGCTTGTCTCAAGGGTGTTTTTAGCAGTCTGCAGTACGGTTATGGATTGTTGATTTTCACATCAAAATTAAAAATGCAGCAATTAATGTTTCAGTTCTACATAAGAACATCAGAAATAGGAGCAGGAGTCGGCCATACGGCCCTTTGAGCCTGCTCCGCCGTACGACCCCTCGAGCCTGCTCCGTCGTACGACCCCTCGAGCCTGCTCCGCCGTACGACCCCTCGAGCCTGCTCCGCCGTACGACCCCTCGAGCCTGCTCCGCCGTACGACCCCTCGAGCCTGCTCCGCCGTACGACCCCTCGAGCCTGCTCCGCCGTACGACCCCTCGAGCCTGCTCCGCCATTCAATAAGATCATGGCTGATCTTCTACCTCAACTCCACTTTCCCGCCCGATCCCCATATCCCTTGATTCCTTTAGTGTCTAAAAATCTATCGATCTCAGTCTTCCACAGCCCTCTGAGTGAAGAAATGTCTTCTCATCTCAGTCTTAATTCTAGTTGTAGTTTTATATATAATATAATATAATGTATGTTGGGTCACACTGTATATTATGTCATTCTGCATATGGATATGTCCTATCAATGTATGAAAGTGAAGTAAAGTGAATCAGAAAACTTAGGGCTACATGTACACTGGCTTATCCAGATATTTGTAGTATATTGCAAATAACAGTGACATTTAAAAAAATCTCCCCCAATGGCCAGGTGGGTAAAAGTACTAATCCATACAGACGAGAGATACTTGCCACAACAGCCAAGCAGAGTGCTCTTTAAGAGAGAGGAACGACTTGGCTGAATGGGCCTATCATGCAGGGCCCATTCTATATGGACACGGAGGGGGGAATTTTTCAGGGGGTAGATAGAAAGGGATGGGTGGAGGTGCAAGGTAAGTTGGTTTGAGTAAGGATGTGCAGGAGTAGGGTAGGGAAGGCAGAGTGATGGGAATGTGATGAGTGGCACAGCAGGATGAGGTTGGGTTTGGCTTTGCAGTAACGTTTCATGATCTACTGAGATCATTGAAAGGTTTGTGCCACTGCAGCCTGGTCCTACTGGCGACATCCCTGCTTGTGTCCTCCTGTGCGATGTGCAACCAGGCTGCGTTGATCTCCTGGGGAGATCTCTTCCGCCCATTGGAAGGGAAGAGAACCTCCCTGCGTGCTGTGACTCCCTCCATAAGCATATGGAGGGAGTCATGGGTGAGCCTGGGTGCAGCCGTGCACCTCTGTGCAGTGCTTGTCAGTGTTTGCAGCACCTCAATGCTGTGGAACACTGACAGAACAACTGTCAAAATAAATTTGCGCATGGTCCCTTTAAGGAAACGGCTGATGACGCGTCATCAAGTGACGTCATCAGACGCGTTTCCTTCAATTGACCGGCAAACGCACTGGGCGGGCTTAACAAGCCCAATCGCGGGTAAATCACTTTGGACAGCGGGCTGGAGCCAGCAGTGAGGTCGCAACCCGCCACCAATCCCGGCCACACTGGACCCGCCGAGGTCGGGGAAATAGTGACCTGAATGTCTAGTGGTAATCAGGCACTGCAAACACATTGTGGGGCCATCAAGTTACATATTTTTTGGTGCCTTCATGAGGCTAATATACACCTGATGCACAAAGTCTCAGTGCCCAGGCTCTTCCCCAGCAGGTTATGCTGCACTGTGTGCAACCAGCACATAGCAGGCCTCAGCCCTTGGCGCTCGATTACGCAGGTCATCTACACCCAATGCGCACAGTGCTACAGGCTAACCACTCTGCTTGATGCCTTACTGCATTAAAATGTAACTTTGAATTCTTTTACTTACCATCTTTCTTCTTCCTTTGCTTTCCGTTTAGAAAAAAATGGACCAAAGTCATCTCCGACCATCTGGATTTCAGCCAGTCAGAGGCCAGAAGAGTGAAGATTGACATGGACACATCATCTACCAGGCCAATCTCTGCTGCCTCTTTAATATGTAAAAAAAAAGGTAGAAAAGACATCCCAAAGCACTTTACAGCCAATGAAATGTAGTCACTGTTGTAATGTAGGAAATGGGGCAGCCAATTCACGCACAGCAAGCTCCCACAAACAAGCAATGAGATAATAACCAGATAATCTGATTTTGTGATAAATATTGGCCAGGACACCAGGGATAACGCCCCTGCTCATCTTCGAAATAGTGCCATGGCTCTTTTAGGTCCACCTGAGGGAGCAGGCAGGGCCTCCAGTTTAACATCTCATCCGAAAGACGGCACCTCCAACAGTGCAGCACTCCCTCAGCACTGCACTGGAGTGACCGCCTAGATTTTTGGGCTCGAGTCTCTGGAGTGGGACAACCCTCTGACTCAGAAGGTGAGAGTGCTACCAACTGAGCCACAGCTGAACAAGTAAACTCATCGGTTATGTGCTAAGGAATACAAACCTATCCCCAAATCATTTTATTTTGTTCTATCGTTTTAGTGAGTTCCTTAAACATTTTTCATTAAACGCTGGATCCTGATAACATCATCAAGTTTTATTGAGTCAAACACTGTGAGGGAGGCCAGTTAATATACACAATTGATGCTGGAAGCACCTCGGGATCAGTAAGTTTATCTCTATTACTGTCCCTTCCTTTGCGTTTAATCTTGTCTTTAAACTATACCCTTATTAAACAAGAATATTGAAAGCTACACCGAGATAGAACAAAACAAGATGGCATTAAGATTGACCATAATCCTTTGTATTTGATTTCCCTTTTACAAGTGATGCTGTTCAAAGAACAATTTTATTTTAGCACGTACAATGGATTGAAAATATGGAACAGGAACAACTGAAACATTGATCGCTTTATGCTTTCAATAGCACTCTTCTGCTATAAAAGAATCCAACTTAAAAATTGCTAAACCTACACAGATAAGTACATTAGAATCAGCCCACTACCCTCTTATCTTCGTTATTCTGAATCTGCATCTGAATGCTCGGAGTTTTTTGAAGTACCCCTGCAGTTAGTCACGATCCAGCTGCTTCACTTTGTCACATCCTTTTAAACTCCTGGCACATCATTTAAAACTAAATTGTGATAGCCTGCATAAATATAGCTGTTTAAGCATATCTAAAACGGTAGGCTTGAGTGGTACGTTACTCACGACCCACAGACCTTTTCTTTGAAAAATGGCAAGAGTAGGTAAAAGGAAGCTCTGCATTTATATATAGCACCTTTCACGACCACCGGAGGTCCCAAAGCACTTTACAATCGATGGAGTACTTTTTGAAGTGTAGTCACTGTTGTAATGTAGGAAACGCGGCAGCCAATTTGCGCACAGCAAGCTCCCACAAACAGCAATGTGATAATGACCAGATAATCTGATTTTTTTTTTAGTGATGTTGACTGAGGGACAAATATTGTCCAGGACACTGGGGATAACTCCCCTGCTCTTCTTCGAGTAGTGCCATGGGATCTTTTACATTCACCTGAGAGAGCAGACAGGGCCTCGGTTTTAACGTCTCATCCGAAAGACGGCGCCTCCGACAGTGCAGCGCTCCCTCAGCACCGCCCTGGCGTGTCAGCCTAGATTTTTGTGCTCAGGTCTCTGGAGTGGAACTTCAAGCCATAGGTAACATGATCAGTGGCATACGCAATCTAACAATTTAATAACAAGATGCTATCATTGTATAGTTACTATAACTATAACCCTCCAAAACCTACTTGCACTATATGATTAATAATATTTGCATTTATATAACACCTTATCCTGTCAACAGCTCAAAACACTGCACACAAATTACTTTAGAAGTGCAGTGAGTGTTGTTATGCAAACAAACTGTGCTGAATGTACTGAAAATCAGAGGCCTAGGAAGTGGTTCGTGCCAGCCTGCGCTGGAACGGGTTGGGCTCTGATGCCTCTATGGATAAATAGGCTGATGATGCTTACTGCCTCTATTCACAGATGAAGGTTGGCCTATTAGAAGAGACTAGGGGGGCGAAATTCAGTAGGTTAGCGCCCCCAGTTAGTGCCTGGCAGGGGGCGCTAACGGGGCGCTCAGGCAGGAGCGCCGCAGCGGGGCGAAATCCCGCGATGCACGGGCAAGTTCGCCAGCCCCGTAGCGCCGGCGATAACAGTTAGCGCCTCGATCCCTTTCGCCATGCAGATCGTGACGTCAGTGAGTGTGCAACACTCGCTGGGCGCCCAATCTGCACACTTCAGAAGTGCCCCCCCCCCCGCCTTACCGCCTCACGCTGACAGCGCCAGGGAGTGGAAGCGTGAACCAGCTGGCTGGCGGCTGGCAGGGCGCTACTTAAAGGGATGCGCCCCAGCTGTCAAGGAAGTTCCATTCCAGCGGTCAGTGATGAGTGGCCGAGAGCACAGGATGTATCTGCAGCCAAATAAAGGCTGCTTAGTCCCCGGAGTGTTGCAGGTCGTCAAAGCACTTTGCATTTCATCTCCCAGCATATCGCCATTCTGCACTCCCCAAGTCATTGGGGGCTGGTGTGCAGACTCCAGTGACCCTCCCCTTTAATGGCTGGAAGGCGCCTGCGCCAATGCTCACTTCCGATTACACAACACCTCATATTCCTTATCGCTTGGAGCCTAACGCCACTCACCTACACCATTCGCGCCTGATTTAGCACTCCCCTGCATTCTTTGAGTGCTGAGACTGAATTTAGCGGGCAGCGAGCTTGATTAGCGCCTGCCGCTAAATTTTCAACTTCTCAAAAGTTAGCACTCCTTCCTGAGTGCTACTGAATTTCTCCTCCTAGGACTATTGTCATTTAATAGACTAATCTAGTTTCTATTACTTGAGTCTGCACCCACCTTCCAAAACCACTTTCACCATTTATTGTTATTCAGTGTACAATATAACAGAGATAAGCCCGATTTTAACACAGAGTGGGATTCAGACGGGCAAACGGCAAACCCCACCAAACCTCGGTGGCGGGAGGTATGGAAATGTTAACTCCTGGGCCTCATCTCCATGCCGCCGGTCAGCTGCCTGACTGAAACGGAAGTTCGGGAGCAGGAGGCCGCCAAAGGAACCAAAGGAACGCTCGCCGGCAAGAAGGTAAGTTGCGGGGAGAGGGTTGCGGGATGGTCTTGCGAGTGGGAAGTGGGGGAGCCTAGGGCAGTGGAGGCCTATACTTTCCACTGCTGCTCATCCTGGCCCAACAAAGAAAGTAAAAAAAAACTTACCTTAACTGGCCTGTTCTGATCCTGGATCTTCTTCCTACTGTCGTCACCTGGTGTGAAAGCCACAATGCCTTCCCTGCTCAGGCCACAGTTAAAATTGTAGTCAGGGCCCAATGACATTATCAGACCCCAATCTGCATATTTAAAGAAGGACCTCACTGGCTTCAGGTGAGTGGCTTTGCTGTTTGTTCAGAAGAGCAGGCTAAAATAGAGGGTAACGACATCCAGGCAGGAAATCGACTAGTACATCTAAGTGACATACTTATATCTGCCTGTATCTGGCTGGTATAGATGTACAACGTTTCACTCTCTCTGTGTCTGAGATGCACTTTTGAATTTACCGACACCCTTCAAAATATACGAGATACAAAACTCCTACACCTTCTAGTACAAAGACTACTACAAACATTACTAAAAGAACTGGAACTAGGCTAAGAATTAAGGACTGAAGATTGAAGACAAGACTGGGGGCTTTAGTGCCAAAACACCATCTTATATATCCTTAATTTCCAAAGAAGCATCCTCAATCTTTGCCCAGTCTAAGGGACACGTGCGTTCGAAGAGTTCAGGCCTGCTGGGTGTCAATCATCTCACACAGCTCTGTTGATACCCTTGATGACCTCCAAATCAGTGAAGCGCTGGCACTTAAACATGCCAGGTCACTTGCTTACTCTCCAGCTTCTCAGGTCTTTGCTAACAATGGGGTTGCACACAGGTCCAGATAAGGCAGGACATCTTTATGTCCCCCTCACAGAGTCTTCTCCTGGCCTGTGATCTTGTTTCCTACCCTTGCCACGAAATGTTTTGTTTGTTTAAGCCTTCATGGTTTAATTATAATTGGCCTTTTCCTTTCATAGCATTCGGTCTGACTACTGACTACATTTTGAGGACATGTTTAAGGCAGTTCTCTGACACAAGAGTGACCTGTGGTGATTTATTCTCTAATTGTCCTTCTTCACCCAGTGGTAATTGCTGAGTTTCTGGTTGGTGCTGCTCCATGATAGGAATTGGAAGCACAAATCCTAGCCCTACGGTGAGATTGCAGTTTTTAAGAGTACATCATATAGTTTAATTTCATGTTTATACGACGGTCGGACAACATGGTAAATCCATGGTTTGAAATGAACGTTTTGTAATTTCTATTTTAGAGGGGGTATTTTCTTTTTGCCTGCTGGCTGGCATAGCAACAGTGCATTGTAAATATAATGAAGGCCAATGTCTCCAAAATTGACACTAATGGTCACAGGGAGTACAAAAATGCCATGACAATTTGTCTTACAGATATTTGGAATTTTGAAAGAAATAACATATTTAGGGGAAAGCATTCCATAGAAAGGAATCAGATTGTTTCATGACAGCAATAACAATTTCTGATCAGGGCACCATAGCCATTATGGCACTGAAGTGTCTCATTACTGGCGCAAATGAAGCAAGAGTCATCAGTGCAATGCTCAGGGACAATAATGAATAGAATGACAGCGTAAAATGATATAAAGACAACTATCAATCTCAGTGTTGTGCTTCTGTGCTTCATAATGGTTGTCTGCACTGCAGCATGGCTGTATATCGAACTTTTCTGTGCTCACTTGGTATTATTAGGTGAAGGTTTCACACAAACTGCAAGGTAGGGATTGTTGGCAATTATCTCCATAATTGTGGGTCACTTGATATCAACAAATGTGTTTGGTTTATTGCCCAAGGGTAAACAATCCTGGGTTGATGCATTAAATGGGGCTCAAATATCTCACAGAGATAAACTGTGACCAATGTAGGGGGTGGTGTGGTAGGGTCAGCTTCACCTCTGACTCAGTGAGCGGTTCGAATCGCTCCCACGCCCCTGGTTCTAGACCTTGGACTTATTTGGGGGTTGTGAACAAAGATGCAGTAGACAACAGGTTTTGATGAGAGAGTTTTGACTTTTATTAAAGAAAAAGGTAACAAACTTAAAACACACTTAATGCTTAAACACAGGTTGGGGAACACACGGTACAGGCGAGGGAGAATTACAATATACAAAAACCCTTTGTCCCTCCCAATCCCACTGCCTAGCTAGGTTTAATTCCAGAGGATCAGGGATAATGCTCACCAATTGACAGTTCTTGACAGTTGAGGTATTTCGCGATTTTGGGGTTCACTGAGGTTTTTGGCTGTTGGGGCCTGCCGTACCCCGGACGTGGTAGAAGACTCCAGCTGCACTCCAGGTCAGTTTGGGTCTGTCTGCAGATGCGGTAAGGTGCGTTTTGGTTTCTATCAGGTGAGTACCCGATTTTTCTTCCTTAGAGGTAGGGTTTAGAGTTTTTTAAGGGAAAATCTTACCCAGGGGTAAGTCAGGAATAGTTTGTAGCGTGGAAACTTGTGTGTCTTCGGGTTTTCCTGGTGTTGGTCTTTCGGTGTCGCCTGGTGGTTGGTTGCTGCGCGGGGCCTTGGTTTCCGCGGTACTTTCAAGTGTCGGTTTGCCTCGTGGAGCCCTTGACGGCTCTTGTTGTTGGTTCGTTGCGTTGGAGGCCTGTCGGGGCTGGGCCGTGTGTTGAGCGATGCCGACTTGCTCCCAGCTTCCAGTGGCCTTGGCTAGTGTCTGTTAGGGCTGGACCGTATACTGAGCGATGCCGACTCGCTCCCAGCTCGTGGTCTCAGCTCTAGCCCTTGCCTGGCCTTGTCTGTCCTGCCTCCGATCTCGCCTCGGGTCTGCCTGCCTCGTGGCCTAGCTGCTGGTCTCTCCTCCTGCTCGTGTCGTGTGGCTCACCCGTCTGTGCAACTCACTGCTTCTTGGGGGAATAGGCCCTCAATTATACTGTTCAGGCCTATTGTGTTTTTCGCACCAAAACCGCTTTACTAAATCGGTTTCGTGTTGAAGTGATTTAGGTTTCAGTTGAGGCCTGTTTATTCTATTGCCTTAGGTTTTGGCAGGCTCGTTAAGTCTGATGACTTTAACTTTATGTTAACTTGTCCTGATGGCTTCCGATGTCTCCCATTTAGACAGGGCCTTTATCTACGCCCCAAATCTTGCTCCTTTTGTCTTAGGTTTTTTGGCGGGCTCGTTAAGTCTGTTCCTGTAGATACTTGGCTAATTGGTTTTTGATGGGATGATGGGCTGTGAAGCTGTGTACTGGAAGTTTTATTGTTAGGAATTGTTTTCAGACTTCCAGCATTCTGTTTGGACCTGGGGATTTCAAAAGGGGTTTTGGTTTATTCATTTTTGAATGTGTTTGTGAGGTTTTGGATGAGGCTCTTCCTCCTTGGTTGGATTGCAGCGCAAACATCTCCCAGACAGCTTGGCTTGGTCCCAATATCCAAAAGCTGTCCACTGCCTCACCACACCCTTTCCCCGCAGCCTGTCTTGTTTCTGTGACTGCAGGTTTTCCCAATGGCCCTTTTAAAGGTATAATATTATCCAAAGTCATTTTCCTCAGGGTTTTTCTTCCCTGATCCTTAAAAATGTCCAAAACTGAGGTTTTGACCTCAAATTCCTTCATTTAGGTCCCATCATTCCAAATTCGTGTTAAGATCCAAAACTCAACCCTTTTAGGGTTCTATTCGAGTTTCTGGGGAATTTTGCGAAGCCTACACCAACAACATAGGAAAGAGCAGGCAAGAGGACCTGTTCAGAGAGTACCAGGAGCTAGGAGCTAAATTAAAAAAAACAGGATCTCAAGGGTTATAATCTCTGGATTATTACCCGAGACACATGCAAATTGGCATAGGGATAAGCAGATTAGGGAGGTGAACACGTGACTAAGACATTGCGTGGCTTCCGCCTGTGCTGCAATGGATGCTACCACATCGCCCATGACATCATCGAGCAGACCATTGGAGTGCTCAAGCAACGGTTCCGCTGCCTTGACCGCTCGGGTGAGCGGGTGTCCCTTTTCGTTGTGGTCTGCTGCATGCTGTACCACCTGCCCATCATGAGGGCCCAGCCATTGCCACAAGACATAGCGGGACCACCTCAGGAGGAGGAAGAGGTGTGAGGTCTGGGTCCCCACGGTCTCTCAGGGAGTCCACCATCCTTACTGCCAAGGATGGGCTCCATGGTGTGCGCAGGGCTCTGTGCAATGTTGGAGGCGGACTCCTCCACGCTCCTTATCATTGCCGACAGGCTCTAGGGCATCCTTGCCATTGCATCTATCATCTCCGCGTGCATACCCATCACCCTTCTTGTGAACGCCTCCCCATCGAGGTCCTCATTTGAGTCCTGTGCAGTAGAACTCGCACACGAACTCGTCCTCCGGGGAGCTGGCTCCCAAGCTACCCTTTCCCCCTGGCCTTGCTGCAGCCCGCTCATCCCCGGTGCATCACCCAGTGCAGACCCCTCTACTAAACCTCCCTCTAAAGATTGTGTAGTCCCAGTAGCTGAGGCGGTGCCTGCGGGTGAGACGTGCAGTGACGCGGTGCTTTCTTCCTCCTCCTCTTCTCCTGCCTCACTCTCACTGGGAGGCTCAGGGACAGGCTGGTCATCTGGCTGCTGATTACCTGAAAGCATAAAGGCACAAGACTCGTGTTAAGGTGAGGGCAGGGTGGCAGGAAGGGAGCAAGGAATGCAGACAGTATAATGAGCTGGAAAGTGGGAAAGGCTTGTGTTGTGAGGGTGAAGTGGGATGAGAGAATGAAAGGGGTGAACATACCGTACTTGCCCCGAAGGGGGTCGATGTCGTCGGTGGTCACGGCGCCCAATGATTCTCAGCAGTCGCTCCTCCAGGTCTGTAAGCTGTTGGATGTCCACTTCACCCCCGCCTGTTCGTTGCTGCTCCCTCATATTGTGGGCTAGCTTGGCCTGCAAGAGAAAGGGAAGTGTGTGAGTGTGTGTGCAGCTATGTGTTTGGGAGATGTGCCTGCCATAGTTGAATAGCTGTGATTGTAGGCAAGGCGTGAGATTTGGATGTCAGTTTTAGTAGGTGCTGATGCTTGGTGGGTGAGTGGTGGGGGTGTGGTGGTTTGTGCAGTGTGTACAGACTGAGGTTCAGATGCTGGTATGGAGCACTTGTTGAAGCATGTACTCACCCTGACCACCCGAGTGAGGTCATTGAACTTTTTACAGCACTGTGTGAGGATCCTGAGGACCACACTACTGGCCGAGGGCCACTTCACTCCACATTGCCCCGAAGACCTGGGGATGGGCTCCATGGTGTGCGCAGAGCTCTGTGCAATGTTGGAGGCGGACTCCTCCACGCTCCTTATCATTGCCGACAGGCTCTAGGGCACCCTTGCCATTGCACCTATGATCTCCGTATGCATGCCCATCACCCTTCTTGTGAACGCCTCCCCATCGAGGTCCTCATCTGAGTCCTGTGCAGTCCCACAAACTCGTCCTCCGGGGAGCAAGACCTGGGGCAATGGCCCCCTGTCAGTGGTCGGGAACAGCACCGCCCTCCTTCTTTCGACTGCCACGACCAATGCCTCCAATGGCTGGTCGCTGAAATGGCGAGCTCTCTCCCTGGGACTGGGATCAGCCATGAGGATAAGAGGTGTAGCTGTTGAGTTGCTTGGAGGTCGCCTTCAGAGCCAGCAATGTTGAGAATGAGGTTGTGCTGAATGAACTGGAAGGAGCCAGTGTGAATGATGAGTCCCGATTGGAGTGCACCTGAAATTAGTTATCGCTCTGCGGGTAGCGCCCCGCTCTCTGTGTGTGGCGCCCTAAGTTAGGAGATTAGTGCTTGATTTAGTGCTGCCGTTCTCTCTTGGAGCGCTAACAATCAATTTAGCGGGAGGTCAGAAGGATTAGCGCCTGGCACTAATTCTCCAACCTTTTAAAATTTAGCGCCCCACTCGGGGCGATACCGAATTTCTAGCCCTTCAAGAGACTTGTTCCCATATTAAAATGTGTTCATGAAAATTAGCCCCAACATTTTTTTTTAAATGTTTGTTACGAAGCATTACGGTCTTGTTAAAGGGCATACACGAGAAATTGAAGAATTGAGCAGGAAGGGGAAGGATTGAGGATTAAAAGAACATCTGAACCCTAGGGCAGACCCATTAGTTATGTGAAGAAATGATAGAAAGGGTAGATTTTGAATTATTCGCACAAATAATACTTATTGCCCAATAACAATACAAAAATGCAGTTGAAAAATCAGATTTTTCTCTAAATATAATTTTGTAAGGTGAATAATTTAGTGGTGATACTTTATTCATCATTCAATGCAATTTTTATGATACATAATAAAAACGCAATTCTAGTTTGTTTTAGGAGATGCATGACTGAATCAACTGTACCAATGCATCACACTAATGATCAAATGCAGCGATTAAGAGTTAGCAATGGAGTCACCGAGTGGAGTTGAGTTTCTAGACATTAGTTTGTATAAATAAATAATGCATTTTAAACAGTATCCAATATTTTAGGAAGTATTGTAGCTCAATCATTAGAGCATGAGTGAATTTATAATTATTGACATTGAATAATATAGGCATCTGTCGTTCTGCTGAAGGGATTTGAGTGAATCATATTCACCATCTGTTTGAACACACTACATATACCATTTGTTTTATTATAATGCAACTTTGTTTTCACATATTTCCATGTCTGACCATTTTTAAACCCACAAGAAACTCGTGCTCATTCAGAATTTTGATTGCTGGCCAGTGATCTTTAACAAAAAAAGGGTATTTAATCCTTTTTCAGCAAAAAGGGAAATATAACCTTTCACGTCATATTTAAAGGGTACCTTGAATATTATATTTAACTATCTGAGAAAAAGAATGGTACAAATAGGCTTAAATAGTCTCCCCTCACCTCTGGAACCAGCACTCAAATCCAGCCCAACGCAATGGAACAACTGTTGGGTACCTCGTTCCCATTATTGTGGGAAAAGCATGTCCCTCCTGGCCCTCACCTCGGACAATAATAACCTCCAGGGAGGGGTCAGAAAATCTGGGGGTTACCCTTCCCCTCATCGCAGCCAGCTGAAAGCTCCAGCAGACTCACAATTCAAAGTTGTCAAAGTCTTGAAAGTACGTGAATGGAACTTGCCTTTAAGAAGGGAGCAAACAGAACGCTTCTGTGCCATCAAATTCTGTTGCACTGTACACTATTTTTCCAGCAAAGATTACAGCCGTTTTTACTGGCTGTCCCATAGGAACAGGAGGAGGCCATTCAGCCCCTCGAGCCTGTTCTGCCATTCAATGAGATAATGGCTGATCTGCGATCTAACTCCATATCCCCACCTTTGCCCCATATCCCTTATTACCTTTGGTTAACAGAAATCTATCTATTACAGATTTAAAAATAACAATTGGCACAGCATCAACTGATGTTTGTGGAAGAGAGTTCTAAACTTCTACCACCCTTTGTGTGTAGAAGTGTTTCTTAATTTCAGTCCTGAAAGGCCTGGCTCTAATTTTTAGACTATGTCCCCTAGTCCTAGATTCCCCGACCAGCGGAAATAGTTTCTCTCCATCTACCCTATCAGTTCCCCTCAATATCTTGAAAACTTCGATCAAATCACCCCTTAATCTTCTAAATTCCAGGGAATGCAACTCCAGTTTGTGTAATCTCGCCTCATAATTTAACCCTTGGAGTCCAGGTATCATTCTAGTATATCTACGCTGCACTCCCTCCAAGGCCCATATATCTTTCCTAAGGTGTGGTGCCCAGAACTGAACACAGTACTCCAGGAGTGGTCTAACCAGGGCTTTGTATAGCTGTAGCATGACTTCTAACACCTTGTATTCTAGTCCTCTAGATATAAAGGCCAGCATTCCATTAGCCTTTTTTGATTATTTTTTGTACCAGTCCATGACATTTTAACAATATATGTACGTGGACCCCTTAAGTCTCTTTGGACCTCCACTGCTTTGAGCTTTTCACCATTTAGAAAATACTCTGTTCTATCCTTTTTAGGTCCAAAGTGGATGACCTCACACTTGCCTATATTGAAATCGATTTGCCATAGTTTTGCCCATTCGCTTAATCTATTAAGACATCTTTGTAATTTTATGCTTTCATCTACACTGTTTACAATGCCTTTGTGTCATCGGCAAACTTGGATATGTGGCTTTCTATCCTGTCATCTAAGTCATTAATAAATACAGTGAATAGTTGAGGCCCCAACACAGATCCCTGTGAGATGCCAGTAGTCACATCCTGCCAATTAGAGTACCTGCCCATTATTCATACTCTCTGGCCGCGATTCTGCCTGCGTTAAAGGACAGGTTCGGAGGCGGGTCAGGTGTTACATTCAAAATGATTGACGGCGGGTTATCAACCCGCCACAATCCCGCCTCCACGACACTTTCCAAAGTGTCGGGTCTGCGATTTCAGAACAGACCCGACACCAAGCGGCGGGAGAGGCACTTAAGGCAGTTAACAGCTTGTTAACTCTTTGTTAAGTGCTATTTTGCCAGGCTTTTTCTATTTTCACCCTATTTATCCTTTCCGCTAGGACCCTGGTCCCAGCCTGGTTCAGGTGGAGCCCGTCCCAATGGTACAGTTCCTTCCTGTCCCAGTACTCGTGCCAGTGTCCCATAAATGGAATCCCTCTTTCCCACACCACTGCTTCTGCCACTTGTTCACCTCCCTAATCTGCTTATCCCTATGCCAATTTGCACGTGGCTCGGGTAATAATCCAGAGATTATAACCCTTGAGATCCTGTTTTTTTAAATTTAGCTCCTACCTCCTGGTACTCTCTGAACAGGACCTCTTGCCTACTCTTTCCTATGTTGTTGGTCACAGTTTATCTCTGTGAGATATTTGAGCCCCATTTAATGCATCAACCCAGGATTGTTTACCCTCGGGCAATCAACCAAACACATTTATTGATATCAAGTGACCCACAATTATGGAGATAATTGCCAACAACCCCAACCTTGTAGTTTGTGTGAAACCTTCACCTAATAATACCAAGTGAGCACAGAAAAGTTCTATATACAGCCATGCTGCAGTGCAGACAACCATTATGAAGCACAGAAGCACAACACTGAGATTGATAGTTGTCTTTATATCATTTTACGCTGTCATTCTGTTCATTATTGTCCCTGAGCATTGCACTGATGACTCTTGCTTCATTTGCGCCAGTAATGAGACACTTCAGTGCCATAATGGCTATGGTGCCCTGATCAGAAATTGTTATTGCTGTCATGAAACAATCTGATTCCTTTCTATGGAATGCTTTCCCTTAAATTTGTTATTTCTTTCAAAATTCCAAATATCTGTAAGACAAATTGTCATGGCATTTTTGTACTCCCTGTGACCATCAGTGTCAATTTTAGAGACATTGGCCTTCATTATATTTACAATGCACTGTTGCTATGCCAGCCAGCAGGCAAAAAGAAAATACCCCTCTAAAATAGAAATGACAAAACGTTCATTTCAAACCATGGATTTACCATGTTGTCCGACCGTCTTATAAACATGAAATTAAACTATATGATGTACTCTTAAAAACTGCAATCTCACCGTAGGGCTAGGATTTGTGCTTCCAATTCCCATCATGGAGCAGCACCAACCAGAAACTCAGCAATTACCACTGGGTGAAGAAGGACAATTAGAGAATAAATCACCACAGGTCACTCTTGTGTCAGAGAACTGCCTTAAACATGTCCTCAAAATGTAGTCAGTAGTCAGACCGAATGCTATGAAAGGAAAAGGCCAATTATAATTAAACCATGAAGGCTTAAACAAACAAAACATTTCGTGGCAAGGATAGGAAACAAGATCACAGGCCAGGAGAAGACTCTGTGAGGGGGACATAAAGATGTCCTGCCTTATCTGGACCTGTGTGCAACCCCATTGTTAGCAAAGACCTGAGAAGCTGGAGACTAAGCAAGTGACCTGGCATGTTTAAGTGCCAGCGCTTCACTGATTTGGAGGTCATCAAGGGTATCAACAGAGCTGTGTGAGATGATTGACACCCTGCAGGGCTGAACTCTTCGAACGCATGTGTCCCTTAGACTGGGCAAAGATTGAGGATGTTTCTTTGGAAATTAAGGATATATAAGATGGTGTTTTGGCACTAAAGCCCCCAGTCTTGTCTTCAATCTTCAGTCCTTAGCCTAGTTCCAGTTCTTTTAGTAATGTTTGTAGTAGTCTTAGTACTAGAAGGTCCTGATCTGAGGCTCGAGGTGTGGCTGCAGGAGGTGGCCGAGCTCTGTGACCACCTCCTTGTTCAAGCGGAATCTTCTAATACACTGCTCCTCAGTTAAATTTATGTGGGAGAAGTGCTCCCGGAATACCCTGGGAGGGTAAGGCCTCCTGTTGAGAGGCCTGTTGGCCCTCCTCCCTCTGGTCACATTTTCCAATCTTTGTCTCTGCCTCCGCTGCCTCCGACGTTGATGCTGGAGGGTGAGGTCGAGTGCCAGTACAGCCCCCATTAACGTATCCAAGTGTAGGAGTTTGAAATCTCAGCACAATGAAACGGACAAATTTTTAGCAGGCAGAACACTCCTGAAAGTAAGAAACGTTTCCCTCACTGAAAACGGCTGTTTTGCAATGTGAAACTGAGAAGGCAGCATTGATTGGCCACTAAAATGAAAGCGTATGTTGATGCCTTTAAATACCGCTCCTACAGCGGCCGTCCGACTGCATCGCGCCTCCTCTTCCTGCCGTTGTTCACGCCAGGCGCTAAGGCAGGGGGCGGCAGTCAATTTTGCATCTGGGCCGTTAACGGGGCGTTCCACACGCGTCGGCGTCATGAACTGGCAGCCGCTAAACATGTAGGCGCTAAATGTTATCGGCGGTGCTAAATCCCAGGTGAATGTCGCGGGTGGTGTTGGATTCGCCGCGCCCGTCACAAACCCATTGACGCCCCCACCCCAGGCAGTAAGGGGAGGCGCTAGCATGCCGAATTTCACCCCGTCGCAGTCAATTAATGTTCACAGTAAGATGAGTACGTTAAAGTAAAATGCTTTATGTGATATAATTTAAAATTAGAATATTGAATATGAATTACTCAATGAAGCATTGGCAAGCATGATGAAAACTGAAGCAGCTTTTAGAAAAATACATTACCACTGAATTTTTCAGATGAAATGTCAATTATTAATAATTATTAAATTGCAGTTGTAATGGACAAAATGTTTCGAGAAACGTTGAAAATGTATATCATGAAGTTTAAAAAGATGGGTGGGTGTCTCCTGACATAAATTGAATAACATGAGAACATTGGAGAAGCAGCGGAAACGTTTGTTTACCATTATAATGGATGGGAGAATGGACAGGATAACGGATATTGAGAAATTCCAGCAGATCAGACATGATTTGCTTTAGTTGCGGGAGGCTCACCCTAGACTCTTGCAAACAGGGAGAAGGAGCTCTTGAGAAACTGATAACTCATAGGCTAATAGATTTTGATTGACAGCCGTCCTGCATCTCTGGAACTGGGCATAGTCTCTTATCCAGCTCTATCTCTTTCACTTTGTCCTCTTGGCCTTGTCTCCTTCACTCTGAGCCTGCCTTCCTTCCTTTCTTTCTTTCTTTTTACTTCCTTCCCTTCCTTTTCCCCTTCTAGCTGCACAGGTTGTAGAATGGAGCTGTAAATAATTGTATAACCCTATAACAATATGCAGTTATAAGTTGTACTTCCCTGTATGTAGTGCAACTATAAGATATTAGCTGCCTGAGTAAGCCTTGTTCTGTTGCTGTAGGTAGAGTGGGGTTAGTTGTTGCGTGGTGTTTTGTTGCTTATTGTTTATTTCAAAAAATATATATTTTCTTTCACCATACTGTATCCACTGCTCCGTTCTAAACCTAAAAAATGAGTATGAAGCCCCTGTTCTGACTTAGAAGGCTAGCCATGTCCTCCTCCATCTATCACACAGCTAGACTTCACATCACTTCGTATTTACGAAAGCAGAGGATCAAAGCTGGAATGTTTAAATAATATGGACTCACTGAAAGCAGCATTTTATTATTATTAGTTAAAGACCAATTGCTCTAAATAATTAATAATGTTCTGCCCACTCACGCCATCTGACATGCAATCATAGTGTATCAACCATGATAGAGCAGTGAACACGAGCCTGGAAAGCATATTACACTTCATTATATGATCTGCACAATGTTCAAATATATTGGCCCCTGAAATTCCTGGGTTGGGAGATGGTGTTCCATGAGAGAGGTGCCCTGTCTGAATTTCTATTCAGTTTCAGGGCACCTGCCCTCCAGTGACAGCGGAGTGTCTTCCCTTCGAGATGTTTCATAAGAACATAAGAACATAAGAAATAGGAGCAGGAGTAGGCCAATTGGCCCCTCGAGCCTGCTCCGCCATTCAATAAGATCATGGCTGATCTGATCCTAACCGCCAATCTACTATCACAGAACCATCTCCTGAACCTAACAGAATTGGACACACGAAATAGGAGCAGGATCAGGCTACACGGCCCCTGGGCCCGCTACGCTACCCACAGGGCCATGACCGATCCGAACCTAGACTCATGTCCAAATTCCTGCCCGCTCCCCGTAACCCTTAATTCCCTTTACTTCTAGGAAACTGTCTATTTCTGTTTTAAATTTATTTAATGATGTAGCTTCTACAGCTTTTTGGGGCAGCATATTCCATGGACCTACCACCCTCTGAGTGAAATAGTTCCTTCTCATCTCAGTTTTGAAAGAGCAGCCCCTTATTCTAAGACTATGCCCCCTAGTTCTACTTTCACCCATCATCGGGAACATCCTCCCCGCATCCACCCGATCCAACCCCTTCACAATCTTATATGTTTCAATAAGATCGCCTCTCATTCTTCTGAACTCCAATGAGTAGAGTCCCAATCTACCCAACCTCTCCTCATATGTCCATCCCCTCATCCCCGGGATTAACCGAGTGAACCTTCTTTGTACTGACTCGAGAGCAAGTATGTCTTTTCTTAAGTATGGACACCAAAACTGTATGCAGTATTCCAGGTGCGGTCTCACCAATACCTTGTACAACTGAAGCAATACCTCCCTATTTTTATATTCTATCCCCTTAGCAATGAAAGCCAACATTCCATTGGCCTTCTTAATCACTTGCTGCACCTGCATACTAACCTTTTGAGTTTCGTGCACCAGGACCCCCAGATCCCTTTGTACTTCAGTACTTTCCAGTTTCTTGCCATTTAGATAATAACTTGCTCTACTATTTTTCCTGCCAAAGTGCATAACCTCACACTTTCCAGTATTGTATTCCATCTGCCAAATCTCTGCCCACTTACTTAGCCTGTCTATGTCCCCTTGCAGATTTTTTATGTCCTCCTCACTCACTACTTTCCCTCCCATCTTAGTATCATCTGCAAACTTTGATATGTTACACTCGGTCCCCTCCTCCAAATCGTTAATATAGATTGTAAAGAGTTGGGGACCCAGCACTGACCCCTGTGGAACACCACTAGTTACTGATTGCCAGTCTGAGAATGAACCATTTATCCCAACTCTCTGCCTTCTGTTAGATAGCCAATCCTCTATCCATGCCAGAATATTACCCCCAATCCCGTGATTTTTTATCTTAAGCAATAATCTTTTGTGTGACACCTTGTCAAATGCCTTTTGGAAGTCTAAATACACCACATCCACTGGTTCCCCTTTATCCACCCTGTGTGTTACTTCCTCAAAGAACTCCAGCAAATTTGTCAAACATGACTTCCCCTTCATAAAACCATGCTGACTTTGTCCTATTAAATTATGATTATCCAAATGTCCCGTTACTGTCTCCTTAATAATGGACTCCAAAATTTTACCTACCACAGATGTTAGGCTAACCGGTCTATAGTTTCCAGCCTTCTGTCTACTGCCCTTTTTAAATAAGGGTGTTACATTAGCAGTTTTCCAGTCTGCCGGGATCTTTGCTGAGTCCAGGGAGTTTTGGAAAATTATTACCAATGCATCCACAATCCCTACCGCCACTTCCCTCAAGACCCTAGGATGTAAGCCATCAGGTCCAGGTGATTTATCCGCCTTGAGTCCCATTATTTTACCGAGTACCACTTCCTTAGTGATTTTGATCGTGTTTAGCTCCTCCCCCCCTATAGCCCCCTGTTTGTCCAGTGTTGGGATATTCTTAGTGTCCTCTACTGTAAAGACTGATACAAAATATTCATTCAGTGTATTTGCCATCTCCATATTTCCCACCATTAATTTCCCGGTCTCATCCTCTAAGGGACCAACATTTACTTTAGCCACCCTTTTTCTTTTTATATAACTATAAAAACTCTTACTATCTGTTTTTATATTTTTTGCTAATTTACTTTCATAATCTATCTTCCCTTTCTTAATCAATCTTTTTGTTATTTTTTGCTGTCTTTTAAAGTTTTCCCAATCCTCTATCCTCCCACTAGATTTTGCTACCTTATAAGCCCTTGTTTTTAGTCAGTTTCCCTGTATGTATTGAAGTCTGATTGACACTGGCCTCTCCAGATGGTCCTCCAAGACCTGTACATTGAGCTAACTGACCTGCCAGGATCTGTCACAAAGCAGGGGAAGGTTTTGCAGATGTTTTGCTGCTGCCACTTTCTTGAGGCTGCTGTGCAATGAGTTGGATCCATCTCAGATGTTGGCGCACAGCAGGGCAGTGGAGCCCACCACTCTCCCAGCCACTTGCCGTATGTGTTGGGAGAGGTCATGCGGAACCCCCGTACATGTCTAATGCTCTGCTGGCATCCTTTTCTTCATTGCAGGACCCCTGAGATCATCAGCATTTTGCTCAGAAGCACTGCTGCTGGTTTTTAAGAGTCTCTTTAGAGATCAATTGTGAGCCCATGATTATCTCAAAAGATTTTAAACATTGACTGCTAATACTTTAGAGGACCGCTGCAGAGGGATCTACTCATTCTCTAGGTCTCCAGCATATCTGCTTGACTTGGAAATGGAAGGATTAAGGACTCAATGATGGTTTAAATTAGGCCTGTTATTGTGAGCTACACATACAGTGAAGAAATATACATCTCTTCCTTCTAACACATTCCCTAGCTATAATATCAAATTGCTATAGTAGTATACATGGTAATTATATATACCTGTTGTCAGCTTGGATCAGTGATAGTACTCTTGCCTTTGCATCATAAAGTTGTGGGTTTATATCCCACACCAGGACCATAATTTACGTTTGCACTTCAGTACAGTACTGAGGGAGTGTCTGATTGTCAGGGGTCCCTTCTGTTGTACGAGATGTTGAACCGAACCTCTGTTTACATAAAAGATTCCATGGCATTAATAGGAGAAGAGCAGGGGAATTCTCCCAGCGTCCTGAACAACAGTTGTCCCTCAACCAACACCACCAAAAGACAGATGAATTAGTCGTTTATCTCATTGCTATTCGTGGGACCTACCCGTGGCTGTCGCGCTTTCCTACAAAACAAGTGACTACACTTCAAAGGTAATTCTTTGACTTTGAAGCGTTCTGGGACATCCTGAGGACGTGAAAGGTGTTATATAAATGCAAGGTCTTTCTTTTTCTTTTTCTCGTTCATGTTTAACCACCCAAGGAAATTAATACGGCATGTAGTATGAAAATGGATTGTTACAACCAACAAAACGGAACAAAGTAACTACAAATAATATATATGTTTGACAACTAGTAGGTTATGACAGATAGGTAATCAATTAACAGCACGGCAACAAGAGAATCAAGTCCTGGAATTGTAATGACATCCAGAAGGAACTGAGATAATGATTTTCATTTGACGGATCTGCCGGCTGGACAAACGAACACCAAAGCCATAACGACCTATTGTTCTTTTCAGGAGATGAATTTTCTTTTCTTGGAAAAATAGAACGATAGTACGAAGCATTTTGCACAGAAGTAATTAGCCATTATTTGATGAGGGAGTTGCCTGGGTCCATTTACATTGGGTTTTACAGATACTGCACAAAGGAGACAGCTGTGGAGACGCATGATTATTGTTTCAGCACTTTCCATTATCTGCAGGATCTTTTGCTTGTCCTTTGAGAACAAACTCAATGGCAGAAGAGGCACTTGACATTCTCAATATCCATATTTAAATGAACTGAAAATTGGGTTGTGTTCTTTTCCAACCACTCAAACAGATCGAATTTGATTCTGTTTTTTTACCCCTTTGTATTGCGCAGTTATTGTTGTGTGCGCAATGCAACAATGGAGGCGATTGAGGATAGCAAACTACAACATTTCATTGAAGGCACATCAAATAAATCAACTCTTTGGAGGCAGCTATCAACGTGCCCCCCAAAATGGGCAGGAAGTGAATGGGTCATCCGTGGCACCTGCCCGCTGGCGTAGGCGAGAGGGGCAAACCATTTTGAGGTTCATGCTTCATTATAATATGAAGAACGCGCTGTCTGCGCTATTCACGCTGTTTATTGGCAGCTTGCCCACTGGAGTGTGGGAAATCTGGTGGGACTCCCGCTATTTAAAGGTAGCTTGCACCTCTTAAAAGGGGAGGTGCAGGTTGCCTCTGTTGCCTTTTTCACTGCTGGTTCTGGCTGATTTCTGCAAGGTGACTGCTCAGTGCTAACGTTTCTTGAAGCTGAAATAAAGTGAAGGTTCTCTGGACACACAACAATTTTGCACAGATATCTTGGGACACAGGAAGTGAGGGTCCAGCTACTAGAGTGTTCTGAGACACTGAACACAATAATATACGGAGTAAACCAAAACATAACAGGCTCTTTATAAATACTAGTCAATCTGCTATGGCACTGAACAAGTTAAGTCAGAGAATATAGTCACTCTTTTCGCTGACTTCGTGTTGCTATGTCTCTCTCATTCTCTTTTCTTCTCCTTCTCTTCTCTTCTTCTCTCCCCTTAACTTCTTTTGCTTTTCTATGTCTTGTTCTTCTTTCTTTCCTTTCAGGTGGGAGGTGGTGGGTGCTATGGTATGGTGTGGTGTGGCAGGGAAAGAAACAACATCTGCAGGTTATATTTGGGGTGCGGGTTGCTGGGAAAATGTGGCTGTTACTAGCTCCCTTCCCATCCCCTCTTTCAATCAATCACTCATGCTCCCCCACCCCTTCGCTCCCATCATGTCCCCTCCTCCTTCACCTTCCCACTACCCACTCCTCTTCCTCCCACCCCCCCGACTCTCATCATGAACCCATCGCGTCCACTTTGAACTATCTGTTCAACCCCTGGATTTTCTCCTCACCCGTACTCTGTTATCATTCACCTCATCCTTAATGCTCAATCCATTCCCCACTCCAACTCACTGTCCCTAGGGTGGTAGGTGAGAGGACAGAGGACCCCAACCTTCAACCAACTTCCTTCCTCCACTTGCCCTCCTACCCTCTCTTCCTATTTATTTCCCTCAAAGAGGCTTTCTTTGCTTTCAAAATTCAACTTGCTGTTTTCTTCCGAAAAGAAGTAAAATTAGAATGAGGAAAGAAATTGCCTTTCTTTCTATTTGTGTCTTTTTGTCTCTCCCTCTGTCTCATAGCTGTTAGAAATTAGAATCTCTGTAAGCAATTGTTTTGGGTGGGATTGCAGAGGTAAGTTCACCCCGTTCTCCCACATGTGCTTACCCCTGCAGCCACTAGGGGAGCTCATTCAGATAGATAGATGGCTAGCAATTATTTTCTGGTACTTTTTGCAAGGTTTGGATGTCAATTAAACATTTAATTGGCACTTTTAAAACTGAGCTGGCAAAAGTTTTGGACCCATGTATTAATTATAGAGAATGCAGGGGTCAATATTAACCTAACCCGCCCATCGGAAAACGGACGAGATTGGATGCCACGCTGGTTTTGCACCCCACCCAATTTTACTTTCCAGTGAAGTCAATATTGGGCGGGGTGTAAAAAAACAATGTTCCACCCAATCCTGTGGGTTTCCCGCATGGCAAGTTAAGTTAAAATGACCCCTGTACCTATCAATGAACGTGTGCAGGAACCAACTTCAATTAGAATAATTATAAATAGCATTACAACAGCTTGAATAATAATATTAGCGTTAGTTTACAAAGTTGAAGCTCAGAATGACTGCGGTGGTATTGTGAACTACTGGAAGACAAATCGCCGTGTAGCCACTGCGCCTGCTGGAATAGGGGTGAGTTCCTTGGCTCTAGGTTTAGAGTGAGTGCCAAGGCTTTTGCAAAAGAAGTGATATCAAAAATTTAAAAAAAGTGATAGTTCAGTTTTAAATGAATGGATTCTCAAGGATTTGCAGCAAATAGAGTGGGAGGAGGATCTTGTGGAGTGTAACACCGGCATAGTTCGGTTGGGCCGAATGGCCGGATTCTGTGCTGTAAATTCGATGTAATTCTATGCCATTCATCTAAGCACGTTAACCTCCTAAGCCACAACTTTGTATGATTACACTAAAGCTGCTCTTTACAACATTCTTATGTACTCCTAATGCATTGTAGTTCATTGGATCTTAATTAGCATGAAGTCCATCATGTGTGGCAAAGAACATTATTACAAAATCAGCGATACTTTACCGGGTAATAGGTATTCATTTTTCAAATCGGCCTGGAAATTTGCCAGTTGAGTACTCTAATTGATAAATTACATAGTTGCTTGCTTGACAATTAATATTGTAAGACTAAGGGGGAAAAATTCATGTGGCGCAACTAAAATGCCGTTGACAACTGTAACAACAGCTGATGCCGATTCCAGCGCTGCACGCCATATCGGTGTTGCCGGTAGTGCTGCCGGTAAACTCGATCGCCAGGGACCTCGCCATCATGGAGATCGCGACGCCAGTGAGTGTGCAACGCTCACTGGACGTCCGATCTCCAACATTGGATTTAGCCACTTACCTTAATGGCAGTGTAGAACAACGACAGGGAGAGCTGGCGTCTACCAGCAGAAAGCAGGCTGCAGCAGTGATATTTAAAGGCACCATCCCCAATCAGCTGTACCTGACAGGGTTTTGAAGTTTCAGTGCCTGCTTGCTACTTCCTGCAACTGAAACAGCTCTCTTTAGTTATTTCAAGTTTTTTTGGTGACAGGGAGTGCGGATTCAAGTGCAGAAGTCACTCATTATTTGTTAAAGGCTTCTGCTCACAACACTTCCTCACAGACATGGGGGCTGCGGGATTAGAAGAAGAAAGAAAGACTTGCATTTATATCGCGCCTTTCACGACCACCGGACGTCCCAAAGCGCTTTACAGCCAATGAAGTACCTTTGGAGTGTAGTCACTGTTGTAATGTGGGAAACGCGGCAGCCAATTTGCGCACAGCAAGCTCCCACAAACAGCAATGTGATAATGACCAGATAATCAGTTTTTTTTAAATGTTGCTTGAGGGATAAATATTGGCCAGGATATCAGGGATAACTCCCCTTCTCTTCTTCGACATAGTGCCATGGGATCTTCTACATCCACCTGAGAGAGCAGACTGGGCCTCGGTTTAATGTCTCATCTGAAAGACAGCACCCCCGACAGATTACCTCAGGAGGACATGAGGCAGAGGAGGATGAGGAGGAAGAGGACAAGGAGGAGGAGGAACAGGAGGGAGGGCGGAGGCAACAAGACAATAGGCTTTCTAGACGGCTGTCCATGACCGGCTCATCAGACTCTGATTCACAGGAATGAAACCCCAGGTCCCTGTAGCTCACCACATCCCCATCATACCATCCCTGTGCCATGCCATATCACCGCGTCCTCCTGGGCAAAAGGTGAAATGAGAGAGACCACAAAATATTTCAAACACACTTAATAAATTTACCTATAAACATATGACACATATGACATGAATTCTAATAACTAATGACCCTTGTGCCTGCCATGGTTGAATAGCTATCATTGTGTGCAAGGTGTGAGATGTGGGTGTGAGTGTTGCTAGGTAGAGATTGTTGGTGGGTGAGTGCTGGGGGTGTGGTGCATTGAGCAGTGTGTGAAGCTTGTGGTACAGATGGTGGTATGTAACATTTGTCAAAGCCTTCACTCACCCTGACCACCCGTGTGAGCTCATTAAACTTCTTCCTGCACTGGGTGTGGGTGCTGGGGACCACAGTGCTGCCTGTGACATGGTGTGCCACCTCCCTCCACATAGTCCGGCAGACTTGTGGCGAGGGCCTCCTGCCAGTTGGCGGGTACAGGACCGCCCATCTTCTCTCCGCCACTAAAACCAATGCTTCCAAAGCTTCATCCAAAAACCTCCAGGCTCTCTCCCTGGGATGGCAATCTGCCATTTGGATTTGTAAATAAGTGCTCCTTCTCCTTGTCCCTCTTCTTATGATTGTTGAGGCAGCTGCACACCCAGCAATGCTGAGAATGAGGTGCTGCAGCATCAATGAACCTCCCCTTTAAGTAGTGAAAAAAGCCGATGGCAATCATTACTTGAGTTTAGACTGCCCCCGATATTGGTCCATTTTATCAGTGTAACGCCAATGAACTTGAGCTTTTAGACGAGAATCATGACTGCAATCATTCTAGTGAGGAGTGAGGACGAATTTTGCGTGCAGCCTAGACGATTTTCAACTGGCGCTACGTAAACATTTTGGGGTAGAAATTAGGTCGCGCCCCATTTGGGGCACAAATATCGTCCGCGCGCAAATATTAGCGCCTGGCGCTAATTATCGGCACTGACAGGAAACTTCACTTTTACCGCCCCGGGAGGTGAGTGGAGCGCTAAATTAGGCGCTGCACACCTCTCTTAAGGCGCAAAGGCCTAGGAGTGAGGCGCTACCTCAGCGCACGAGCGCAGCGCAGCTGCTGCCAGTTAGCGAGGGAACACAGACACACTGGCGCCGGACACTTCTTAAAGCGGGGGGGGCCACTTGCTCCCCAGCCACACCCTGCTCATTGCAGCCTTGAATCTCAGCCTGGAGAGACCTGTAATCCATTTTGCTGCCAAGCATGGAGAGGGTGAGAGAACGCGCTCATCGCTTCACCGAGCGGGCCTTGGATGCTCTGGTTGACGCAGTGGAGCGCAGACGATGCATGCTGTTCCCGGAGAGTGGCAGGAGGCCTTTGCCACGCGAGTTCAGAAGAGTGTGGAGGGAGGTGGCTCAGAGCGTCTCCTCCAGGAGCATGGTGCCCAGGACCCATGTCCAGTGCCGCAAAAAGTTCAACGACCTCACTCGGGTCGTCAGGGTGAGTGGCTTTTTCTCAATACCTCTCCATCCCTCCATCTCAACCTCACTCTATGGCCAGAGGGTCTTAAAACCCCAATGCACAACACTCATGCAACACCTATGGCCCTTTCATCAAACACACACACACATTCCACACTTTGCATACAGTAAGGGCTATTCACCTATGGGAGGCACATCAGGCAAGACCATGGCTGCATACAGTAAGGGCTATTCACCTATGGGAGGCACATCAGGCAAGACCATGGCTGCATATTGTAAGGGCTATTCACCTATGGGAGGCACATCAGGCAAGACCATGGCTGTATATTGACTCAGATGCTGTCCTTTTTCTTGCAGGCTAAGCTGGCTCATAATCGGAGACAGCAGCAACGGACGGGTGGAGGGCGGCTTCAGCTGCAACCCCTCAGCGATCTGGAGGAGCGCGTCCACAGGATTGTGGCAAGCCGGGTGATCGGTCCCGTCGCCACTGGAGACGCCGACCCCGTTGTGGACAGCAATGGTAAGGTCATCACCTTTTTGTCCTCTGTCCTTCCACTTGTCCCTCACAATACCAGCCTTTGACACTTTCAATCCAACTTGCTAACTCGCTGCACTTATTCCTCCCTTACTGCCACCCTGTCCTCACGCTAAAGCCACTCTTGTACCTCCCTGCTTTCAGATGGTGATTCACCAGCTGAGGAGATGGTCCCTGAAGCTGCCACTGGGAGTGATGCTGCAGCTGAGGAGGAAGAGGAAGCCGGAGCATCAGTGCCACCCTCTCCCGAGGAAGCCCATGGCCACACTGGGAACACGCCTTCCCCGGAGGGGAGCAGGGGGGAAGGGGCTGATGATGGTGAAGTTCCAGGACCCAGCGGGCTGCAGCAACGCCATTGGGGGGGGAGGGAAGAACGGGGGAGCAGGGGGGAAGGGGCTGATGATGGTGAAGTTCCAGGACCCAGCGGGCTGCAGCAACGCCATGGGGGGGGGAGGGAAGAACGGGAGCCTTCTCCCCAGAGGGAGAGTATGCCAGACACTCCTAATGCAATGGACGCAGAGGAGGAGCGGCTGATTGCAGAAATGAACAGCCAGGCGGTGGGTATGCACACTGAGCTCATGGGTGCAGTGGGAAGGGTGCCCGAATGCATTGAGGCACTGGCAAGGAGTGTGGAGCACTTCGCTGTAGCACAGGCGGATGCCACACTAAAGCTTACTGCTGCAATTCAGTCACTGGCTGCCAGGAACCCATCTGAGACTGCTCTCATGCACACTCAGATTGAGGCCACGCGAGCACTGACTGCTGCCATCCTCGATGGTTCATGCACATGTCCCCGGGGCTGTCACCGCGCCGCAGCAGGCCAGCAATCTGTTCTCCGGCAAATTGCTCCGGATGCTGAAGTGCTGCCCCGTGGGAGTGCTAGTGTGTCGGGCGAGCAGGGAGTTGCTGTCCTCTCTCACGATGACAGCATTCCTGCTGCCAACACTGTCACTTCTCCACTGCACTTGCCACCGCCTGTAGGACAGACTGCTGCCGCCCATGCAGAGTTGGTGCAGTCTGCAGCCGGGCCCTCCAGGCCCAGAAGTGGTCGAGGCCGGCCTTCAGGGGCATCTGCAGTGTCAGGGTCTGACAAGCAGCAGCCTTCCACCAGCCTTGCTGCAGCCACTGAGGTCCCATTACGGAGGAGCAGTAGGGTTAGAAGGGGGGAAGTGCGCAAGGGAAGGAGATCACCCTCGAAGGGCAAAAAGTAGGAGGTGTGCCAAAATGCTGGTCATTTTTTTATTAAAGGCCGAGGTTCATGGCCCAACTTTTGTTTAGTGTTTTGGACATTATCTCCAGGTTGTGAGAACCAGTTATGTTATTGACTGTTTTTTTGTGTTTATTTCTATGAGTTTGTCATGAGGAATTGACACACACAGAGTTTGTACAATAAATAAGTTTCTGTATTCAAAATATACATGGCTGGTGGTTGGAATTATTGGTGCCTTGGCCGGCTTAGGGGTTGCGTGCTGGGTTGATTCGTGTTTGTAGCACTGGCAGGGGCCCTAGAAGCGGCTTGCTATTAGTCGTTGACGGACGGCCCTTGCAGTTTGACCATTGTGGGCCGCCCTCCTGCCTTGGTGCTGCTGCTGATCATCGTCCTCGGCCTGTTCCTCCTCTTCCTCCTCCTCCTCTTGTGGTGCTGCAAGGCCTGGTGGCATTGGCTGCGTCCTGAGGATTGCCATGTTGTGCAACATGCAGCACACCACTACGAATTTGGAAACTTGCTCAGGCGAGTACTGCAGGGCTCCTCCGGAATGGTCCAGACAGCGGAATCGTTGTTTGAGCACGCCGATTGTGCGCTCAATAATGTTCCTGGTTGCTTGATGGCTTTCCTGGTACCGCAGCTCAGCAGGGGTGTTTGGCGCACGGAGCGGTGTCATCAGCCAGGTGCTCAATGCGTACCCCTTGTCCCCCAGAAGCCAACCAACTGGCTGATGCGGTGCCTCGAAAATTTCTGCCACAGTACTCTGGCGCAGGATGAAAGCATCGTGGCAGCTGCCCGGATAGTGGGCATTGACAGCGAGAATCACCTGTCTGTGATCACAGACCAACTGCACATTCAAGGAATGGAACCCCTTTCTGTTCCGGAACTCCTCTGCATTCTCTCGCGGAGCACGCAAAGCCACATGCGTGCAGTCAATGGCGCCCTGCACCATGGGGAAGCCCGCTACCCTCGCAAAGCCCATAGCACGGTCATGCTGCTTGTCTGGGGTCATAGGGAAGGAGATGAAGTCTCGTCTCCTTCTGAAGAGGGCATTGGTGACCTGCCGGATGCAGCGATGCACCGCAAACTGGGAGATATTGGCGAGGTCCCCAACAGCAGCTTGGAATGAGCCAGTGGCGTAGAAGTTCAAAGCCACTGTGACCTTCACTGCCACCGACAGAGACGTCCTGGACCTCAGCTGAGGCTGCAGATCTGGCTGCAGCAGGTGGCAGAGCTCAGTGACCACCTCCTTGCTGAATCGCAGCCTTCGCAAACACAGCTCCTCGGACATGTAGATGTAGGAGAGCTGTTCACGATATACCCTGGGAGGGTAAGCTCTCCTGTACATGCGCCTGATGGCCCTCCTCCGTCTGGCCATCATTGCCACTCTCTGTCTGCGTCTCACTCTCCTCCGATTGAGCTGGAGCAGGACGACGCCCCCAATCATTGCAGCCCCCATATTCTCTTTGGCAGAAAAGTAATGAGGTGCAGCAACGAAAGTAGCAGCAAAGTTAGGATGAACTAGGCCAAACTACCTCACAAAGCGTTGAGTCAATGTAGAAGTCTCTCTCTCTCTCTCTCCGAATCTCTCTCTCTCTCTCAGAACGAGTGGTGCATAAATGTCGACCACAGAAAAAGACAGGAAGAGGCCCCCTTTAAATAGCGCCCCCCCCAGCCCCACACCGATTGATAACGTTCCAGTCTTCCGGTCGTTGGAAGCGCCAGGCGGTAAGGCAGGGGGCGCCACTCAATTTCCGCTCCGGGGCGCCCCAAGGGCGTTGCACCACGGAATGACGTCACAATCTGCGCGCGCAGGTGGTCGCAGCGGTAAGTTTTAGCGCCGCCGCACAATCTCAAGTTAAGTTCTCGAGCGGCGCAAACAGCGCTGCGCCCGGGCGTTAGCGCCTTAACGCCCCATTAGCGCCCATTTAAGGCGCTAACGGGAGGCGCAACCAACTGAATTTTTACCCCTTTTAGTCTAAACACTAGCCATTTCTTGGCTATAACGAATTTCTAGCCCTAAGAATCATAAGGGGAAAAATTCAGTTGGTTGCGCCTCCCGTTAGCGCCTTAAGAGGGCGCTAATGGGTCGCAAAGCATCTAGCGCCCAGGCGCGGTGATGTTTGCGCCGCTCGCGAAATTAACTAGACATTTTGCGGCGGCGCTAAACACTACCGCCACGATCTCCTGCGCTGGCAGATCATGACGTCAGTCGAGTGCGCAACGCCCCGGTATCGTCCCGGAGCAGATATTGAGTGGCGTCCCCTGCCTTACCGCCTGACGCTAGCAACGACAGGTTGAGGGGAGCGTTTTGCAGTCATGAAGGGACTGGGGGAGCACTATTTAAAGGCGACCGCTTCCTGCCTTTTATTGTTGGTGCCATTTTTGAACCACGCATTCTGAGAGAGAGAGAAAGAGACTTCTGGAGAGATTCAACGCTGTGTGAAGGAGTTTTGGGTACTGAGCAGCACTTTGCAGGTTCATTTTGATTTGCCCTTCCTTGTATCGATTTAGAAGAGACTGTGGGGGCTGCACTCTTAAGCTCTTTCTCTGGTACTCTCCATTGTTCTTTCCAGCAGATTTGATGTGCAGGTCTCCCCAGGCCAGGATTCAAGGCTGTAATGAGCAGGATGTGGATGGAAAGCAAGATCAACCATCCCCTTTAAGAACTGGCCGGTGCCAGTGTGTGTGTGTTCCATTGCTGACTGACATCACATGAGCTTCGTCAGCGCTCTGAGGTAGTGCCTCGCTCCTCGGCCTTTGCGCCTTAAGACAGGTGTGAAGCGCCTGATTTAGCGCTCCAATCACCTCCAGGGGCGATACAAGTCAAGTTTGCAGTCGGTGGCGATAATTAGCACCAGGCGCTAATTTTTGTGCCCGGCCGATAATTGCGCCCCAAATGGGGCGATACTGAATTTCTCCCCCATAGAATCATAGAAGCTTACAGCACAGAAGGAGGCCATTCAGTCCATCGTGCCTATGTACAGGAAGAATGTAATTAATATGGCCCAGAAATTCGGCCGAATACGGGAGAGTACGCACTGTGTACTCACCCATATACGGTCCCGAAGTGCCGGTTTCCTGCATGCACTGCGCATGCGCGGGAAACCGGCACTTCCGATATTGCGAAGGGGGCGGTTTCTAAGTTAACCGCGTGCGCACTACAGGCTGTGCGCACGCAGCACACTTAGGTTTTTTTTCAGGTTTGAAAGCGAGGGTAAGTATGGAAGATTTTACACATAAAAAAGGAGGCGTAAGACCCCCTTTTAACAAGGTAAGTAGTTCATTAAGTATTATTTTAAATTTTTTTCAACAGGTTTATCTTTTTTAGAGACTTTAAAGAAAGGTAAGTTTATTTTTATAACTTTTAAAAAGAATTAAAATTTTTTCAAAAATTAAAATTTTTGTTTAAAGTGGTTAATTTATTTAACTATAGTTATTTTATTAATGTGATGTTTTTTTTAAAATTTAATTGAGGTTTAGCTGTTCTTTTGGGGGCAATTTGTATTCATAGTTTTGACAGTTCTCCTGTCAAAACTATGAATGAAAGATGGTGTGCTGCCATTGGCTCTAACTGGCCCACGTGATCCCAGAGGTCACATCGCACTAACTGCGTCTCTGGGACACGCACACACTGCGCGCCGGCACCAGGGAGAGGCCCGGGACCCGAAGTTCGTGTGGGCCCGAAACAGAACGGCAGGCGCGGTAGGTAAGATCGCGCGCGATCCTTACCCCCGCGGCAAGCCGGAGAGGCCAATTTCTGGGCCAATGTCTAGTTGTCCTCATTTGTAATAATCACTAGGATCAGCTAAGTATCCATGCAAATCAAAAGAGCTTTATTTGAGGTGCAGTACCTTCCTTCTATGTTCTATCAAAGCAGAAGGACTATAAATCAGCAACAACTGTCAGCCACATGAGTTAGCTGCAGCCATGTTCCCATCTCTTTTGTTGGATGAATATTATGACAGCCTCGTTTTATAAAAATTAATCAAAACAGCTTAGTTTTATAAAATTGGATCAAAGCAGCTTAGCCATTATTGCTTCCAAATGCTTTGACTTACATGGGATCTATTCTTCAAAGAGCCATGGCACTTTTGGGAAGAGGTTGATCAACCCTGAGGGACGGTTTCTCTAACCTTCAGGATGTGTGCTGTTGGTTTGTACTTAGGCCACTGACAGCCGTGAGCATATTACGATCATCAATGGCCTAATCATCGTTTGAAGGCAGGATGTTGGACCCCAGGCCCTGCAGCCTGTCCCTGATGTCAGAGAGCCCTGTAGACATTATTTCTGGATATCGTGCTTGAAGACGCTGAAACCTCCAGGGTGACTGAGTCACTTGGTGCTCTGTTGCTCCATCACTACCACATGCTGATTTCCCGATCATTCTCTCACACCAGATTGAAAGTCCCCAGTTGGATGAACCACTTTCCATCAGTAGGATGTATTATTACAGGAGAGCGCAGGAGTATGAGAGAACAAAGCCGGGCATTTATGGAGGCTTCCATACATATTAGTGAGACACGGATGCCGACCAAAATAAGTTAAATCTGTCAGACAAGTTGGCTTGAATACCTAAGCTGAATTGATTCAGTAAGCTGTTGTAAAAGCAATACAAAAGGAAGAGATGAACATGGTCGAGAAAGATAGAAACAGATTATAATTCTAAATACATATAGCTAACAATCATAATATACCCGGTCAGCTCTCACTAGCATTCTATAGGTAAGGTACTTTACATTCAGGTAAGATATGCATAAACCTTTAAAACTCTGCTGTTCCCTTAAAAACAGAGCACCAAGTATTTGATTGTTCTGTCCATATTTATCATCCCTTTATAGATAAAACTTGTCTTTAACAGACAGTATAGTGTGCAGACGGGTGAAGGGATTCAGGAGGCCAACTCTCTCACCAGTTTTGAAGATTCTATCATGGAGGCCACTGGTATTTCTGATTTTGCTAGAAATACCAAACAGAGGAAATCTTCACAAATGGTTACTGTCTCTATACATTGCTAAGCAGAAAATCTTTTACCTCATGAGGAAAATCGTAGGTTTAATTATTATCTGTAATAGTAAAGTGAGATGGCACGTCACATCCTGCTGACCTTTTTTTTGAAAAGTAAGTTAACACATTCTTCTGGGCCGACTTTGACATTTGGGTGACAGATAGGTGGAGCGTGGCAGCCGATCGCTCGTACCCACGGTGAAGAGGTAGCCGCGAGTTAATGGCTGGTGAGCTGCGGGGCGCCAAACGGGCTTCCCGGATGCAGCTCGGCAGATTGAGGCCTCCCAATATTGGGTCACCCCGGCTGCCAGCGAGATTGGTGCAAGGGGTGGGGATTGTTGCGATTATGGATCGTGGAGGTCCCGGGGCGGTTGGGGAACCAGATTCTTTTTTGGCTGGACTGGAGGAGCACCTCCGGGCCCCGCAAAAATAATTCCGAACTTACCGTGACTGGGTCCACTTTGGCTCCATCGCCGGTGGAAGCGGTTGGAGTTTGCACAATGCAGGCTCCGATTGTTCCGAGCTAAAATAGGAGCAGGAGTAGGCCATTCGGCCCTTCGAGCCTGCTCCGCCATTCAATATGATCATGGCTGATCCTCTATCTCAATACCATATTCCCGCTCTCTCCCCATACCCCTTGATGCCTTTTTTGTCTAGAAATCTATCTATCTCCTTCTTAAATATATTCAGTGACTTGGCCTCCACAGCCTTCTGTGGTAGAGAATTCCACAGGTTCACCACCCTCTGAGTGAAGAAATTTCTCCTCATCTCAGTCCTAAATGTCCTACCCCGTATCCTGAGACTGTGACCTCGTTCTAGACCCCCCAGCCAGGGGAAACATCCTCCCTGCATCCAGTCTGGAGACAGGCGGGTGCTTCATTAGGCCAAGAGTAGGCCCCTTTCAAAATGTCGCCAGCCTCTCTGTTTGTGTTAACCGGTTGGCAAGGACACCGACCCCATTTTGAGGCTGTTAACCACCCCATTAATGCCAGGCGGTAGAAGTGAAAATTGACCCCTCTGAGACTTCTCTTCAGGGAACATTGACTATTTAGAATCAACCAATGGGTAGACCATGGGACAGAGAAAGTCAAAGCCCTCTTGCACCACACTTTCATGAATTTAAGGCCATTGAATGATTGGGTCTGTAAAATCTGTATGTGGCTAATGCCAGTGCTAATCAGCCTTGCTTTTTCAGTGAAGTATTTTTGTTATCAATATCTTAAAATTAGAACTAGGCTGTTTAGGTGGGATATAAGGAAACACATTTTCATGCAAAGGGTCGTAGAAATCTGGAATTCTCTCCCTTAAAAGGATGTGGATGCTGGGTCAATTGGAGCTTTCAAGACTGAGATCGATAGAGTTTTATTAGTTAAGAGTATCAAGGGATAGGGATCAGAGGCGGGTAAATGGGGTTGAGGTACAGATCAGCCATGATCTAATTGAATGGTGGAGCAGGCTCGAGGGGCTCGAATGGCCTACTCCTGCTCCTGTGGTCCTATATCTCTAATGCCCAATGCTTACTGAACACTGATATTTGGGAGCAACTCTTCTATTTCGTTAAAAACTAGATAAACAGCATCAAATGTTATTCATGATGCCCTAAATGTTGCCTCTTTTAAAAAAAAAATGATGCCCATCAATGGCACTTCATAATTTTTTTAATTGCAACAGGCCAAATCAAACATTTTAGCAATAAAATATTTACAATGGCACTTCATCACAGATTAGGACAGCAGTAGCAAAATTGATCGAAAAAAGGCTTGAAAATAGAAAGCGGAAAGATATTATCAACAGCCACCATTGGCACCAGACCAGAATACCATTTGTAATATGAGGTAGGAAACTTTCCATCCACTGACAATTGATCGAACTTGTGTACTGTTTAAAGAATTACAGTGCTTTCTGTTTCAATTTGTGACATATGTGCCTTAAGAGCTGATACATTAAGCCACTCAAAGCGTGAAACCCTATCTGTGGTGCTTGATATCAAGAGCACTTTCTCCAATGGTCACAAAATTGATCAGATGAGTGTTCAAATTTGCTGATGGCAATATTACACATTAAAGGTTGTATTATAACTCAAGGCTAATTACTGTGAGACTGCACAAAAATGTAGTACTTCATTGTACAAGTACTCACCTGTAACATAATTCACTATTAACTGTTGGGCACCTCAAAGGATGGCAGTCCTAGTCATATAATGTTAAAGCATAAGCCTTTTATAGTGCAACACGGTTTTTAGGTGCCATTTCTATTTGTTCAGTCCCTTCTGCGGATCAGTAGAGGAGTGAGGAGATGCATTTAGGAGGCTCAAATGTATTGCTTAATGGGGAAGAAACTCACACCAACCATATTATCTCCTGACCGTGTTAGGCAGTTCAGAGAACAGACAACAAGGATGGTTTTGCGACATAAAACTGTAAGTTATGAGGATAGAATCACAGATTTGAGGCCATCCTCATTGGAGAATGCCACAACACATTTATAACCAGAGGAAATCTCCCTCCCCCCGCCTTGCCCCGCACACACATCTTTAAGTAATGCAGCGGTAAGCAGGCTCTTTAACAGAACTGGGAAACACAAATACAAAATCCTATGCTGGTAAAATTCAACTTCAGGGGGTGGAAACGGACGATAGTGAACCAGCCATCTGTTATACCTTGCTCGAGTTTCCTTTCCATTGTAGCGTGTATAACGAGCTGCGATCTTCTACTGCCCATTCTGCGCCCTGACAAAGTTGACTTTAACCTCTTATATTAACGCTATGCTGCCATCTCCTTTAAAAATGGACCTCAATGTACATCTTAAGAACACTTATTTATAATGACAGTTTAGTGAAAGAATTTCTGTTTAACTCTACATGCAGAGGAATTATAAGTATGGACGCCAGTAATGAAATACTTTTTTGAACATTATGGTACCAGTTACATTGTGACCATTAGGAATGACTGCTGGTTCCAATGGGTGTGATTTTGACTTTGAACGATAGTATTAAACGGGTGATAGCGAATTGGCACCCTGTTTTACATCTTTCCTGATTTTTATTACCATTGAATTCACTATCACCCATTTTACACTATTTCACAATGTCAAAATTACCCCCAATGTTTCTTAATATTAAGCAGTTTTCATTCACTCAGGGGTCAAGGAGAAATTCAGAGTTGTATTTTCATAGGCCTGGAGGAGGTCATTGCAGTCAAAATAATACACAGTCCAGTGGGAGGAATGGGCAGGTTAGGCTTCATAGCCTTTTCTTGTACCCTACTTACTAATGTACCTATATGTTTGTAAGGGTGACAGTTTACATCCAGGAATGATTAGTGTAGAGTATCTACTAACTAGAAAAGAGAAGGCTGAGGGGTGACCTAATAGATGTCTTTAAAATTATGAAGGGATTCGATAGGGTAGACGTAGAGAAGATGTTCCAAATGTGCGGGAGTCCAAAACTAAGTGGCATAAATATTAAATAGTCACTAATAAATCCAATAATGAATTCAGGAGAAACTTCTTTACCCAGAGTGGTTAGAATGTGGAACTTGCTACCACAAGGAGTAGTTGAGGTGATTAGCATAGACGACTTTAAGGGGAAGCTAGATAAGTACATGAGGGAGAAAGCAATAGAAGGATATGCAGATAGGGTGAGATGAAGTAGGATAGGAGGAGGCTCATGTGGAGCATCAACACACGGCACAGACCAATTGTCAGAATGGCCTGTTTCTGTGCTGTAAATTTTTTATAAAAACAAACTCAGGAGACGGGACTGTGTATCTGTTGGAGCAGTTGCTCTGTGTGGAGGGAACACTATAAAAGCTTCAAATAACTCAGGTCGTGCAGTTTCTTTTAACGAGAGAGAGAGAGAGAGAGAGAGAGGTTTGAGGGATATGACAGCCAGGCAGCAAGATGGAACAGGCTTGGTAAAGTTCATCGCCTTTGTCATAGAGTTATACAGCACAGAAAGAGGCCCTTCGGCCCATCGTGTCCGCACCGGTCATCAAGCCCTGTCTATTCTAATCCCATTTTCCAGCACTTGGTCCGTAGCCTTGTATGCTATGGTGTTTCAAGTGCTCATCTAAATGCTTCTTGAATGTTGTGAGGGTTCCTGCCTCTACCACCCTTTCAGGCAGTGAGTTCCAGATTCCAACCACCCTCTGGGTGAAAAAGTTTTTCCTCAAATCCCCTCTAAACCTCCTGCCCCTTACCTTGAAACTATGCCCCCTGGTTATTGATCCCTCTGCTAAGGGGAAAAGTTCCTTTCGATCTACCCTATCTATGCCCCTCATAATTTTGTACACCTCAATCAGGTCCCCTCTCAGCCTTCTCTGCTCTAAGGAAAACAACCCCAGCCTGTCCAGTCTCTCTTCATAGCTGAAGCGCTTCAGCCCAGGTAACATCCTGGTGAATCTCCTCTGCACCCTCTCCAATGCAATCACATCTTTCCTATAGTGTGGTGACCAGAACTGCACACAGTATTCCAGCTGTGGCCTAACTAGCGTTTTGTACAGCTCCATCATAACCTCCCTGCTCTTATATTCTATGCCTCGGCTAATGAAGGCAAGTATCCTATATGCCTTTTTAACCACCTTATCTACCTATCCTGCTGCCTTCAGGGATCTATGTACTTGCACACCAAGGTCCCTCTGATCCTCTGTCCTTCCTAGGGTCCTACATTCATTGTGTATTCCCTTGCCTTGTTAGTTCTCCCAAAATGCATCACCTCACACTTTTCAGGGTTAAATTCCATTTGCCACTGTTCTGCCCATCTGACCAACCCGTCTATATCGTCCTGTAGACTGAGGCTTTCCTCCTCGCTATTTACCACCCCACCAATTTTTGTGTCATCTGCAAACTTACTGATCATACCTCCTACATTCATTAATGTACAATACAAACAGCAAAGGACCCAGCACCGATCCCTGCGGTACACCACTGGACACAGGCTTCCAGTCACAAAAACAACCTTTGACCATCACCCTCTGCCTCCTGCCACTAAGCCAATTTTGGATCCAATGTGCCAAGTTGCCCTGGATCCCATGGGCTCTTACCTTCTTGACCAGTCTCCCATGCAGGACTTTGTCAAAAGCCTTACTGAGGTCCATGTAGACCACATCAACTGCACTACCCTCATCCACACACCTAGTCACCCCTCGAAAAATTCAATCAAATTGGTCAGACATTATCTCCCCCTGACAAAGCCATGCTGACTATCCTTGATTAATCCTTGCCTCTCCAAGTGGAGACTAATTCTGTCCCTCAGAATTTTTTCCAATAATTTCCCTACCACTGATGTTAGGCTCACTGGCCTGTAATTCCCTGGTTTATCCCTACTACCCTTCTTGAATAATGATACTACGTTAGCTGTTCTCCAGTCCTCTGGCACCTTCCCTGTGGCCAGAGAGGTTCTGAAAATTTGTGTCAGAGCCCATGCAATCTCCTCCTTTGCCTCACACAGCAGCCTGGGATACATCTCGTCTGGGCCTTGGGATTTATCCACTTTTAAGCCCGCTAAAACCGCTAGTACCTCCTCCCTCTCAATACTAATTTGTTCAAGTATATCACAATCCCCCTGCTGATTTCTATGCCTACATCGTCCTTCTCCATAGTGAACACAGATGCAAAATATTCATTTAAAACCCCACCTACATCTTCTGGCTCTACACACAGATTGCTACTTTGGTCCCTAATGGGCCCTACTCTTTCCCTGGTTATCCTCTTGCCCTTAATATACTTATAAAACACCTTGGGATTTTCCTTTATTTTGCTCGCCAGTGTTTTTTCATGCCCCCTCTTCGCTCTCCTAATTTCTTTTTTAAGTACCCCCCTGCACTTTCTATACTCCTCTAGGGCTTCCACTGTTTTTATTCCTTTGTATCTGCCAAAAGCCTCCCTTTTTTTCCTAATCCATTCTCGTATATCCCTTGACATCCAGGGTTCCCTGGGCTTTTTGGTCCCACCCTTGACCTTTACTGGAACATGTTGCCGTTGTACTCTCTCTATTTCCTTTCTGAAAGACTCCCACTGCTCTGATGTGGATTTTCCTACAAGTAGCTGATCCCAGTCCACTTTGGCCAGATCCTGCCTTATCATATTAAAATCGGCCTTCCCCCAATTTAGAACCTTTATTTCCAGTCCATCTTTGTCCTTTTCCATGACTACCTTAAATCTCACCGAATTATGGTCACTGTCACCAAAATGCTCTCCTACTGATACTTCTACCACTGGCCCGTCTACATTCCCTAGAATTAGGTCCAGTACCGCCCCCTCTCGTAGGACTTTCTACATGCTGGCTCAAAAAGCTCTCCTGGATGCACTTTAAGAATTCCACACCCTCTAAGCCTTTCACACTCTGACTATCCCAGTTAATATTGGGGAAGTTGAAATCCCCTACTATTATTACCCTATTATTTCTACACTTCTCTGAGATTTGCCTACATATCTGTTCCTCTATCTCCCCCTGACTGTTTGGGGGCCTGTAGTACACTCCCAGCAAAGTGCTTGCCCCCTTTTTGTTTTTAAGTTCTACCCAGATGGCCTCATTAGAGGAACCTGCTAAGATATCATCCCTCCTTACAGCAGTAATTGACTCCTTGATTAATATTGCGACACCCCCTCCTCTTTTACACCCCCCTCTGTCTCGCCTGAAGATTCTATACCCCGGAATATTGAGCTGCCAGTCCTGCCCCTCCCTCAACCATGTCTCTGTGATAGCAACAATATCATACTCCCATGTGTTCATCAACACCTTCAATTCATCTACCTTACTCGCAAGACTCCTTGCATTAAAATAAATGCCATCCAGCCTTGCCATACTCCCTTGTGCCGTTACATATTTGCTCTGCCTTCCAGGCTGACTTGTTTTTTCCTCTATATTTGGCTGTGCATCACCCCCTACTATAGCTCCACTCGGTATCCCATCCCCCTGCCAAGTTAGTTTAAACCCCCCCCCCCCCCCAAACAGTACTAGCAAACCTCCCTGCAAGGATGTTGGTCCCGTTCTGGTTCAGGTGCAACCCGTCCAACTTGTACAGGCCCCACCTTCCCCAGAAGCAGACCCAGTGTTCCAGGAAACTAAAGCCCTCTCTCCTGCACCAACTCTTTAGCCACGCATTCATCTGCTCTATCCTCCTATTCCTATACTCACTAGCACGTGGCACCGGGAGTAATCCAGAGACTACAACCTTTGAGGTCCTGCTTTTTAATCTGCTACCTAGCTCCCTAAATTCTTGTTGCAGGACCTCATCCCTCTTTCTACCCATGTCGTTGGTACCAATGTGAACCACGACCTCTGACTGTTCGCCCTCCCCCTTCAGAATGCCCTGCAGCCGTTCAGTGACATCCTTGACCCTGGCACCAGGGAGGCAGCATACCATCCTGGAGTCACGTCTGCGGCCACAGAAACGTCTATCTGTTCCCCTTACGATAGAATCCCCTATCACTATTGCTCTCTCACTCTTTTTCCTCCCCTCCTGTGCAGTTGAGCCACTCGTAGTGCCACGGACTTGGCTCTTGCTGCATTCCCCTGAGAAACCATCTCCCCCATCAGTATCCAAAACGGAAAATCTGTCGGAGAGGGAGATCGACCCAGGGGACTTCTGCACTACCTTCCTAGTTCTTTTACTCTGTCTGGTGGTCACCCATTCCCTGTCTGCCTGTGCACTCTTTACCTGCGGTGTGACCTCCTTGTTAAACGTGCTATCCACAAAGATCTCAGCTTCGCGGATGCTCCACAGTAACTCCAGCCGCAGCTCCAGCTCCGAAACGCAGATTTTGAGTAGCTGCAGCTGGAGACACTTCCTGCACATGTGTTCGCCCTGGACACCTAAAGTGTCCCTGACTTCCAACATAGCACAGGAGGAGCACTCCACGCTGCCGAGCTGCCCTGCCATGTCCTACCCTTAATTTACTCCCTTTAAATTAAAGAATATGAAATACACTAGGGACCTTACTTCCCTTTAAACACGACTTACTCTAAACTAGAGTCCTTACTTTTACTTTAATGACTGGAATGTAGAAATACTCACCGCTGGTTCTCTGTCCCCTCTTGTGCAGCTTTTTAGCTCCTGCTCTCCTGGAAGCTGACAAAGATGGAAAAAGAAAGGAACACCTACCTCCCCGCACTCACTCACTCACTCACTCACTCACTCACTCACTCACTCACCAAACTCGCAGCTTAACACTCTGTTCCGATCTGCACTCCGTAACAAACTGCACTCTAGCCTCCCTTATTTATACTGCTGTGTTCCAAATAATGATGTTGATAAGGACTAGGGGATACATTTTCCTTTGTTTGTATGAGTAAATAAAGAGGGAAGCTTGTGTTTAGGTTTTCACTACTGCGAGTGAATGGGGGGAAATATGTTCCCTGGTTGTGGAATATGTGCTGTATTTTGAAAAGAACCGATGCAAGCTCAATATTAATATCTTCCAACAGTTATTGTTTGCACAACAGCAAATAAAAACCTTCTGGAATTCACTCATAAAGCTTCCATCATGATAACCTAAACAAAATGAGAATCTAAGTTTAAACCTAGACCCAGAACAAATAAATCCAGAGGTAACTGCAATGAAATCACACCTTTGTCTTAGCTGCAAGTTTAAATTGTGATCCTTAAAACTCATAAAAAGAAAGAGAAATTGAGCGAAGTGTATCACCTGTGGAGCAGGTAATAAAGGAAAGACTTCTCATCACGTCTCTTCGAAGCATCTCCTAGTGCTTCATATACAATGAGTTGCTTTGAAGTGCAATGACTGTTGTTAAGTAAACAAACACGTCAGCCGTTTTGTGCGCCACAGGATCCCACAAACAGCAATGAGATGAATGACCATTTAATCTCTTTGTGTTGGTGTTGTGGCCTCGCTCTCCCTATACCTGTAACCTCTGACCTCTCCCCTCCCTTCATTTTACAATTAGAGGCTGTGATTTCAGCCCTGGAATTCCCTCCTCAGACCTCTCCACCTCACTCTTCTCCTTTAAGGCATTCTTTAAAAAACCATCTCTCCTCCTAATATCTCCTTCTTTGGCTTAGCATCCATTTTTTTTGATTACACCTCTGTGAAGTGCCTTGGGACATTTTTCTATGTTAAAAGTGCTATATTAATGCGTGTGCTTGTTATAGAATAGTACAGCACAGAAGGAGGCCATTTGGCCTACCAAGTCTGCACTGGTTCTTTCGAAGAGCAATCCAGTTAGTCCCACTCCCCCGCTCTTTCCCCATATCCCTGCTATTGTTTCTTCTTCAAGTATTTATCCAATTCCCTTTTGAAGGCTACTATTGAATCTGTTTCCACCACCCTATCAGGCAGTGCATTCCAAATCCGAACCACTCGTTGCGTAAACAAGTTTTTCCTCATGTTGTTGTTGATGATTATTGAGGGAAGATTACTAGCCAGACCGGGGACGAACTCCCCCCTCTTTTTGAAATAGTGTCATTAGATCTTTGCCCATCAGAATAGGCAGACAGACTATCTCATGTGAATGGTGTCACCTCTGACTCTCGGGGAGCGAATTTCCATCGGGTTTCTTACGATTTTCCGCCATAATTTTGGTGGAAGATCTGTAGAAATCCCAGCGAGACTGATTAAACAGTGTTTACACCATTTCTACGGGGTTTCTGTGGCTCTTCTGATAAAATTATGGCAGAAAATCAGAAGAATCCCTGATAGAAATTCACCCCCCCCCCCACCACCACCCCCACCCCCTCCCCCGCCCGCAATGTTACGCTGAGCCTAGATTATGTGCTCAAGTCCTGCAGTGGGGCTTGAACCCAGAGCCTTCAGACTCAGAACTCTATGAAATTATATTTATGCATAGGAGCATAGTAACATTAGGAACAGGAGTCGGCCACTCAGCCCCTCGAACCTGCTCCGCCATTCAATTAGATCATGGCTGATTTGCACCTCCACTCCATGGCCGGAATTTTGCCAGCGCTCAGAGGGCGGGTTCAGAGGCGGGTCCGCTGTCAAAATTGAAAAGATTGACAGCGGGTCGGGATCCCGCTCTGAACCCGCCTCCATGTCAGTTTCCCAAGTGTCGGGTCTGTCTGCACTTTACAGACCCGACACCAAGCGGCGGGTGAGCCAATTCAGATACTTAAGAGCTTGTTAAAAGGTACTGAAACACCATGTTACCATGTACTTACCATTTTACCAGCTTTTTCACAAAGTTCCTGGCGCTCGGGGATCACGTCAGGGAAGTGTGTCGGGCTGTCAATGACTCTCCATTCCTCTGAATAGTTGACAGCTGCAAAAGTGGTATAAACTCTACCATTTCACCGCTGTTCACTTTCCAATCTGAGAAGCTGGAGCCTTCAGGATTTGGAACACACTTTTGAGCTTTATACAGTTTGGAAGTGTTTGGAGTAAACTCTCTATCCACTGTCACCTCCTTGGAACAACCTATCTCACCATTAACAGATCGCTTCTGTCATCTCAACTTCAGCTGCCATATTTAACATCAGAATGCTCTGTCACCCTGGTCCTCAGAATCTGATGACGATCAGCCGCAGCAGCAGCAGAACCAGGCACACCAGCAGCAGCAACAACAAGAGCGGCAACCTTCTCCTGAACCACCCGATGCTGCACAGGACAGAGGGCATCAGCGCAGGACTGCACCGCGCCGGAGGCGATACCCCCAACACAGGGTCTATAGGCAGAGGACGAGCTTCCTCAACATGACTGAGCAGCAGTGCCAAAGGAGGCTCAGGCTATCGCGCCAGGTCATCGCAGACATTTGCACATTACTGGAGCAAGACCTACAGCCCAGAGGAAGGGATGGACAACCCTTACCAGTGGCTGTCAAAGTCACCAGTACCCTCAACTCCTTCGCCTCAGGCTCCTTCCAGGCATCTGCAGCAGAAATTTCTGGCATCTCACAGTTGGCCACCCACACAGATGCATCACACAGGTCACTGATGCCCACTTTAGCAAGTCCGCCAATTATATCCACTTTGCAAGTGATGAAGGCAGTGTCAATTAGCGGGCGCTCAGCTTTGGCGCTCTGATTGGCCTCCCACGGGGTGCAGGACGTCATCGACTGCACACATGTGGCCATCAGAGCACCCCATCAGAACCCGGCAGTATTTGTCAACTGCAAGGGGTTCCACTCCCTCAACGTGCAGCTGGTCTGCAACCATAGGAAGATTATCATCCATGTGTGCGCCAAGTTCCCTGGCAGCTGCCATGACTCGTACATCCTGCGCCAGTCCACCGTCCCTCAGCTCTTCGCTCCGCCAAACAGTCTTTCCGGCTGGCTGCTTGGAGACAAGGGCTATCCCCTGAAGATGTGGCTCATGACACCTTTGAAGAGGCCAACAAACGAGGCTGAGGGACGTTATAATCAAAGCCACATCTCCACGAGAAGTGTCATCGAACAGACAATAGGCTGGCTCAAAATGCGCTTCCGATGCCTCGACAGATCTGGAGGAGCCCTTCAGTACGCACCATGCTAGGGTCGCCAGAATCGTCGTGGTCTGCTGCGCCCTGAACATAGCACAGTAGCGAGGAGTAGTGCTGGATGAGGAAGACAGCGCAGAGCGCACATCCTCTGAGGAGCAGCATGAGTTTCAAAACGAGGATGAGGAAGACCTGGAGGAGCCGGAGGTGCCCTTGCGAGCAGTACGTGATCACATTGCTGCCCGTTGTGCCAGGGATGCCCTAATCAATGGCAGATTTGCATAAATTTAAAAGCTCAGACACGTGGCTGCCACAGGTGTGTGCAGGTTGGCATCACCCCACACCAACACTATAGAGCAGTCCAACAATGACCATTCCACTCGATGTTCACTCTCACCACCATTGGTGGAGCTCGAATCAGCCCTGACCGTTCACTCTGCCACTTCCATTTGAACACACACATTTGGCAAGAACTGCAAAATTAAACAAATAAATGATTGGTTACAGCTAATTCATAGAATTTAAACATCACAATTATATTGAAAAACACAGCCGTGTGACTACCCTTGCGACTATTTGTGTGGGATCTTTCTTTTCCAAGTGCGTCTACATGGTGCTATCCCTGTGGCTTCAGCAGAGGTAGAGGCAACCTCCTCACCTCCCTGCTGTGCCTGCTTAGATGCCTTTGGCGGTCGTCCTCTGGGTTTTGGAGCCTGTGAGGGCCCTGCCAAAGTCTACGGCTGTGCCGGGGCAGACTTGGCCATCACTGTCCGGGAAGGCATCTGGGGCTCTGAGCGAGGGGTTGGTAAGGGGGTGGAAGTCTGAGCGCTTGGAGAGGAGCCCCCACTTCCATGTCCCCTCCCACCATCATCCCTCTCATGGGCCACCCGCACTTCCCTGCTCGCAAGGAGCTGGAGAGCACTTTGCTGCACTTCAGTGGGGCCATGAGGACCCACGTCTATACTGACATCCCTCCTACAAAGGACGTCTATGAGCCTCTGGTTTCTATCCTCCATCGATGCCCAACTACTTTGAAGTGAAACCATGTTCTCATGAGACTGGCGCATTATGTCCTCCATGCAGGTGGCCATCCTATCCATGGAGGAAGCTATAGTTGCCAGTGAGTGCGCCACGGTGTTGCTCATGCTGGAGATGGACTCCTCCATTCTCTGCACACTCGCAGTCACCGTGGTCAAGAAACCGGTCAGAGCCTCCTGCATTTGTTCCTGCAGCTCCAGGATCGCCCTCTTCCCCCCGAGGCTCAGCGTCTGCATTCAGCTGAGCAGAGCTGGGAGACTCCTGCACCCTCTGACAAGGTGTCTCCACTGCTGTCACTGTCTCCACCATCTGCTCTTGCTCACCTGTGATGTGTAATACACCAGGTGACGACACCACTGTATGTCGCGATGGACCCACCGAGGTGTGCGACTCTGCGCTGGTGCTGGGTTGCCTTGTATGAGGTGATGCTGCTCCCTCAGAGGCAGGAGGCTCCTCTGAGGAGTCTTCTTGCTCTTCCTCCTGCCGATGTCACCAGACCTGCACCTTTTAATTGGGCCCGGAAACGCGCAGGGAGGGCTTAACCAGGCCCATTAGGGGAAGATCTTTTTTTTCAGCGGGATCAATGCAGCAGCGAAGTCGCCCCCTGCCACCACCCTTTCCCACCATGAAGCTGCCCAGGCAGGCGAAATCGCGGCCCATTTTTCTGCCTTTGCTCCATAGCCCTTGAAACCCTTACCGAACAAAAATCTATCTATCTCAGTCTTGACAACTCCAATTATCCTAGCATCCACAGCCTTCTGGGAGCAGACAGTTCCAAATTTCCACTGCAATGCAGCCACAGTACAGAAACTAAAAGGTAGATAAATAGCCAGATACAGAAAATTAGCTTTAAAACTACTCCTGGAATACACATTCAAGGACACAGGCGTCAGTGCTCAATATAATTACTCTTCTCCTCCTATTTGTTTGAAAATGCCAGTTTATTCTGAAGAGAAGCTCACCTTCAGTCAATTAGTTAGAAGTGTCTCAAGGATAAGGGATAAGGGGTAAGCCATTTAGGACTGAGATGAGGAGGAATTTCTTCACCCAGAGAGTGGTGAACCTGTGGAATTCTCTACCACAGAAGGCAGTTGAGGCCAACTCATTAAATATATTCAAGAAGGAGATAGATAGATTTCTTAAGGCTAAAGGGATCAAGGGATATGGGGAGAAGGCAGTGGCAGGGTACTGAATTTGGATAATCAGCCATGATCTCATTAAATGGCGGAGCAGGCTCGAGGGGCCGAATGGCCTACTCTGCTCCTATCTTCTATGTTTCTATGATTCTATAACATGTAGCACATCGGGCAAGACTTTCGGAGATCCTTGAGTCACCGGTGAGGCCTCAAGGGCAGTGGGCAGCTTACTGTAGAGTTGCAGGTGTGCTACGCCCGATTCACATCCTTTGGCATTAACAAACGGGAAACCGCAGGCAGTCCACCTGAGATTTCCCAGGAAGTTGTCCGCTGTGTGTGAGACCCTTCCACCGGCTCAGAGTCTCAGGGACTTGTGCCCTGTATGCTGTCCAACAGTGTTCTGAAATGAATAGGGCTGATTTTATAAATGGGTACTCCCAGCGTAGACCATCGCAAGCCGGGAGCGCGAATCGGAAATTCAAACCCGGAGGTCAGAGGTGCTCTGCATTTTCCATCCGTCCAGCAGAGATGCAAATTTGTAAAAGCTACTGGGGTTTTAGAATCACACTGACTGTACAAGTTTCATCTCTGAGATACATGACGTGAGTCTATTATGACAGAGACTAGCCCATGAAAATTACAAACTGGATGAATAAACAGCCAAAAATTGCCATATAGTTAAATGTAATCATGCTGCTGTTACTGATTTTCAAATTACTAGGGTGGTTAACACCATTTGAACCCATTAGGAAAAATTCAAATTTCGAGAAAATAAATGTGGAAATATATTTTGTTACGTGAATTAAAGTCCATTTTGTGCTAGTGGTATGACAGGAAGGTGTTTTAAGGATTGTTGACTGTATTTTTTTTCACAGCTGTCAGCTGTGGCTCAGTGGGTAGCACACTTGGCTCTGGAGTCAGAAGGTTGTGGGTTCAAATCCCACTCCAGAGACTTGAGCACATAAAGCTAGGCTGACACCAGTGCAGTGCTAAGGGAGTGCTGCACTGTCGGAGATGCCGTCTTTCGGATGAGACATTAAATAGAGGCCCCGTCTGCTCTCTCAGGTGGACGTAAAAGATCCCGTGGCACTATCTCAAGGAAGAGCAGGGGTGTTATCCCTGGTGTCCTAGCCAATAGTTATCCCTCAAAAACACAAAAAACAGATTATCCAGTCATTATCACATTGCTGTTTGTGGGAGCTTGCTGTGTGCAAATTGTCTGCTGCGTTTCCCACGTTGCGACAGTACTTCATTGGCTGTAAAGTGCAGTGAGATGTCCGGTGGTTGTGAAAGGCACTATATAAATGCAAATCTTTCTTTATGGGTTAACTTTATAAGCAATGATGTGGAAAATTCTGAGCTAGTGCTAACTAATCTTTCTTCCATTATTAGCTAATGGCCCGCATTTTGCGGTGGAAATGACGACAACAACAACAATTTGCATTTATATAGCGCCTTTAACGTAGTAAAACGTCCGGAGGCTCTTCACAGGAGTGTTTTAAAACAAAATTTGACACCGAGCCACATAAGAAGAAATTAGGGCAGAAGTGGTTGGTTTTAACGAGCGTCTTAAAGGAGGGTAGAGAGGCGGAGAGGTTTAGGGAGGGAATTCCAGAGCTTAGGGCCTTGGCAACTGAAAGCACGGCCACCAATGGTGGAGCGATTATAATCAGGGATGCTCAAGAGGGCAGAATTAGAGGAGCGCAGATATCTCGGGGGATTGTGGGGCTGGAGGAGATTACAGAGATAGGGAGGGGCAAAGCCATGGAGGGATTTGAAAACAAGGGTGAGAATTTTAAAATCGAGACATTGCTTAACTAGGAGCCAATGTAGGTCAGCGAGCGCAGGGGTGATGGGCGAACGGGACTTGTTGCGAGTTAGGACACGGGCAGCCAAGTTTTGGATGACCTCAAGTTTATGTAGGGTAGAATGTGGGAGGCCAGCCAGGAGTGCATTGGAATAGTCAAGTCTAGAGGTAACAAAGGCATGGATGAGGGTTTCAGCAGCAGATGAGCTGAGGCGGGGCGGAGACGGGATGTTACGGAGGTGGAAATAGGCGGTCTTAGTTATGCTGCAGATATGTGGTCGGAAGCTCATTTCAGGGTCAAATATGACACCAAGGTTGCGAACAGTCAAGTTTAACCTCAGACAGATGCAAGGAAGAGGGATGGAGTTGGTGGCTAGGGAACGGAGTTTGTGGCAGGGACTGAAGGCAATGGCTTCGGTCTTCCCAATATTTAGTTGGAGGAAATTTCTGCTCATCCAGTACTCGATGTCGGACAAGCAGTCTGACAATTTAGAGACAGTGGAGGGGTCGAGAGAAGTGGTGGTGAGGTAGAGCTGGGTGTATACATGTGGAAACTGATGCTGTGTTTTCGGATGATGCCATTGAGGGGCAACATGTAGATGAGAAATAGGAGGGGGCCAAGGATAGATCCTTGGGGGACACCAGAGGTAACGATGCGGAGCGGAAAGAGAAGCCATTGCAGGTGATTTGCTGGCTACGATTAGATAGATAAGAATGGAACCAGGCGACTGTCAGCGTTCACCTTCATTACCTCTCTGAAACTGACAGCAACTTCAGGATTTAGCGTATGCGCAGATAAATGTGGAAATCCTGAAGTTGCAGTCAGCCATTCCCTGGTCTACCACAGGTTGTGCTGTGGAACTCCCCAGAGCCGGCAATCAATTCAAATCACTTGAACTGACGAAAACTTCCCCTTTTATGATGGAATATCACTGTTAAAAATCTCCTAAAACATTAAGCATTGTTGAAAGAGGATTAACTGGGTTTTTAACGGTGTACTGGCCCTGAAAAACTAATTTTATATTTGTGGAATGTCAAATTTTTCCATTAATATGATTAAGAATTACAAGTTTTCAAAATAATATATATTTTTTAAGTTTATTTATGGTATTTCAGCTTCTACCTTAATCCTAAGTGTATGTCCTAATCTTTATTTCGCTCTCTGTAAAATTGATTAAAAGTAAATTATAATCTGTGCATTTTACTTCCTGGTTTGCTGTCTGTGAGAATTCTTCAATGTGATTGGCTGCTTAGCCAGCTTGATGATATCACTGTTGCTGGACGCTGGTGAGTCGCTTGATTTAGCCCCAGATTCAAACTAAGGCCGGGAGAGCTGAAATTCATGCCACAGAGATCGCTAGATCTTTGTGGGCAGCTTTCTTTGAGGTCAGCGGTGAGCGCCGTTGCTTTGCAGCTGACTGCAAATTCTGGGCCAATGTCTACAGTTCTTTTCCCATGTTTAAAGGTGTTAAAGGAAATAAGGCAAAGAGAATTCCTCAACTTGGCCTATAAAGGAAGTTGAGCTCAATGTTGAAGAGGGACAAGAAGTCAAAGTTTGAACTGTGCACTGACAGAACGCAGTAGTAGATACGGGAGGGGGGTGGGTGTGGGATCTTCTTCTTCTTAGGCAGTCCCTCGGAACCGAGGGTGACTTGCTTCCACACCTAAAAATAAGTTCTCAGGTGACTGATGAGTCCAATGCGGGACCTACAGTCTCTGTCACAGGTGGGGCAGACGGTGGTTGAAGGGGCGGGTGGGTGGGGTGCTTGGGTTGACGTGCGCTCCTTCCGCTGTTTGCGCTTGGCTTCCGCTTGCTCCCGACGAAGAGACTCGAGGTGTTCGGCGCCTTCCCGGATGCTTCTCCTCCACTTTGTGCGGTCTTGGGCCAGGGATTCCCAGGTGTCGGTGGGGATGTTACACTTTTTCAAGGAGGCTTTGAGGGTGTCCTTGAAGCGTTTCCTCTGCCCACCTGGGGCTCTCTTGCCGTGTCGGAGCTCCGAGTAGAGCGCTTGTTTTGGGAGTCTCGTATCGGGCATGCGGACGATGTGGCCTGTCCATCGGAGCTGATCGAGCGTGGTCAAAGCTTCGATGCTGGGAATGTTGGCCTGAGTGAGAACACCGACGTTGGTGTGCCTATCCTGCCAATGGATTTGCAGGATCTTGCGGAGGCAGCGTTGGTGGTACCTCTCCAGTGCTTTGAGGTGCCTGCTGTACTTGGTCCATGTCTCTGAAGCATACAGGAGGGCGGGTATCACTGCTGCTCTGTAGACCATGGTGTGGGATGCAGCATATCCAACAACAATAATTTGCATTTCAATAACACTCACCCTGTGCAGCAAGATGTGTCAGAGTGCTTTACAGGAATGGACAAGGAGCAGACACTTGTGCACAAGGGAGAAAGCATTGTCATAGGGAACGGTGCGATGGAGATTTTGGAAAGCAGGGTAGAGAGATCCAGAATTCAATTCCATACAGATGTTTCGCACAGAGTCATTAAGATTTCACTCAGTTGCCCACTGTTACTTTGATTTGATTGATGCACCTCTTCTGATTCATACTCACTGTAGGCTGGTTTCAGTTCTGAAGTTTTCCTGCTCATTTCTGACATTTTCAGTAGCCAGCTCTGGTCAGGTTTTATCTCAGGAGACTCTTCTCTCTTTGAAAGTTTTAAGAGAAGCCCATGAACCTGCTCCTGGCAACTTGAGTAAAGGGTATCATCAATAGATTCTATGAAGAAATCTTTAGATTGAAGGGACTAGTTTGCAAATTTCATGAATGTTCCTTTTATCCTATCTCCCAATCTCTTCCAATTATCTTTTGCATTTACTTCATTCTGTCCTTTAGTCCAAGATCCTTAAAGCTTCATTTGATTTTTAATGATTGCCCATTGTGGCCTTAGATATGCGAATACATGATGCACAAATCCTCCTCTCCACCTAGCCTCATTTAACAAACTTATTTGAGACATTAAAATCATGCTATGATATGATTGAATTTTACATTAAGTTTGAGAGTGATGTAGTCCAATCTGAAACGAAGGTCTTCAATCTAAACAGAGGAAACTACAAGGGTATGAGGGACAAGTTGGCCATGGTAGATTGGGAGACTACACTAAAAGGTATGAAGGTGGACATACAATGGCTAACATTCAAGGAAATAATGCATAATTTGCAACAAACATATATTCCTCTAGGGCATAAAAACCCAAAAGGAAAAGTGATCCAACCATGGCTAACAAAAGAAATTAAAGCTAGTATTAAGTCAAAGGAGGAAGCTTATAAAGTTGCCAGAAAAAGCGGTCAGCCTGAGGATTGGGATCTTTTTAGAAATCAGCAAAGGGGGACCAAGAAATTGATAAAGAAAGGGAAAATGGAATATGAGCATAAACTAGCGAAAAATATAAAAATTGATTGTAAAAGCTTCTATAGGTATGTGAAAAGGAAAAGACTGGTGAAGGTAAATGTAGGTCCTTTACAGACAGAGACGGGAGAATTTATAATGGGGAATGAGGAAATGGCAGAGAAATTAAATAAATACTTTGTTTCTGTCTTCACGGAGGAAGACACAAAAACCCTTCCAGAAATACGAGAAAACCAAGGGTGTGGCGAGAATGAGGAACTTAAAGAAATTATTATTCGTAAAAAAACAGTTCTAGCAAAATTAATGGGACTAAAAGTTGATAAATCCCAAGGACTGGATGACCTACATCCTAGGGTTTTGAAAGAGGTGGCCATTGGGATAGTGGATGCATTGGTTGTCATCTTCCAAAATTTTATAGATTCTGGAACGGTTCCTGCAGATTGGAGGATAGCAAATGTAACTCTGCTATTTAAGAAAGGAGGGAGAGAGAAAACGGGGCACTACAGACCAGTTAGCCTCACATCAGTAGTTGGGAAAATACTGGAATCTATTATAAAGGATGCAATAACTGGGCACTTAGAAACTAATAGTAAGACTGGGCAGAGTCAACATGGATTTATGAAAGGGAAATCCTGTTTGACAAACCTATTGGAGTTCTTTGAGGATGTAACTAGTGGAGTAGACAAAGGGGAACCGGTAGATGTGGTGTATTTGAATTTTCAGAAGGCCTTCGATAAGGTCCCACACAAGAGGTTGGTGAACAAAATTAGGGCACATGGAATTGGGGGTAATATACTCTTATGGATTGAGAATTGGTTAACAGACAGAAAACAAAGAGTAGGGATAAACGGGTGTTTTCAGGATGGCAGGCTGTGACTAGTGGGGTACCGCAAGGATCAGTGCTTGGGCCCCAGCTATTTACAATCTAGATCAATGATTTGGATGAGGGGACTAAATGTAACATTTCCAAATTTGCTGATGATACAAAGCTAGATGGCAGTGTCAGTTGTGAAGAGGATGTGAAGAGGCTTCAAGGGGATCTCGACAGGCTCAGTGAGTGGGCGAGAACATGGCAGATGGAATATAATGTGGATAAATGTGAAGTTATCCACTTTGGTAGAAAAAACAGAAAGGCAGAGTATTTCCTAAATGGTGAAAGATTGGGGAATGCAGATGCTCAAAGGGACCTGGGTGTCATTGTACATGAGTCACTGAAAGTGAATGTGCAGGTGCAGCAAGCCATTAGGAAGGCAAATGGTATGCTGGCCTTCATTACAAGAGGATTTGAGTACAGGAGTAAAGAAGTCTTACTCCAATTATATAGGGCCTTGGTGAGACCACATCTGGAGTACTGTGTACAATTTTGGTCTCCTTACCTAAGGAAGGATATACATGCCACAGAGGGAATGCAACGAAGGTTCACGAGATTGATTCCTGGGATGGCGGGACTGTCGTATGAGAAGAGATTGAGTAAACTAGGCCTGTATTCTCTTGAATTCAGAAGAATGAGGGGGGATCTCATTGAAGCATACAAAATTATTACAGGGCTTGATAGGGTGGATGCTGGGAGAATGTTTCCCTTGGCTCAGGAGTCTAGAGCCAGGGGCCACAGCCTCAGGATAAAGGGTAGGCCATTCAGGATTGAGATGAGAAGAAATTTCTTCACACAGAGGGTGGTGAATCTTTGGAATTCTCTACCCCAGAGGGCTGTGGAGGCTCAGTCATTGGGTATATTCAAAACAGAAGTCGATAGATTTCTGACTCATAAGGGCATCAAGGGATATGGCGATAAGGCCGGTGAATGGAGTTGAGGCAGAAGATCAGCCATGATCTCATTGAATGGCGGAGCAGGCTTGAAGGGCCGAATGGCCAACTCCTGCTCCTATTTCTTATGTTCTTATGTTATGTAACATTAGTAATGAATGTGTTAATGTGTTTGTATGAACTATCTTTGTCTACTGATTTAACAAAGATGTTAACTCTTTTAAATAAATAAATTTACATTTTTATTGAATAGTCGACATAGGAAAACCATTACTCATATCACACAGTGTGATTTTTGGCTGAACTAGATTCTCTGTCAGTCCTGTTTAGAGTTCCAGATGTTGAAAGACAGACTTGCCTTTTTATAGCACCCTATTATGTCTCTCAGAGCTGTTTCAAAGCAGTTCATGTAGAATTGAATTAATTTACAATTCAGTGCCTGCTTTAGGTAAATGCGACAGTCAGCTAGCAGACAGCAAGACTCCATAAACATCAATAGGATGACCCGGAATTTGCGGTGTGCAATGCTATTCGCCGTCATTACCCCTCTGAAACTGACCGCAATGTCAGAATGTAGCGCATGTGCGTCTAAACGCGGAAATCTTGAAGTTGCGGTCCGTCATTCACTGCTCCGACACTGGCCGCACTGTGGACCCCTATAGCCGGCAATCTGTGAAATCAGTGAAACTGATGAAAACTTGGGCTTTTCCGTGGTAATATCGCTGTTAAACACCCCATTAAATGTTAAGTCTTGTTGGAATAGGTGTAACTGGGTTTTTAACAGTGTATTGATTGCTAAACAATCGTCTGGTCCTGAAAAACTAATTTATATATTTGTGGAGTGTCAAATTTCTCCATTATGATAAAAATTACAATGTTTAAAAAACTTAATTTTTTGAAAGTTTGTTCATGATATTTCAGCTTCTACCTTATCCCCATGTGAGAGTCCCAATCTTTGTTTCGGTCTCTGTAACATTTTTTAAAAGTCCGGATAAAAGCAGCTTCTCATTTCCTGGTTTCCTGTCTGTGAGAATTCTGCACTGTGATTGGTCGCTTAGACAGCTGGTTGACATCACAGCAGCTTGCGCTCTGGGATTCCCACTACAGAGCGCCAAAATCAATTGAACATCGAAAAAGGCAAACTTCTCGCCACAGAGATTACGGGTTTTCCAACATATAATAACCGCCTTAGCTTGATGTCTCATCCAAAGGATCGCACCTCCAACAATGCAGCACTTCTTCAGAACTGTACTCAACCTAGATTAGCACTCAAGTCTTGGGGAGGAGCTTGAACTCATGACCTTTTGACTCAGAGGCAAAAGTGTTCGCAATGAGCCAAGCTGAGTTGAGATTTTTGCCTTCAGAACATTTTAGATCTTTCACTTCATTCTGCTCCTTCCAGCTGTGGCTGACTTTCTGCTGGCCATCTAACACCCTAATAGCTGAGACTTTGGGCCCAATATTTATGGGGAGGGTGCGGGGGAGTGCGGTAGTGCGGGGAAAACCCGGCAAAGCCGGGGTCGTGGAGGTCCTGACGAATTTAATGGCAGGACCTCATTAGAATTTTTTTCTTCTGTTTCCCGCAGCTGGTCAAATTGACGGGGCTGGCCCGCTGAAAACCAACGGCAGGAGGCCGCAGCTGGGGACCCTTGGGGATGGTCCCCGGGAATCGGGAGGGAGCTACAGATCGGGGCTTGTGGTGGGGGCGGGGGGGGGGAAGAGAGCAGCAATCGGGAGCTACAGATTGGGTCTTGAGGAGAGGAAGTTGCCGATTGTGGTGGTGGGGGAGGGGGGGGTGGGGAGAGAGGCCGTGATTGGGGCTGGGCGAGGCCGAAGGCTTCCTTGAGGGACGGGGGGGCGGTGGTGGGAGCACTCCTGCTCCTCCTGGTCCACAAGGAGTGCTGTAAAAAGTACTTACCTTCTGGAGCCTGCAGCTCCCGACTCCCTTTAGCTGCCAGGTTTCCCGAGCCCTGGGAAAACAGTGCAGGAACTGTTGAATTTAAATCAGGCTCCCAATTGCACGATGGGAGCTTGATTTCAATGTTAATGAAGTGTCCCATCTCTTGAGGGCGGGACACTTGCACGGCACGCTACATGACGCCGTAAATATGGCAACGGGTGCATGCGCAACGGGTTGGGGTCGCGTTCCCCGTTAAACCCCCCAACATTCTCCGGGCCATCACGCGGGGGTTAATATCGAGGCATTTATCGCTACTTTGTAAGGATTTTTTTTGGAAACAATTCTATGCAGCATCCTGTTGAAGAGATACGTTGATAGATCTGGGGCTGACATGGAAGAGGACAGATGAACTGTACAGTGGGGGATTTTCCACTTCTGCGGTCCTGGCATGCATCCCCAGCCCATGATTCTCTGCCCACTAATTATAATGGGCGGAGAATCACTGGCTGCCCGATGTCTCAGTTACCAGAGCTGTTGGGTGCTCAAGCTCTTAAATGTTTTACTGGAGCTCTACTATTCAGGAGAGGCTTTATTTTGCTAAAGTGTATTAATAGAGGTAAACTGTCCCTTGATTAAGACATATTAGTATCATAATGATTCACCTCTGAATTTAAGAGGACTGTTTGCAACTGTATACCTCCAGTATCAGACTAGTTCCTTAACAAGTTGGGTTCGTGCCAATCACTAGGTATACCTGTCAGTTACCATGTCATAATATGCATTACCTGTTGCTATGCCAATGATTTCATAATAGGCCATTCCCTGTTGCTAAGATAACTAGATAGCATTTAGTGGGATGCAAACCTCCCACCTGCACTTCACCGATACCTATCTCACCCACACAGGTACTCACTCATCCAGTCAATCACAGCATCTAACTCACGCAATCACGACTCCAATTCACAGGATGTCTTTTAGCCCTTTGGGGGTCCCATTATAGTAATTCAGTAGAAGTTTGTGCTGATAGCTGTGACAAATGATACAATAATGGATGTGATATTGTATATTTCAGAATATAATAACATACTTTTTTTTTTAGAAATAAAAGCTTAGGGAGTGGATGGCAGAGTGGGCTAATTCTCCCTTCCTTTCATCTTTGAGACCTTGGCTAGCCCGCTCTGATTGAATGAAAGAAGCAGAGAAAGGGCAGATTTCCTGTGTTGCACTCAGCTGTATTGAATCGCCTGGACGCAGCGCATAGAGAGAGGAAAATCAGGTGGGGAGGATTGCATGCCTGTAACAGCATGCATGGCATGTTGGCCTTTATTGCAAAGGGATTGGAGTACAAGAGTAAGGAAGTCTTGCTACAATTGTACAGGGCTTTGGTGAGACCACACCTGGAGTACTGTGCACAGTTTTGGTCTCCTTATCTGAGGAAGGATATACTTGCCTTAGAGGCGGTGCAACGAAGGTTCACTAGATTGATTCCTGGGATGAGAGGGTTGTCCTATGAGGAGAGATTGAGTAGATTGGGCCGACACTCTCTGGAGTTTAGAAGAAAATGAGAAGTCGCACAACACCAGGTTATAGTCCAACAGTTTTATTTAAAATTACGAGCTTTCGGAGCGCTGCTCCTTCGTCAGGTAGAGGTACAGTGAGGGAACACAAATCGATTACACCGTATATAAACACAGAGAACAATGTGTCTGCAGAGATACAATCTGTTGGGGAGGCATTACATCAAAGACACAGCAGAGTACAGCTAAGACAATGAGGTGGGTCACAGGGGGTCCAACGTGTCAACGAGTTTAGAAGAATGAGAGGTGATCTCATTGAAACATACAGGATTCTGAAGGGGATTGACAGGATAGATGCTGAGAGGCTGTTTCCCCTGGCTGGAGTGTCTAGAACTAATGGCATAGTCTCAGGATAAGGGGTCAGCCATTTAAGACTGAGATGAGGAGGAATTTCTTCACTCGGGGTTGTGAATCTTTGGAATTCTCTACCCCAGAGGGCTGTGGATACTCAGTTGTTGAGTATATTCAAGTTTTGGACCCTAGGGGAATCAAGGTATATGGGGATTGGGCGGGAAAATGGAGTTGAGGACAAAGATCAGCCATGATCTTCTTGAATGGCGGAGCAGGCTCGAGGGGCCGTGTGGTCTACTCCTGCTCCTATTTCTTATGTTCTTAACAACCTGCCTGATTTTCCTCTGTGCACTGTCTCCAGTTGATTCAATACATCCAAGTGCAATAACAGGAACTCTTCCCCCAAAGTCTTCTCTGCTGGTTGGAAAGTTCCAATGTGAATCAGGTTTGGGCGGTGTCAAGCTATTGCTAGGGGCACATGTACTTTATTTATTCTCTTTTCATTTTTCACTCTCTGGGGTTCAATCACGCTGTGCGATGCCAGTCACAAAGGTGCTAATGTGTTGGTCTGGAATCCCTTGACCCACTATTTAAACAAAGCTATTTACCCATTTCAATTGTTAAAACAAATACAAAAGCAAATGAGAATTTATTACTAATATATAACACAACATAATTGCAACCTATTTGAAAGCACATCATTTTCAAAAAAACAGGCATTTAGGCTGGGATTTTCCTGTACTAGAGAGTCATAGAGATTAATAACACTGCTGGAGTTTTTCTCGAGAAGTCAGGGAATGGACTTAGGGGTAAAAATTCCAATGGATAACGCAGAATTGTGCACTCCCAGCCTGCAAATGGGAATAAAAATCGGGAGAGATGCAAAACGGGCTGCCGACTCGATATCACCCGTTTTACACTATCGCACAAAGTCAAAATCTACCTCAATATTTACATATGCTAGCTAATATTGCACGGTACAATTCCTCTGTTCCTTGTTTGTTTGCTTTTTTTATACTTCACCTCATGTACTTCAGCATTGTAGCTTGTAATAGTTTTGAAAATAAGTTGTTTTGAGCAACACTTGCTGTGTTGAAGGATACAAGTCACTGAGATACATGAGCCTGATGCTCAATGAATACTATCTTCAATCTACGACAGTGATCCTGCCAGCTGAGGAGAGCAGTTGGAGAGGGACAGAGATGGAGAGGTGGACGGGGAAATGAAAGAATATGACGCCAATAATTAGACTGGGAGAGATGTAAGCGGTTTTTGATCCTAGCCCAATTGCTAGACGGACGGTTCGAATCGCCCCCGCCTTACGAAAGTTCTATACCAGGGAATTATCATTCAGAGTGTAAATGAAATAAGTCACGGACAGGAATGCTTCGGTGAAAAATCCTACTTATATTTATTTGGTCTAACATACACTGGCTAAAACATGCACTACTAAACGAAACCACTGTCTCTGTGGAGAATAAAAATCCAGGTTACAAACAACATACATACAGTACCCAACTGGGGACTATGACAAGCAGTAATTCCCTTGTTGCTATGGTGGACTCTAATTCCACCCCTACCAACGAATTACCCAGTCGCATAAGCCCCTTCGCCTGGCTGAACCAAATGAAGCTCCCACCCCGGAATAGCCCAAAAGCTTCACTTCTGAGAAAAACTCTGAGCCCTCTGGTTACCGGCTTGGGACACTCGAGACCATGCTTACCCCCACACGCAGTCGGTCTCGATCGCTCCGCTTAGCTGCTTCTTCCTCTGGTACTTCTTCTTGTTAGGTCGATCTTGGTGCAGCAAGAGCAAGAGAGAGAGAGAATGGTGGGAAAGGATCTATCTTTATAGGAGTCTCGCTACCCCTATCTTTCCCGCCAATCTTTAAAATCCTTTTGTTTCTAAGCACTCTGGTGCTTAATCAGTGATGGGTCATCCTCAGACCCATGAGTATTCCGTGATTGGACTAATGGCCCTAAGTCTGGGACATATTTCGATCTTTGTGTTGGGAAAAACTGGCTCCTCTCCGGCTGGCTAGGCCAGTGGGTTCATTGTTCTGCTTCTCTTCTGAGATGGAGGTGAGAAGTGCTTTTGCATATTAGAGTGGCTTTCTAATAGGTTCAAGTTCAACGAATGCCTCAGGGTCCTCAGCCCCTTTGTCAATGGCCCCCCTTTCCTTTTTCCAGGACTGTCGGGCGAACCCATTCATTCGGGATGACTGACAGTTCTTTTGTCACAGCCAACTGCCATGCGTTCTCTGGAGTTTTAACAAACCACTTTTTCACATAGCTGCACAGGGTGATCCCATCACAGGGAAAATACCCTCAGAAAAATCCCATAAAGTCCACAAAATATTCTCGACTGAGTCCATTCTTCAAACAGAGATTTTGCCATCTCTTCAGAGCGCACAGTCGGCAAGAGGCATACAGTAAAGGGGCAACGGTTGTGAGAGAAAAACAGCACAGGAATGGAAAGCTGGAAATGAAGAGGCTGCGATGGAAATGGTGAAATGGCCGGAGAAACTGACCGAGAAATAGATGCAGATAGGCTCCTCGAGATCTGGGAAACAAGAAGAGATTTATGTAAGAGTGCTGTGACCACGTGAACAATGCGCCGGGAGAATAACAATGGTGCAGAAAGATAATAACGGTTTCTTTTAATACCATGCGTGGTACACAGACAATAATTACAGATAACACAGCTGTGACCTTCCTGGCCACTTTATTGAGTGAAAAATGAAAAACATCTTTACTGAGAAACTGGATTGATTTATTGTGTGATCTTATCATAAATCCTTGCCACGTATTCCTTTCGAAAGGACCGAAAGAAGGAAGGGACCGTTTCTTTTTTATATAGCGGGTTGTTGCGAAGACCCCTACCAGAAATACTGGTGGCAGCAGAATCCATAATAGCTTGGAAAAGGGAAGTGGATAAATATTTTTTTTTAAATTAGATTGATATGGGAACTTAGTGGACAGCTCTTTCGCAGACTTAACCCAATGGGCAGCACCTGTGCTGTAAAATTCTGTGGGGTGGGAAGTCACCTTGGGTGGTTGCGCTAAATGGGCAGTATCATCCCGTCCGTCTGTTATACGTCCCGCCTGATATTCAGTTTTATTGAAGTCAGTGGAACTCACTAGCGGGTGGGGAGTATACCGCGCGGCCAATTCGTAGAATGTAACAGCACAGAAACAGGCCATTCGGCCCAACAGGTCTGTGCTGGTGTTTATGCTCCACACCAGCCTCCTCCCGCCTTATTTCATCCCAACTTATCAACATATCCTTCTATTCCTTTCTCCTTCATGTACTTATCCTTTAAGTGCTTCCCCTTAAATACATCTATGCTATCGGCCTCAACTGTTCCGTGTGGTAGCAAGTTCCACATTCTCACCACTCTCTGAGTAAAGAAGTTTCCCCTGAATTCTTTATTGGGTTTATTAGTGACTAGCTTATATTTATGGCCCCTGGTTTTGGACTCCCCCACAAGTGGAAACATCTTCTCTATGTCTACCCTATCGAACCTCTTCATAGTTTTAAATACCTCTATCAGGTCACCTCTCAGTCTTCTCTTTTGAGATACCGCCCGTTTTTTGTTGCCATCCAAGATGAATTTCTACCACTATGATTCTTTAACTTTAATTCTACTGTGTAGCAAAATAAATATTTCATGTGCATTTACTGTGCTTTTTGCAGTTTTATTTCACTGCAACTGCTAAAGATTTTTGGTGTTATCTAATTTCTTGGATAAAGCAATAGGAACCCTGTTCTAGTTCAACTATAATGAGATTAATTTCTAATAAATGTAATGACTGCTGTTCCTAAACTGAGTGGTAGGAACATTTGAGTCACAGCTCAGAGTTCAGAGATTCAAGTTTAAGGCTATCAAATGTTAAAATTTGCCAAATTCAACTGGCAGCACACGTTAGGGATGATTTTCCTTGGCCTAGTGACCCAGGAGTGCCTGTAGAAGGAATGCAGTGAATCAGAAATATGGGAAGATGTTGGTGGTGGTAGGCCTTCTTCTTGAACCGCTGCAGTTCTTATGCTAATGGTGTTCCAGGTAGAGAATTTGAGGATTTTGACCCAGTGCCAATGTAGGAAGAACAATATATGGCCAAGTCAGGATGATGTGTGATTTGGAGGGGATCTTGCAGGTTATGATGTTCCCGTGATCTTTCTGCTCTTGTTCTTCTTGGTGGTACAGGACACTGGGTATACAGGTGCTCGTGATATAATGTTGGTGCATTACTGTAGTGCATCCTTGAAATAGTACATACTGAGGGGCTGAATATTGGATCCAGTGGTAGGGGCACCGATCAAGCAAATGCTCTGTTGTGAATGGTTCCGACCTTCTTGAGTGTTGTTGTGGCTGCACCCATCCAAGTGAGTGTTAAGTATTCCATCACATTCCTAACTTTAGCCTAATGGAAGGTGGAGAGGCTTTGAGGGGTCAGGAAGTGAACTGCACCTTACAGAGTACCCAACCTCTGCCTTGCTCTTGTAGCCACAGTGTTCATAAGGCTGGACCAGTTAAGCTTCTGATCAATGGTGACCCCCAGGATGCTGATGGTGGGGGACTAAGTGATGGTGGCGCTATTGATGGTCAGGGAGAGGTGGTTGGACCTTTTCTTGTTGGAGATGGTTGTTGCCTGGCACTTACGTAGCATGAATTTTCTTTATGAATGCTACCTACCACTTGTCAGCCCAAGTCTAGATGTTATCTAGATCCTGCTGTAGGCTGGCATAGGCTGCTTCATTAATGGAGGACTTCTGAATGGAGCCGAACACCATAGAACCATCTGCAAACAGCCCCACTCCTGACTTCATGATGGAGTGAAGGTCATTGATAAAACAGCTGAAGATGGTTGAGCCAAGGACCAACTCCTGCACTGGAGCAGTAATGATTGGCTTCCAACAACCACGACCATCTTCCTTTGTAGCAGGGATGACGCCAGTCACTGGAGGCTTTTACCCCTTGAATTCCATTGACTTCAGTTTTGCTAGGGCTCCTTGGTGCCATACTCAGTCACCTCTCTTCTGGCATTGTGTCTACGCCTGGATCAAGGCTGTGATGAGGTCTGGAGCTGAGTTGTTCTGGCAGAATCCAAACTGAGTATCGGTGAGAGGGTTTAAGATGAGTAGGTGGCAGTGATGGCATTATTGATCCTTTCATCGCTACACTGATGATTGGGAAGAGGTTGACCGGGTGTTAGTTGGCTGTGTTAGAGTTGACCTCCCTTTTGTAGATGGGAAATACCCGGGTAATTTTTCACATGTTGGGTAGGTACCAGTGTCTCAGCTGCACAGGAATAGAGGGAAGCTGATGTGCAGTTCTTCATGGCAGCAAAACAGGGTTTAATAATGGAGATGTAAGGATAAACAAAGATTCTGGGATTTTTGTTTGTTTTTGAAGATCAGAGCGTTTTGATGCAGGGTTTTCCCTCAGGAGAGTAAATGGGTGGGATAAAGTAAGAACTTGAATTTATATAGTGCCTTTCACATTCTTAGAACATCTATAAAAATGCTTTACAACCAGTTACATAGAGTCTACAGTACAGAAACAGGCCATTCAGCCCAACACATCCATACCGGCCTTTATGCTCCACATGAGCCTCCTCCCACCCCTCTTCATCTAACCCTATCATCATATCCTTCTATTCCTTTCTCCCTCATGCGCTTATTTAGCTACCCCTAAAATAAAAAAAGAAAGATTTATATAAGAAAGACTATATAGTGCCTCTCCCAAAGTGCTTTACAGCCAATGAAGCATCGTCACTGTTGTAATGTAGGAACCGTGGCAGTCAATTTGCGCACAGCAAGATCCCACAAATAGCAATGCGATAATGATCAGATAATCTGTTTTAGCGATGTTCATTGGGGGATAAATATATGCCAGGATACCGGGGATAACTCCCCTGCTCTTCTTCGGAATAGTGCCATGGGATCTTTGACATCCATCTGAGAGGGCAGGCCTCGGTTTAGCGTCTCATCCAAAAGACAGCACCTCTGACAGTGCAGCACTCCCGGTACAGCACTGCAGTGTCAGCCTAGATTTTTGTGCTCTGGAGGGGGACTTGAACCCACAACCTTCTGACTCAGAAGGCAAGGGTGCTACCCACTGAGCCACAGTTGACATGCATCCATGCCATTTGCCTCAACTACTCCTTGTGGTAGTGCGTTCCACATTCTAACCACTCTTTGGGTAAACAAGTTTCTCCTGAATTCCCTATTAGATTTATTAGTAACTATCTTATATTTATGACATCCCACAAGTGGAAACATTTTCTCTACGTCTACTCTATCAAACCCTTTCATAATTTTAAAGACCTCCATTATGTCACCACTCAGCCTTCTCTTTTCTAGAGAAAAGAGCCCCAGCCTGTTCAGCCTTTCCTGATAAGTATATCCTCTCAGTTCTGGTATCATCCTTGTGGATCTTTTTTGCATCTCCTCTAATGCCGCTATATGCTTTTTAGAAGATGGAAACCAGAACTGTGCACACTACTGCAAGTGTAGTCTAACCAAGGTTCTATGCAAGATAAATATAAGTCTCTGCTTTTTAGTTTGATCCCTTTAGAAATGAACCCCAATGCTTGGTTTGCTTTTTTGTGTCCTTCTTAATCTGCGTCGCTACTTTTAGTGATTTGTGCACTGTACCCCTAGATCCCCTTGCTCCTCTACCCTAGTTAGACTCTTATTATCCAAGCAGTATGTGGCCTCCGTAATCTTCCTACCAAAAGCACCACCTCACAATTATCTAAATTGAAATTCATTTTCCAATTACACGCCCATTCTGCAAGTTTATTAATGATTTCTTGTGTTTTGTTGCATTCTTCCTCAGTATTAACTATACCCTCCAATTTGGTGCCGGTCACAAATTTTGAAATTGTACTTCCAATTCCCGAGCCCAATTAATTAATTTTAAGGTGTTGTTTTGTGGGCAAATACTACAACCAACTTCCACACAGCGAGATTCCAGAAACAG